>JAKOOJ010000003.1:60832500-61581303 GCA_022577455.1 Arizona elegans
GTGCCATCACATGCCAAAAGTGGGGGGAGCGTGGGGGGGTACCACGCACATGCATGGGGGTGGGGCTCATTGAATTATGGGTGTTGGCAGGCATGTGTGTGACCCCCTGTGTTCTCCCTACTTTTGGCACGCGGCGGCAAAAAGGTTAGCCATCACTGTCCTAAACCTTATTTTGACTCTCAATAATGAGCTGCAAACTGAATCAAAACAGGACCCTGGGGAGGCTGGGCCTGGCAAGCTTTGCCTGAATTGTTTAACTTAGTACAGTTATATTCCAGTCAGCATCCTTGTTGCAAACACCTAAGACTCCGAGATGGGAAAGTTGTTCCTTCTCACCTACCTTAGGTCTAAATAAAGATAGTGCCAATGTGTGTTAATGCCCTAGCTAACTCAGTGGGTCAAGTAATATCAATGAGCAGAATACTATTGAATGAGGAAGCTTGAAAGACTGAGTTTATGAAATGATTGATTGATTTATACCTACAGTATATCTGGTTACAGAAGTTTACTTTATCATGCTGGGTTTTATGTGTTTGACTACCTTCTCTCCTTTTCTTTTTAAAATGGCTTTACTCATAACTGGAGTTGGAGCAGGGGATTGTATCTTTAAAGAACTGTCCTTCCAACATGCCTAGGTTCTGTTGAGTTAATTTGCCTAAGAGGAAAGTAAATGAATTCAGGCTAGATGGCTCTCTTCCTCCCAGAAGCTTAGTTTGGCTTAGAGATTCCCTTTCCCAGAGATCAGAGAAATGGCAACTGGGTGTGTTTGCAAGTCAGGGATGAGCAATTATTTAGGGATGGGTAGCATTTTGGTGATTGGAAGCAAAGTTTCATTTTGCCAAGTATTTTGGCAAAGTATTTTGACAGTACTTTGACTATTTTTCCTGACCTTAGAAAAACTATATCAAGTCAGCCATATGGCTCAAGGTGTAACTTGTTTTTCCCCCTCAAAATGGTGGAAAATTATATTGCATCTAAATATGAAACTCTGTAGTATTAAAAAAAAGAAAACAAAACAAAAGAGAGCTGGGCTTTTCAAAGTTGACCTATTTAATTTAAAATATTTAAAGAGGAGAAATATGAAAGTGGAATCCATGCATTTTTTAAGTTAGTTCTTCAGCTACTACATACAAACTGATTGCAATTAATAAACATATAATTAATAAATTATAACTAGGGGTTATAGGGTTTATTTAATAATTTCATATGTGTGTATTTATGCTAATCTTAAACTGAATCTGTATGTAAAATTATAGAAATTGAGATGGGAGACTACATGCATTTTCCTGTGCTTGGGCAGAAAAGCAGGAATGTTGAATTAATTTGTTAAATACTGAGAATTTTTAATGTGGTCTTTTGTGCATGTATTCTTAAAATTGTGTATGGGAATGTGTTAGAAAAATACCTTTTTATAAAACTCTATCTCCCATGCTTGTGTTTCTTCAGCAAAATGGAAATATTTCTCAAGCAGAATATAAAAGTCATTCTTTCTATTGCTATAATATCTTGAGACATTGGTTTCCACTTACATTTCATAAATCAAAGAGGAATAAAGTGTTAGCTAATACAATTAAACCATACACACATCAGTTGTCAAAACGCAATACGCTGAAATGTTTTTGAAATGGCCCCAGAGAATGAATGGTTGAATTGATAAAACTGAGAAATCAAATGTTGTCTTTTAGAAATAAATCTATTCTTCTCCAATGGAGTTTTCTTTAAAGTGTATCTATTTATGAGATTTAAAATAATTGCAAAGAATAATTAGTTTATGTTTTTGGTTTCTTTCAGGGATGATGGTGGTGATCGTATTATTGCTGATTGCTATTGTGGTTGTTGCTGTGTGGCCTACAAAGTAATCAGAGATTATCTCATTTTGCAACTAAGTGTTAATAGTCATCTATAGCAAGGACAACCCCACTTTGTTGTTGGCACTTTCCATGGATATAGCTGTTCTCACTCCACTACAAGAGACAGATCTATGCCTGAGCTGCATAAAGGTTTTACAAAATTCTGTATAAAACTTTGTATACTCAAGAACATAATTGGAAAAGAAATGACTCATCTGAATAAACTTCAAGGCATAAATTGAAATTAATTTCAAAGAAATACTTTGTCTATAAATGCTTCTAATAGTACTAAGTGGAACTTTCTTTAATCTCTGCAGTGTCTAATTAAAATATTAGCATTTTCTTTTTAACATTAGTTCCTTATTGCTGAAATAAATGGTTCTTCCTGAGAGAATGTCAAAGATTCAAGAGAAACTACCATTTTTGAAGAGTGAACATCTTTCAAATAAATAAAAAATCTACAAAATCTTTGACTTGAGTCAGAGGGCAATTACTATTGTAAAATGGTAGCTATCAGATATATATTTTGGAAAGAAAAGATGAAGTTTCTGTCCAAAAATGTAGAATCAAACGTATTATGTTAAATACCTGGATTTCTTTACCAAGGTACATTAATAGCAGGGAAGAAATGGAATTACTGTAGATATCCAGAGTTTCAAAATGTGTTTTTTTCTATATACATGTTCTGAAAGTAAATGAAAATTATTCTCTTAACAGAATTGGCAGAAAAATGACTTTATGTCTCTCTGTAACTTGCCCTGAACGCTCAAAATCTATAGTGAAGGATTAGCAAAGCACATTTGGGAGAATGATGAGGGCTTCAAGGGAGACAAATCCTGTTGCATCAACATCTTTCTATGTATGCAACACTGGATTAAAAACCCCAGTGTTAATCCATGTCCAGATATTGTTATTTTTGCTGTATATATATTGACATAATGGACAGCAAGGCAGTAAGACTGAATAGAAGCCATTTTAATCTATAGGATTTCTTTTGTTATCTTGTATTTTACTTTATTTTCTATCCTTTTCTGCCACGAATATTTAAAGCCTTTATCTGTGTTCTTGAATATCTAGGATTAATGACATTCTAGCCCATGTAATATTGATATATGTTGAATAATGCTGTGCTATGAGATCTGAGGATTTCAAACAAAAACTATATTAAGAGCCTTATCTACAACTCCAGTATAGGGCTGAAAGTCTTTAGTCAACTTTTGTGTGTGTGTTATTTAGTATTTCATCTACTCCATGTTTGACCGAATAGAATTGATAATCCATTATTGAATATGATAAAGGTTCAATTTTTTAAAAACAAATCGATATATTTATTAGAAAGATAGGATAAAAATCTGCAAATGAAATGTTTGACCAGCTGATATCAAAGGCTATTTTTCTATTGCCAAAGGTTTTCACCATAGGGGACCCATCACAAGAAGTTGCCTTTCAATTGTACAAACAAAAAAGGCAAACTATCATAATATAATTAATTGTATTAGACATGGATGTTGCAAAGATGCTTTTCAAAAGGCAACTGGACTTTTCATGGCCTGGATGATTGACAATATCCATAGACAATTATACATGGATATACTTCGTGATATTAATTAGAGCAATGGAGCAATACATCACAATTCTTTAGCAGATCCTTCATTGAAACAAAGGATCAAACTAGATGATTTATGAGCTCTTTCCAACTCTGGTGAAATGAAGAGTCAGAGTGAGCAGCTTCCTTTTTATTGAAAGGTAGGAGGGTCACTTTTCCACTGAAGAGTTCTGGTCATTTCAGTTTAGGTTTTCATTATTACTGGAGAAATTCACTTCTGAAGCTGGAACAGGTCAAATTTTTCTGTGTTTATGAATTCATTTAAAGTAAAAAGGGATCAGAGTAACTTGATAGCTTTTAGGTAAATTAAGTACAGAAAAATTGGCTTATCCCCCGATCTTTAGTATTGATTAATGCTATTTTCCCAACAGGTAGTTCTCCTTGGAGAAAAACTTGAGATGCGTGTCTCCTAAATTAAATGTTGAAAAGAAATAATCCATTCATTTTTATATAATTATTTATAATTATATAATTATCATTTATTATAATTTTATAAAATAATTCATTTTTATAACAATCCAGTAAATTTAGCCAAGCTTAGAGAAAAGCAGCTGAGTCTCCTGTGTTGAAATGAATTTTGAGCTCTAAAGACTTTCTGGATATTTGCTTGCAGAATTGGGAAACTAATACCAACTGGCCTATTTGTCATATGGAGATAACGTGTGTGCTAAACTTTTTTTTCAGATCAAATAAATAGTGTTTTTAAACTTAAAATATGTATTGGGTGAACAGATAAATCCAAATGAAATTGTGCAGACACATCATTTATACAGTATATATTGGAGTTACCACACAGAGTTTGGATGATGGAATCTCCGCTTCTCATCTAATTAAAGGAACCAGTTGCAAGTTAATAATTTACTAGCTGTTTTCAGAAGAGGAGCTCATGTTCCCTCAAAGCTGAAAAGGAAGTGTCGCTTTGTTCATTCTGCTGCAACAGAAGAAACTGCCATGGGTAGAAGTTTATAAGAGTTTATTTGACAGATGTCTGGATTTAGTCTTATCAAGTGGATTCTGCACTGTTACATGCTCCATCTGCTTCATTATATCATCCCATCTAACAAATGAAGGTAAAAGAAGGGTGGGTACATAAGAAAATCCACAACTTTTTTCCCCACATGTCATTAAATATATTCATATATATATAACCATAATATATTAGTATGCATTGTAAAGAAACATCGCAAAACTATATGCAAAGGTCATAACTAAGCAACATTTACAATTCATAATTATTAACAGGAATAATAGGAACAGAGGATTATTATCCCTGGGGGAAGGAGTTAAGGCGATGAAGGGAAGGAACATAAAGTGGACCAAATAAAGAGAACAAAGATGTATTACTTGTGTCTGAATGTTTCAGTTGTTCTCAGAATGGTTTGCGTTGCATTTCTTTTGTTAACATAGAGCTTGGAATATTCTCAAGAGTCCCTCAACATTAGAGATTATATCAGTAGTCTTTACAACCTTCTCGTGTCACTCTTTTAAAAAAAGATGTAAGGCACCAATTGGTTCTACTGCAGATACATACATCTCACTCTAGTGATTCTTTTCCCATTCAGAAAAACAAGATGATTTCCTTATAATTAAAATATGTGTCTTAAAAGTTGCAAGGTTGTCTTACACAATGTAGGGTTGCATTATTTTAGCAGGGGGTTTAGGAAGCTTTCCAGCTATCTAATTAAGCCATTGTATTTGATAGAGCATTCTTATTCTATTCTAGGCCCATAAACTTCAGTTGTATTAGGGATCACCTTTTGCATAACTCTTGGCCTTCAAATAAAATTATCAGCTGAAAATGCAGATGAATCTGGTTATATGCTGCCTCCTGAGAACATATGACTGCGTGGCAAGAATTATGCCTCTATCAATAAATGGCCTAAAGTATTGCAGTGGATTTTGTTTTATTCTTTTCTGTTTTTTTTTTTTATTTGAAGCTGAAATGATCTGTTAAATAAAAGGAGGTATAGTTATGTATACAAAGCTATATTTACTGTATATAGAAGTACAGAACAAGCCCTTAATCATGTCAAGATAGACCCTATTGAACAAACAAAAAGGGAACTTACTACTGTAGGCAGAATCAGGATTGTTATAATATTTTCTAGTGTATTATATTTTTGATTAGTATATAGATTCTGCCCTCTAGCTATTTTACATTTTGTACTAATTCTATAATCAGCCTTGATTTTTTTTTTTTTTTTTTTGGTAGTTTCTTCTCCATTTGCTAGTTGATGCAACTATCACATTTCACAGCTTTTCAAAATATTTGTGTTACAGAAGGTAAGATTTTTTCAACTCTTGAAAGAGATTAAACACCATGAACATATATGTTTTGCAATCATGTTGAATGATGATATATAGTGGTTATCAATATTTCACAAAAGCAAACACGAATTCCCTCCCACATTTCTATACAGGATTACAATGTTTGCTCCTTTGTAGTCAAGATGTGGATTTGACAACAAAGGCACTGTCATAAAAAACCAAATTTTACCAAGCTTTGCAATAACCTTGTTAATCTGAGATGTTACTCCAGCCTTATGCTTTGTTCACAGTTCCCCCTAGTGCTGTTACAGTTTTGTGGGCTACCACACAATGCCAAAGAATTATTTAAAAAAACAAAAACAAATCAAAACTTCTGTAAAGTTTTGACTTGTAAAAAAAAAAAAAACAAAGCCAAAAAAGTAGAAAAAATGGCCCAAGTCTTTTAAAAAACACACAAACTAATAAATGGGGAAAGATACCTCATCACTGCTGCTAATAAGTCTGCAATTTGACTCTAAATAGGTGCCTTGTTTTCCTATATCCTAGACAAACAAAGTCCAATGCAAAACAGCATAGAGTTTTTCCTAGGACAGTGATGGCTAACCTTTTTGCCATCGCGTGCCAAAAGTGGGGGGAGCACGGGGGGTCGCACGCACATGTGCCCACACCCATAATTCAATGCGCCCTGACCCTCTAGGCTCCCCCACTTTTGGCACGCGATGGCACGGTGGCCCTGGTACGCCTGTTTTTTGCTGTCCCCAGGCTTCAGAGGCTTTCTTGGAGTCTGAGGAGGACGAAAACGGCCTCCCCCCACCCCCAAGAGGCCTTCCGGAAGCCGGAAATGGCCTGTTTGCCGACTTCCGGTGGGCCCAAAAGGCCTGAAAATCAGCTGGCGAAGCTGAGCTCATGTGCCCACTGATACGGCTCCGCGTGCCACATGGCACGCGTGCCATAGGTTTACCATCACGGTCCTAGGACATGACCCAGGAGAGAATGTGTTTATTAATTTAATGGACAATGGATCAACATAGAAACACCTTTGTGTTTCTTAGTAAAATATGTATCAGATATAATTAAATGCCTCTTCTTCCACTTACTTTTTTCTGTTCATTTCCACAATGCTGTCTGAATAATGGATATCCTGTTATTTTGTGCCAAAGTAAAAGCTGGGTATTATTGGCTTTGAGTTCTCTACTTTGGCTGCTAAAATCAACTGGGAATCGATCTATTGATCTTAGCTAGATCTTGAGGGATGGGTATAAAGTGCACAGCAGCTACAAGCTTATTGTTCTTCCTCTCAGGAACCTCAACAGAAGATACGGTTTATATTGCATCTCTCATAAAGTGGTACTAGACATGGTTGATTCTTTCAGAGAATACAGCCTGGAAAAAGTAGAACTATAGAGATATTTTAAATGAGAACAAACCAACATGAAACCAGTTTTAATTAGTTCAACCCCCTATATAGAAACTATTGTCAATTCTGAAAGGCAGTGTACATTTCTTGAGAACAATGTTTAGCGTTTTTTGTTACTCCATCATAGCTATCAATATCACATTTCTGTTAGTTTTGATAACAGCTTGCCATTTTCTGCAATGACGTTTCATGGTTACGGTTACTTTTAAGTCTTGTGGAGTGATGTAGAGTTGCTAGACATATTTTCTGTGTGTCTGAAACTAATGGCATCTGTGCACACATTAGAGATATCCAGCCTGCTTTTACCCAATATTCCTTGGTTTTCCAACTGCAGCTACGTTGTTTGTGTGTGCCTATGTCTATATATTTATAATATATACGAATACATACATCATTAATTTTATAAACCTAAAGCAGGGCTTTGAGCAAAAATAACAAAGGATTTCAACTGGCATTCCAATGAATACTACAATGATCTGGAAAGTTAGTTTTGACAAGCTCAAATATGCTGGATATCATTCCCATATGATGAACAAGCTGAGAGTAGAAAGTTGAGATGTTTTACTGAGGTTAATCCAAAAAGCTCCAGCTAAACTACACATAAGGGGCCACTATTATCATGAAGATCCCTTAGCAGATAAATCAAGATTGGAAATTATAAAATGTTTGAAAGTTGCTGCTTCCTAAGAGAGGAAACTTTTGGAATGACTGATCTCCATGTGTACCATGACGAGTTGGTAAAAATGGGCTGCATCAAAGAGTGGAATGGAAGGACGTTATTTTCTAATGTTACCCAATGTGTAACGCTTCTTGCAAGGAATAAAATAGAGAGAAGTGTCCACAATGTAAACTCCCTTCTCGGTTGGTATTCTACTACTAAAATGTGAGGCTGATTATTTACTTTTGTTCCCATTGTTTTCCAGAACTAAGCTATTTTTGGACCTTGGAAATTTTTGGATTAAAATTCCTTCTGGGTTCAAAATTAGAACTGATGAAATCTCTGCTGACATAGACACCAATGCTGGGAGAATGGTCTGTGTACAGGTAGTCCTCAACTTACAACAGTTCATTTAGTGACTGTTTGAAGTCACAACAGCACTGAAAAATGTGACAACCATTTTTCACAAATACAACCATTGCAGCATCCCCATGGTCATGTGATCCAAATTCAGATACTTGGCAATTGGCTCACATTTATGATGGTTACAGTGTCCTAGATTATTTGATCCCCTTTTGCGACCTTCTGACAGGGAAAGTCAGTGGGGAAACCAGATTCACTTAACAACCGGGTTACTAATTTAAGAACTGCAGTGATTCACTTAACAAACATGGCAAGAAAAGTCATAAAATGGGGCAAAACTCACTTAACAAATTTAGCAAATGTTAGGCTCAATTGTGGTCGTAACTTGAGGACTCTATTTTTCTGTTGAAATTCAGCTGATAGAAAAAGGGGACGGTCCATAGGTTTCTGCGAGTGTGCAAAGCAACTAAGCCAGTGTATTCTCTTCTTTCCCAGGAACAATTTCTCTTACTCCCCCTACCATCTACTTCCCTGGCATCTGGCCACTTTACACTTATTTGTGCTGAATTTAATGAATTCCTGGTTTGCTTGCAAGGGAAGTGGAGATTGTATGAACAGAAAGCTCACTTCTTGTGAACTTAATACGGAAGAGAAAGCCCACTGCCAACTTTTCTGTTTAAGGAAGTGCAGAGAATTACTGTAGAAGAAATGTGGTAGAATGATTCCCTCATTCTAAATTATAGTCAGCACCAAATTTTACAAGTAAGAAATTAAAGCTACATATAGTAAGCTCTTTAAAACAAAACGATTAATTAGCTCGGACTCTTTTTCATCTTTATAAGCAGTAGTAAAACTTCTTTGATTCCCCACCACCACCACCTTCTCTTCATCCATGCATGTAGGTAAGTTACAAATCTTGACAAATTCAGCCAGTTCATAAGATGATCTGCAGTTCAGAAACATGCTTGATGAAGACAGCAGCAGTAAGATGTTGAAATCTTACATAAGGTATTAATGACCACAATTGAGACACTAATGTGGAGAGATGGAATTTCATTGCACACTTTCATAAGACATGTTTCCATGGTCTGGGCGCTGAAATATTAACACAGTGTTATTTCAAGAGAAAAATCAGTATAGGATCTGTCCTATGTAACTTTTGCTTTATGCAATTGAGATGAATTCCTTTTATGTATAAAGCAGTTATTATTTTGAGATCGCATTTTGTTTCATGTTTTGATGAATTTAGAAAGAAAAAAATAAAACTGTTTTTCTTTTGGTGGAGTTGTGTTCACAAATGCAGCACTGCAAGCAGATTTTCTAAAAAGCCAGGTCTAGTAATTTGACCCTTCTTTTAGCTGAGTGTTGACTAGTGGTGTTCTAGGTATTACTACTCATTGGGTATACATCATTCAACTGTTCCATAAATGCATCCTTCTTCACAATTCTCATCTTCCTTTCTTTAGGACCAAGTTGCCTTTTTTTATATGAGCAATAAGAATTTACTGTACATTTCACACATTTATGACTGCTCTCATTTACAATGGCGAGTAAGGTATGTCAAATTGCACAAGCAATCTGACATGTCCTGTAAGTTGCTGTGTAACAGATGATAGAAGAACCATCCAGCAGACTGTTATGCAGTACCTGATGGTCAATTTTTAGCCAACAATCCCGTTCGTCTGTTCTTCCTACCAACAGCAATCTGTTTCCATTTCTTGCAAGCGAAGATGTAGAAGAGGATAGTTTCTGTCCAATATCGTTCTTTTCAGTGACAAGTTGGTTGGTTCTTGTTTCGATTTGAGAAGTAGTTAAGGTGGTGAATTTAAGGCAGTTCATCATCCTTCAGACCAAAATGATTTGAGAAAAAAGTGAAAAAAAAGGAAATCAAATGGGAGAACGGGAAGTAGTAACTGATCTAATATTTGTTACTATGGTGAGTAGGGATTTACAGTTAGTTTTCTCACTAGTTTTTGTGGGGGTTTTGTATTTATGAGGGCCAAAATGGGCATAACTCACAGGTTACTAATTCCTCACTTGTCCTCCCCACCCAGTTGCATATAAATTGCAAAGTGAGCTTCTTGCCAGGGTCCCTAATCCCACTTCATCTGCTCGGACTCAGACACGAAAGGATGTGCAGTCTTTCCTTGTCTCTGATTCTCCCTCTAGGCTTTCTTGCATTTCCCCTTCTTTTCTCGTTGCTGGAACTTTCTCAGGCGCCTGGCCCATGTGTCCCTCCATTGTATCACAAGGCTGCTTTTGTCTGCTACCAGGCCATTCTGATCTGGAGAGTTCTCATCATGGCCCAGTAACAAATATTTTTTCATAGGCTTGATCTTGGGACACTTGCAGGCAATGTCCTTGGAGCGTATCCAGAGGATCTGGTCACCACGCCGTATCCGATTCGCCCCTTGCTTGTAAACAGAGATGATGTTGACTGTGAACTTCCACCATTCTGCAGCTTTCTCTGCTTTCAGGATGTGGATCTGGACAGCTGGAGACAGAAAGTCAGGAGAAGGTCATTTCCTTAATGCATTTTGCAGTTTTCCTCAAGATCGTCAAGCACAAGTTACAGTGGAAAGCAAGATTTGCATGTGTTTCACCCATTAGGCAGAAATGTAAGGTGATTAGGGATTTGGTATGCCCCTAATGTTTAATTCCTTGTGCTTGGCTAAAGGTCACACATTCAGTTCAAAATGAGAAGCGGTGCTTACTTTGGGATGCTTGTACTGAATCAATAATTCAGTCTGGGTTATTGATTTAAAAACAGAGTAGCTCTTTAAATTAATTATTTTTTGTGCATTCCTATTTTTAAGAAAGTGAGAAAATAGCAGCCATTGCCAATTGCCTGGAAAGGAGGTGAGGAACGGCTGAACCATGTGATAGAAGTAGGTCTCTGAGAAGCTGCTCTTCCTCCCGCTCAAGCCCAGGGGATCAAGCAGCCTGCAGAAGGGCAGGGAAGCATTCATCTTGAGTAAGAGCAGCACGCCTTATTCTAATCTGTCTTTCACCTGATGACAGGCCTTCTATCGCCTGGTTGCCTGCCAAGAACTCAAAGAGACATTTGCCTAAAAGAAAACTTCCCAGCTAGCTGGTTAACAGGGTTGAGAACCTCTCACAGCAGGGAAAAGGAAGCAGCCACCAGAGATAACTCCATCTGGTTCTATTCATGGCAAAGCTTGTCCTTTGAGCCTGAAAGCTATCCCATTCAATCTCCATCCCGGTAGCAGGGAGAACACCTTTACAATGGGAGCAGGGAGGGGGGCAGCAAAGAGAGCAAGCTGCAGAGCCTGCATAAGCAGCTCCACAAGGTGCTCCTTTCCAGCAGTTCCCCCCCCCCACCATCCCCAAGGGAGAGACCCAAAGAAAGCGAGCAATTTTTTTTTCTTGCCTGGGCTCCTGGGGACAATACGGGCTCAGCTTTTTCTAAATGTGTCTTAGATGTGCATACTTTTGAGATGGTGAGCAGAAAAGGTTGGGGTTCCCATCCTCCTGGTGGCTTGCAAAGTTTTACCGTTCAAGAAAAACAGTTAACAACGGTAGCGTTATTGATTTATTTAAATCCCACTTTTATTGTTTTTATAAATGTTGAAGAAGCTTTCCTCTTATGGTAAAATTGTATTTCTCAGAATGCCAGCTGCATTCACAGCCTAGGCAGGGCTTCAACTATTATATTGAAGCAGAAGCTATGGGGAAATGGATAGTTTATGGGTAGAAGAATAAGGAGAGCCCAAGGAAGATGGGTTTTAGCTGAGAAGAGCTTTCTCTCCAGAGAAAGGCCCATATCAGTAAGAAATAGGTAAGATAAACATTTACACCAAACACTTATAATCTTGGAAAGTTTGTTATGGTCTTTATCAACTTCAATTTCCTTGCAAGATTTCTAATAACTACGAGTGCTGAGAACTGAAGCATACTCAATAAATATACAGTACTGAAAGGAGATTGGGGCCACATCCATTTATTAATGTGCTACTAGCCAACCACCAGATGGCACTATAATACTATAGGCACTGAGAAATTGTCCCAAAAGTGCTTTTTCAAGAGGCAACTGGACATACTTGTTTTTCTTTGAAGACGTTTTGCTTCTCATTCAAGAAGCTTCTTCATCTCTTTACATGGGAGTAGATCTGAAGAAGCTTCTTGAATGAGAAGCAAACGGTCTTCAAAGAAAAACAAGTATGTCTAGTTGCCTCTTGAAAAAACACCTTTGGGACAACCGTGACCTGAATGACTGAGAATCTCCATAGGCACTGAGAAATTGTGACCACTTCCCAAAACGAGGAGATACCACCTACAAACATGCTAATCCATTGAGATAAAGTCCTGCTTAATTCAGAAGTTTTCTTCTAGATACCAACAGGATTGCACTTTAAATGGCTTGCTTCTTTTCCAGCATGTTAGACACTGTATAATGTATAAATAAGAATTCTTAATGGCTTTTGTGGTGTGGGAGAAATCATTCTGCATTCAGAATTTTCACCCATTGTAATTTCAAAGATATAGCAAAATCCTTTAAAATAGTAATGGTGGGAAATGATAACAAAATATGTTCTCCTGTTCTTATATTGAATAAAGGCAAGGCTATCACTTCCAAAGAATTCTAGGATTATTTTAAAAATCAAATTAAACCAAACTTTGGTTTCAAGAGCTATTCAATATAGTCATTTGGATTACCTTCCCATTCCTTCCAATGTGTACAAATTAAAAGCTGTTCAATTAATCTATACTGGTTCTTAGCAGTTATTCTAGTTCCTATTATTGGCAAACCCAGAGGCATTTGGAGTGGGGCAGCCTAGAAATTTAAATCATAATAAAAATAATAATGCCACCTACCTTCTCTGTAGCAACAGTCATCATTAATTTTTTTATCTTTGAAATGGGAACAGATTTATATACATACATATATATATATATATATATATATATATATATATATATATATATATATATATATATATATATATATAATTTTGTTTAAATTTAAAAATTAGACATCTTCAACATAGCTTTTACAATTGCGTGATTCATTTTGTCATCGCCTTTACGTGGTTTAGCAGATTTTGCTCTGCTCCCTTCCCCTGCGGCTTATGAGCATCCTGACAGAAGTTGATCTGTCACAGAGATTCTCCCCCATTACACACAGAGGCATACAGCAGCAAGAAACTGTACTGTAGTTGTCATCCTTGAAAATCCTCCTAGCATAAAGCTTTATGGTGTTATATATTTTGCAGAAGAGTTATTAGAGTAGCATATGTTTCCTCTTGCTTTCTCTCTGCATTGCTATCCCCAGGAGTTTTGGGCTAAAACGTGGAACACTTTTTCAAAAACTTTTGAAAACATTTTTTTTAATTTTTCCATGAACAGCTGCCTTTCAACAAAGAGGATGACTAACCAGAGTCTTCATGAAAAAAGGATTTTTCTAAATAAGTCTGTAACAGGGGTGGTGATCTCATCTTTTGAACAGGAATCCTCCCCTGCAATTTATCCTCTCTCGCACACCTAAATATATGCATGCTTACTTACACATACTCCCATTGTTTCTTAATAAATATAAGAACTGACTGGTGGGAAGTTCCACTGAACTGTCTGTCTCAGAACTAAAGTAAAATTAAATCATCTTCAGGTCAAACTTCATTCCTGGAGGCGTCATGTAGAGTTTTCTTGGGAATAGTGGTTCTCTATTACCTATTTCCATTTGTTTAGTTTGTTTATTTTACATTCTAGTCTAGTCAACTTCCCAGCTCAGTCTAGAGTTCTGGAGTACCTGATGGTGTCCCATCCAAAAACTTACTAGACCTGAATCTGCAAAATGAGATCAGGCATACTGATATTCGATGATTAATTTCACCAAAAAAGTTGTCAGTGCTTATTAGATGATACTAGTAAGCGATACAAGGTACCGTATCTATGTATCTGCCTGAAATTCTACAATTCCAACTGCCTAGAATAAAAAATAGAAATGCATGCATGTTTGCCTACATGGTGGCTCAGTGGCTAAGAAACTGAGCTTTTCGATTGAAAGGTCGGCAGTTCAGTGGTTCGAATCCCTAGTGCTGCGTAATAAGGTGAGCTCCCGTTACTTGTCCCAGCTTCTGCCAACCTAGCAGTTCGAAAGCACGTAAAAATGCAAGTAGAAAAATAGGGACCACCTTTGGTGAGAAGGTAACAGTGTTCCGTATGCCTTTGGCATTTAGTCATGCCGGCCACATGACCATGGAGACGTCTTCGGACAGCGCTGGCTCTTCGGCTTTGAAACGGAGATGAGCATCGCCCCCTAGAGTTGGAAACGACTAGCACATATGTGCAAGAGGAATCTTTACCTTCACCTTGCCTACTCACGTTTATGTGGAAGAGTGGCGTAGAATGGAATAAACAATGCATCAGCATTGAGAGATTAAAGAGCCCAGGAAACTAAAACCTTCTCTGGTCTTTCTCAGTCTACGTGTAGTATTACACAACCAGTTAAGAAACTCATAGTCTCCTTCTACTCCTTTTGGGTGGGATAATGACATCTCAATTGAACAGGTTTTAATGATTGCTTGAGATACCAAAAGTGTCCCCACATGCCATTGCATTTAGCTTGAACTTGACACTTCTGCTTTTGATTCTTCATATCGCTGTTTTTGAATGAACCATCAGTTGCTTCTGTATGAAGAACCAGTACAAATCAAAGATGAAAGAACTCCCACTACCCCACCACAATAGTATTTGAATGTTGCTCTGTGGTTTGGCTGTGCCTTGTATTTAATTCTACCTGCCTTTAACTAGCAGAATTTTTAGGATTGATTTGGAGTATATCCAATTTGCGGCGGTTTTCATTTTACATCTTTGTTTTTAGCCAGGCAAGTTATTTAATAAAGGTGAGTTTATATATGCACTAACAGCAAAACATGCTTTTTCTTCAGAATGTATGAGAATGTGTAGCTGAGAATCCTGTAAATAATAAATGTTTTGTTACTGTTGGTGTTGGTGTTGATGAAGGGATTTGCATAATCCCTGTCCTGGTGCTTTCTGATATGTTTGCCTGCATCTTCTAGGAATCCCTTCAGAGGTGGGTTTCAGCAGGTTCCGACCAGTTCTGGAGAATCGGTAGTGGAAATTTTGAGTAGGTCAGAGAACCGGTAGTAAAAATTCTGGCTAGCCCCACCACCATCTATTCTCTGCCTCCCAAGTCCCAGCTGATCGGGAGGAAATGGGGATTTTGTAGTAACCTTCCCCTGGATTGGGGAGGGAATGGAGATTTTACAGTATCCTTCCCTTGGAGTGAGGTCGGAATGGAGATTTTACAGTATCCTTCCCCAGCAACGCCCACCAAGCCACACCAACAGAACCGGTAGTAAAAAAAAATTGAAATTCACCAGTGAATCCCATGTCTATTAATCATGGGAAAGATGATAAACGGGCCCTTCCCCCATTGATAAATTAGACAGAGGCAATCAAGTGAGGAGAAAGATTTGATCCTTTCTCTTTTTCAATTTTACCTTCCTGGTGACCACATAGTCACACAGATGCTCTCAATGCAATATCCAACACTGTATGAGCTCTTAAGGTTGAAAAGCCTACCAAGTTCTTACAGTTAAGAGAAGAAAAATGACCCAAACTGAACAATAACAGTGCACAGCCGCTTGGACATTTTTTTCTTTTGAATGGAAGCAAGTTGAATTGTTATGTCTCACTGTCATGCTACAAACAAGACAAGGTGAATTACTGTAGCACTTCATGATTGGGATAGGTGGGTGGGTGGGGACAGTTTATTGACAGCCATAATCCAAATTCTCTCTGGCCTTCAAGCACTAATAGCCTGTACTTCAAGTCCTTGAAGTTTTGATGATCCTTAGTCTAAGACAATGGTGAAGATTAAACTGTGATTAATTCTAGGATTTTCTAATTTTTTTGCACTGGTATTTGGATACAGCTGGTTAAAAAAGGAATGAGAGTTAAATTAAATTAAATTAAAAGATATTTGGAGAATACATAATCCAAAAGAATTGGACTATACTTTTTTTTCTGACAGACATAGATCTTTCTCTAGGATTGATTTTATTTTGTTATCAGATGATCTACTTGTTAAGACAAAAAGAACAAAGATTTTTCCAAGA
This sequence comes from Arizona elegans, assembly GCA_022577455.1. Classification (NCBI taxonomy): domain Eukaryota; kingdom Metazoa; phylum Chordata; class Lepidosauria; order Squamata; family Colubridae; genus Arizona; species Arizona elegans. The sequence goes on from JAKOOJ010000003.1 coordinate 60,848,765, forward strand.
ACCTTGACCGACCACAGCCCAGTATGGATAGAAATTGAGATGGGAAAGATTGAGAGGAGATCATGGAGATTAAATGAAAACTTGTTTAGATATGAAAAAAATATAATAGAACTTAAAAAGCAGATGAAAGAATTTTTTGAAATAAATTTGAATAAGGGTACCCCAATTGAAATTGTGTGGGATGCGAGTAAAGCGTATATGAGAGGGGTACTCATTTATATGAATTCTAAACATAAACTGAATCGACAAAAGAAAAGATCTGAACTGGAAGCAGAAATAAAGAATAAAGAACAGTTACTTATTAAAAATCCAACAGATGAAAGAATATGTGGTGCTATAAAACTTTTGAAAGATTAATTTCAAATGCTTATGGCGGAACAAGCTGCAACAAATTTACAATATGCAAAGCATAATACATTTTGTAATGCCAATAAACCGGGCAGATGGTTGGCCTATACATTAAGGAAGAAGCAGAGTATACAGACTATTGATAGTATTGATATTGGAGGGAAAGAAATTTTTCTTTTTATTGCAAAAGTTTTACAATTACATTTTCACCCCATTTCCCCCCCAAACCCAAGCCCCCCCAACCTAACCCCCCTCCCCCCTGACTTCCACAGAATATAATCCCATCAAAATCCCCTTTTTATAAAACCTGAACTCCTCCAACCCCCATATAATTTTTCATCTTCACAAAATTCAAATATTTCTATTTTTATATAATACTTTCAGTGAAAAGCTATTTGATACTTCCTAGTTTGATATTTATTCTGCACATAATCTTTCCACTTTTTCCATTCCCATTCATAAGTCTCTTGTGAGCGATCTTTTAGATATGCTGAAATCTTCGCCATCTCTGCAAAGCTGGCCATCTTCAAAGTCCATTCCTCGATAGTGGGCAAAGCTTCATTTTTCCAGTATTTACCTATCAATAATCTCGCTGCTGTTATCATATACAATATCAACTTTGTTTCATCCAATGTAAAACCCTTAACTATCCCCAGTAAAAACAATTGTGGAGTAAATTGAATTTTTTTCTTCAATACATTCTGCACGACCCACCAAATTTTTATCCAAAAAGCCTTAACTTTCTTACAAGTCCACCAAACATGATAATATGTAGCATCTAAACAGTCACATCTCCAACATTTTGGCTGAGCATTAGGGTACATACACGACAGTTTCTTAGGATCTAAATGCCATCTGTAAAACATTTTATAAAAATTTTCCCTCAAGTTCTGCGACTGTGTAAATTTAACATTCTGAACCCAAATTTTTTCCCATGTTTCCAACATCACTGGTTCTGCAAAATTTTGTGCCCACTTAATCATACAATCTTTAACCAATTCAGTTTCTGAATCCCTTTCTAACAAAACATTATAAAGCCTTTTAATATGCATTGGACCTTTCTCTTTTATATGTCTAACCAATTCTTCCTCAAGCAACATAATACCAATTTTTTGGTCCTCTTTCCATCTCAATTGAAGTTGATTATACTGTAACCAAGTTAAATTAATCCCTTCGTCCAACAGTGTCTCTAATGTCTTCAGTTGCCATCTGCCCGCATCTGTAAAAAGAACCTCTTTATATAAAAACCCCCCGAGTGACATTATATTTGTATTCCACATGATATGACCAAGATCCAGCCATAGCGGTATTTTATAATCCCATTTGAGACGATGCTTCTTCCAAACTCTCATCAAGGAGTCTCTAAATATATGGCTTTTAAATACTTTATCCACTGTCACTCGGGGGGTTTTACACTGGGTGAAACAAAGTTTATATTGTATATGATAACAGCAGCGAGATTATTGATAGGTAAATACTGGAAAAATGAAGCTTTGCCCACTATCGAGGAATGGACTTTGAAGATGGCCAGTTTTGCAGAGATGGCGAAGATCTCAGCATACCTAAAAGATTGTTCACAAGAGACTTATGAATGGGAATGGAAAAAGTGGATAGATTATGTGCAGAACAAATATCAAACTAGGAAGTATCAAATAGCTTTTCATTGATAGTATTATATTAAGATAGAAATATTTCAATTTTGTGAAGATGAAAAATTATATGGGGGATGGAGGGGTTCAAGTTTCTTATAAAGGGTTTTTTTTATGGGAGTATATTCTGTGGAAGTCCGGGGGGGAGGGGAGGGCTAGGGGGGGTTAGGGAGGGTTAGGTTGGGGAGTTTGGGGTGGGTTGGGGGCGGGGGGGGAATGTGGTGAAAATGTAATTGTAAAACTTTTGCAATAAAAAAAAAAAAAGGAATGAGAGTCAGACACTGTGCTACAATATACTTACACTTCCAAAATACTTGAGTGAGCTGCAAAAGGCTTAACATTTTTTGAAGATATAGTCTGTCAATGGATTATTGGGCTGGCTACCTTTAAAACTGTGCATAATAGTAACTCTTTCTGTCTCTCCTCCAATTCTGCCTTCTAAATATTTGACACCCTAGTTTTGTACTATAACTCCTGTAATCCTAAACACTGTTCTGATTTGGTCTGATGGAACTGGGAAACTGCAAATATTCGTAGGCTTCGTGTTTTGCAAGTCTGCCATAAAATGTCAAAAAAAAAAAAAAACAGGATGGAGAAACAGAGAAATAAGAGTTGTATATATACATTCTGGCAACAGGGCTTTTTCGCTAGAAGGCTATTATTTTCCCACGGACAACAGTTGCTTCTCTTTCAGTTTTTCAGGAACATATGATGTATGTCCCACTGCAAACCAGATCTCTTGGCTTGTAGTGGCTTTACAAAGTACTAGTTAGCTATGAATGATTTTTTCCCATAGACTTTCAAGTTAGGAGCTCATTTTCCTGCTGCCTTCCTGCTATAGTTAAGCAAAGCAATTCATTTATGTCAGAAGTAAATCAGTGTTGGGATGCGCCAAAATAAAGATAGTTTGGAATTAAATTCTCTTTAAATGTTCCTGGTCCTAAATATTTGAACAAAATATAATTTGCTTGTGAAATTTTGAAATATAACTAAGACAGAGGGTTTTCCTTTTGTTTTTGTTTGTTTTTTTTAAAAAGATCATCATCTTTGAATCAGCAAATTAAAAGGACATTAAAACCTCAATAGAAACTAGTCTAGATGATAGCTCCTCAATTCAGCACATAAGGGAAATAGCTATATTCAATCTAATTAGGGCTTTTTAAGATATTCAGAGCTGTTATCATCTTGTAAAGTTCAAGAAAACAGTCTTCTAATTGACTTCCTGCTGGGAAATCCATAAAAATGTCTTCATTGTCCTTCTGGGTAACCTATTCTGCAGTTTCACAGCAGGACTTTTTTTTTAAATTCTCTTTTTAATATTGTGTCCTCACCTAAAAATATTGTTACAAAAACTACCATGCCACTAGCACATGAAAGTGCTGTCAGGAGATTTTGCTCATAATAAGCATAAGGCAGATTTTGCATTTTTTAAAAAAACGGATTGACTTGGTAGTTTTTCACACATTAATTCTACTACTGCAGAAACCAGTATCACCAATCCCTCCTTTCCTATATACTGATCCTCTGGTTGTAACATAAAATACTTTAGTGACGGGTATGGTGTGGCCCTCAGTGGTAGGTTTCAAATTTTTTTTACTACCGGTTCTGTGGGTTCTTGGTGGGCATGGCGTGGCATGGCTTGGGGGGTGTGGAACAGGAAGGATACTGTAAAATCTCCATTCCCTCCCCACTCCTGGGGAAGGTTACTGCAAAATCCCCATTTCCTACTGATCAGCTGGGACTTGGGAGGCAGAGAATAGATGGGGGCAGGGCCAGTCAGAGGTGGTATTTACCGGTTCTCTGAACTACTCAAAATTTCTGCTACCAGTTCTCCAGAATTGGTCAGAACCTGCTGAAACCCACCTCTGGTGGCCCTCCAGATTTTATTACTATTATTATAGTGACACTCTTATGAACTCTAGACTCTATGGCTACTATTGAAAGATGTTGGGCACTACAGTAAAACTTCTGGAGAGCCACCTTACATTTCTCCCTTGTTCAGATGCCCATGCTAAATTTATTTGCAACTTTACAGAATGGCAATAATACCATGAATATCCCTTTAAGAACATTTATTACTTCTTTTACCGTGCGACCCTGGCATATTCATAAAAAAGGGACAACATAGTTTTCTCATCCAGTGACATATGTCAGAAAAAGGCACTTCTGCTTGTTTCAGTGATGTTAAAAGCTAAGTTCAGCTTAATTTTAGTTTTACAATAGGAATGCTTTGTAGGGTGTTTTAAAGTGCCAGAGTGAAATCACAAATAGTTTAGAGTCGATGTATGGCATCACAAAATAATTACGGGCTGAAGTAAAAAAGAACTGCCATTCAACAGTTATGTAAATGAGTCCTAAATCCTGTGGAAATCAAGGATATACTCTACTTACTGGGAAGAAAATTGACCCAGGATTTAAAATAATTCCCACAAAATGAAAAGATAAAAAAAAAAAAATAGAACAAAAGTTTTGTGCAATGTCCATCCTGCTCACCTTTTCAACCTAGAATTGCCAGCTTCAAATGAACCAATCCTGGGGATTTTCTCTCCACCAGAGTGGAGTGATACACGCACTTATGTTTATGTATAGTTATGTGTGTGCATATGCCAAAGGGCAAGAAATAAAATGAATTGATTTAATAACTGCATGTTAAGATGAATTGACTGTACAATACGATACAGCACTGATAAAATTATTGGATCCCTGTGTTTATACAGCACACACCAACCAGTCTCATGCAGAGAAACATATGATATGAAAACACATAAGAAGAAGATGGGAAGAAGGTGAAGGGACAGCAGTGCCGAAAAAGGAAGGAGGGAAAATGCAATGTGTTATGGGAAGAGATATCAAAAGATGGAAAGAGAGAGAGAGAGAGAAATACACATTACAAAAAAGGGTTAATCTCACCATGCAAGACCCCTTCTCAAGCAATGACCAATTTAAGGAAACCCACAGTTTACCAGCTATGTCTGAAGTAACCAGCAGCTTCAGCCCCTGGATTGTTTTCATCAGTGTTATTTATTTTGTTTTTCACTGAATTAAAGCTGACTCAAGTTGCTTGGGGGGAGGGGATGCCAAGGGGGACAGAATAACAAAAGCAGCATAATTTGTTATATATGATGTAATGTCACATATAGCTACAAAGGCTCATTCCTTGCAATGGAAAAGCCATATGCTTGGTTCAGAAGTAATTGGTGAACTATTTCTTCACCTTGTAGAGTAAATAAAGGATTTTTTCCCAAGTTAGATTATATGTCTCTAAGAAATGGTAAGTGATAATCCTAACTTAAGGTTCAAGGGTAAAAGCCTTGTTGCGTCCAAAGGTATGTGAATTGTGCTAATAGAAATAAACTCTGGATGGGTTACCTCACTCTGCTGATTTTTATATGTCCACCAAAAGTATCAAAATAGTTGATAGAAATATCAATTTGCTACAGCTTGTCTGTTGTTTCTAAGGAAAGGCAAATGGGTGGAAAAAGTATTTATTTATTTATTTATTTATTTATTTATTTATTTATTTATTTATTTATTTATTTATTTATTTTTTATACCGCCCCCTCTCCCAAAGGACTCGGGGCGGTGAACAGCCAGAATTAAAAAACACACAATACAAATATTAAAATACATTAAAACAAAATTAAATTATCTTAGGCTTCTCCAATTTAAAACCCCTTACCTATAAAATTCACCCAATTAAAAATTTTTAACCCAGCCCGGCTTGCTGAAATAAAAAAGTCTTCAGGGCCCGACGGAAGGTACGGAGGTCCGGGATTAGTCGTATCCCTGGCGGTAGCTCATTCCAGAGGGCGGGTGCCCCCACAGAGAAGGCTCTTCCCCGGGGGGTCGCCAGCCGACACTGCCTGACAGACGGCACCCCGAGGAGACCCTCTCTGTGGGAGCGTGTTGCCGGTGGGAGGTTATCGGAGGCAGAAGGGTTTATGGGTTATGTAGAAGAAACTCAAGGCAAAGTCACGAATTAGCCAGTTTCTGCTATTCATTCCTTGTGCTAATGTTAAAGAGCTTTTCTTTGATGATGCTTTGCTGCAACAAACCAACGTGGCCAATAATTTAGAAACAGAATATTGTGGAAGCTGAGTGTTACTAGAATCTGTGTAACAGATAACAAGTTCATATATTTTAATATTTGTACTTATATGTTCATATGCCTCTGTCTGTTCCTCTGAAACCTCAAGCAGTTCGCACAGATAGCTTTTCCTCTTGCAACTTTGCAAAAGCCAAGGTCTTATGGCTTTAACAAACCCCCATCCTCTTATCTTGAAGTGGCAGGATGGTTGTATTGCCCTAATTGCCAACTGCTATGATTATATAGTAATGAGATCAGTGCTGTCCCTACCATAGTAAAGTGGGTACAAGTTAAGTAAAGTGATTGATGGATACCTCTAATTTTGTTTTCCCTTCTTCCAATAGCTCAGCTGCAACTTGATATATATCCACCAAATTATCCCGTTAACATGGGTGGGACTGTGGAGGAGGTAAGTTTGGAAAGAAGACTAGGCCCTCTGATTAAAACTATATTATCTGTTCTGGCATGGCTATTTTAAGTATATTATATTTAGGTATATTAACATCTATGGCAATAGATTGGTGACCATATATATTTACCCTGTATTTTTAAAATGTTTTTATGTTGTATGCTGCCCAGAGTCACTAATTGAGATGGGCAGCTATAGAAATTGAATAAATAAATAGCTATTTCTCCCTCCAATAAGCAGCTGGGGGAGTCATTTTTTACCTCCAGGTTTCTGATTGGCCTGGAGCCAATCTGTGGGTCAGAGATCTTGTGAGTAAGGGAATACAAAAGCCATCTTTCCCACTTCTCCTGCCCTCCCCTCAACCCAGCAGCTGGTTACCAGGCAAGATGCATAGGAGGAACACGGCCTTCTGTTCTGATTGTTCTTGACCATGGTTTCCCCAGTCTCCATTTCAGCACCACAATAAATTAATCGTTTCTCATACCTTCGTGCTTCACTGCTCTCTGTTGCACTCAGGAATCTCTTTTCCTCCCCTTACTGCTGATCAGCCATCATTTGAAGAAAGAAGCTTATAATCATCAATTAAGTTCAAGGGGGGAGGGGGGAGGGGAGGGAAAGAAGATGAAGTTATTTTTGTCCTATCCCTCAATCCAAAGAAGTCCAAGAAAACAGTGCCTAAATAGAAGTAGGATGAAGGCTCTGTAAGTCTAATCAAGGAGGGAAGCAATTTAGAACTAAGGAGAAGTTTCTTGACAGTTAGAACAATTAATTGTGAATGCTCCAACACTGGAAGTTTTTAAGATGTTAGATAACCATTTGTCTGAAGTGGTGTAAGGTTTCCTGCCTGGACTAGAAAACCTCCAAGGTCCCTTCCAACTCTGGAATTCTATTAATAACTAATAATTGTTATTCATATTAATATGAATAACAAGAATCTGGAATTCTTGTTCTATTCTATTCTATTCTATTCTATTCTATTCTATTCTATTCTATTCTATTCTATTCTATTCTATTCTATTCTAATAAAGTGTCCCTGTCAGGGCCCATGAAAGAGGCAGGACTGTCACATTTTTTTTAAAAAAAATAAAAATAATCCTGCCTTTATTATTTTTATAAATAACTCAAGGCAACCATCACACTCAATATTACTTCCTCCTCCTATTGTTCCCACAACAGCAACCCTGTGCGATGAATTGGGCTGACAAAAAGTGACTGGTCCAAAGTCATCTGACAGGCTTTCATGCCTAAAGCAGGACTACAACTAACTGTCTCCTGGTATCTAGGCTGCTGCTAGACCAAGCTGGTCCTTTTGTACACTTCGAAGGTTTCCATGGGTACATAGAGGCCTCAGCCTAAAATATTCTCTAGCTTCATCTACAGTGAAATCCTATCAGGCTCAAGGTGAAGCCCTTGATTAAGCCTTTATCTTGATCAAGATAAAGACTAGTCACTTTTGATTGCGTGTTAAAACCAGTCCAACATATTATCAATGAATTGCAGTCCATCATGGTAAAAAAAATTACTTTTCCTTTACAAGCCGTTCCTTTGCAAGCCCCTTGAGAGCTGTATGCAACGAAATTTCATTTTAATGTATGCCAATTAGTGTACATTTAAAATGACAATAAAGTTGTCACTTTAAATGCATCTTGAGAGCTGCACTGGCTCCCGGTGGTCTTCCGGGTGTGCTTCAAGGTGTTGGTGACCACCTTTAAAGCGCTCCATGGTTTAGGGCCGGGGTATTTACGAGACTGCCTTCTGCCACCAATAGCCTCCCACCGGCCAGTAAGCTCGCACAGAGAGGGCCTCCTCAGGGTGCCGTCTGTCAGACAATGTCGGCTGGCGACCCCCAGGGGGAGAGCCTTCTCTGTGGCGGCGCCCGCCCTCTGAAACAACCTCCCCCCAGAGATATGTACAATACCAGACCTCTGAACTTTTCGTCGGGCCCTGAAAACTTATTTATTTCACCTAGCCAGGCTGGCTTGATCCCACTGTTTTTGGTTAAATTTAATTGATATTAATTGGGTTGTTTTAAATTGCAGCCAAAATATTTAATTATTTTTAAACTGTTTTTTAAATTTTGTATGTTCTGTTTTATTCTGGCTGTTTACCGCCCTGAGTCCTGCTGGAGAAGGGCGGTATACAAATTAAAACAAACAAACAAACAAACAAACAAACAAATAAAGTTAGTCTAAGTTCTAAGTCTAATGGGGCTGCTGCTAATTACAGGCTGTTCTGCCCCAACAACCTAATACAGCTTATTACCAACAACGGACTGCAAATAAACAAAAAGAAAATACCTCTATTTACAACAATTCTAGAGAATAAATATAACTTTTTATCAGTTCAGAAAAAAATACATCAGGTTCTAATTACACCAATTAAAGTTTGAGATCTTTATTCAATTTATCATTTTCCACTGTGGTATATGCCATCATAAGGGATCAGTGCCAGTCTGCATAGTATATAGGATGAACCGGCAAAATTAATAAACGAAAGATTAACGGGGGGAGGGGGAACTTCAGCTGTCCAAGGCACTCTGCCACTGACCTCAAAGTGACCATTTTTGAACAATGGGAAGTTCAGACTTCTAGCCTGGAGCCCCCTCACGAACTGTTCAAGTTCTTCAAGGTTGGGTGGCTTCAGAGCACACTGCACATCCAGCAGTGTGCACAAAGCTGCCCATTCTGGAAGCCCTGCCCAAAGTGGTTTAAGATTATGTGAATTGCTTTGTCAAGGTGAATCACTTCACCTCTTCGCTTCAATGAAGCGAATCATGTTGCTTCCACAGCACAAATTTCTTTGTTGAAGCGAAGTTGTTTGGCATAGGTCTATGTATTACCAAGCATGCTTGTGGACATTCAAACTCAACAACTCTGTAATTACTTTCGGCCTCCCATTTTAAATTGACTGCACAGTTTATAACCAATCACATCACTCTATGGGTGAGTGCGTGTGTATGTGTGAGTAGCTTAAAATAATGCTATAGTTGGAAATGTGCTGCTCCAAACTGAAACTTTAATTACTATGATGTTATGCATTAAGTAGCACCCTTTTGGACAAAAATGACTTGGAAACAGGAAATTGTTTAGAAACAGGAAGACAATTAGAATTGTATATTTTTATGGTTGAAAAAGATTGATACTATAAGTCTGGCAACACACTCATTCTACCCCAATTATACAATCGTTTGAAGGCTTCTTAACTCTTCCTGTATTTTTATACAAAAGCTACAGCATTGAAAGTATATGGAACTTAAATGTTTAATCATTTAATTATAAAACATGACAGGAATCAATATATCAAGTTTTATCTGGTGTGTAAAGTAAGCATGCTTTTATGGGCTTCTTTCTTGCATATAAGGTCATATATAGGATGATTGATTGATTCTGTGCCATCAAGCCATGTTCAGCTCTTAGCAACCTTGTATGTAGACCTCCAGAATGATCAGTCTCCCTACCTGGCCCTTCAGATTTTACAAGGATACATCCATCCCCACGGAAATGAAGTCCATCCACCTCGCTGATGGTGTCTTTCTTTTTCTGTTTCCTTCCAATTTTCCCACAATTATAAAGGGACTAGAATGATCCTTGCATAATATGCCCAGTATATAATTTGAGTCTGGTCAATTGTGCCTTGAGTGAAAACTCTGATTTTGTTTAATGATCGTTTGTTTGTTTTCTAGGCTGTCCATGGCATTGTCAGAAGTCTTTTCCAACACCATAGTTTAAAATTTTTATTGTATTTTTTCCTACCATTTCCCAAAAATTTTAACAACCCGTGTTATAAATCGCTGTCGCATCTTTATTTTTAACACACACACACACCTAAATTTACATGGAAAAAACCCTACGAAAAGATTTTTAATTCATCTTCTTTGTGAAAAATTGCCATTGTTTTACAATTGTTCTATTCATTTGTTGAACCTCTAACATCTTTTTTCCCTTTTATTTTATCCCTTCTTGACAGATAAAATCAAAGGGATCGAGTAGTTGTCATTAGGTGCTCACAAACCATACAACCAACTGGATCTGGTAACCTGGCTATGATGCTCAGGGCAAACAAAGAAAGTCACGCCATACTAATTTGAAATAGAATAATACTGACTATGGCAAGAACATATCTTCCTGTCTCCCAGGAAATTAGGCTGTCATTCCCATCATCGTTATATGTTCACTTTTGTTAATAAGAAAAACCACACAAATCCACATAAATGCATATTAAATGCATAGTTCTTCTAATGCTTGACTTAGCTGGCATTTTTTCCCTCCTGGCACATTCTACCAACATTCCTTTTATTTCATCATTGATAAGAAACTGTCTAACTTTGGTGGGCTCCCTCTAAGACTCTATCCATTAATTTGTCCTTAATGTGCTAAGCATGAAAAAAGCTTCACTTGCATGTTTGTCTTGTGGTTTAGCATGTGTGTCAATCCAGCCCATTGGCCAGTTTCTATTCAATATATTTGGACACCCAGAACATTGATCAATGTACAAGGAGGTTAAAAATGCTGTGTGAATACAATCTAAAAATTCTGTCTTGGCACGTATCTCCCAGTACATGGGTAGTACAAGCTACCCATTCAAATATATGAATCAAATCTTTACCTGTAGTTTATGAATTTTTTTCCATTTTCCAAGAGGCAAGACAATAAATTTCCCATGCCCACTCAGTGTTTTGAGTAGCTGAATATGCTCTCATCAGGAGGCTCTCCTAGATCAAATTCCCAGAAGATTCTTTTCTGCATGTTTCACTGATTTCCTTTCCGTCCTCCCATTTATGCCCATCTCAAACCTTAGGCAGGTCCTTTATTGTGGGTTCAGTTATAAATAATATTGCAGACAGGTAGAAATTATTTGGGCCAATAATCACTTACCATACCATAACAAAGATTATACTGACCATGTTTCAGAAAAAGAAATGCCACTTTAAAACCTCCTGTGACAAGACAGACAAACACCGAGCATTTCCAGGGTGACGTTGGGGAAGAAAGAGAGTTGCTCACCATAGTCTTTCTTGCAATACTTCTTCATGTTTATCTTCAGCTTCCCTTTGGATGCCTTGCAGTAGGTATCACAATCTTTGGGGATGGACGAGAAGAGAAAGAAATATATGAAAGAAATATATACATATATATGTACGTATACACACATACATTATAAAGTTAGTCTTAACACGCATGAAGGCATGTGGGAAGAAGGGAGGGATGCAGCCAAGGGAAAGGGAAGTGAGAGAGCAACTTAGCCTGCCATGAATAAGCAGCGTGCCTAGGAGATCCATCTGCCAGGACCTGATTGGGTCATCTAATGGGGGCATTCATTGAAAAACCTTCTATATTCCAAAGAAAGCCTTTCACAAAACAAGCCATCCGCCTCTCCTTTCTTGTCCTCCCCTCCTTGTCTGATGAATTTTTTAGCCTGTCTTCTGCTGCCTGCTGCAACTCAGCTGCCTCCATGGGAGACCCTGGGCCTCCCTTATTGTACCACCCAGATCTTTAGAGAGCCACAACTCTCCCCCCCCCACCTTTCCCGGTTCTTAAACGGCAAACTGGAGCCTGATTAAAGCCCACAGAGGCCTCTTTGTCACCCCTAACCCAGACCTGTGTCAGGCTTTGGCATTCATTGCAGAAGGATTCTGGCTGGGGTCACCCCTCCACAAAAGGGGTCAGAGAGGAAATTAGCAGCCCATGAAGCATTAGCAAAGCCTTTGGCGTCCACTCTACTGGAGTGTGCAAATAAAATGCCCCAGTGGGATTGCTTCATTTCTAATAGGCCCTACTGCTGTGATACAATGGTTTTACTCCTTCTGAACATCATCCTGTGTTCCAGTGCTACTAATGTGATTCAGCATAGCCACTTTGGCAGAGCCTGCTGGAGCTATTTTGCATCACTTGGAACATGGGGAGCTCAGTTATGCTTTGTGCATCAAAGGCTGATCCTCACAGTCACATTTTACTCTCCCATCATTGGCTGGGACTGAACGGAGCTCTTGCGACTTCCTCTGACTGCTCGTTATTCTGTTGGAAATACCAAAAAGCACTTACTCTGCAGTGGCATTCATGTTTATTCAAATAAACCAGGGCCGAAGAGGTAGATATGTTTTGTGCTTGTGAAACAATCTGCAATGTACACACCTTGTTTATCTCACATATGAAAAATGTGTCTGAGAGACATTGCTCTCTTTATAAAAACTACTCAAAGCAGCATACGTGGGGATCTCCAACAATTTCCTATCTATGAATTGATATCTTGTTAGTTTATTGAAAGCAAATAGCAATCAAATAAAGAGCTATACATTACAAAACGTTTAATCACCATCACCATCTTGCTAAGTACTTAGAATAATGTTTGGCATATTTCATACACTATGGAAATATAATACATAAAAACCAGTAACATCACAACAGGGTTGCTTTGCTGCTATAATCATTATACTGTAGTTTTTCCAAGCAACTCAGTCCTCCTGGCTCTCTCTACATATATAGTCATGCTTTATATTTTTGTTGGCATTATTTTGATAGCTTGAATCTATTTCATTCCAGAAAAAGGCAGCAGAGTCAGAAGCAACAGGGACTCAGGAGCTGCCAAGAATCAGAAGAATGTCCCAGATAACTGCAGAGGAAGCAGAATCCAGGTACTCCTTCCACTGAGCAATTGTCCAATCACTTCTCTATTGATTAATGGAAGAATAGTTCTCTTGGAACTGCTAATCAATGCAAATGTCCCCAGTAACTATAAACTAAGGTCTACAGCTAAAGTAGCCAATATACAATCTTAGAGGAGAAAATGACTCAATTGAGAAACATGCCTAGATTCAGGACAGATCAGCTCTTGTACCATTTTAATACTACTAATCACGATTGGATTATTGCACTGCTTCTGACATACTTGGGAAGTTTGATTTCTTTAATCCCACAGGATCAGAGTAATGGTCTCTTTGTTCCCCACAATCCCTGAATGCAAACTCACAGCCACCAGATCTAAAGCTGTGAAGCGAACTCAATTTGATGGTGGAAAGATATTTAAGTGAGCATGTTGCCTCTTTCAACAATTTTTTTCTGGGATCACAAAGCACAAGCTCAGGAGAAGATACTGTTTATTTAAGGAGTTGTTGATTAAAATAATATGTGTTGTTTCCCCTCCCACCCAAATGTGTCTCATTCTCAGATTCTCAGGATAATTCTCTGTAGTTTTTTTGGCAAAGTTTTTCAAAAGGGGTTTGCCATTGCTGCCTTCTTAAGGCTGAGACCAGCTGGCCCAAAGTCACCCAGCTGGTCTTGTGCTCAAGGTGGGATTAGAACTCAGAGTCTCCCAGTTTTTAGCCTGATACCTTAAACATTACACCATGTCATGATGTACATTCACACACAATCTCTTTTCATTCAAATCCAGATCACTGCACAGCCCTGTTTTACCTACTTTTCCTTCTGAATCTTTTAACTGTTCTTGAAGCAATGCAGCAATTATTTCCTCCTGTCCAGGTATCCATATGGGCCTTAGCATTGGCTCTTAACTCTCAAATCCTACATGGAACCCATCCTTGGCTGCCCAAAGAAACCAGACGGGCAGGAAAAGGATTCAGGTGGTTGAGTTCAGGCTACAGAAAATGCAACCTAATCTCTTGGATTCTACAGAATTAGCTAATCCCAGATGACTTCACAAGAAGTTGCCCAGTCATCTCATTAGATTAGAACACATCAAACCACCATCTGTCTGTCTTCTTCTGGTCAGTTATAGCCAGAGACTTTGTAGAGATCCAACCCAGAGTAAATAAATTACCCAATTAGATGGAATAATGGATGGATTAGATTTGTTCCAATTTTTCCCTAAAACTCATCTTTGATTCTTCTATTCTTATCATTCACTAGAATAAAGTATAGCAAGCTATGCAGCCCTATGCTGACATGCTGTCACATTAACATAGATGAGACCAATTCATACTTTTTATCATTTATTCTTGTTCCATTCTTAATTAAAGCTACACCTTCATTTCTCTTTCATTCATTCATTCTATGGCACAAAATCAGAAGACATAGATTCAGATCTATTACATCCTTCTGCTTCTTCTTAGTTTTACAACTAAGAAAAAGTCCTTCATTTCAATAATTAATTTATGCTGTTTGTATGCTATTAATTTATACTTTTGTTAGGAGACCAGTAATTTCATCACTGAATTCTTTAAGAATTCTCAGGTAGAGGCCATCCAGACTTGGTGATTTGTTTCTGTATGCTGTCTCAAGATGTTTTGCAATATCTTCATCTGCTACTTTAATTAGTGTTAGTTGTTCCAATTCATTCCCTGAAAAAGTCAATACTGGGCCAGGTCTCTGTCTCTTCTGTGGTAGCAGAGACTTTATACATTCCTTGAGCTTCTCATTCATTCTGTTGCTATCTAATGGCTGAACCATTGCTCTGGACTTTTTCCATTCAAATACATTTAAGTTTTTATTATTTCCTGTTTTTTTACCTCAAATTGTTTTTTAGGATTCCTTATATTACCCTACACTTTTTCTGCTTCTCTTTCTGCTCAGTGTTAGGACACATTTTAATGAAGCCATCTTAATTTTGACAGCTTCTTGGATGTTGGTTGACCCTTCATTACATTGGCAAAACATTACAGTCGAGCCTCAATGATTGTACTTTTAAATATCCTTATGAGGATATTTAATTATTTTGATCAGTGGTGGTATTCAAATTTTTTTACTACTGGTTCTGTGGGCGTGGCTTATTTTGTGGGTGTCGCTTGATGGTCATGTGATGGTGGGTGTGGCTTAGTGATCATGTGACTGGGCAGGTGCGGCTTGGTCATGTGACTGGGTGGGTGTAGCTGGGTGGTCATGTGAGGGTGGGTGTGGCTTGGTGGTCATGTTCTCTATAGGGCAGTCTTTGCTTGAGAATTCTAGTGAATCTGTGTCTTGAATCAATGCTATTATGCCGTGATTGTATGGACAATTAATGGCCCTGGTTAAATTCCTAAAGGACAGGTAGTCGCCACCTCCGCCTGTCACTCCAAATGGGGGGGCGGCAGTGGGCGAAAGGTGAGCTTTCGCTCCAGGCAGGTGAGCTCCAAGTGGTGGGGAGGGGGGCGCAGCTGCAACCTCGGCAGCTTTGGGAGACATTAGCCCAGTGGGGAAAGGGGTGGCGGCCTGGCAAGCTTTGTGGCTACGTGGCTGCGAAGCTTGCTGGGCCACCCACCCCCATCTCCACCATGGCTGAAACCCTGAAACCCGTGGCATCAGGAGATGCTAGCCCAGGGGGAGGGGGCTGCCGGCCCAGCAAACTTTGTAGCCACGTGGCTGCGAAGCTTGCCGGACTGCCCCCCCGTCCCTGCTGCGGCTGCAACGCTGGCAGCTTTGGGAGACACTGGCAGTGGGGAGGGGGCTGCCAACCCAGCAAGCTTCGTAGCCATAAAAAAGCTGCTGCCATCGCTGCCATGTTCTTCACACATGCACATCCCATTGTACTTCAAGGCAATGGGATGGGTGTGCGCAAAGAACATGGTGGCAACTAACATGGCAGGTGGGGCGAGTGAGCAGCAACCGGGGGACCGTTTTGGAGGCATGGCCAGCTGACCATCACTACCGGTTCTGCAACCTTGGCCAAATTTCCACCAACAGTTAGCACGAACCGGTGCGAACCAGCTGAATACCACCTCTGATTTTGACTTTCCCTTTCAATCTCTTTTTCACCAGTCTGTTTATTTACCGGATTATATATCTGGCCATCTTATGCAACATAATTTTGAGTGGCTCAAAAACAACAATAACTGTAATAAATGCAGGAAAATCAACATAGAAAACTTCCAGACCTCCAACTGCTACCCTTCTCCATACATCCCTAAAAAACTTTCAGGGATCCAGACTCACACTACTAGTGCTTATGATAAAATGCAGGTTTTTACTGTTTTTCAGAGGATGAAAAACAGCATGCTGTCTAGATCCCATTAGATTACAACAATTGAGGAAAAGGACCTGAATCTCAGCCACCATATCAGATCTACGTAAATCTCCTCAGGGAGAGGCAACCCTCAAGATAATCTGGTCCTGTGCCAAACAGGGTTTACAGGTAATAATTCACAACTTGAATTGCCCACCTGGAAAGAAACTGGAAGCCAATACAATTCACACAGCAGTGGTGTAACATGGGTGAATTGTGACGTGCTTAGAACTGTGCGTGGTCTCATTTCCTGGACCAGATGTAATTTCTGGAAAATTTATTCTAAACCTTAGGTTAGTCCCATAAACATAAACATTAGAATGGTTAAATGTCTCTGATTATTGACTATCTGAATTTAATTAATGCAGATGAAGAGATTTTATGTTTCTTCACAGTTTCCATAGAAACAGAAAGAAAAGAAGCATGAATAAGGATTGTTCATCCTATCCCCGGTAGAACAAAACATACTTTTTTTTTCTCATTTATACAAGAGATTCAAGTTTTCTTGCCTCTTTTGAGAACTAACAAGACGATTTTAAAGAATTTTCATGAAATAAAACTATGGCAGATGGTAAGGAAACATACCTTAGTTTTCCTCTATGAGTTCTAAGATTGCCTAGCAATACCTCCTGCTGATTGAATGAAAAAGCCATAAAAATGTCACTATTAAAGATTTTTTTACCCAGTAACAATATAACTCTACCTTGGTGAAAGTACAGAGAATAGAAACACAGCATGTTTTTAATTTGGTTTGGAATTCAGATGGATCATGTTAAAAGCTATATAGGTTTTGGCTTCACCGTCTATCAGATTTTATATTAACTCTAACTTAATGTAAATGTAATGTAAATAATGAGTTTTTCTTGAATCTTGATTATGAATCTATCATTTGATTGTAACAATGTGGAAAAGAGAACAATAAATAAAACGACTTATTCATATTACTTCCATTCTCATATAATTTCTGTATCAATTGCAGACTTTATGGTTGCTGTGACAACTATGGATCTGTTCCAATCCTTTAATAATCCTTTGGTTATGGAGGGATATTTTCCTAATTTTAGTTTCATGTTTGTATAGGAAGAGATTGACTATCAAAGTCAGATCATTGAGGATTTAGTTTGGGACTTCCTTCCACATCTTCAAGGATGGAAAACTTCCTATTGGAAGCTGATGAATTTTTCAGAATACTGAGGAATTTGTCAGTTAATATGGCTCACACTTCTTTTTAAGCAAGAAAGGAAAAAATATTTGGAAGAAATATCATTTTTTAATTATAACAAGTTGGCAATAAAGTTGATATAAATTAGGGTTAGGTTAGGGTTGTTGATAGGAATGAAATAACTGGGTACAATACCACCTCTTTAAATATATAGACAATATATTTATTTTACTGGTCCTTTGTTGTCCAAAAGGCTATCAGAGTCTGTACCTATTCAGTGCAATCCCAATAATATGACCTTAATTATAAGATAGTCATAATAATAGGAGTGGTATGTGACCTATAATAGTTATAGCTGCAATAAAAAAATAATGGCATCAGCCAGCTGACACATGATGCATGGATCTGTAGGTATCATAACAGAAACCTCCTTGAAGCTGGCCAAACTCCTAACTGACAACTTATTGTGCTTTCTTGATATGTACCGAATTCTCTGCTGAGATTGAAATCTGGACTGATTTAAGAAGGTTAGTAGGGCAGAAGCTCAGCCTTTCCGTGGTGATGCCAGTCTTTTGGAACATGCCATCCCAGTGGGCATCTACTATTCTACTCCCTTACTGCCTCCCCTTGTACAGCAGTATTCTGTCCAAACCAAGCAAGCAACCCCAGCAGCACAGTTGAACCTCAAATCTTCTCCCCCAGAATTTCTCTAGGTCTACCCAACTTCTTGTCTTAATGTTGCAGCTTGGTAAGTAATGCAGTCTCCACATATCTTCTATGAGGTGCTTTACTTGGCAACCACCTGCTAACCCAGTGAGAGAGAGCTCTAACTTTCTATGCTGCTTTTCTGACACACTTAAAGAGAAAATATGAAAATAAAAATGAAATAAATTCTATGATGTCTTCTCCTAGTCCTGTACTGAGAAATATGACTAGTAGAGCCAACTCTTTCTTTCCCCAACTCCGTAAGGAGTTGAACTAATTTTACAGTAGCTAGACAAGAGAAGGGGAAGATAATATTTTTAAAAACCCTTTTAACTTTATGTAGTCTTTATGTAGTCATGAAAATATTCAATTATGGAAAGATAAAAATACAGAGTTTTTCAAAATCACAAACATCTTTTTAAAAAAAACCTCCGATTGTGAAAAGATTAAGGAAAATATAAATATGGGAAGATCACAAGATGATACCAGTCTGCTCCAAAGTAGCATGAGAATAATTTAATGGTTTATATTATTATTATTACATTATATTAATTTTGTTTATTCTGCTTTATATTTGCACATCAGCTAGAGTTCCTTAGGATTCAAGTGGTTGATAAGTTTTATTAATGTGTATGTAAATAAAATAAAGTAATTAATCTTTTTCTTGGGTTTTTTTTTTTTTTGCTACATTTGGACTCTTTGGTCTATTCCCTTTGATGTAAAAATAGCATAAGATATTTGTGTAATCATTTAGTGCCTAGTTCTGGCTGATTTCCCAGACTGAGGCAGAGGGCTACATTAAAAATACTGATGCTGGCTGATTTTCCCAACTTGAAGGCTCAGAATGTTATATGAAGCAATCCTGATAAAAACCAAAGAGAAATTGTGCAAACAAGTTTGTGATTTTAATTTCTAACTATCAGAGAAATCCAAGAGAAATAATATCCACATGTCTTTTGTTTTTTTATGTATAAATTTTGATGTGGAATATTTTCTGGACATATCCAAATAATCAAATGTAAGTTCAACTAAATTCTTAGCAATGGAACTTCCTAGTAAGACTATTTAAGAATGCAATGGCTATTGGAATTTAACATTTACAGGCTGTTCATTGTTAATATATGATCAAAGTGTAATGGCTATCAGTATTTGACAGGTGACTTTTTTTACAAATGTTACATTTAAATTTTTTAACCTGTTAGAATAGACAGATGTCTAATTTGATTCCATCCAAATTTTAACACTGTTTTTTTTTTAATTCAAATTCAATGTTGAATATTTAACTGGTTTTTACATTTTTGAAATGAAATCCAGGTGTAACTTTGCTTTCTTTGTATTACAGTGTAAAACATATGAGCAGCATCAAATGCTAAGGCATTAATTGTACCATCTCCCAGTATAGGAGTAGACCACATTTAGTTTAGCTAAATGTAATGTATATTTTATATTTTATATTTAATGTATTTTATTTTATATTGTATATTGTATATTGTATATTTAATGTTAATATATGTAAATATAATGTAAATAAAAAGGGACACAATGGCTCAGTGGCTAAGACACTGAGCTTGTTGATCGAGAGGTCGGCAGTTTAGCAGTTCGAATCCCAAGTGCCGTGTAACGGGGTGAGTTCCCGTTACTTGTCCCAGCCTCTGCCAACCTAGCAGTTTGAAACCACATAAAAAAATGCAAGTAGAAAAAAATAGGGACCACCTTTGGTGGAAAGGAACAGCGTTCCGTGCACCTTAGGCATTTAATCATGCCGGACACATGACCAAGGAGATGTCTTTGGACAGCGCTGGCTCTTCGGCTTTGAAACGGAGATGAGCACCGCCCCTTAGAGTTGGGAATGACTAGCAGATATGTGTGAGGGGGAACCATTACCTTTACCTTTAGTCTTGCTATTTGGCTATGCTAGTTAGAATTTACAAAAGTAATTCAAAACTCTGAAAGTTACCAGTATGTCCAGCATTTGTAAAACAGGTTTTTCTAATGTCGGACATAGCAACTTAATTTTTATGTCCACATTAATGGTTAGCAATCCAAATGAACCAATGAAGCAGTCAAGGTCAGCATTAGCAACCTCCAATCTCATGTAGATTAGATTTTTACTCTGATTTTTTTTTTCTGTGACGCTTTGAAAGGGGATGCTATTTGAATATAGATTTTGAGAAAGATAAAAGAATGAAACACTAAACCCTTCCTTCCTTATACCACATGTCATGTCCTTTCCCTCTCACCTCTCATAGTTTTGAATTGTACTAGAAGTAGTTTATATAATGTTGCTATCTTGCTGTGCTGTGCTAATATTTTATCTTTATCATGTTGCCTCCAACACTAAGTAATGTCGGAAACATATTACTTCTGTGAAGAAATAAGTGCCTAGCTAAATGTGATTGATCTTAAAAAGCTAAGAAGGTTGGAACCAGTTGATACAGTACTTGGATGAGAGAATATCAAGAAATTCCAGGCTTGTATCCTAGGCTGAGAAGTCATCAGACTAAGAAAATATCTCTCTCTCTTTTTTTCTTTTTTTTTTGCCAAGAAAACTACATGGATATATCTATGCAGTCACCAGGAGCTGAATTTGATTTAAAAATGATTTAAATTCAACGAAGATGAAACTAGCAGTTGTGGACAGAGGTGACTGCATACATTGTAATGGGTAATATTTTTATCTTCTATTCATTTATTCTGTTTTAATGCAGACTAACTTCTAGCGTATTGAAACAAGCATGTAATGGTACAGTACCTTAATAAGATTTATGTTTGGATGAAGTTCCTGCATTTCCAAGAAGCAATGCAAATTGAACCAATATTCTGAGATTTTCTGCAACCTTAAAGAGAATGGCAACAAAGTACTAGCTGGCTGGCAAGAAAACATCCATATGCCACTTTGTGAGGACTCTCCTAGACCTGAAATCCCAGAAGGTACGTAAAAATTAAGAACATGGCTGAATAAATAGAAAGAATTTAGGAGAAAGTGCATGCAAACTAGGATATGGATTCAATTAATAAATAAGATGTCCTAATCAGTTGTGCTGGGTAACAACTTTTTGCAATTCCTGCTCTGAATATTTATGGGAGTTAAAATGCATTTCTGCTCCTGTCCCTGCTCTTGGAAGATGCAAATGTTCTTTTCTTCAAAAGATGAAATATTAAGTCTTGTTGAATTAAAAAAAAAAAGAATTACAAGTTTGGAAACATATAGCTCCATCTTTCATTCTTAGTCAAAACAACATGGGCTTGGAAAGTAGCAGATTTTAAAAAAAAACACTTCACATTTTAAAATCTCCAAGCAAGACAAGATGTAGGGCAGCTGGTTTGCCTCATTTGCTGCTTAGGTATATTGTCAGAAATAATTTTATAGTTCAATGCCTTTCTTGCCACTTCACTACTTAATAATTCCTCTATTTATTTTTTTTTAGCGCTTCTTGTGACTCTCCAATAAGCAATCATTATAAGCCAACTGCTGGTGTTTTCTTCTCTTGAGCAGCAACTAATAGGAGCACAATCTCCCCACCCCTGTACTAACCCCTTGAAAAAGAAAGATTTAGCAGGCTCAGGATGATATTCACATAGATTTTAAAGTAATGCAGTCATTAAATGTCTGGCATTAAAGCCATGGAACATAGAACACTTCTTAAATAACAATGCTATAGATATTTGGAGCCTAGAATGAAGTCCAAGTTTGCATTAGCTGGGATACATAATACTCAGCAGAATGCTAGACACTTGAGATACGGAGTGGCTAATTCTATAGTACATTACATTTTTGTTATCATTTGAGGGGAAACTGGTGCATATTGTTCACAGCACATTTATTATATCTTCCATTACCCATTGTATTTATTTCTTTATGCTCTTTGGATTATGCTATGTCTTGAGGTATCTTAAACCTGGATTACTTATATGCCATTCTCCCAAAATGGCATGTAGAAATCATTTTGATTCATTGTAATAAAGCACAACATTCACATACAATTGGGGTCCTCTGTGGCTGAGAACAGTAAGCAAATTCCTGTAAAGGATATTCATAGGATTTCATTGAATCCATCCACATGTAATCTTGTAACCATAGGCTGGGAATGCTTAATGAGGTCAATTAAAACTTAGCTACAAAATCTGTGTAAACTCAGATTCAGTGTACCATGTGAGCTCAGAAAATGATTAATTAAGTAAAAGTTCAATTTCTACCTTGTAGGTAAAGAGCAAAATTCATTTTTTTTACTTCTGGTTCTGTGGGTGTGGCTTGGTGGGCGTGGCAGGGGAAGAATACTACAAAACCTCCATTCCACCTCACTCCAGTGGAATACTGCAGGGCATACTGCAAAAACCCCATTCCCTCCCCACTCCTGGGGAAAGGATATTGCAAAATCTCCATTGCCACCCCACTCTGGGGCCAACAAGAGGTGGTATTTGCTGGCTCTCTGAACTACTCAAAATTTCTGATACCGGTTCTCCAGAACCTGTCAGAACCTGCTAAATTTCACCCCTGGTAAAGAGTCTTTAGAAAATGTCCAGAAGTTAAAGATAAAAGGGAGACTAGGAAACCTACCAGTGGAAATATTTCATTAAATAGGAATCAGGTTTTTGCAAATACTGGACATGCACAATGAAAGCCGTGACAAACAAGTCAAGAGACAGAAAAGTGCCAAATTTATCCCCATGCAACACAATTTTTCAGAAGAGAAAACATATGAGAAGAAGAAATTCTTGTAATGTTTAGCCAAGTGCTATCAGTTTTGAGGCATGGTAAGCAAAGAGAGAAAGATGACGATTATCCATTTTCCATAGTTGACCATTTAGACTATTACAGAAGAAAGAGCAAGAGGAGCCATCCTTAGGTTTAACTCTATCCCAGAATAAATTAAATGTAGAAATAATATCTATTTACAGATAAACTACCTGATAACTTCAGAATATCTCAGAAGAGAAATGATCCACCACAGTTACGCAACTGCTGGAGAGCAGATGTGCAGTTAAAAGCCAGAGAATGAAAGGGTATCATAGGTAAAAGAAAAGACTGCTTTGGGGCCAATGTACCCCTGATACAGTACTAGTAGAAGATTAACCAAAATAATTGTCTCTCTTTTATGTCAAAATATGTCTCAAAAAGGCCAACCATTAGCAATTATTTCTTCTTAGTGCAAGAATTTGAACTTCAAATCCTATTCCAACCAATCCTACAATTCTTCACTGTTATGCTTAGGCTCAATTTGTCCTTGGAGTAACTTTATTCATTTTAATATCTTCAAGATCAACATCAGAGCAGCAAATGGTTCCATGGATGACTGTAAAAATGTTTTTGGAGAGCCAGAGTTTGTTTTCTCTGCCAAGTAAGTACTGTTTCTGCCAAATATTTTGCTGCTTTAAGCGGTTCTGTGACTGACTCTGCCATTATTTTACAAACTTAGTTGGAATAGCCATTGAATGGATGAAGACCAAAGTTAGAATGTCTACAAAGGAAGCTGTGTGAAAAGGGATTGCTTGGAACTACAATTCAGCATAAATGAATCTATCAGATGAATCTATGAGAAGTCTGGCCATGTATTGCATAAGAAATATTTTTCTCAGCATGACCCTGCTTCAGAAAAATCTTAGTGAAGTGTGAGAATTAGCAAATACCTTCTTAAAAGAAAGTATTTCATGAGATGAGATGAGATGAGATGAGATGAGATGAGATGAGATGAGATGAGATGAGAGAGGTTCAACATAGTTATAAATGCTAGAAAACAGGGCAAAATTCTTCAGAGTTGTTCTAGAAGATAGGACAAGAGAAAATGAGTTTAAATTGCAAGGAAATACATTTTGATCTGATATCAATAAAAATTTCCTGACTATAAGAGCTTTCGACAATGGAACAAACTACTCATGAGGCTCTCCTCCTGTCTAAACTCCAGCATATGATTGATTCTGAACTAAAGTAGTGGGTTCCTGAATTGAGGAGAAGCCTGGACCATCTGTCCATTAAGCCCATCTGTTCTATGAACTTTTAATCGAGCAGGCCATACTTACCTCAGAATGTGGAGAATGTTTGTTTAACTTTGGAAACAATTTCTTCCATTTCATACTTTTTAAATTTAGGAAAAAAATTAGGGGAATTTCTGCTATGTCTGTCTCTAAACAGTGAGCAATATACCAACTTCTCCTTTACATACGCATCTAAAATCTGCCAATTTATTTTTTCCTCTATAGTTACTTTTTTGTTTTATTAAATATGGCTATTAAAAAGCAGCTATTGTGAAGGACTGTTCTTCTTTTTGAACAAAAGTTGGAATAAAATATGTGCTTAATACATTCTAAACATTAATTTTAACTACTTGTACAGGTTAAATATATCCAGATTTCTTTAAAATTCCCAGCAGCTGGAAGTTCAAAGCAAAGTGCATACTTCAATAAACATTTGACATCTGTTTTTTAAATAGCTTGCTTTGTAATAGTATTGGCAATGGTGAGGTATGACTATCTAAATCAAATGGATAATTCCTCCCATCAAAAAGTCTGGCAATACCTAAAGCACAGTAGACATTTAATCCTTTTTGGAGCGCACAAAACTTCCATCAGCCTTATCATTGATCCATGTTACAGAGAAGTGCCATTTACAATGAGCTACATCATTTATGATAAGCTGCACTTCTGACCAAACCAACAGTTATTTTGGAAATCATGCACAGCCTCAAAGACTTCAGTTCAAACAAACTGGACGCCGCCTACGGAAGGTTCAGCCTGAGGTCTTGAAGAGGGCATTACCTGCTTCTGAAAGGCTATAACGATGTCTGTTCTACCTGAATTGCCCATCTTACAGGAGCAATTCACAGGAGATAATATTTCCACTGTAATTTGTAAATTTACTCACGTATGATTAAAACACAGATTTACATAAGCAATGTTACCGTTTCAGTGCTGATAATGTCTAATTCAGTAACACAAGCTGTTCTTTCTCTCTCTCTCTCTCTCTCTCTCTCTCTCTCTCTCTCTCTCTCTCTCTCTCTCTCTCTCTCCGTGCCATATTAAAAATGATATGATAATAAAAAATGAACTTGCATTTTCCCATGCTTACAGATCCCTTGAGGGCCCTTTCTCATTTTAATTGTTTTAGTATTAGGAAGAGAGACATCTTCTGATGGGAGATTTTTCATCTTCAACTCTTCATGAGACCAGCAAAAGAAGAAATGGAACCTCCTTCCTCACTATTTTGCCAGCACTGCATTTGCACCAGAATAAACTGGTGATGTGCCATACCGTATGGAGCATCCTTTATTTTTCTTATTTGAGCAGGACTTTTTCCCCACTATTTATGCTGGGTGGTGGTGGTGGTGTTGGATTTTGAGGTACCTTTCTAAACATGTATAGTAATCTAGCTGAACTAGTGTTTTGCATAATTTACAACTATTTTGGAAAGATTATGAGCCTCCTTCCAACTTTCTTATTACCAAATCCTTGTTTTTAATACTTTCTTTTGAACTAAAACATGACTGTATTGGACTTCCTAGGCAATGTCCCACTAAAGATAGAGTCTTTTATAACATCTAGATCTGAATATTTGAATCTGAACAATTTATACTTAATTAAAGTCACCCATTATCAGTCCTTTAGTGAAGAAGAAGGGCGGTTTTTCAATTTGATAAATAAATAAAATAAAATAAATCCTCCTTTGAATTTACTCTTTGATCTCTTTCTCTAACCCAGCACCCCCTGAGCATTTTGCCAGTACTAAATTATTTCAGAGTGACATTGTCAGCCATAGTGATTTCCTGATGGTATCTAATACTGCATTTTATACCCCAAGATATCACTGAAAACTTCTGAGGTAATTTTCTTTATCCTTTCTAGAGTATGCTTTCATAAGTGCATTTGATCAACTTGCTAATCTTTCATTTAAGGTCAGAGGTTTCAATATTAGCATTAAACTTAATCTTAATCCCTCTATTCAAATACATGTAGCATGTTCATTTGACTTTGAACGGCTATAATTTGTTATGCGCACAGACCTACTTTTACCTCCCTGAGTCTCAGCATCAAAAACATTGTCAGCCTGATTCCTACGCAATTATTCTTCCCATGCTGTTCACTCCCCAGCTTCTGTGGGTTTCTACAGGACATCTGAAATGGCTGTTGTTAATTTAAGCACCTTTATAAGGACTCCACTAACCAAATCTGCTTTTTAGAAGAAGGATCTGATGCAATTGTTGGTTTGAGTGCTTTTGGGAACAGAAGGATGTGCTGGATATAAACAGAACTAAAATGAACAAGAAAGCTCCGTGAACTCTGCAGCAATCCCAGGAAAACATAACTGCTATTAACCTCACCCTTGGAACAAGAACACACAAATGAACCTCCAGCAATATCTTTTCTTCTTGTTGAACAAGATTGATTGAAAAACAAATGGGTGCAAATAAAGCATGAAATTAGATTAAAGCCTCTCAGTTGGGGCTGCCAGCATTGAAATCATGAATTGGGTAGGCTTTTATAGAAGCTGAGGCACTATGAAAAAGTGTGTGCCAATGGCCCTTCCTGGTGCCCACATTATTATAGTTTGGGATCATTTATGAAAATAGAGTACGAAAAGCAGATGGCTGGCAGTTTCAAGGAGAGCTTAATTTTAACTACCCCGAACAAAGCAGACTGACAGATAATTTCCAGCTTCCCAAATTTAAAAAGTGCTTAGTAGAACTTTTCTTTCAAAATAATCATACAACAGAGCACAGTCCATGCCTTCTATTTATGGAAAAATAAATAAGGAAAGGCTGAAATGTCTGGTTAAAAGCAAGGTGGATCTTTTACGGACATTTCACAACAACAGAATCAACAAAGGCAGCTTGTCATTGTCCAGGAGCAATATAACTGTTCGAGTATCCTCCTGCTTGAATATTTGCAATCTATCCAGTATCCCTTTGATAGGCCAATTATATAACACAAAAAGGAGTAGCAAAAGCTTTGTCCAGCCCATCTAGACAGACATTTTGCCAAAGTGACACATTAAATGTTAGTAGCTTTGGTGGATGTTTCTATCTCTTCAGGGACAACAATCCTTTTGAAATCCTTGCTGGCCTTTCCACAGCAAGTGAACAGGTGAATAAGAAAAGAAGTGCTGGATTAGACTCTGCAGAAGCTGAGACTGTGTAAACAATGTATAAGTAGTCCTAGACCCGTGATGGCGAACCTATGGCACACGTGCCACAGATGGCACGCGGAGCCATATTGGTGGGCATGCGAGCGTTGCCCTAGCTCACCTCCAGCATGCATGCGTGCACTGGCCAGCTGACTTTCGGGCCTTCTAGGCCCACCAGAAGTTGGCAAATGGACTGTTTCCGGTCTCTGGAGGGCCTCTGGTGTGTGTGTGTGGGAAGGCTGTTTTCGCCCTCCCCAGGCTCCTAGAAAGCCTCTGGAGCCTGGGGAGGGCGAAAAACAGGCCTACTGTGTCAACCATGCCATCACATGCCAAAAGCGGGAGAAGCACGGGGGGGGTCGCATGTGCATGTGGGGGGGAGGGCACATAGAATTATGGGTGTGGGCACACACACACGCGTTCAACCCGCACTCCCCCTGCTTTTGGCACGCGATGGCAAAAAGGTTAGCCATCACTGTCCTAGACCATTCATTTAGTGATTGTTCGAAGTTACAACGGCACTGAAAAAAGTAACATGATCATTTTTCACACTTGTGACCATTGCAGCATCCCCAAGGTCACATGTTCAAAATTTGGACACTTGGCAACTGACTCACATTTATGATGGTTGCAGTGTCCTGGGGTCATGGGATCCCCTTTTGCGACCTTCTGATAAGCAAAGTCAATGGGAAAGCCAGGTTCACTTTACAACAGTGTTACTAATTTAACAATGGCAGTGAGTCACTTAACAACTGTGGCAAGAAAGATTATAAAATGGGGCAAAATTTACTTAACAACAGTCTCACTTAGCAACAGAAATTTGGGGCTCAGTTGTGGTTGTAAATTGAGGAATATCTGTAGTAGGACTGAGAGACTATTTATTTTGTCAATATAGGGGACAGAAGGAGGAGTCAGGACCAGGTTACCTATAGGACACATGATAAACTGCTTTTGCACTATGGCAGGACATCTTTGTGGAAAGATTCCTGGCTTTATTCAGATTCTGTTATGCTGTTAATTGGGAGGAGGAGACATGAAGATAAGCCAAACCAGAGGCAGCCATAAGTGCTTCAGGAATTTGGGCTGGCCTCAGTAGTGTGCCAAAATGTCTGGATAACAGATGCACATTTTTAAATCACTGATGTGTACTAGGGCAAGAATTATCATAGATTTGTTTTTCCCTCACACATTTCCTACTTCTCTTGTATTGAATGTGTATTTGGGGTGGGTTATTAAATGTACACATGTATCGTCTGAGAAATGTATTTAGTACCTTGTAAATAACAACTGACTTCAGAATATAGAGCTTGTATGAAAGTTCTGAGGCAGGATTTGCAATCATATGCATTTTTACTCAAGTATAAGGTTTCACAATGTATTAAAGGAGCACAATGAATAGATGTTCAAAACTTTGTTAAATAAATCATCTTCCAACTGTACCTGTGAAATGATGCATTTTTGGTCAGAATTAAGTCACTAATATGGATTACTATATTTCTGTAGATGTATCTTAGGGCTTGAGACAGAGAATGTATTTAGAGCTGGGAGGAAAGACGGGGAGAAAAGCAAAAGTAAATTAGCCAATTTTATGCATTGCACTATGTGCAGTATGCTAGGTAGCTCCTGTCCAAAGAATCTTCTTTTTAGAACATTCAGATATGATAATTCTATATCAGGAACAATCAATAGTAGAGAGGTTAACACCCTCCATATGACCAAAAACCACATGATTCATCATATTTTTTGTGTTAAGATAACTTTGTTGATTGATTTGCATGTTGTTGGTGGGTGGGTATTTAGTGACTGTAAAATGGAATGATCTATTTTGACATCTGCCAAATGCCATATTGATTAATTGTGCTTCTAATTTCCTTTTTAAAAAATTAATTTAGTTGTTTTATTATTTCCCGATTTATTTTTTTTCCTAACCACCCAGTCACAATAGCAAGATGCTAGTAAGACTAAGTTCTGTTATTAACTACATAAGATAATGTTGCATCAAGTTTCATAATCATTTCAAAGCACAATATTAAACCCATAAATGATTCCATTTCCTACTAAAGTTATTTATTTATTTGTCTATTATTTGCTACATTTTTAGGGCATTCTGACCTACTTTCAAATGTTGCAGGACTAGGATGAGTGCCACTCAGCCCTACTCTCAAGCTTAGATCTTGGAAGGGTAGTCACAAATCCTAATTATATTTCAGAATGGTATCTAGAAGCACAATTAGATTAATGCATAATTCCCTCAGCCAATGTGAATCTGTTCAATGTATATAATATATCAGAAAAGAATTAAAATATATTATGTTGCTATACTAAGGTCTAGTATATATAGTAAAACAAAATATATCAATATTAAGAAAGGGCTTAACTGAATGAACTGAAAGCAGAATCAATCCAGATGATTTTCATTGAACTGTGGCGCATCTCATTTTAAAAGTTTACCTCACAGTTATCTGACTTATAATTAGACTGCCTGAAGAAAATTAGGTTATTTTTTTAAATTTCTGTCTTATGACTAGTTTCTTAGAAACTGCTATTCTGAAATAGTTATACAGTTTGTAAATCATTATTTATTTTTATCTGGAGAAGAAGGAAAATCAAATCCTCTCATTTTACAAAATAAAATGATTTATTTCGGCATCAGATGTGGTCTCAGTTCACCTCAAGTTATGCCAAAACAATTTGGCATTAGAATAATAATATGGAGTAGAAAGAAAGAGGCATATAATAGTGCACAATCTACTTAAAATTCAAATTAAAAAATAATTTGCATGGGAGTGTTAGGGAGGAGAATAGAAGTCGGTTGTCAAGGACATCCATACCTTCTTCCCTGCCTTCCAGCTTCTGGCAAGATGTCCTATTGTAGCAAAGTAGCTATGTCAATGCACAAAATAAAAATAGAAAGAAAAAGGCTTAAACCCAAAACCTGAGGTGTAAAAACCTTTGCTTTGTATTTGACAGCAAGCCAGAACCCCTGATCGGTGCCTTCTAACCTTTGGCATGACCTTTAGCTTTCTTCATTGTATAGAAGTTCCATTGTGAAACATCCTTGTTGAAAGCAAGGAGATGATGTAAGCTTACTGAGCACAATTTTGGACAGTAATAGGAGAGATAATATCAAGAAGTTGCTGAGATGCTTTGTTATCCTCTCTATTGGAGCCTGAGTAATATTTGAAATCCAAGTATGGCTTACTGTTTCATGGAAACGAGGGTTGCAAAGTATTTTGTAACCATTCAATCAATCATCATATTGTTCTATCATAACCAATGACAAACATTACAAAAAGATTGTTATAATCAATGATGGTAAATAATTCATTGTCAGGAACATTTCGTGGGCAACTAGCTTATGTCTTTGCTAGTGACATTAAAAAGACTGCAACCCTTTTAAATATCCTAGAACCCTATGAAGTCTGTGTAAGTCACTTGAATAATAACAACAAACATTTCTTTAACTTCTGAGATGAAAAAATAATGAGACAAATCATCAATATTTTTAACTACTGTAGGCTGAATCACAGATGGTTTTGGAAATATTGTCCTCTAAAATTGTTGATGAAGTTAAGCTAAAAACTACAAGGGCTAATCAAATCTGGGTACCTACGAGACCGTCTTTTGCCACCAATAGCCTCCCACTGACCAGTTTGTTCTCACAGGGAGGGACTACTCAGAGTACCGTCAGTCAAATTATGTCGACTGGCGACTCCCGGGGGAGGGCCTTCTCTGTGAGGGCTCCAACCCTTTGGAATGAACTGCCCCCAGAGATACGGAATATCCCTGATCTCCGTCTTTCCGCTGTGCCCTCAAGACCCTGATGTTCCAACAGGCAGGGCTAAACATATTAACATGTGAATGATTTTTTAAATGTTATCTAACTCTGGGTTTTATTTAATTGACGAAACTAAGTAATAATTTTAATTAGCAATTTTATGATGTTTGTGTGTCTATATTTTTCTTGACTGCACACCACCTTGAGTCCTACGGGAGAAATGCGGTATAGAAATATAATAAATAAATAAATAAATAAATAAATAAATAAATAAATAAATAAATAATCTGGTGAGGTTCTGTAGAGATTTATCTTGAGGGTAATATTATACAACATTATTATTATTATATATATTTGCTTATCTCATGATGGGTTGCTTATCAAGTTTTAATATTATATGAAATTGGGAGTGCTCAAAATATCAGAATTAGATTACAACCTAATCCAGACAGGTTAAAATACTAGGCTAATAAGAACACGATATCTTCCAACAGGGAACAAGGTGAAGTATTACATTTAGGGAAGAAAACAAAACTTAGAAAACTACATCAGAGAAAGCTTTGGATTGATCATTGACGTCAAGCTAAATATGGGAAGTGATATGAAATAGGTGCTAGAAAGGTCCCAATGCAGTTCTGGATTCAAAAAAACGCTGCCTCAAATATGTGTGATTCCTCCGTACTTTGCACAGTGAGATCACACCTGCACATCACACCCCATAAATATTCAGACTAGAATCAGGATAAGTGGATAACAAAGATTATACAAGGATTTGAGTACATGCCCTGTGAAGACAGGCTGAAGGAATTTCAGATGAGAAAACATTCACTTCCATAAAAATATACCATACAGAAAATAGCCAAGTGTGATTTTTCAATCCCACAGGAGCTAAGATAATAAATAACAAGTACGGTTACAATTACCTAGCTTATGTTTAAAAATTAAGAAAAAACTTCTGATGGTAAGATCTGTAGAACAGTATGACAGAGGTTGTGCATTCTCCAGCTCTGGAGATTTTTCAAAATGAGTTGGATTCAAAGACTGTTAACTGGTTTTCCTGCACATTGCAAAGAGTTGATCTAGATGATCCTTTTGGTCCCTTTCAACTCCACCATGATTCTGTAGTGTACTTCAGTATCCTCATTTGCAGAAAAATATAAAATCATTGAGCACATCTACAGGGCATCTCTTCTTTAAAACAAAAAAAAAAGTAAATAATCTTACAGATGAACTTTTTCAAGCAGAATCTACTATCCCTTGGAAAGGAGGACAAATAATCTACCTGTTTCCTAATTTTTGCCAGTTACAGTAACTATTATGATTGCCTATTGTGGCATTCCTTACCAGAATTACTAACCTCCCATCCCTTTAAGCAGGGGTGAAATGCTCCCGGTTTGGACTGGATCGCCCGATCCGGTAGCGATGGCGGCTGGTGGTTCGGAGAACCGGTAGCAAAAATCCCTGCCCCCCCCCACCATGCCCAGCTGAGCCACACGATCATCAGAGGCTTTTTTTTACTTTTAAAAGCATTTTTTCTACAACCTCTTCAGCTGGGATCGTCAGAGGCTTTTCAAAGCATTTTTTTCTACAAAGAAAAAATGGCCAACCTCTATAACCTCTTCGGTCAAAGAGTTTGTAGAAAAAAAAGGCCTTTAAAAGCCTCTGACGATCCCAGTTGAGTTGCCTGATCGTCAGAGGCTTTTAAAAGCATTTTTTCCTGCAAACTCTTAGGTTGTAGAAAAAATGCTTTTAAAAGTTAAAAAAAAAAGTTGGCCACACCCACCCAGACACATTACCCCCAAGTCATGGGGGTATTTTTACAAATTTAAATAACCAAGTAAAGTAAGTAAGACTTTTACCAAAATAACAAAGCATAAGGCTGAAGTTCCCCATTCATGTATAGAATACATATATTCATATATATGAATATATATGATTTGAACAAAATTAGGAAAGAGTCCAAATTCAGTCAATCTCTAGGCAAAACAAAAATAGTCCGTACAATTTGTTCTCTAACCTGTTGTCCTGCCCAACTCTGATTAGTTAACACATTTGCATAATTGCATTGTTATTGGAAATGAGGAACTGTAAGAGACAAGATAAAATAGATCATGTCTCGTGATAATCTACTCCTAACTTTGTGGGAATTATTAGGAACATGCTAAGATGTTCAGGAAACTTAACCCCACAATACTGAACAGTTTCCAGTTAATATTTCCACACAGATTGACCAAAGTATCCACACTAGCTTTTTAAACAATGCTAACCTTATATCAAGGGAAGAATGTATGAGCAGAAAGACTGGCACTAAAAAAAACCCTTGCATTAAAAATATACAATAGAAGACTCATGAATATCATCAGGAGGAAACTCATGCTGGATTTCATAACAGGGTTCATGCACCGTATTGTTCACTTGGAACAATAATTTTACATCACTGAAGTTAATTTAATTGAAATAGGACTTAATGGGAAAAGCTTTTTTTTGATAATGCCCTCCCTTCCCGAAAAAAAAGCAGATAGGGTTTGCAACAATGGCTGAAGGGTTAGGAGAAAATAGAAGATTTGGGGTACCTGTTAGTATTACATTTTATAATATGTAGGGGTTGGATTTTTTTTTTTACATCGTTTCATATTGTTGGACACTTCAACCTCAAAGAAGTAATATAGGTGACAAGTTACTTGATCAAAATTCAGCAGGAAATGAGATGTGGCTCCTAGGACTATGCAAAATTATCCAGTGGGTTATTTTTTTCTTTTCCCAGCAGCAATCATTCTCTTGAAAACATCCACCCTTTATGATAATAAGACACGTTAAAAAGCCCCTTCATTATCATCTATGGAGATTATTTATGTTTATGTTTTGTTTCACATAGTTCATAAGATGGGACTAATCTATTTACTACTTTAAAGCCTTCATAATGGGAAAAGTTCTCTTATCTCTAGAATGTTCCCATTTCCCTGGCCTGGGAAAAAGTGTGGAATTTGGGAATGTAAGTCAATGATGTCAAAGAAAGATACTAGTGAGACAGAGGGAAACCTCTATAAACCATAATCAGCCCATTGGCTGGCGGTTCCAATCCTTGATGAAGTGCATTTCCTGTTACCCAGGTTTGCAAGCAGTAGGTAATATGCCTACTTACAAAGGCTATCTGCCGCTGCTACTCAAACATCTCAAACCTTGACAATATTAAGTAAAAGCATGCATGCATCCTACATGTCACAATCACATAAAAAGAAACCAAAACCAATACCCAAGCCTCCTTTTTAACTTTCTACATCTCAGCAGATTGTTAGACTAGCCTTGTGTGATCTGCATTGACTTTCCTAATAAATCTTGTCTCTTTCCTTGGCCACTTTATAGTAAACAAAACACTTTATAGTATAACAAAAGCCAAGTTATCAGACATAGGCCTTTGTAGATAAACGTGGTGCTTTAAACTGATCTGCCTGGTTCTGGGGAGTCTTGTAAAAGATCATCTGCCATATTTTATTTATTAGTCGATGCTTTCCCAAATCAGGCTATTGATAGAGGTGGCCCTGGCCAGAGATCTACATACTCTAGGAAATAAGTATTATATATTTACTATATTACACATAGTATTACATATTTACTGAAATGGCATAAGTTTGCCTGCTCGAGCTGTGGGCTGGACTAGAAGACTTCCAAAGTCCCTTTCAGCTCTATTCTATTCTATTCTATTCTAATTCTAATACTATATTCTTTAGTAACATACATGGTCATGAAAGCAGGCATTTTTTAACAAATTGTTGAACAGCAAAAACAAACTTAGATACCACATGCTTCAGGTTAAACATATTTCAATATGCTTTAAATTTAAGCATTAAACTTAAATATTTAAGCATTAAATTGAATATTTAATGATGACTGTGATGGTGATATAATAATAGTAATAAAAAAATCACAATAACAATGATAATAGTATACCTGCAGGCTTTTCTGTGCTGCTGGCCACAGTGGTAGGAGGAACAACAGGAATCTCTGTGGGCAAAAAGAAAAAGTGGACAGAAAAAAGAACAAACAAATAGGGAAATGTATTATTTACTTTTCTAGCTAAGGAATTGGGCAATTTTATACTACCAGATAGATGACTACAAAGATCATCATTTCATAGAGGTGACAAGATCACCTCTAGACCACACAATAGTGGAGAAGCTAATAATTTACCCCATAATTTGGAATCACCATCTACACAAAATTACATTCAGGAGAGGCTGCCACCTAGCTATCATAGCAAATATTAGCAACACCTATACTCATCTTGATATATACCCACAAATTCAGTAACTGAAAGCAACACTCATATTTCTGAGAATCATATCTTTTTCTAGGAATTTCAAATCCAAAACCAAAACCTGGTGTTATGAATTTGAGGCCCATTCTTCACACAATTTAGAGGTTCCATTACTGAAACTATCTCCCATCCCCGCTCATGTCAGATCTAAGAATATTCTAAATTAATGGGGAACTGGCATTTCAGGGACTAATTGTTCTCTTTCATTCCCACTTTTCCATACAAAATCAGCAGTACTTAAAATAGCTGTCTTTCTGAAAAAAGAGAGACACTTATCTATCTTTCTGTCAGTAAAGTTAATATCAGCATTCCAACATGAAAGGAGAGATTGGGTTTGTGTCCAATGGCTATAATTTTAACTTCTAGATGCTGATTATCTTTCACATAGTAAAATAATATGCATTTAAGATATCTTTTGCTTTTTGGTGAAGTATAGAGTTTATAGACAAACTGTATGCATCTGCAGCTTGTATTTTGTTTTTACTGAAAGAGCAATAAAATCCTATTCTCCAACTTTCTCCAAATGTTTCCTATCTCATTTTAGAATGAATAAAACTATAAGTAGAACTATACTGTTTGTACAACCATTGGGGAACTAAACTAAAATTAGATTTGTAGTTAAAGATATATTTAATTGACAAGGAGTGCCTATAACGTTAATTGCTCCATTAGAGAGTTCACTATGTTAATCTTTTGCAGCTAAAAGCAATAAATCCCAAATGGGAAAAATAGTTTGAAATTCTTATTACATTCTTTCCAGTAGCGTTATTATATGAGTCTTCTACTCTCTGGAGCCATAATTTCTTTGTATTATTATTTAATTCAGCTCTCAGATTCACAAATAACTTTATAAAAAAAGGTATATTAATGATAGTCTATCTCTCATAACACTATAAGTGCTTGTAGATATTTTCAGCAAGGTATGTCGGACAGTGGTGATAGTGAATTTAAGCAATAGTATTCAAGGAGTATATGACACTATTGTTTCTTCAATCAGGCAGTAGCCATGTCTGCTTAGCATCAGGAAAACAGTGGTATTACATACCTCCATCTGAACAACAGTACAGGAATATATTTTGGGATACATAATTCAGTTTATTTAGAAATGCATCTTAAGAATTTGTTTTGGGTCTCTAGCAAAGACTTGTTTCTTTCAACCATATTCTCTTTTTTCTGCATTAGAGCCAAGGAAACAATGTACTGGCACGATATAAAAGTTTTCTACTGTTATTCTTCAAAGTTGCTATAAATGTAGCTTGGCTCTTTATAACTCTTTCTTAAAAACCAACACAGCTGAAGAAAACATTGTTAAGAATTACACCACAATAAATCTGATTACAGTAGCAGCAGTTGCAGGAAGGGGGCATTAACGAATGCTTTCATTATTCTACAGCAATTAGTATACATGCAGCATGATTAATAAGAACTACTTTTGGTTTTTGAGGGCTTTTTACATTCCTAAAATCATCTGGCCGCTGGAGCTTCTTCCCTCATTCATGGCAACAACCAATATTTACCTAAATATAAAAGAGAACACAATTCCCAAGGTTTTGATCACAATATCCACTGGTAGTAGTATGATCCTCATCAACTGGATGAAGCCATGTTGATAAAGAAATTGAAAACAGCTGGATTCTCAACCTCTCATACTGGAGTCAAGTGCACAGGTAGGATTTGCTTCATTTCATGTTACTCCCAAGTGTATCACTTTATTATATCCTGTACATGTAAATGAATGTAACTCTGGAAGCTAAGGAGGCACATGTGGTTTCTCCTCTCCTATCAACTATCCCTATATGCAATAAATAGAGCTCAGAAACAGTGATTGCCCCAAAGTCACTCTGAGCTCCCACCTGGGAAAAGGTGGACCCAACTCTCTGGAAACCTGACTCTCAATTATATGGAATGAAAGTCTAGAACAGAAAGTGGCATCTTCACATAGGTGAAGAGTGGGATACAACTGGATTTTGTCTTTGCAGGCTTTGTTTACCATGTAAACTGTGTACATGAAAGGAGGCTTTGGACATCAGTGAGTTCTCTAAGCTGAAGGAGGATATTCCCAGAAGACCACATAGCTTCATCCATGGACGCATCTCTCTTGAAGTCATAACTACCTCATAGCTAGTCATCAACTCCCCTCCATTCGTAAAATAGAACTGGAAACAACATCATTTGTTTACTATAGTGATTGTGTAAGCAAGTTAGGACAGATTCGTTGTTTACAGAATTTCACAGAATTAGAATTGTAGGCTACTATTACTCTTTTACTAAATATCCATTAAGTTGAGAGATTGATGTGAAAAATACCAGTGTAAATAGAATCCAATTTAAAAAGACCAAGTTGCATTAGCTTTATCATTCTATACTGCGTAGGACTAGATTTTTAGGTTTCACAATTTGGTACTTTTTTTATTTTGTTTTGTTTCATAGCAGTTCCTAACAATGAGGGAAGTTGGGCAGTTTAATATTTTTACTTGAGACATAAGTAACAATACAATAGTAGCAGGTTGCATTTAATGGGAAAAACAAAAATACATATTCTGCCATTCAAATATCACATCTTAACCTTCAAATATTTCATAGAAAAGTGATCACTATTTTCTATTCAGATCACATAATTGTCATATATATATATATATATATATATATATATATATATATATATATATATATATATATATATATATATATATATATAACCTCACTCTAAATTTATATGCAAAGTGAATGCAAAACATCACAACACAGCTATTGCACACATTATACCTTTAATGAATCTGAATTATAGTAAATCCAGTGGGATTTCCAAATTCATATAAGTCTTTTTATTGCTATTGGCTTTGCTCTCCCCTGTGTGTTGCCCCAGAGATCTCGCTGAAAAATTGCACTTTTACTGGGTTCACAGTATATACCAATAACATCCATGAATACTGTACTGTATGAGTAGCCAAACACAGTCTAAATAAAACTGAGTCTATCCAGTTAGGTGTTAGTAAACAAGCCAGACTCAGGATTAATTATGTTATGGTATAGATGTCAAAAAGAGCATCCACCTACTTATGCAGGGGGCAATGGGAGATCTGCTTTGCTGGTAGCCTTTGGCACATCGATTACAAGTGATGCCCGTCACACCATCTTTGCAGGGACATTGCCCTGTAGTTTGATTACAGGTTTTTCCAGCTGCACCCACAGGATGGCAATCACATGCTGTGAGGGGAACATACAACAAAAGGATCAGAGGACGGTATTGGAAGGAAAGGAAGGATTTTCCAAAAAGAACATGTGTTATCAAAAACCAATAGCATTCAGGATTGTTTTACCAGAATTATGGACATTAGGTGAGAAGAGAGAATCCTGTAGTCTTTACCTTTGATTGCACATTATTTCTCATCCAAATATATTAGTGCTTTAGAAATCTACCTTTCCCAAAAAATCTGAGAGAGAAATGATGTCTGACCAGTACTGCTGCATGAATATGTTTAATATATGTTAACATACATGTTTGAACTCACATTTATTTTCACAAGATTCAATGCTCACATCTGTATGTTACAGTCTTTGGTTTTACTGTTCGTACTAAAAAAGTCTTTTCCTCAATCTCACTGAAATTAATAAAGAGGAATAATCCCACCATAAATAAGACATGAACAAAAGAACCTGCTCTCTTTTTTTTTTAAGCTGTCTCTGAAACCTGCAAGCTACCCATGTAATCATTCTCACTAGTAGCTATTATGTACAAATCTATTTATGCAGAAAAGACATCTGAATTTTTATGTCAGTGAATATTGAGGTATCACATAATATCAAACGATAAATTGGTGGAATGCAAGCAGAAGTATGATGGTTGCAAAGTAACCCTAGATTAGAGACCCAAAACTGCATAAAAGAGTGTGAGTACATTTGGACTTTGGTTGTGCTTGTGACATAATGGCCAAAATGACCCACACTGACCTTACCTTTAGCAAGGTATGTGGCACAGGTATGACTAAGGATGGCAACCAAGTCTTATTCCCACTTGGATATGTTGTGTGTCTATAATAAGAGAAAGGGGGAGGATGCAAGAAATTTGAATGAAGATGGTCTAATCTTGTGAGTTGATGTATATATGCAGAGAAGTCAAAGTATAAGTTTCATTATGAATGAAAGGGCTATAATGTCAAAAATTTCAACTGAGTGTAACCAAAGTTCTCGTGGGTATGAAGGAAAATAGGATTTGATAGCTGTTGATGGCTCTGTTAGTTTCTAATAAATGGTGATAATGGAGGAATCAGAGATGAGCTTTGGGGAGTAAAAAGCATTCAGAATGACATCATCCAGGAGGGATTTTTTTTTTAAATTAGATACTAGGAATCAAATCATAGAGTAAGAATATCAATGATTTATCTGCAAATATATTTGTTTTCCATTAACAATTTTAGAACATGTTGGGATATGCTTTTTCAAAGACAAACTGGTCAATTCAGTTAACCAAAAAAGCATTTTAAAAAGGATGCATGTTACAATTTCTTTCAACCACCAATCTTAATTCA
Organism: Arizona elegans; assembly: GCA_022577455.1. Taxonomy (NCBI): domain Eukaryota; kingdom Metazoa; phylum Chordata; class Lepidosauria; order Squamata; family Colubridae; genus Arizona; species Arizona elegans. The sequence goes on from JAKOOJ010000003.1 coordinate 60,888,792, forward strand.
CAAATATGCATTGAAAGTCCTCAGTCATGCTAGATACATATTTAGATTTCCGCAACAGGAGAACCAAGGGGTCCAAAATGGTGGACATAATTGTGTATCTCAGCCCACCACTTTCTACTGTTTGTTGCTTAGTGAATTGTCAGGCTAATGAATTCACTTGATAATTTTCTTAAGGTTACAATGCAGCAAAATGAATCAACAATCATGATACAGAGATAATAATGTACAAAGCCTTGCATCAACTAAATTAAAGGGACCTGGGAATTTTACATGGCAAAATGGACTTTACCATGCAGAGCCAATAAATGTTCATTTGACAAAGAAACTACTGCTTCTTTTTGTTTATTTGTTTCTTTTAAAGTTCTTTTTAATCCTAAATTTATTTCTAACTTTTAGTCAGGAATGCTGGAAAGACAGCTGTAAATTTAACTGGCCAATAGTAGGTGTACATTGATACTATTATTGGCTCTCAACCTTTATAGAAAGAAACCAAAGTTTTTAGAGACAGGAGAGGAAATCTGTTGAACAAGAAAATGTCCACCATAGAACAACAAAATCCAAAGAGTTAAAGGTCTCAAAAGCAACTGGTTGATCTTGACACAAAATTATACTAATGTAATTTGGATGGAATGTGAGAAACCATTGCGTTATATAGAACCCTCAGCCTTTTGCAACAAGGAGGGATTTTGGCATCAGCATGACTTTATTCTAATGTCTTGTAAACTTTTTGTTTACTGAATTTTCAAGAAAGTGCTCAGTTTAAACCCTCTGTTGCAGAAGCTCATAAGAGATTCTTTTTCTTTCATGGGTTTATATTGAAATCAAGATTCCCTTCCTTCAAGCAAATAAACCAAGGATGCAGGGTGGCAAAGGAATGGGCTGTGGGAAAAAGAAGCACTGGTCTTATATACAAAGAATCAAAGTGTCTGATGAAAAGCAAGGAAAGCTTTAAATTAGCAAAGATTGCAGCTTCCTTGTGGTTCTAAGCAGCATTGTAAGGCAGCTGTTTAAAACAGGCAGTGGCAGAAATGACTGAAACACACTACTGACATAATAACCTGAAATACAGCATGTTTACTAATTGAGTTAATATCATTTTAACTATATATGTCTTATTAATTTTGACATTATTTTGATTTGGCAGGAGAGGCATTTCCTCCAGATCTTGAAGTAATTATGACATTGATTCTAAGTTGATGTTTGATTATATGAATTGATCTTCTGAAAGTGCATTTCAGAAACGTTTTTTGTTGCCATGGCAATACACAAAAGTGTATTTCTTTTGTCAGCATGGCTTATTAATTTTATTATTAGTTAAATATTATATTTTGAGTTTAGTTTTATGATACTGTGAACAGTACGTTGAATCCTCTACCATTCTAAAAGAAGAAACTGAACTCAATAGAGTATACTGTATATATCAATCAAAGAACATTCCCAGAAAAAGGAAGACAGACAATTAGCAATTTATTCCAGAAAATGAAACAGAATTATTTATTGCTCTAAAGAGTATGACTAAAAGTGGGAGCAGAAGGAAACAAGAAGCAGATTTTATTTAGACATTGGGAGAAAACATAATTAGACTAAGAGCTGTTCAACTACATAACAGGCAATCTTGTGATGTTGTCTTCTACTTCATGTATACAGTATAAACAAAGGCTAGGCAACAATCTCTATCTTGCAGATCCCATCCTGAGCAACAGTTGTATAATTATTTCAAAAGTTCCTTCAGAACATTAGTTGTAAAACACTGAGCAATCAAAACACCGAAGGCCAGATATTATTTTGTTTCACAAAGGGGATTTCAGATCTTGCTACATTTGGCACAGGATGAACAAGCTGAGCAATGATCCATCGCTGAAGCTTAACTTTTGGCAGAGAATCTTGGGAGCTAAAATTTATGAGCAAGATTGCCCTTCCAAATTTAAAGTTTATCCAGCTTACTGCCTTTCCATATGTTAAATTCCACTGCTCCCCACTTGGTTTACATTGGCAAATGGAACATGAGTGCATTCATGGTTCATATCATTCATCATTTTTTCATCAAAAGCCTGGAAGTCTTTTCCCAGGGTGCATTACAGTTTTACACCACTTTTACTAAACCTGAGAGAAGCTCTCTTCCAATAGGATTACATTAGTATCAGTAGCCTGGCAAATATCAGAGTTGAAATTAATCAAAGAGGCTTAAAGAAGCAGTTCCACATACTGGGCGCAGCAGGAGAGATGCTGCCTCAGGAAGTTCTACATTTAGAAAAAGAGTGGAGAAGAAATAAAAGCAAATCATCATTTTGTTTAAGAAGAAACAGAAAGGGGGCATTTCTCTCATTTTATAACCTGTTTTTTGGCACACAACAAGACACAAGAGAAAATTGTATTAGACAATTTTCAATACATTTCAATAATCAGTTGTATACTTTTTAAAAGATAAACCAGATTTTCCTCAAAAATAATACTACGATTATTACAATCGGATGCGTCACAATGCATTTCTGTTACCCTAGAGGGCATCCAATCTTTCAACAGAACAAGATGATATTTGAAGCAGCAACTCTTCAGTTTAACATTAGTTACACAATTAATTTATTTGGCAACAGGTCTGTTATCCATTTATGAAAAGGCAGTGACACAAGAGGTGAACTACATTTAATAGGATCATTTTGCATTCATCTCTGACCTGGAATTAATATATTATAAAGAACATATTCCCCAAAATATGGTTAGGTTCAATTCTTGACAAATATTAACTTCCTCACAATATATCCTTTTCTTAAAAAAGAAAGATGATTATTTATTTTGAGGTAATTCTGATAAACAGCAATTGTTTCTATGTTTGATTTACCTTCAGAAAGGCAGTTCCAGTTCAATACCTATTCTGTTCATACATGGAATTTTGGTTTATAACAGTCTCTTAAATTTTCAGATGGAGTAATAATATTTTGTGTCTATTCTGATCTAGCCATGTGTCTCTGTTGCATCACTGCTTTAAAAGTCATATTGACTTCAGTGAAAGGACCCCTTAAAGCAAAATTGTCTCCCCTCCCCCTCCTCAGATTCATACAGAAGCCTGGGACTGCTTTAAGAAGAGCACAGAAGAGCTATGCCTGTGCTTGCTCCTAGTCAAATATTTTTGTCTTCTGGAGAGTTCCAACTGAGAGGCAACATCAAGAATGATTTTCACTGATATTGTGAATTCACTTGTATTATTTGTAATTCAGTAATTTGGGAAGAGAAGGCATACTGCCAGTAAGGGCAGGGAGAAAAAGCAGGAAATGTGTCACATGATTAATAATATCTGCATGGGAAATTTCCCATCTGCATGGGAAATTTCCCAGGTTCCAGTCTTAAATCCCATGTAATAATCAAATCTTTAAAAATATTTGTCAAATGAAGTTGCTTTATTCATTATACTGACTTCATCAAGTTCTATCTATCATCTATCTATCTATCTTTCTATCATCTATCTATCTTTCTTTCTATCATCTATCTATCTATGTATCTTCTTTCTTTCTTTCTTTCTTTCTTTCTTTCTTTCTTTCTTTTTCTTTCTTTCTTTCTTTAGATCACCTATCTATCTATCTATGTGTCATCTATCTATTGCTTTTGCTCCTGGTCCACTGAATCTAACACAGTTATCTCTGAATATCACAGCCATCAACTATCATAAAAAAACTATATATTGAGGGTAATGCCTTGATGAGTTGGTGGTGCTGTGGTGGAAAGACTATAATGGAGAATTTGAGATACACTAGAAACCAAACATAACATACATAGTGAAAATAATATTTTCACCTGCTCAGATACCCTGCATATATTATGATCCAACCTGGAACTCTTTAGTAATTACAGGGCTGGCACAGTGAAAACATGAGTTTTGGATCATTCTTTAATCACAGCACTAGCTGCCCAATGAGTTGTATTACTCTTTCTTGTGCTAATTTATGGGTCTTTATTCCTACCACTTTTCTCTCACCAAAATGCCTTCCTGAACTGCTGGCATTTCATTTCTTAATTTGACCACCCAGTAGCACATGGCAACTTGCCTCTTTTTACTGTCAAACTGTGCCCTGGAAGGCCTTGGCATGGTCCCAACCTCACCACTTTATGTGATACCCCTACTCAATCTGTCATCTCTTTTCCTGTTGTGCGGCCTTTCTTGCTATGTGCAGGAAGAGAGATATTGTGCTTGCTAGTCTACCAGAAGTTTTTAATTTGTTTTGGTATAGGGTTTTCCATATGGCAGAGAATTGGGGAAGACTGCTAAAATTTTGTTTAGAAAAAAAATAGTAGAATCTAAGGCATTTTCAAGTAAATGATTTTCCATAGTTTAAGATTAAAATTAATAAATAAAACAATATCAATAATTATTTTATTAGGACTGGGGAGTATTACTTGCTATTAAAATATTTACCCCATCAATTACGGTGCCTTTTTTGTTTTCTACAGGTTTGTTTGTTTGTTTGTTTGTTTGTTTGTTTGTTTGTTTAAAACCTTTATTTTAAGCCATCCAAATTAATAGATCTTGTTCATTGAACAATTATTTTCTACTTATTATGGATCTGGACTGAACTTTTTTTAAGGTACCCATAGGCCAATTTATTTGCCATTAATTTAAGAAGTTTTTAAAGCCAGATATCTGTTTTCATGTTTTTATAAACTACTAAAAAGTATATGACTTTAGAGTTTAGTATACTTCTCAAGATGAAATTTACCTACCAGTAACACACAAGATATTTTTGTTTGGGGTAAGTTCTACTGAGTTCAATGGAGTTTACTTCTGAGTAGATAAGTCCATCTTCATCCATATCAGCCCTAAATCCATTGCTCCTTCAGAAATAATGGCATGAGTAATAAGTATCATGGAATGTCAAAGGAATGCACAAGACTGAGGGAAAGCAGTTTAGTACACCTTGCATGTTAAAATCGATGGGTAGAACTCCACTGTTATTTACAAGCAACCCATATAAATTCATAACATAAGCACAAGAATGATGACATTTGCTGCATGCTTGCTTAGTAGATATTGCTTTTAGTTTCACAAAGCAGCAAATAGAATATCTCAGTAAATGTATTAAATGTACGTGCAAATGAAGCAGGACATAATGGTTGAAAGAATCAAGTCTTATGGAAGAACATTTTCTGCTACATAGGATGGATGATGGTATAAAGTTCATGGAAAGCACAATAAGTGGGTTAATTTCATAAAATGAATTTCATTCCAACCATACTTCCAGAAGACCCAGCTTTGTGCTAATTATCTGCTGCAATGAGAATTAATATTTATAAATAGAGAAATCATGGACATGGTTAATAGTTTTTCAGAAATCTGTTTTAGTATAATTCTTTCTAAACAGCCAGCACTAAGAAATGAAACAAAAACAAAATGGACACCTATGTCTATGTAAATTATTGCATAAATTAATATGAATTAAATAATAAAAAGTTAAGCAATTGCAGAAGGATTGGGTTTTTTAAAAACACCTATTAAAAACTTCAAAACCCCCAAGGATGAAAAGAAAGAAATGTTCACCGTTCTCATCTTCACTTGGTGCATCACATAATACTAGTTAGTATTTATCAGAGTTCTGACATATTTCATTAAAAAGAATCTTCACAATCTGACAAGTTTAAAAAATCTAACCTTCCATGTTAGAGTTATGATGGGAATGACAAACTTTGGATGAAACAGTACCAAGGGCTAGATTAACAAATTGAATTACGCTAGCTGGGATATTATGAGACTTGCAGTTCAAAATTTCTGGGCAAAGGCATCTGTTCCTAATCATGATGATGTCAAAATAACAAAACAGCTGATGTGACATGACTGCAAGCTCTATTTTTTAATATTTGTATTGTGATATCACAAGAGTATATAAGTGATAGAGCTTGAGTTGTGACATCACAATGCACTTTTTGTTATTCCCCTTTTCTCCTCCATAATTGTCTCTATTTTGGTGGAACATTGGATTGGAGAAAGTTGTGCAGATCACACAATCTGTGTTCTACCTGTCATCTAATCCTCAGCATCCATTCATTTGATAATGGATGGCCATCTGCATAGAAACAAATTAGATTCATCGAGTGGGTCACACAGAGACTATCTTTACGTAGCACTTGGTTTCACTGAACATTGGGACAACTTTTAGTGCTCAAGCATGTTGCACTAATTGCCTGGGCTGACCTAACATGTATGTGCTTTGCTGTTCCACGTTGAACATCTTTCATAAATGTTTCCAAAGAACAAGATAAGATAAATGAAATTTAATACATTAAAAAAAAGGTTTATCATCTTGAGGACTTTGAAGGGGGGAGTAAGGGGGTTAGAAAAGAATAATTTTGTTAAAACAAATTAATTTCAATAACTCCCTTGTAATGAAACAAATATTGTGCAAGTCATTCAATACGTTAGTGTAATTTCTTAAGTTATCCCTTATGCTTCAAGGAAACAAAAGGGCAGTCCTAGCCAAATGTCTTGGACTTTTGATTTTTATACATTTTGAACTGAGATGAGTTTAAGATGGTTTTTACCCAGGGATTTGTGGTTTTCTAACAGTCATGTACATTTTTGCTCCAGAAGCTTACTTGGAGTCTCAGAAGCTGTATAAAAAAACTGAAGGAAATAATGCAATTTAGACAGTAATGTAGAAGCACAAGCTGAAAATGAGACCAAGTGCCTGCTAGGCAGTTTCATTAAAATTGGGGAGGATGGTAAAACATAACACAATGTGATGCCAGAGGTTCAGGTTCAGGTACATGTTTCTTTTTATAAAAAAGTTTTTTTATTTTTTTAACAAACATTTAGTACAACATTCATTTCTTCCATGTGACATCTCAGTGTTATCTCCAAAAACAACTTCTTTTCTATTGTCTCTTCTATCTTTGTTCTCATCAAGTCCATTACAAAAATTTCCCACTAATCTAATATTCTAGTTATAACATATTTTATCTATCTCTATTAAAGCTTATTTATATCTTTTTTTAACCAATAGTAAAATTGATTCCATATCTTAAAATATTCTGAGTCTTCTCTTTCTTCTATATTCATAGTTAATCTATTCGTTTCTGCACAATCTATTTTTTTTTTTAATTACTTCTCCCTCTGATGGTATATTCTCTGCTTTTCAATTTTGTGCATAGACAATCCTTGCAGCTGTTATTACATGTATAATCAAATATATATTTTCTTTACTAATTTTCTCTGGTAAGATACCCAGTAGGAACAGCTCTGGTTTTAAGTCCATACATTGTATCATTTTCTCCAACTATAATTTAATTTTATTCCAATAGTTCTTTGCTTCAGGGCATGCCCACCACATATGATAATATGAACCTGGTAACTGGTGGCATTTTTAACATTTAGCTGATTTGTTTTTAAACATTTTTGCCAATTTCTCAGGGGGCATATGCCATCCATGAAACATTTTATATTGATTCTCCTTATATGCAGTGGACATTGTTAATTTGTAATACCTTTCCCATAACTGTTGCCATTTGTCTAAGTCAATTGAATGCATGTTGAAAACTAAAATATCAAGGGGTCTCAGTTTTCAATAAATATACTGTGTAGGAAATATTTCATCCATTTATGTGAAGATCATTTAAAAAATCATTTATATTGTTTTACAGCAAGGCTCTAACACAAAGAGGAAGACAAAAGAGAAAAAAGTAACATAGCAAATAGTACGGGGGCTTATGATTAAGAACATTTAATTGTTTAGTCGTGGTGCTTTATAAAATTGTCTAGAAGTCAAATACTCTGATCTTGACTTGTACTCTGACAAACCAGGATTTGTAATTAGAATTGTTGAACAAAAGTTGTGGCTTGGTTTACATATCATGCCAAACCATAATGGTGGGTTTACACATCACACTATGGCAGAAAAGAGCAAACCACATTGTAGCTTATTGTTCTGTGTGAACCAGCCCCCTGCTTTGTAAGCTTCAGCATGGAGCTTGCTAAACAGTTCTAGGTAATTTTTTCCCACCTATATAATTTATTTTACTGAGAATGTATAAAATAGAGGATATAGAAGCTAGATGTCTCTGGGCTGCAAAAGCAAAGCATCATTGTACAATCTTCAGTCCCAGGAAATAAAAATACAGAAACTTCATTGCCCATATTTTCAAGTCTTCCTTCACACTAAAAAAAATGTGATGTTCTCAGAATATTTGCCTCCACAGCAGATAGTAGATTCAGTGTATACAGTGGTGTTGGAATGCTTGTAAATCCTTATGAATGTTCAATATTTCTGCATAAATACGATTTAAAACATGATCTCCCTACAAGTCCTAAAATTAGATGAAGAGACCCCAATTACACAAATGAGTAAAAACATTATATTTGATTGTTTATCTATTGAGGAAAATTATCCAAAGCTGCACTGCCTTAAGGTAATTAAAAAATATTGAACATTCAGAAAGGTTCACAAAATTTTCAGCTGCACTTTAAGTGGAATTTTTTTTTAGCTTTTTAGAACTTTAACACACTAGTTAGAAAAATAAGGAAGTGAATTTCCTTCCTTAAAATATCTTTGCTGATTTCTTCTTAACTGGAAGTTTATTTTACCTCTTGGGTAGGGTCGATTATTAAATCCAAGAAGCCTTGGCTTGCTGAAAAGTATTATTAGTAAGTCCTATATAAGGACAGTGGGGGTGTGGCTCTTACACACAAAAAGTGTGACTTGTGAAGCTATCCACTGTCCTCTGCAGCTAGCTGATCAACAAGACCCATGGCCAACAATGAACACATCACTATTCAAGCTCTTTGGAGCAGAAAAAGGCTTTTTGAACCTAAGCTGATTTCCAGTGTAATAAATACAAGCCAAATCTAAGCTACACTCCCTTGCTGAAAGAAGTATTCAAATGTAACCCAATAATATTAATAAATCCCTGAAAGATGGGAAGATTGTCGAATCACATTCAAATAACTATTCATCTATGTAGTTGCTGATGGCAGATATGCACAAGAATTCCCTTAGAATAGCAGGTTATTTATTTATTTGTTGCTGACATTCTACTATACCATGAACTCTGCATTTTAAAAGCCACATTATCTAAGATGGGATGAGGGAGAGATTCTCACAGATTGTTGCATTAAAAAAAGAAAGAAAGAAAGAAACATTACCTCCCCCTTCTCTCCTTCTTTGCATCTTACTTGCTCCCTCATTTTTATTAGGAAAGCGACCCACTTTCTTTTGTTGGGGCAACTTTTGTTCCTTGGTCTGGGACCCAGCCTTAAATTAAGTGTCAGCCTTATTACCAAACATATCTGCTCAGTGCTGTCGCTGCTCTGCCAACAGTTTACCAAGCAGCATTTTATCCCCTTCAGGAAGGCTGAGCAGCATGAAAAATATCCAGCCTGTTGTGTCAAAGTGGTTTTCCTCCATCCGCAGGCTTGAATTCCTTTGGTCTCTCTGAACCGCCTTGCTCTTGAGGACTCAAAGCTGCCAAGCCATGATGTCAAGCAGCCTTTTCTTTCCCTTCCCCCCTCAGTGCCCACATTCAGCTGTGTGGCTGTTTCTCTCTCCCCACCCCCAGCCTTCTGCAGCTGAAAAATCCCAGTTGATTCAAAAGGTTCAGGCCGTTCTGAGTGGCCCACATTAGCTGGGCATGTTTCCTTTCTACCAGATGAATGAAAGGGGCTCACAATACAGCTGCCTCCCACGGACACACTCTACACCAAAATGCAAGGCCCTGCCCAAACTGTAAGAGCCTGGGCAGCATAAATAGGATCACAATACAAGACTGTAATTATGCCAGAGATTTTCCAAATTCAGCTTGTCAATTGTACAAGACTCTCAACTTCACTTTTAGGCTTCGTCGTCCCAACTATCATAGTTTAGGCTGGAAAGCAGCATCTACTCAAAGCTCTGGGGCAGACCAAGAAGGTCTGAATGGACAATGGATGTCTTGCTTGCAGTTTCCTGGTTCACAGTCACCACATGCAAATCACTTTACTTCACCAACACTCTTTCTGCCAGGCCTCTGCTCCTTCTCCCCTTTCACCCTTGTATTAATTTGCAGTTAGTATAGAAAACAATATGCTTTTAACTAGAGGTAGCAATGTATTCAGGCTTGAAGAATTTTCTCCAAGACAGTCCACAATGGACAGTCAGTGAAAGCAGATATATAGACTAAAACCATGTAAGGTTTGCCACTTTAAAAGCCTGACTGACAGGATTTCTGATTTCACAGAACTACAGATTTTAAGATTGGGAAAGGACATTGAGGACCATCTAGTCCAGTGTTGAAGGCATGAAGAACCATTTAATGTAACACTGTTCCAATAAATCCAGCTTTCTCAATGTTTCATTGCATTGTGTTCAGTGTTTGTTTGTGCTCATTTTGGTGTGTGAGTTGTTAAGGGAGGCATGTATATTAAGAATATACTAAAGGGAAGTGTGATGGCAAAAAGTTTAGAAACCCTGATCTAACCCACCCTTCTGCCTAGTACAGGATTTAAAGGCAATTTTAGGCATAGGCAGGTATTCATTATTTCACAGTCAGCACATTTTTTGTGATGGTGTGGTTGATATGACAGGAATGAAATATACTCATAGCCAAGTGGTCATTTTCTTGCCTATAATACATGCTACAACTGATAATCTATTCTTCTAAGAAATTCACACTGGATGCTTAGTATCTAGTTATTAAGCATGATGACAATAAGACATTTGGTGAATGGACAGTGAAATACTTTTTTTTTTTTTTGTATTGATGCAATAATTTTGAAAGTCTACAATGTTTTTCTTTCACCAGATATGAAATGTGTCTGTGGTACTGGCAGCTTTCAACTTATAATCATTCATTTAGGGGGTGTTTAGTGAAGCTACAATGGCACTGAAATATTAGATTCTTACATCAAATTACTCCCTGATTTTAAATGCTATTTTGGTGTTTCTCCATAATCTGCACTGAATGGCTTAAATTGGTTTTTTCCCCCCAGAGAACAAAGTTTTATATGAATGATTTAATATTTCCCGGTGTGTATGTAGATTTCTGTGTATACTGGCAGAACACCCTTTGTCCTCTCAATTACTAAGCCTGGTGAATGAACCCTACTGTTTGCTGGTATGCACACCTGTGCAAAGGGGAGGGAAGGCAAACTCCTGTTTTTGATGTAAGAGGCCCATTTGCTGATCTGAATAACCTCAACAATCCATTCACACCTTTGTCTTTCTTCTTTCAGGGTCTGAGGTCCCTTTTTTTCCATGCCTTTGTTTTTACTTGACAAGTCACACATGTTCTGAATAGCTGCTCCAAGCCATTCAACATTTATATATGTGTGTCTGTGCTTGTGTGTTTGAAGGGGGAAAGAAGAGGAAAGAAGGCTGATAAGCTGGGACAAATTGAACAAAACAGACTTCTGATCTTTTTGATCCTAAAAGCTTTACAGTTTCTTGGACACAGGTCATGATCCAGACAAGTGGCACTTCCAGAATTAAACTGCCCAGACCTCTTTTTTCTCCAGCAATCCTTTTCACAGCTTGTTCTCTTGCGTTGCTAAATTTTGTATCTTCCAAACACTGATTTGTTTGTTTATTTTTTTGACTTTATTTATTTATTTGAACCATCTCACTTAGACGTGACCAATTGAAAAAAAGAGGAAAACTGAAGAAGTGGTCTAGAGAGGATTGCACAAGTTTGCATATCACATACTTCACGTAGAAGAGAAAAACCAGTCTTTCCAATTATCCTATAGCTCAGTAAATGAAATGAGACAGCAAACAGCTTTCTTCTCCCAAGAAAAAGACTTGTGGAAAAGTGAAGGAGGACCTTAAGGTTCCATTTTTCTTCCACTTCCGTGTTCCCAAATGGAGCTTGTAAATAGTCAATTGTGTATAAAAATAAGGCTGGTAGAATGGATGAGAACATTGTTGTAAATAAAGAAATGGGAATGTTGAGATTGATGCCCAGATAATCAACCATTTGGAATGGAAGGGTAGTTGCAGGAAGAAAAACATTTGTAGATCTCACAGATGATAAAAGATAGGAGTAATCCTGCAGTTTCTTTCTGTTGGGCATTGGTCTTATGATATACATACCTTTGCATGCTTTCCTGTGTGTGATGGGTTTGGTCATATCCCGATAGTAGCCTTCTTTACAATAGTGGCAGTGACGACCAGCTGTGTTGTGTCGGCAATTAAGGCAAACACCCCCACTCTTGCGACCAGATAATTTGTAGAGTTCCATGTTAAAACGACACCTTCTGGCATGCAGGTTGCAGTTACAAGCTGGAAGAAAGGAGGAAAAATAGAGGGGTAAAGTCTGGTGGTTCTCAGATACTGATAAATTTGGCATGAAATGGTACATTGTCTAGATATATTATCAGCAAATATGTATAAAATAGTAACAAGCCCCCAATTCCTGGTCATCCATATTCTATAACATTGTATGTCAGCTTTGGCCCTGGAAGATACTTTAATAAGACTTTAATCAAAATGTTAATCTTTTCTTGCTTTCTCTAAAAACTATCAAGAAAATAACACAAAAAAGTTTCCTTAAAGTGGTGCCCTTTGCAAATATGTTGGAGATTGCACAAATCCATGCCATGAATCCCTGACTCATCATTACACGGCTTTATTAATCTGCTTTGGAACAGTGAAACTTTCAAATCCATTCTATTTTCCTAGGTTTAGTTCATGCTGCCAATGGGAAATAAAGGCATGACATTTACTTATTGTATTTGATAACTGATATTATTAATTCTTTGTTCTGAAATTGTAACACAATTTTTTAATGAATTCCTGCCAATATAATGTGCATTCTCTCACTCAACTGTATCCAAAACTTCTGTTTCTGAAATTCTGTTTAGGGTGTTCACTTGCAAATTCTATACAGAACCTGAATCCATTACTATAAACCCCAGTATAACACATAAAACCATAATTTTGTTCTAAGTTTATATTTTAAGCAAATACATCGTAACAAGTTTACTTACATAAAGGATCAGGGAGATTTGAAAAAAATAAAACAAAACCCAGAGGGATATTCAGCACATTCATTTAAGAGCAGTTACTCCTGAAGTCTTCATTGTAAGCACTTTGTCAATTGCCAGCTACAGTATCTACTGAAACTTCTCCAGAGATCTACACTTTCAGGGGCTCAGAAGATTTTTGTCCTTCATGCTAAAATGAGGTCATATCCTTCCTTGCACCAAAAGGACAGCCTGATGTTCCTTTCCCTGAGAATGATCAGATACTGAAATCTGGTTTTGACTATTGTTCCAGGAGGCTCACGTCATGTCACTAATTATATTCTATGTATTCTAAGACTTCTGTATCATGGGAAGTAGCCAGGGATGGGATTCAGCCGGTTCGGACCAGTTTGGGCGAACTGGTAGCTCTGACGATCAGCTGAGAGCTAACCAGTTTCCTCCGACGATCAGCTGGGTCTGCCTGCCTGCCCCTGCGCTATACCTACCTATATTTCCTTTGTTTAAAGCCCAACTGATAGGTGTGGCAGAGGGAATTGCTGTGCCTCAGCTGTTTTGCTCACTGGGGCTGCAGTAGAAGATAAGTTTTAGAGCTGTTTTCAAATGCACTGTGTGTGTGCGGAGCACTCAACGAACTGGTTGTTACACCGGTTGAATCCCATCACTGGAAGTAGTTACCCATTTCTCATTCAGCCAGTTCTAGGCAGTTCAAGGATGCAGGGTCCTGTGGTCTGTAGTTCATTCCTTCTCAGATGAAAACAATACTCTAGCACAAACCCTGTTCTGGTCCAGTCCCTATTTCTCTGCTTGTCTGGCTGTGAATTCCTTTCCCATGGGATTCTCCGCCGAGATTAATTACTTTATTATTAGAACTGCATCCAGTTCAAGCATGTCTCTCACTCACTGGTTGTTTGTTGCTCTCCTTGTGTTAATGTTAACATTCCTTCCAGTTTCTCCCTGCTTTCATTTGTTCTAAAGCTGTTGACTTCAACCACAGTATGTCACAAACACATCCCTGTTTATTACAACTGTGTTTCCAACACAGCCAATTATCCAACTTGCAGAAAATATCAAACTATCTGCATGTCCCTGGTCCCCTCCTCCCTTCACTCCCCCATTTCTAATCCTGGTCTAGTTTGGAGGGCAGCAACAGTTTTATCACCAAAGTAACCATTAAGGAGCTATTTTACTGTGCCAAATCACTGGGGTTTTGTTGTGTCTGGGGTTCTGCCACCATTGTCCTATCACACATTACCACACATCTTAACTATTTTTGATCCAGAGCAGACACATACTGCTATTTATGTTCCACTTTTCTTCATGCACCTTTGTTTACAGAAACAAAGCTCTTCAAAGAAATATTGGATATTTTGCCTATATTTTGCATACATACAAAATATATTCTTTGAAACTGCAAACTCTAATTTCATCCAGAGGGGGATGGATTGGAAACCTGTGTTTTTATCTTTCTGGAAAGCCCAGTTTCTAAATATCCTGTCCTTGGACTGAGCTGGCACTTAGCCAGCATTCACTGGCAATACAGTAACTGTTTTTAGCCTCTTAAGCTTAATGCTACCCAATAGGAGAAATGGCCTTAATGAGAAATACTTTCAACCTTTCCCCATTCATCTACATCCAGAAATAAAGGAGTGATGCTAATACACTTAATAAGAAAAAGGAGTAAAGATTAGAGGCTGATGGATGGTCAGGAGGAGTATGAAATGTCTGCTATTCATATCAGTGGAGAAAATGGAATGTGAAGTTGACCTTGTTCTTTACCAGTTAAATCCTCTGGTATGATAAATAATTTTTCTTCTGAACTTGGGCAGAGTATATATCAATAAATAGCTCACATAAAGGAAGACGAGCTGGAGTTGTAAGTCCTGACACCAGCTTATTCCTCAATCATAATGACGTGGGAAGAACTAATGTGGTAAAATATTATGCATGGAAAAGGTGTAACCCTTGATACTTAATATTTGAAGATCGGTGTGGAACGATTTATCTAAAACATCTGAGAGCTGCTAACATTCACGGCAATGAAACTGCAATAAATGTCATTGTCATCTGTATTACATGGTTGGCAGGAATCACACTAGGAGTCAAAAATGACTTAATGGCATGTCATCAATCAATCAAATGTCAACTTTTCTGCACTGTTGCAGCATTACTGCTCCTCTATCAACATTTTTGCTGTCCTCCCTTCCCTTGGCAGAACTAAATGGGCATAGTGTGATTCAGAAGAACGCAGCTTCCTATAATTTCTTTTTACATGTTTGGCTGGCTTCCTGAACAAAGGAAAATTCTTCCATTGCTACCTCGCAGCAGCACCCTAACTCTGATCCCTATGGGTCCTTGTCACCATCTCATTCAGACCTTTTAATCTATCCTATTTAGCATAAATGAACGGGGGGGAGGGTGTCCTTGATGCTCTCTTGGTTGTTTTCTTGGATATTTTATCAAACCCATGTATAGTATGGTTATAACTAAGCCACAGAATAGCAATTAAAATCTACTGAATAGTCAATGCTTGCAACTATCTGATTTTCGGAGATTAAAAAGTGACGGGGACTATCCATTATATTTAGCTAGTTAGTCTCTGAAGATTTTCATGGCAAGTTTTTTCAGAAGAGGTTTGTCCTTGTCTCCTTCCTAGTGCTGAGAGACACTGAGGCAGTGGTGAAATTCAAAAATTTTTTATTACTGGTTCTGTGGGCGTGGCTTGATGGGCTTGGCAGAGGAAGGATACTGCAAAATCTCCATTCCCACTCACTCTGGGGCCAGCCAGAGGTGGTATTTGCTGGTTCTCTGAACTTCTCAAAATTTCCACTACTGGTTCTCCAGAACCTGTCAGAACCTGCTGGATTTCACCCCTGCACTGGGGTAAGGTCACCTAATTGTTTTGTTGCACAAGGTGGGACTGTAACTTTTCTGGTTTCCATTGTGGTGCCTTAATCTCTACACCAAACTGGCTCTGTCTATAATTATATCATTAGCACAAACTCTTTAAAATGTCTCTGTAGTAAGGGAGAAATGCTACCGGTGTGCACTGGTTCGGGTGAACCAGTAGTGGCGGTGACAGGTGGTTTGGAGAACTGGTAGCGGCGGCAGCATGAGGCTCCACCCATCCGACAGGATGTCGTTACTTCCTGGTTTTAACCTGTATTCTTAATGTAATTGTCTCGTTTATCTCTGCTACAAGTGTAAGGATGCATAGTCAATACATCTGCAAGTTAAAAGCCTTCAGACTGAACTTACTATAAACAATGATCTTATTTTGGACTATAAAAACATATCAAGAAATGATGTGAATTAATTCAGAAGACTTATAAAATCTCAGATTGATGTTCCTGGGATAGTTTCTTATTAGCTGTACAATGTGTATTTTACAAATGAGAATATACAAAGCTTTAATTTTTTCCCCGGAACTTGATTTGTCCTTTCAGAAATCACCACATTGCCTGACATAAACATGATCTTAATTTTAAGAAGATCCATACCAATGGGAAGAGAAAACAAACAAACAAACAAAAAAAAGAATCCTGTCCAATACCTAGTTTTTATAGTTTGAAACTTTATAATTTATTAAATTAAGTTTGCTACCTCCAGCTGAAATCAATCTTGCTGACTTTTTCCTCCAATATGTGAACATGATAAATGTACATATGCTTATGCATATATTTACTGCAACATGTAAACATGAATAAATAAATAGCACTATGTAGGAGTGTATATATACCTGCCAGAAACCAGATTCCCAAAAAAGGCACAGCAAAAATAATAATGAGTATATTAATGGAACAATAACCAAAATTAATTGCTGGTAAATAGATTTATACCTTTATTTACATCTTTAATAGCTCTTATCTCCATATATCAACTCATAGCAAAGGAGTGGATTCAGTGGTGGGTTGCCCCCAGTTTGCACCAGTTCTATAGAATCACTAGTAAAACTGGCGGGAGGCTCCGCCCACCGACCCCAACATCATCAAAACCCTTCTGCGCATGCGCAAAAGAGCACGAGTGTGCGTGAGTGAAGCGAGTGCGCGTGTGGCCCACTGCAAACCGGTAATAAAGGTAAGTAGAACCCACCCGAGTGGATTGATACAAATCTCTGAAAATTCTCATACTTAAAATTGTATGACATTATCTCAAACATATACCATGTTTCCCCGAAAATAAGACCCACCCCAAAAATAAGCCTGGAGGTATGGGCATGGCCAACACGAGCAGCGGCAAGCACGTGGGGGCGGACAGTGTCTGGCAGCAGCCGCAGCCCACCAGCCCCTTGGCACAGCACAAATACTGATGTCAAAGCATGTAGGCAGAGTCACGGGGGAGAAGACAGTCAAGCCGGACGTGCTGTGCGGCTACCTGACTCATGGGAGGCTTGCGGGAAGCTTGCACAGTACCACCAGCTGCAGGCATGAGGGATGGGGGAGGCAGGCAAATCACTCCATTCCCAAGTGCCCCATAGACAACCAAACACTTTTCATCTAGACGGAGAAATGATGGAGATTCAAAGCTTTGTGTACTTGCAAAGGGGACAGTTTGAAACAGAGCAATTAGCTCTGTTTCAAAGTGTCCCTTTTGCAAGCAGATGTAGCTTCATCTCCCTCTGGACAAAAAGTGTTTGGGAAGCTACCACTGGCCCCATCCTCTCCATCCCACTGTCTGCTTGCCAGCAGCCTCAATCGGGGCCAAGCTCTCGGCATGCCCCAGCCTCTACCTGCCCTGCCAGGAGAACGAAGAGCCCCTGCAAGGCCAACAGCAGCATGGGCAACCATTTGGTGGCCAGCACAGCATCCACCACAGCTGAGAAGTGTCATAGCAGCAAGTGGGCCAGCAGGCAGGGGAGTGGAGGCCAGGGCATGCAGAGAGCTTGGTCCATTGCAGCAGTGGGCAAGCAGACAGTGGGACAGAAAGGGTGGAGCCAGTAGTAGCTTGGCTACCACTCCCATCAGCCCCCATGCTCACTACCTCCTGCACTTAAAAAAAAAGACCTCCCCAAAAATAAGCCTGAGTGCTTATTTTCAATCCCAAAAGAAAATAAGACCGGATCTATTTTTGGAGAAACACGGGTATGTAATATTTACCATTAGAATATTGCTTAGATTATTTCCAAAAAGTAACCAATTGTTATAGAAGAATGAATGTGCATATGAAGTCATCAATGCCTGGAGCTAGAATTATTATAAATAGGAATTGATTAATTAACAATACTTAACTTCCTTATTTAGAATGAGGTGAACTTTTTCTCTTTCAAGGTTTCAAGGGATGGCAATTTAACAAAGTCATCCAAATTGGTGCAAAACTCAAACCTTGGAAGATAAAAAGCTCACATTCTAAAGAGAGAAGTTAAGTATTATGAATGAATAAGTGGCAGGACAGTCATCAGGGGAAGAAACTGAGGGACGTCTTTGTCTGCCTTTGTTATTGAACTCAGAAAACATATGGGAAACAAAAAGACAATCCTCATCACCAAAAAGATGGCTGTGTTTTTTTTTTCATTCAGTTGAAGCGACAGAGCCATAACTTTCTATCTGATGGATTTCCTGCAAGAGAAACTGCACACAGTGTGAGCATTTTGGGGGCACTTACCAGGTCCTCCTCCCGATGCCCATGAATCAGCTGCTTGATGTGCCAGACATGCTAACAGAGGCTTGACAGACTACAGCTCTTGGGAAGGCCTAGGTTCTCCTCGGAGGCAGAACTGGCTCCAGGGAATAGTTGGCAGGTCCAGCTACTTGTTTCTACCCAACAGAGCAAAACCAAGTATTTGTGCTGCTGTGATGTAGCTTGGCCTGAGATGCTTGATCCTCAGTTTCCAAGGTAGGGTTTCGGGGTGGGGGAGGATAAGGCTCATTCAGGGGGCTGATCCTCCCGCTGTGAAAGTGTGTGCATGGGGCGGGAGTCTCAGGAGGCAGGGAGACTGGTGAACAATGAAAACCATTATGTGGGTTTTATGCTTTTCCTCAGGCATCTTCTGCGGCTGATTATTGGAGAAAAAAGGCCAGCCGTTCACTGTGCTGGGGCAACTCCTCTATGCTTAACTTTTTTGTGTGTTTTCCTCATGCTCATTCATAGGCTCCCTTGCCTCATGCAAAAGGTGCCGGATCACACTGCGTGTATCAGCTACAGATTGAGTTTTCTGTCCCACAAGGAAAAGAAATGACTTGCTTATCTTTGGAGTGCTATAAGCACTTCCCTTAAGATTTCAATGGTAAGCCAGACTGTGCTTTAGATAGGTAAAATTGTGAAAAATAATTATTGTTTTTGCTTATCCACTGTACTAATAAAATCAGGAGGACAAAGGACTAATAATAAAGTTAGAGCTTTTTTCCCCCTTTACACTTATGTTGAAATGCATATCCTGCTTGCTGATTGCTTCAGTTTCATCTGATAAGTCACTTTAATATATTTACTCTGGAAAACCGTGACAGTTTTAAGGCAACTGTATTCAATCCAGCAATGGGTTTCTTATACGTGATGTTGTAAGATATGAGGTAAGTTATAATGTGAATCAGATTTTAAGGGAAAAAAATAGTTCATGCTTAATATGAATCCGTTGTTAGAAGGGTAAATTTATGAATGCCTCAAAATGAAACAGGAGTGCACTGAAATCTGAATAGAAACTGTAAAATAGAAAGGTGGTAGACCCTTCCTATAGCCCACATCAGAAAGTAATAGACAAAGTAGTTTAGCACCAGGTTTATGACTGCACCAAGACAAGAAATAGTTGGAGCTATTCATACTTTGATCTCTCAGCAGCTTTTTCCCTTGGCACTGTGATTGTGCAGCCCCCATTTTATTTATAAGGATTTATATGCTGCCTTTCAAGGCATCATTCATAGCACTCCCTTCTCCAATTTTTCTCTTTAACAACACAGGAAGGTTGGGCTAAGAAAGAATGATGGCCCAGAGTAGGGGTGTCAAACTGGCAGCCCGCGGACTGGATGCATAGGCCATGTTCACCCCAGCTCCACAAAAGGAAAAAAACGTCACAAAACATCACATGACAGCAATGCTTGTCGTGAGTTTGAGACCCGTGGTCCAGGATATCCCCTGAACTTAACAGCTAAAGATGGTCTTGAACCTGGGTCTCCCTGATCCTGGCCCAATGCCTTAACCAATACAGCACATTGTATTACATACACCTACAGTAATGAAATTATGGCTAATGAAACCCTGCTTTATGGCTGTTCCTGATTTTCTCTGCCAGAAAATTGAGTTCACTGCAGATTTCTTCCCTTAAGATTTCAATGGTAAACCAGACTGTGCTGTACTAAGGAATCAACCAGTCCAAGTTCAGAAGTCAAATTAAACCCAATGGCATATAACTTGTCCGTCAACCGATCTTGGGTCTGGGGATTTAATTTCATCTACTATTACCTCTGAATAAGAGAAAGCAGAAATATTCATTACACACACACACACACACTAGAATGAAATAGTGATCAAAATGTAAAGAGAACCTCGGGGAATAGAATCTCAAGTTTTCAAATGAAAAATCTCACACACAAACACACCTGCATGCTTTTCAAAAATGCAATTACGTCATGCAGCCATCTTATTCTTGACCTTGAAATTTAGAATTAAAGTGAGTGTTTGGATCCGTATGTTCAGAATCATTCATGAGGTGGGTTGCAGCCTCTTGAGAATTCAAATAATATACTAAGATCACTTACCAAGAGAGAATTGTATTTGAACCTATTAATACAAATACAAAGATCCATATTTCATTCCTTGGAAATTCAACGGATTTGTAAAAAATCTACTCAGCTACACCCACAGGCAGAGCAGCTCGTCAGCTCATTTCACTCCACTTCAGACAGATAGTGAATACAGATTGTCTGCAGCTTTGTATTTTGTAGTTGAGAGAGAATGCTTGCAATGTCTCACATGTTAATGAGAACCCATTAAGGAAATTTAGGGAGGAGTATGTCAGTGCAATGTTACCCAGATCCAGAATCTTTTAAGCAAATGATTCCATTCACTGGGGGTGCAATATAAAAATAAATTAGCTGTTCTGCATGCCACTGAATATAGATTAATTCTATGTTTTATTTATTATTATATGCTTTCCAAACAATTCTACAAGGAAATAATAGATTATTTGTCATCATAAAACCAAATACATTATGACACCAATATGACTGAAATATATAACAGCATTATTTCTGAACCAGCAGATATTTTTAAACAGGGAGTCCTTCTTTTCGCTTAATTACATATGGGAAGTAATGATATGAGACATCACTTGGCTCAGAATATCACTTTACAGTTTCTAGGTCATTAATCTTTTTTGATAATAGGATTCCCATGGTTTTTCTAAATCTTTTACTGGTGGAAACACCAGTAATTGTGTTGTGTTTTTATTTCCACTTTCGCATGGAAAAACAAGACATTGGATTGGTATCTAGTTTGTTACTGGCAGATATGAAGGGGAAGGAGTCTGGTCTGAAAACTGCAGGCTTGTTGGAGAAGGCTGAAAGGGACATGGATTCGAAATACTCAGAATTGATAAAACTGAAGAATGATGAACTGGACTTTCTTAAGAAGATTGATGGAGATTGGGGAATGAATTTACTGTATCTAACTGGAAAACATGTGTTAAGAGATGTTGTATTTCAAACTGTTGGAGGTTTTTTTGAACAAGAAATGCTGTAGAGATAACTAAAATGGAGACCTTTTTGTGGGGGAATGAGATCCACTTGTTGGGAAACATCCTGGTTAAAATTTTATGTAAAAGCCTTATTATTAAGACTCAATCGAGGATATTTGATCCTGGATGGAGCAGAGACAAAGACTGTGGTGATTTGTGGTAGTTTAGAAGCCATCATGGACTTTCTGCAAATGAAATAAAATAATAGATTGTAAACAGAGGGCTTTGAAGTTTAACTGTGTTATTGGCCTTATCTTTTAAGTATGCTTTATATAACATACTATAAATAGAGTAGTAGAAGCTCATAAACTTCTGGAAGCTGTGTTAATTTCATTGGCCTTTATTTTCCAATTATCTCCATTATTAAAATGCCTAAAATAGGTTTTCATTTTTACTGATGCCTTAGAGATGGAGGCTGAAGGTGATTTAAGTGAGGGTTTCTCAAGTCAGCCAGAAAATTTGTCGCTGAATCTATCAGGGATGTCAAACTGGTGGCCTGCGGGCCGGATGCATCACATGCAGACCATACCCACCCCAGCTCCGAGAAGGGAAAAAAACATTGCAAAATGTCACCTGACAGCTACTTGATGCCGCAAGTTTGACACCCATGATCTAGAGGAATCAGGATCAGATTGTAGCATTGTTCAGATCCCTACTTTTGGAATGGAGTTTCTCCACTATATTATTAGGATTTTTTTAAAAAAACTAATTGTTGTGTAGACCTATATAATTTATAGGAAAGGGCACTTCAAAATTCTGAAATCCCCAAGAAGAAGTAGCAAAATAAAAATCATGTTGAGTCGTCTTCTTGTCTCTGTGAGTGCACCTATACATGAAATTATAGTAAATAATCTGGCAAGTCTGAAGTTCCAAAATGTAGTTTGGCATATATGCCTTTCAATTAATAGTCAAGAAAGCACCAGCAAATGGCCCATAAGAAATAGTTCAATGGTGAACAGCCCTACAAAAACCAACACAGAAGGATACAGGAGGGAAGGCCAGTGTCTTAGGAGTCTAACTCTGGCGTATTGGGTGTTAAAATCAGCAGACTTCCCTTCCTTTTCTTTTGTTTACCATCTTCAAAAGGAAATCAGCCTTGGATCCAGCTTGTCAGGCCTAGGGTTTGCTTTCAAACATTAAACAGGTGTGAAGAGCTTGTTTGGTCCCTGTTTGCTCAGATATGCTATTGCCCCTTGAGAATGGTTGACAGAGTGTGCTTTTGTGAACAGGGGCTGCCTGACCCTTTAGCAAACACAGACAGCTTCTTATGCCCAGAGGCATTATCAGAAGAGATCTGAGAGAAAAAGGCGGCCAATGGCTTGTTTGACTGACACCCTGGCCAGAGTTATCGCCAACATGCCTAGCATTGCAGGGAGGTGTCAGGGCAAGTCTTGGGTCAGGGCAAACACCTTGCAGCTGCTGGGATGTTTCACGGGAGAGTCAAGACAGCCACCAACAGGCAATATATTCATCAGGGAGGTCACCACCTGGCTTGTGCTGAAGGAGGCTAGCTGCTAAGGCTTTTTTCTGACACTTTTCATTACAATAAGGTGCTAGTCTAAGCATGTTGCCCTATAGGTGCTGTATCTCATGCTATGTGTTTCTTTTTTCTTCTCTACTCTGAAAAAGGGCAGAATCATCATGTCACAACAAAAGAAATGCAATTTATCAGCAGGGGCTTATGCTGCAATTATTCTCTTGTAATCTGATTTGCGGATTGTTAATCTTACACCTGACAAATGTTGAAATTGGCAAAGACACAATGTGAATTTGCATCAAGTGGGACTTCAGAACAACATTAAGTAAATTCAGACTAATTTTGATTTACCCTTCTGCTTTTTCAAAATATCCAGAATGTAGTGTATTGCAGTTTTCAAATTACTTTGAGAGAAGGAAAGCTGGTGCAAAGTATGTCAATGTTAGTTTCTAAACTTATGCGAGCCCTACTGTATCTCTTCAATAACTATACATGCAACTACAAAGTGGTTTTATATGAATCGCCTCCTATGCTTATTTGAACATTCTGTCCAAAACGTTCTGTTTGTATTTCACAGAATTCGGTTAATGAAATAGAAGATCTCATATTTTAAGACATGGGTTAGGTGGCATTTCTGAGAATTCCTGGGTGATGTCATCTTTCTATATTCCTAATGCTTTGCAGTATTCATATTAATTAGTTATATCAGATAAAGCATAGGTGTCAAACTTGCGGTGCCACATTGCTGTCACGTGTCATGACATTTTCCCCTTTGTGGAGCTGGGGTGGGCATGGCCTGCGCATGACGCATCTGACCCATGGGCCGCGAGTTTGACACCCCTGAAAGGATATGTTGCCATCATTAAGATTTGACTGGATAACTTATTCCTCTATGGGAGAGTATTTAATTAACAGCAATTTAATTACTATTGCTGTTTAATTAACAGCAATTTAATTACTGTTAATTACTTTAACAGTAATTAAAGTAACAGCAATTAGAACTATACTAAGACCTAAAGTGAGAAATAACTGTAGGTCTATAATAGGGCTTTAGGGGATACTGAAAGTGATGGTAGTAACTGGATATCAAAAGTAGAAATGGATTGTTTCTATCTGTCCCATCAGGAGAAGCATGCTCTGGTTCTTTCCATTAAACAATGTCATAAGACTTTCTCTTCTTAAAATGAATTTCATACCCCAAAATATATCTCCAAATTAAATGATGTGGCTCTTTTTTCTTTCAAGGGACAAATAAATATGATGGCAAAAAGAAAAGCTACAGAACTACCCTACTGGTTGATATTAATTCATCCTTCCTAACTATTTTTCAAACATGACTTGTAATAAGGGCTGGAACATGTGGCTTCCTCAGAAAATATTCCCTTAAAGGTGAGGCATCTTCAAGACAAGAGTGTCTCTATTGACTTAAAACAATCCAGTTGAGCTTAATTTTACTCCCAGAACAAACTAACTTTTGATCCAATTTCTTCTTTCTGCTACAGCTTTTAAACTCCTTCATCTTTGTTCAGTTTTATTTAGTGGTATGAGCCCAAACTTTCATATTTGTGCTCTCTAATAATAATAATGTCAATTTCTTTGACATTAACCATGCATTGTAGCGCAAAGCTAATGGGGAATGCTCAATTCATTCTACCCCCAAGAGAGATAGGAGGCTGAGAATGGGGAATTTTATCAAGATTATGTACTGTAATAGAGCCTAAATTTCTCTGCCCTGGACTGTTTAGAAGCTTCAGTTCCTTGCCAACAAAAACAACAGCAGCAACAACAAAGTCAGGGATAGAAAGAAAGTGTGGCAAAATGGGCAGAGAAAAGAGCAGATGGATGCCCTTTGCAGCGGTTGTTGAGAAACTGGGATGGGAAGAGAGGGAAACATAGACTGAAAGAGACTCTTTTGCTCTATGATGTAACAGCAGTTGGATTCCCCCAGAGCAGGCCAGCAAGATTTATATCAGAGTCATTTAATTAGTTTATTGCAGGCAATTAAGCTCCAGCACTTAGGCTGCCCCTCAGGGCAGCTTAAGCAAAGCAGGAAGATAGGGAGTGTTGGCTGGTGCTCAGTGGAAGCTTTGTTTTCTCCAAGCAAACTCTAGGTGAAGGAAAATTCTACGCTCCCCTTAAAGTAAAGCAGGCTGGAATCAGCAGATAATCAAAGGAAATATGAAGCTGATATGACACTGAAATTTTTAAAATATATGGTGAGTATAGAAATTAATTTTAAAAATAAAAGAGTAATAGCAGCAATAAAATAACACATCTGATCTTTCTGAATCACAAGCAATTTTTCTAGAGATTTTCAGTTCAGGAAGCGTCTACATAGATTACATGAAGCAAATGTTCACCCTATGCAAACGATGAAGCTTTCTTCTTTGACATTTGTGATTAGGAGTTGGTGAATAGGGAAAAGGGACTTCACAAGGTTGGCATATTCTTGGCATCTTTTCACCTGTTGCTTATTTGTATTATTCTGCAACAGCCAAAAATCTCCCAAATGTTTAATATTAGTGTGTGCTTAAATATATGTTGTGCTGTTCTTGATGGGACTGTACTTTTTATTGACTATCGGGGGTTTGGTTCCTTAGCATCTGCTATCAATTGTTCAACCTCACAGCTTCATGTTTTGTCAAAGTCCCCAATGTAACTTTTGTGTGTGCCTTTGAATTTAGTATTGGCAACTGCCTGGAGTTTTCAGAGAAAACTCCCTGCAGTTTTCTTGGCAAGATTTTCAGAAGAAATCTGCCCTTCCCGTCTTTTAAGGGCTGAGAGAGTCACCCAATTGGCTTGATCCCTAAGGCAGGACTAGAATTTACATTCTCCCGGTTTCTAGATTGATGCCTTAACCACTATGCCAGTCTGGCTATGTAACTTAAGATACATTTATAATATTTCACACATAGTTTAAAAACTGTAATGGCAAGTCTATGATAAACAGTAGAACTAAAAATAAATGGGTAAGGTATTTGATATTTAAAGCTTTGCATGTGTTGTTATTTATCAGTCCAAATTAAGTAAAAACACTGGACCCTACTGGGGTGATAAATGCTAAAACTAGAGCATTTGATCTCTATCTTTTCAAAGGCTCAAGGCAGGAAATCCTTAGGACCAATAGGATTTTTCCCATTCTTTTTTGTTGTTGTTGTTGTTCAACTATCTTTTGCTCTTTCTTCAGGAACAGCTTGAAAAGGACCTTACATATGCATAGACCTTTCAGTGAGAGTGATTCTCATTGCAAAGTTCAGCCAAGTGAGGACTGAACAGAAGAACTTTGCAGATCAAAGTAAGGCCAGGGAGTTGTGGGAGAGGATCTGCCTCCCTTACTTCTATATTTCTCAGTTGGGTTGTATGAGTTGGAACTCTGCCACAAGCAGCCAGACAAATTATCCCTGTTGAGGAAATGACACAAGACCACCTACAGTGCTAGTTCTTGTGAGCATGTGTCTGCACAGTGCCATCGGTATTCTGAATAACAAGCAGTTTGAGCAGATTGATGGGGCCCCTCAACATATCAAAAAAAAAAAAAAAAAACCCTCCTCCCTCACTTCCTAGGGAAGCCCAGAGTTCACAAATCATAAACTTCCTAATAGGTCTAATCTGGCTCCATACCCATTGAATCCTATCTGGGTTCTCCATTATTTATAGACAATGTTAACAGCTATCTGATAGTTGATGATATAAATTCTGTCACAAAAGCCAAACAAGCCATCTTCAAGACAAGATCATTTTCGTATTTTGGCCTATTTTAACTTTTATTTTCCATCTAAGATTTTATTTTATACCACTGGGAGAGTGTATTGAGAAAATATTTCCTGAAGAGTGGGAGAGAGGCAAATTTTCTTTTCCTGCCATGGGGATGTTTTTAATAACATCAATTGTCTGTAAAAAGTTTTCTGACCTCAAAACAACTCCATGTTCAGTGCATTCTTTCCCAGCCACAAACCCAGTAAGAATTTCTTCAGAGAAGAAAGATGCTTTCAGCAACAAATTGTCAATAAACCAAAGAAAAATACTTCTAGTTTCCCCTTTTGACTTCAGTGGAATTGTGTAAGTATGAGACTTTGTTGTTGATGATGGTGATGATGAAAATGATAGTGTATCTGCTATTTCAAAGCTTTTTCAGAAATCATATCCATTCAAATTACTTATTTGATGATATTACTCTCTACTCTCTATGTGTGAAGAACATTGTAATTTTTAAGGCATTGTAAGGCATTAGTATTTGCTTGCCAATTCAAAACCAGGCAAAATTTTTGTTATTAATTAAATTAAAATATCTCTTTCCTTGAACTGCTAGTTTTTCATCTGAGCTTTCTTTTCCAAAAAGAAATGTTCAGGATTCACCATTTTACCATTTTTTTATACGCATAAACTATTTCAGCACTACTGGTAAAACATAGCATCGACTAGAGTGCATGATAAGCATATTCTGTCTCTAAGTAAAACCTGTCATCTGTTTCTTCAAAAAATAGTTGGTGTTTCATTCCGGTGAATGGGCAAATCATCAGGGGAGATAAGCTTGTACTTCATTGGCTATTTTTTTTCCTGTCAACCATTGCTTGAAGAATTTCTCAACAACTCTAAAGTTAGTATGGGGATATTTGTAACATGACTCCCAGAATTTAACAATAGGATGATGTTTCCAGTTTTTGTCTTCTGATCCCCAAAGGCTAGGTGTCACTCCACTATCAAATATTTTAAGAATGGCGGTTTGCTGTTTCTCCCCGCTGGATGCTCCTTTGGGATCGTCGCACCCACTGCCTGTAAAGAGCCGCCTTTATAGCGGAATGGCGGCTCGAAAAAACTCCGTTTCCATGAGGAAACGGAGATAGAGCAGGCTGGGGTGGGTTGAGTCCTCTGCCTAATCCCAAAAGTTTTTTTTTTTACTTTTGGGACGGAGCGGAAGAGACTCCCCGTATCCCCAGCCGATGCTCCGGGCTCTGGGAGATCTCTGCTACACGCAGAGCTAGGTGGCAAAAGCAAGCCTGTAAACTTGTTAAACTAATTAAAGAAGATGTGAGCTGGATCGCTGACCCTGAGGCGCAAGTTTTTTTTTTCTTATTTTAGAAAAGTTACTGAAGTTGTTTAAGAAATGAAAGGAAAAAAGATTTTTAAAATGGCGATTGCTGAGGCTTGAAGAGAGGCTGAAAAAAGAAAGTCCTTCCGTTTTCTATTACAAAGTAGCAGAATGAATACTTCTGGCCGTAATTGAGGCAAAACCTCACCCTCACTCTTGCTTTTTTTTCTTTTCTTTTTTTTCCTGGGGATCTGATATTGATCTTGGTTGGAAACAAGCCTTTTTTTTCCTCTCTTTTCCACTAAATCTTGTCTGTGTGGGAAA
This sequence comes from Arizona elegans, assembly GCA_022577455.1. Classification (NCBI taxonomy): domain Eukaryota; kingdom Metazoa; phylum Chordata; class Lepidosauria; order Squamata; family Colubridae; genus Arizona; species Arizona elegans. Next base: position 60,917,218 of record JAKOOJ010000003.1, read on the forward strand.
TGGCATCGGGACTCACACAGCTAGACAAACAGGGGGGGATTTCCCCCATTAATAAATTACACCAACAAGTTGTAACTCTCCAGTGTCAGAAACCTGATTTTAATATAATAGAATTTCTTCTTGAAGAGATTGTAAGAAGGGATGAGATTGTGAACCAGCAACTTGAAAAATTTAAGCAGGAAATTAAAGAAATTGGTGAATTGGTGAAATCAAAGTTTGACTTTTTGAATCGAAAGATTTTAAATACAGCTAATGGTTTATCAGACTTTCTGATTCGGGTGGATGCAAAGACTAAATTATTAGAGTCTAAAATGAAGGAAACTGAGGAGAATTTGGATGACAAGATTCAAAAAATTAAAAAGGATCTGGTAAACATTCAGGATAATAGCTCAGAAGACAAACCTAAAATGGAGGTTGACCAAAAGACTGGTAATGAAGAAAATGTGCAACAGAGGATTGAAAGAGAAGTTTTAATGATTCAATATAATTTTACAGAATATGCAATTAGACTGAGAGGTCTGCAGGAAAATAATAGAGATGACTTAAGGAAAATATCTTCTGAAATTCTGGCTGGGATTTTAAAGATTCAACCTGATGAAGTGTTTTGCAGGATTGATAGAATTTATAGAATAAACTCCTGGTTGGCAAAGCAAAGGCAATTGCCTAGAGATGTGGTGATCTATTTTACAGATAAAGAAATTAGGAATAATATTGTGCAGAACTCTTTTAATTCTACTTTGCAATTTCATGGAAGAAAGATTTGGATTTTTAAGGAGCTCCCGACTAAGATGCTAATGGAGAGGAAGAAATTTGGCTTTCTAGTGACTGAGTTAAAAAAAAGAAATATCCTATTTAGGTGGGATGCCCCAGTTGGTTTAATATTGAGACACCAAGGAGTAAGATATCAACTGAACACTGTTGAAAAAGCGGAAGAATTTTATCAAAAAATTTTAAAAATGAACTTAACATCTTTAGGCACAATACAGGATAAGCAAAAGGAGTTGGAAACAAAAGGAAAATATCAAATTACAGAGGCTGTGGTGGATAAATTGTCTTTGGACTCCCTGGATACCCCAGCTGGACTGTCTATAAATAAGAGAGCAGTGTCATCCGACTCCAATGTGATGAACCATCAAGTCACAGACAAGTGCGCAAATCAACCAGTTGATATACAAGTGATGGAGAAGAAATATGAGATGACAAAACTAACCCAACAAGATCAACTCATAAAGCAGAATGAAAATCGATCAGCCGACACACAATTGGTAGGCACGAAACGAGGATGGAAATTCAACCTGCAAAAGAAAAAGAAAAGAAATAGATCTCATAGAAACAGCAGTTTCTAAACCAAGCAACAGTGAAGCCAGGGACTTTAAAAAATGAATGAATATCTGAAAAGATAGTGGAGGCGAACAATTGTTTAATACTATCCTGAGGATTGTGGCAGATCTCTGTAATGCCGTGATTTTGGGATGTGAAAAGAGCCTTACCTTGTTGGATTTGAATTATCTACTCTGGATTTCTTTTACTGGTAAATATATTATAATTATTTTGAGTTACAAGGCAAGAGAGTCACGCTGGGGCATGCAGAAGATCTGGATGTTACCCATTAGGATGATGGGAATCAACAATCCTGATGAATACCACAACTATAACTATATGGATATAATTATAATGTCACTCGGGTGGTTGTTTTTACTTTTATATATATACGAGGATATCTACTACTGATGGGGGCAGAAGATGATTGAAGATTTTGAACAAACTGTTGCACCAGCATGTTATTTTACCCTATTATGGGTGATGGATTTAACAATCCAGTGGAAAGACACCAAAGAAGATATTATATGGATTATAAATTTAAAGTTATTGTCTTTTTTCTTTTTACAAAATGGAATGCATATATAGATATGTGTATATCTTAGTAAAGTGGGCAGTGGGTTATATTTAGAATTGTATTGCATGATTTTGTAGGAATTGAAGGGTTGAAATAGGTTAGTTTACTGATTGATTAGTCTAAGAAAAAGGATCCTTAAGTCATATATTTAGGGGAGTGGAGGAATTGGATAGAACTGAATAAATGTTAAATTTGGATGTAGGGAGAAGGCCGCTTTAAAATGTTATATTAATATATATAAAAGATTAAATGTTAAATTGTAATAATACACTATAAGTTTAGGGGAGGAGAAAAAGGGCAGATTATCGTAAAAATGGGAGTTATAAGAATAATATGCTAAGGGTCAGTATTCTGAGGAGGGAGTAAGGGAAAGGAAAGATATTATGTATGTAATTAGTTATGAAATAGCCTATTGTTGTGAAGAAGTCACAGGGGAGGATGGGTGGTGAGGGGGGGTTAGGGAAGGGGGGGGGAAAAGGGGGAAAAACTTGTATTTGAAAACTTTTTCAATTAAAAAAATATATTTTAAGAATGGATTTTTAATATATACTGAATGAAAATGCTTAGTGAATTCCAAGTTTTCATTTTTATATCTTCTGTTTATTATTTAAATTTTGCTTTTTACAGTCAAGATACAGTACATGTAATTTCTAACTAAATCTATTTCTTAATTTTAAATTACAATTCTGTTTCTTAGGTCTCACATTTATACAAGTTGCAGCTTACAGAATTTTGTGCCTGATATGGTCTGGATTTTTTTTTTTTTTGGCTAAAGCAGGTATTCTGTATGTATCACTAATATCTGGTAGTGTCCATATTCAATTTTTTTTTATAGATGATAGAGATGATCAGGGGTGGGTCTACTTACCTTTACTACTGGTTCGCAATGGGGCCACACGCATGTGCGAGCAAAGCTAGCGCACGCGCGCACTCTTCTGTGCAAGTACAGAAGCTTTTGCACATGCGCAGAATTTTCATGACATCAGGGTCAGTGGGCGGAGCCTCCTGGTGGTTTTACTACCGGTTCTATAGAACCGGTGAGAACCGGGGGCAACCCATCACAGGAGATGATAGATAGACAGATGATAGATGGTAGATAGATAGATAGATAGATAGATAGATAGATAGATAGATAGAGACAGACAGAGAGAGAAACAGACAGGCAGATAGACATTCAGACAGACAGATAGATAGATATGTTTATATAGGATGTATGTGTGTGTGTGCGCGCATGGAAAGAGAGGAGGGAGGGAGGGAGAGAGGGAGGAACAAGGGAGGAAGGAGGGAGGGAGTGTTGGAACTGGAAAAGTACAATTTGTGGAAGAAAGATGTGCAAGGATTCCACCCACACCCACCCCCCGTCAACCACTTCCCTGATTCAAACCATCCTGTTCAAGTTACTTCCACATAGTATATTCTACTACAGCAGAGTAGAATTCCAAGCACATTATGAGGCTGCTTTTTATTACAAACAATAGCCGTGTTATGTGCAATAAAAGAATAAATGAAGGCTAACGTATTTTTGATATTACACGGTTCTCTATCTACGACTCTTCTTAACTAGTACCAAGTGAGAAATCAAAAAGTTACTTGACAAATATGTTTAGAGTCTATGATTTTATTTAAAAGGGTATGATTATTAAGAAATACTGTTAAACATCATGTCAATTGATGTGGAAGCTTGCCAATATTTTTTTATTGGCAGATATTTCTTAAATACTTAAATACTATTTTTTTTAATCATTGTGAATATTTCACACTATTAAATGATCTCTAGTTTCCCTGGCAAGACACTTCCAGTCCTGAGATCTGATTATTGGATTTAATAAAATTTCTAACTATAAAGCAGTCCCAGTTTTATTTCTGCAACTCTGTTATTCCAGAGAGTGGTGACGGACTGGTACTATTTTAGTGAAGCTAATAAAATTAAACTTCATTATTATTGCATACATTATTGAACAGCTACAAACAATGAATTTTCTGCTCTTGAATCTGCTATGTGCTTAGATTTATCCCATAAACCTCTTTACCGCAGGCTGAGATCAAAAGCATTTGAGCTCTGTTTACAAATAGCTCTCGGAAAACACACAGTGTACTGCTTACTGTTTACCATTTTTCTTAACACTCAGTAGATTGTACTTATTTCCTTCCTAATGCTGTTGTGAATTTCATGCCAGGTTTCCAAACTATAGGAGTGACAAGCAGGGGTGAAATCTACTTACCTTCCCTGCCGGTTCGGAAGTGCATGCGCAAACCCTTCTGCGCATGCACAGAGGGTGAAAAACAGGTTAGTTCCTGGTTAAAACCAGGAAGTAACCATGACCAGGTGGGTGGGCGGAGCCTTACGCTGCCATCACTACCGGTTCTCCAAACCACCCGCCGCCATCGCTACGGGTTCGGCTGAACCAGTCCAAACTGGTAGCATTTCACCCGTGGTGAGAAGTGAATAACAGGAAAAAAAAAAAAAACCAAAGATGAAAACGCCTTGCTGACACTTCAGAGAGATGGTAAAATATTTTGACACTTGGAAGGTGTCAAAATATTTAATCAAAGTAAGGATAGGGATTTTATCTGCCCCGGACTCCGCCACATACAACAGCAGGAAACAATTTGGCATGGTCCATAATTTTTTTTTCCTTGACCACTCAATAATTACATCAGAAGTTTTGCAGTTTCAGTAGGGAAACCCTTGGGGAATTACAAAGACAGCAAAGGGAACACGGAACTCAGTACTGAACAATGGAAGGTATTGCTAGGTTTGGAGGAGGCGGGAGAAGAATGGATCAGGTGTAAAGGAATGTGTAGCCAAAACAGTTGTAAAATTGCTAGGAAAAATGCACGTATTGTGTCACTTCTATTTAAAATCCTAAAATCCAGATCTGTCTACAAAGCAATGATTACAAGAAATGAAAAACTAATAGTTTTACCCATAAAATGATGAGAGATCAAAAGAAATTGAATACAACACTCCCCACCCCCCGAAGATCAAGGTAATCACAACATAATGAACACTTAAATGGCAAATAGAAGGAACCCCCCCCAACATATTTTAATATCTTAAAGCTAAAGCAATGTGTTGACTGGAAATACTGAGTTCATTTATTCTGTTTATTTAATCTGACACTTCATCCATTTTTTTCATTAGGTTGTCATGCTTGTAGCATTGTGATTCTTTTACTAGACCTGCTTTTGTTTACAGCATATGATTTGTGAACTAGACAGTGCATATAAGCCTTAGTGTCCTACAGATCAATTTTGAATTCAACTACCATAATCCCTGGCTATACAAAGGGCACCAGGAAGACAGATTAGGATACAGTAAAATAAAATTAACAGGGTTTCCAATAATGTTTTTTTCTTATTATTTAGACATAAAATACTGTAGTACACTTCAACACTAGAAAAAACAAATGTCACTGTGTGCACTGGATAAAAATAATAGAATAGTAACCATAGAGATGCTTCCTAGATATCCTTCTAGAGGAAAATCTAATTTTGGAGTAGTGTGAGACACTTTTATGAGGAACATAAATCTTACTCAGCAAGTGAGAAGGAGAATGTGAAATGGATTGGTGTATCATGGTGGGGTGAGAATTCTTAATTCTTATGAGCTGCAGTAATTCAAAAAATTATCTGAGATATAATATGGGGGCATCAGACAAATAACATGATACTACCAGTAACCTTGTTAAATTACATCTGATAATTTATTTACTTCTAAACTTCCTGTTTTGTACTCTTAATATATGCATGATACTGATGCTTTGATTTACATTCTGATTCCCAATTATCCAACTACCAGTATAACTCTCCAATTTGTATTCCTTTCCAAATTTCAAGCTAATGCCATAGACTCCTGCAGTTATAAGGTTAGGAAGAATGTAACTTTTCTGTAGTCTGAGGTATGTACTCAGTGATATCTAAACACCATAACAGACACTGTATTTTGTTTAGTATTTTATCAGCAGAAATAGGAATGAGCATAAGGTAGTTCACCTGAGATACTTACATGATAGATATGAAGGTAGATAACAACCAGATAAGATTGTTTGCAGGGTAGTGGAGAAAGTTAATACCTGATCAGATCATCAGATATTTGCTGATCTATACAAGAGAAGTTTTAGCACAGCGTAATACACACATTCTTTTTCTATCTGAATGGAGTTTATTTTGAAAGATAACCTCTATAATTTCCAGCTTCCAATCAATCGTTTATTTAGGATAATAAACTCAAACTCTACAAATAAAGTATGCCTGAAATAACTGACTACTGATAATGTCCCATACTCAAAACATGCCCCACCAGCAATTCAGCACTATCTGAATGCATACTATTATTATTATTCTTGCTGATTATAATTTAAATAGCATTTTCAATCTGCAAAAGTATTTACAGTACATCACTTGGTTGTATTTAGTACCATCACTATCATAATTTACTACCAGACTACTAATGGACTATATGTTCAGATCACTGTTAAAATAATCATGGTTTATTAACACAAAAGGAGATCATTTTTCTACATACTGTGATACATATATATTATTTCATAGATCCTGATTTATGAGATTTAAATTCATCTAGGAAAAACTGTGGATTATCTCACATTTAAATTCAGGCTTTGATACATTTTTTTTGTTCTATTTGCATGCAATCAATACTGAATTTCACCAATCATTTCTCTCAAACTAAAATAAAATGATAAGAAATGTATATTAATTTATTCAGAAAAGAAACCCAAATTCTGATATATGTTGTCTTAGCTTTTCTGATATTAGCAATAGTGTATTGTCACTCTAGATGTCTAAGCAATCCATTCTCCCCAAGCAGCTTCTTGTGAGTTGCCTCCAGTCCTAAATTTTCTTTCTCATCTACCTCCCACCACCTAGAAATTGTCATCGGCTTCCCCCTCTCACAATGAATATTGGCCAGTACAAACAAGACCTCACATTAGGAGCAGTTATGTGCTGTCTACTCATAGCTCTGCTTTAAGTGAAAACAAATATAGTATACAATTTGTGTACAATTTATACAATTTGAATGCAATTGTCCATATGTGACATGGAAAGTTGGAAACCTTATTTCACAAATTTTCTTTCTCTCCCCATTTCCTCATTGTATCCTAGGCTCCATACAGTTTGGGATACAATATAAAGGACTTTTAGAGGACATTTTTATCAATTGTTTGTAAGCCGCCTGCAATCACCTTTGGTGAGATTGGCAGCATGGAAATTTAATAAATAAATAACTGGCAGACTTGCAAAATTGCATGTAGTTGGCAATACCCTAGCAAATGATATATACAGTACATTAAGTGTTGTTATATCTTCAGTTAAGCATTTGAGCTGGTGCTAAATTTCCCAGACCATTAGTTCTCTCTACCTCTCATCCACCACCCTTATTTTGCTCAGGCTCCCTATTTCCTATTTCAACTAATATTTCTATTTCAAACATTAGTCTTGGGAATAAGAAATAAGTAATTGTAAATGTAAGAAAGAAGTGAGAACGGTCAACCAATGGAACAGCTTGCCTCCAGAAGCTGTGGGAGCTTCATCACTGGAGTCTTTCAGGAAAAGATTGGACTGCCATTTGTCAGAAATGGTGTAGGGTCTCCTACTTAGGCAGGAGGGGTAGACTATATGATCTACAAGGTCCCTCTGTTAATCTAATTTAATCGTTGACCTTTGGGATCCAAAGTAGTGGAGATATATTCACCCTCCATCACTGTTTCACCACTGAACTGTGGACACTGTATTCATTATTTTGGAGAGATGCTGTAGAGACCAGCACATTTGCAAAAATAGCACAATCTTGGGAGGGGCAGAAAAAGAGTTTCCTAGATTAATGAAATAAGAGTTCTGGAAACTTCAAGAAACTCATCTGTTTATTGATAAAGCAGACTGGAGAACTAGGGGGCAGAGCCCAAAATATTACTCTGAAATGAAATTTACCATTTTAAGATTGATTAACACCTAAAGAACATTACAATATCCTGGAATACAAAGAAATAAACACACAGCCTCTCTAGATCATCTTGAGAGATACTGAGTGTGGCAGGCATTTAGAAAGATTATCTCACATATTGTACAGAGTATCTGGAAAAATGAAACTCCCAATTTCCTACACTAAACTAAACTGATCACTATTTTCTTCTGCTCAGTTGTAAATTGATGAACATTTATAAATGGAACAAAAGGTACATATCTGGCAAAGATAATATGTTTCTATTTACCAATGTGTGATATCCAAAGAACAGTCAGAAAATGTCTTTTACATAATCAAAAGTACTTCTAAGGGTTTTAGTTGTTCAAGAGGTGAGCAAACACTCCTCAAGTGAAATAATCTTTTTATCTAATTTGTCCCATCCAGATAAATTATAGGCCAAAGTGCTCTATGATGATTGTTACTTTAGAAATATAGTTTGACTTTACTGACATATGCTGATAAACTGAGCTTCAGCTGATCATCATCATTACCTAATCTGACTGGATAAGTAAAACATAGTTTCATTAATAATACAACCTTAACACTGAGTAGCATTCAGAAATTAGAATTTCTAGGTCTTGAAAGGATACTGTAGGTTTTCATTCAAAACCAAATTTATTCTTTTGGATTTCTAAGTCAGCAACTATAAATATTCTTTCTGCATTGCAGAATCAAAACTAGGATCACCGTAAATAGTATTCATCAATCTCATATAACATTCTGGAGAAATAATGTGAATATATTTATAAGAAACCCAGATTTTGAAAACCCCAGAAAATAGTAGTTATTTTTGCATTAAACCTCTCCAGGGTACTGCATCCCTAATTTTACAAAGCCCTAGCAATTATTATTGATGAATTGAAACGTTCCTGGGAAATTGGTGGTAATTGTTGTCTCGTTTTATTAGCTATATTAATAGCCATTCTTAGGCAAATGTGGTACTTCATTTGGAATAAAAACATTCCAGTTCCTTGAGTCACCAGTGAGATAGAAAAGGATCGAACAGAAGACTCACGCAGTCACACATCATTTCTTATTTCAAATGTGGTATGGGGCACAAAAGGAGTAAATAATATCAGTCTCTGAGCCCATGCCTTATCAATGATAATTTTAAAAACAAGTAAGAAAAGTAGCTCAGATTAACAGCTTCCAAATCCCACCTGCTGTTTCAGGGTATTTTTCTCCTTAATAGGCTTCTGGTTTCCCCAAATCCTACACTCCCCAAGAACCACCCCTTTCTGGGCAACCATTCATAAGCCCCAGGATCACACTGGTATAAGAAAAAGTCCCTGGAGAGTCCATCCTGTGATTTAAAGGACAATCTGTCAGCAAGTCTGTTTCAGTATAAATGCCTGCCTGGTGACGAAGGGAAGAGCTGGGACTTCCTGCAAGCTTGACATCCGAGGGGAGGATGATCTGCACAATACATTCCAGCTAATGCATGAAATGACCTGTTGGTCACAGAAAGCCTGAACTGTTCAATGGCCTCCTGTAGGGACTCATCCAAATCTGCCATTAGGCTGCCTTTCTGATATAGTTCTTTTTAACATCTAGGTCCCCTACTGAGCTTTTTCTTCAAACGGAAGCAAGGCTGTGCGATCAGCCTCTTCTCCTAGTATTATGGGCAACACACAACTTTGAATATTGCCATAATTTTACAATTCATTTGGACTTTGGGTAATGGAAAGTTACTTAAAAATCATTTTAGAGCTTGTGTTACATAAAAATAGGACATAGTGATGAACAATTCAGCCTTGAGCTCAACTCACCTGCAAAAATAAGAAAGAAAAAGAAAGGGAAGGAGAGAGGGAGGGAGAAAGAGAGAAAGAAAAGGAAGGGAGGTAGGGAGGGAAGAAAGGAAGGAAGGAAGGAAGGAAGGAAGGAAAGGAAGGAAGGAAGGAAGGAAGGAAGGAAGGAAGGAAGGAAGGAAGGAAGGAAGGAAGCAAGCAAGCAAGCACAAGATTTTTGGGTTTAAATGGGCCCAACCATTCTGTTTCCCACACTGAGTATACCCAGTAGTAAACCACCGAGGAGTCAAGCCTTCTTTCAACTTAACCATTTAATAATATTGTACAGATGTTTATACAGGGATTTCAGACATTGATTTCAATGCAGTTTATGGGGTCAAGCTGAAATATTAAAACAGGCAACACGTTATCTCCAATACTTTTCAGGTTGCCTAAATTGATTCCCCAGATGATGTTATCTAGTTTAGGTAATGAAACTTCTGCAAGAAAACAAGCAAGCTCAGAGAGCGCCAAGGATCCCTCATGGCAACCCTGAGCTATGAATATTCTCCTTTATTGGTGATTCCCCAAGATATCAAAGTTTTTAAAAAATGTTTTGAATTAACTTTTTCTCAGCAATGGTGATGGGGAAGATGACAAACATGAAACTAGCACAGGACATTCATATAAAATATGAGCCTAGATTCTTTTTGTCTTTTAGAACCAAGTAACAATATTTCCTGATTAAAGTGTTGTTGATTTTAAGTCCATAAACTACAGGAAATAACTACTGTGGAAAGCCAACACATTGCCCTCGGTAGTTTTAAATCTGTCATCTGCATCAATTACTAATGAACATTAAAGTTTTTAAATCTCGCATTCCAACCCATGGTGCATTTCTGGTGTGATTGTTGGCACTGCACAGGACTTCCCTCCCTGAGTTTATGAAACATCATTCCTGTATTTCCTTTTCATAGGCTGGTCATTGAGTTCTTACCTCCCCACATTTTTTTACATTTAGCTCAATCTTTATGTTCCATACCATTAAATTGTATGACCTCTGAATTTTCATCATATCAGAGGCAATGAATCTGGGAATATATGGGTGGCTTCATTTGCTGGAATTTTACTTTATTATACAAGTAATGTGAATGCACTAGTGTTATACTGTAAAATGGGAGAAGAACAGAGATCTCATAATACGCTGTTTATACATTGGACATGCACAGTCAAAATGATGACAAACACTCAACTGCTGACTCTGCCATTCTGTCCAGATTGGCACCTACCAAATCTCTGCCCACCCCACACATCTACCAAGGCTCAATTATTTTAGGAAGGTTATTCACAAGACCTATACTCAACATTATTTTAATGGCACTTCTTTCCATGATTGGCAGGAGGGTGGAAATACTATATTTTGGCTAAATTTATCAAACAATTGCACCTTCAAAATTTTGTCATCAAAATAAAGTCTGACTTTTTGGACTCCCCATTTGTACATGTTTATTTCCTAAGAGTGAGACCAAGGGCAGACAAAAATGGCAACGTCTACTTAAACAAGGATTGGGCATCCACTTACAGGATGTGTCACTTTAAATGCACAATAATCTCAACCATTTTATAGCTGGTCTCCGTCTTTTGAAGGTTAGCAGTCAAATACACAGGACTTCAACTCCCAAATTATGAAATAAGTCTATTAGTAGCTGAGAGAACAATTTTCTTTTTTAAAAAATTAACATCTTTCTTACCATATATACTACCTCTCCAAAATGAGATAACACTATTCTGCTTATGTAAAGTGTATATGCTGACAGAGCATTTAGTATTAAACAGCTATCTCTGACCATTCTGACAAATCATAATTGTAGTAGAATAAGATCCTTCATCATTCCTGAATATCAGAAGATATTGTCCACTGAGTTTTCCTAGGTATCCCATATGTTTGTTGGAACTCTTTTTATAGTCCTGTCATAGAGCAATAAGCTTCAGAAAAATAAAAATCTTGTGACTGAAAAGCAGTGACAAACAGAACTGTGCATCTATGGAGACTTCTCATGGAATAGATACAGTATGTACTACATTATATATATCAATATTCATGCTACATTATATATAACATACACAGTGATAGGCAGTATTGGAATTTGTGGAATTTGTGATCCCCTATTCTATAAAATACAAGAATATGTTGCTAACTTTAAAAGTTTATTATAATGCTGACTCAATTTGTATTCAATTATAATAAAAATGTTACTGAAAGTGGGAGAGATCAAAAGTGATAACAGAGCTGAATAATAATTATAGACATAAATAAGTGTCCTAACCAATACTGTCAATTGTGACAGATGATGGGAGTTATAATCCAGCAATATCTGAAAGGCTGCTATCTGCCTTCTCTGATCTCTAGTAACTCTGTTTAACAAAACATAATTGTAGTCTATTTTTATACTTTTAATTTAAGCATGAAGTTATTGCATTTCAGAATGATCAAATAAAAGAGGAGGAGTTTGGATGTATTTTACTAAATAAGATATTGACACAAGTGTATTTATCCAGAATGAAATGAGTGTCCATGGGCTTATCCCAAATTAATATTTTTATCATTCCCAGTATTAAACTTTTCCCACCAATATCATGTGCCTTCTTTTCTTTTTTCTTCACATTTATTGCAAAATTATGGTGCAAAACTCTCTCCCACACCCAGAGACCGAGAGTCAAACACATATCTCAGTTCAGTCTTAGTTTCAGGTTAATCACTGCCCTTACTTTTGCTTTTCATATGCAATCACACAGACTGCTTGGAAATCCATCTACCTTGTTTCCCCCAAAATAAGACATCCCCTGATAATAAGCCCAATCAGGCTTTTGAGTGTATGGTAATAAAGCCAAGCGCTTATTTCAGGGTTCAAAAAAATATAAGACAGGGTCTTATTTTCGGGAAACATGGTAATGATATTTCATTGTATCCATAAATTAACAAAATTAACTAACAATAAAGGGAAGGAAATAAATAACAGGAGTCCACCTTTTACATGTTCATTTGTGGTTGACCATTGCTGAAAAATGCTGATCAGTTAATATTTATTTATTTATTTATTTATTTATTTATTTATTTATTTATTTATTTATTTAAGAGATATATGACAGGATGTTGCAAAAAAAAAAAAAAATCATACCACCACTTTATTCTGCATAAAATCCACACTGAGCTCATCCACAGTGAGCTGCTACAATAAAATAACTATGTTGGCATTTTATTTTATTTTATTTTATTTTATTTTATTTTATTTTATTTTATTTTATTTTATTTTATTTTATTTTATTTTATTTTATTTTATTTTATTTTTGAAACTAGTGCCAATAATACAAGAATGCCTGTTGGGAAGAAAGAGAGGAGCAGGGCATTCAAATTTCTGGATGGGAGCAAAAAAAAAAAAAAAATGCCGGAATCCAAGACCTAGGGTAGGGTGAAGTCAGAATTCCCACCAACTGGAAAACAGATTGCTCATAAGCCCCTTCTTTCTTTCTTTCTTTCTTTCTTTCTTTTTTTCTTTCTTTCTTTCTTTCTTTCTTTCTTTCTTTCCTTCCTTCCTTCCTTCCTTCCTTCCTTCCTTCCTTCCTGTTCTGCCAGGTTAGTTTCATCCTAATTTAAAGCACTTCTATGGAGGTGCCACTGCCTTTAGATTTTTGTGCAATGTCTTTCTCTTCCAAATTAATAAATCTCATGTGAGGTGGATCCATGCCTGGGAATTTGCTTCACTTCTGGCTTCTTTGCCTTTCTTATTATAACAAGGAACATATTTCTAATGTTTTGCATTTAGGCTCATTCATAAAGCTCAAGTCAGTTCAAATACTTAGCTTAGACCAACAATGACCTGTAGCTATAAATCTTTACTTCTCCCCCACCATATATGCCCTTGTGGCTGTCACTTTGCCTGATTTAAATTTCAAAATAAAGCATAACATTTCCCAGGTGCAGATGTGTTTGCATCTGGGAGCTATTCTTTTCCTTCCTCCTCCTCTGAATTCTAAGCAATTCATCTGGGCCAGCAGTGCTGGGAATGCAGGGAAGCTGAAGAGCACAGAAGGAAATGTGACAGAAAGTAAACTACCTTTTGGAAGAATTTAGATACAGAATAAGTTTAACATTGCAGCAAGTGAGATTTGCATATGGGACTAAATAAATTTGCATACTAGACTAAATGAATTCACTTCTTCAAGTAGCAGGAGAGAGAGAGAGAGAGAGATGCAAACCCCACACCTTTTGTACATGCACATTCAAAAGGAACAGAGTTTGCCTCAGAATGTTCTGTCTTGCTGATTCTGACATACACTTTGTGGCCACCACTGCTTCTGTAATACCATTTAATTCAACGGTTGTTTAGTGTGCTATGAATCTTATCAAACTTGGATATATTTTAGGAGATTTACATTTGCATAATAATTATATAATAATTATTATTCCACACGAAGATATCTGAGGTTTACAATGTTAAGCTGTGCAAAAGTGCAAAGTCATCTCAAGGAGAAATAAATCTATATTTATTTTCATTTATTTGTTTATTTCATGTATCTATTCTCAGGGAAAACAAATCCATAGGATGGAACCTTAACAGGTCAACAAGAGTGTTGTGTGTTCTCACATAGGGAATGTGGATTAAAAATAAAAAAGTGAGCGGAATGGAGTATCTGGAGGGAAATGCTTCTAAATACAATGCTTTGTTGTTGCAGGTCCCACTCGTTGAATCCCCACTTGTTGAATCTAATCTTGGTAGTGTTAATATACAAATGAATTATCATTCAGACATTCCTCTTTGGAGTCTCCATGTAAAGCTATTTTTAATTGGAAGTGTAGAAACATCTATTGCAAGAAGATTTAGGAATAGCTCCTATTGAAAGAGAAAAAAACATTCAAAAGATGTTCTCTACCCTGAGTTAAGATCCACTGGTAGACTTGATGCTATCAAGTATGAGTTTAATGGGTGCAGCTAATGTGTTACAGAAGATAATTATCCCTTTTATCCCTGATCTGATCCATAGTAAGTGAATTCTAACAGCACACAATTCTTGAAGTACCGTAGAAAACATAAAAGAATCTTTTTCAGTGGTTTATTGTGATTTCGTTGTACTGAAATAGCAATGTACAGATTAAACTATTAAAACTACACATGAGCATTTAATAATAATGCATTTAGAGAATGCAAACTCTTTTTACAGGAACTTTGGGCCAAAATAGCTTGCACATTCAAAGCACTGTTCCCCAACCATAAAGGCTGAGGAATTGAAGACTACATGCACAGACATAGACAAATAATTTATGCTATGCAAGATGATACACTTATTTCTCCAGATGGTTAAATGCTTTGGTCACCCTTCATACCAACATTCCATAACTTTTCTTATGACTCGTTTCTATGCCTATCTATATTTTTCCTCTAAATTTTATTTACAAATTGCAAGGGAAAAAATGACAACACATTTAAATGTGGTAATAGAAACATACACAATTAACAAAGAAAACAAAAGAAACAAAAAAGAAAAAGAAAAAAGCAACCTCCACAAATTAAGAAAGAGAAAAGGAGAAAAATTGATCTTATATAGTATACTTACCAATAGTCACTTTTATTAATAAATGTTACTATAATATGGTCAATACTTCATTGGAAAATATGATAACCTCTGGTTTCTGTTCTCCTTCTCCCTCCCTCTCTCCCTCTCTCTCTCTCTCTCTCCGTCCAGATCAAACTGATTCAATTGTCATTCATTTCCTATGAAAATGCCCAACGTAGATGATAATGTGCATATTAAAATTAAAAATGATGCTCTGATATCACTCATTCTTGTGCTACCATATTCTATTATTCAAAGGAAAGGTAACTACAAATAGTTTTGTTAGAACATTTAGAGACTGAGGTGATGAACTGATTGTACCTCTCCATCAGTTTTAGAGGGGCGCTTCTAGGCTCAAGAGATTGCTCAGCTGTAACTGAAAATTTCAGCAATCCCAACCAGGATGCCAAGGAATATGGATATGGAGCTGTCTGGAAATCTACTGGTTCCATACTTTGCTTTGGGCCCTGAGTTATGATAACCATTGTATCTAGAAATGATCAGAATAATGTCCATTGTTTTTATACTACTTTCCAACAGTGAATGTGGAGGTGGTCTTGGAGATATGTCCCATAATTTCAGATGTATATTGGACTACAAAGGTGAAAATGAATATAGAAATTATCTTTAAAAACTTCAGTACTGGATAACTCATTTATACCATTTAACAATTTCGTAAGACAGCGTTTCTCAATCTTGTCAACTTTAAAACCTGTGGCCATCAGCTCCCAGAATTGCTGGCTGGGGAATTCTGGTAGTTGAAATCCACACCTCTTAAAGTTACCAAAGTTGAGAAACACTGCCATATGTAACTGGTCTATACCAGGGGTTAGCAACCTGTGGCTCTGGAGCCGCATGTGGCTCTTTCACCCCACTGCTGCGGCTCCCTGTCACTCAAAATATGCATCACAACAGCCAATGCGCGACACCCACTGGCACGCAATTTATTGAGCTTTTCAACCCCCGGTAGGCCAATAATGGATAAATCCAAGAAAAGAAAAGTTTCAGAAGAAAACAGAACGTTTAATTCAACTACATATGCTGGTTTTGTGGCTGCTCAAGAATTATCAGGCACAGGAAGGGTTTTGTGGCTCCTGGTGTTTTCTTTTCTGTGGGAAACAGGTCCAAATGGCTCTTTGAGTGTTTAAGATTGCAGACCCCTGGTCTGTACTGTCTGTTCATGTGATTAAGATCTTAAGATGCCTAGCTTCTGTAGATATTATAGTTAAAACTTCCATTTGATATTTCCATGTTATGTCGGTCTAACATAAATGCATAAAAGTGTGCAATTAGATTTTTCTTTTCACCATTGGAACATAAGTTTGTTCCATTCCATCAGATGTCAAAAAGGGACTTAACCAGGTCATTTGAGTTCATTCAGATGCTAATCTTAGGGGAGGTACAAATCAGCCACCTTCAGGAATACAGTCAAGTACCCTCATGACTTGGCCTTTGTATCACTGATTATTGCTCCTACAGCTGGTTGCAGAATAATGTCATCCATCATGTCTTCTCAGACTGAGCCCCAGTTTTAGCATCCTGCTTAGCACACTTTATTTCCTGCCTGGGTGTTCTATATGATGCTTTACTCCCCAGCCCCAAAACTATTGTAAGAATGTGTCAGGGGAAGTGATGATATTTATTTATCCCTTGCCAGAAGACTTCTATTTTGAATTAAGTAGTGATAAAGTTTACTAGTCCTTTTTATGGCGTTGCTTCATGAGCTGATGACATTTTTATAGACTAATAAATTCCCCAGATAATTCTGCTTGTTGATACATCAGAGAACACTGAAACGTCTTAGACTAATGAATTTTCTTTCATCAAATATTTGTTTTAGCTAAAGTGGAATATGCAGAAATCTATGGTTTTTCTGAGATTCTGCAGCCCTTGTATTTAGCCAAAGAAAAATTCTAGTGACCACTATTCAAGCCCATATTTTGCACAAAAAACACTGGTTACGATTATCCAAAGAATTAAATGAGAAAATAAAAATAATCCACAAATTTAGAAACAAAAGCTAAGAAAGTCTGGCAAAAAGAACTCCTGAGCACCTGTTTTCACAGAGCATCCTGAAAGGGCTTGTGCCATTTCCTGAAGTGCTTTTACAATCTCATAGGAAGGAAAAATGCATGGATTTACTCTTAGCAATGCTCTCCATATGGGTAGAAGTTCAGGGAAAATCCTGTCTGCACAGGAAATTTAAAACATTACATTTAAACATTATTTCTACCATGTCTAGCATTACACCCATTTCATATGTGGAATTACTCGATGGCCAGTTATATTAATAGTGTATGTATGACTGCATACATTAATTAATCAACAGTTACAAATGGATCACAGGATTATGCTCAGTGATTTAGAAATTGCCTGCCACAGTGATGAAAATTATAGTATTTAATGAGAGTTGAATTATAGAGTCCTAAAAAAAGAAGACAAGGAGAAAATATCATTATCATATAACCTTCAATGTTCGGTTCAGTACAATCTCAGCACCTTCATTTTTAAATATGATTTCACAGTCAACAGACTCATCCTAATAGATTCCTTAGGATTTAATTTATTTTAATTTATCAAATTGATAGTAGCAGAATCAGCAATCATGGATTAGAAAGCAAGGTAGAAATAAGTAATTTCATAAGAGCGTTTCATTACATTTTTGTACCTCAAAGAATCTAGTAACACTTTCTCAAGAACATCCTGATATTATCCTTTATAAAATTATTCCAGAATCTATGAGAGAAGGTGGCAAGCTACGATGTATGATCAAAATAATACATTTTCTGCTTAACTGGAGCTATATTATGAAAGCCATATTAAGCATTTTGATAGGCATGTTATCTTGTAAATGTTATCTTGTAAATCCTCAGCCAATCTTCCTTCCATTTCTGAAGTCTGAATAATATAGCTTATTTAAAAACAACAGAACAGCACATAAAAATATGTGATGGGACTGATGCTGTTTATCTGTTAACAATAATATGGAGCATCACTTTTTATCAGAGAATGATTACAGTTGTAATATGGTTATATGATCAAAATTCAGATTCTTGCCAAAGGGCTCATATTTATGATGGCAGTGTCCTGGGATCATGGGAACATTCCGACAAGCAAAGTCAATGCAGAAGCCAGGTTCACTTAACAACCATGTTACTAATTTAACTTAACTGGAATGATTCACTTACTGCAGTAAGAAAGGTCATAAAACGGGGCAAAAATCAGTTAACAACTGTCTTGCTTAGCAACAGAATCCCAAAAGAAGACCTCAGCACTCAGGCAGGTTATAACAGAAGATATTTCTTTCAACTGCTTATATATGGCTTAAATCCCAACACTTTGAATGTATTTAGAAATGCCCCATAAGTCAATAAAATAAATAATAGAAATAGCTGATCTGTAAAACACATGTCCATAAGATATTTGGCCAAGCACATTACATTTAGACAGATTTGAAGGAGGTTAGACAAATTCATTCAAAATAAATCAACCAATGACTCTTAGCTAGAATAAGTGAATATAGTCTCTAAGGTCGATAACAATGTTCCTATACAGTATAAGAAACACTGAACAGCAGCAATAGATGATGTTTGACTTCAAGGGTTATTTATCAGTTTTCTGAAAGCAATTTTGGCAGCAGGATGCTCACTTATATGGACTTAGATTGGCACCAGCTTCTCACATTATGTCTTTACGAGGCAATTATTTGACAGCTCTATTGGCTATGTATTCCTACTTTCTTTCTTTCTTTCTTTCTTTCTTTCTTTCTTTCTTTCTTTCTTTCTTTATTATTTATTTATTTATTTATTTATTTATTTATTTATTTATTTATTTATGAGATTTATATGCCGCCTATTTCCAGCCGGACTCAGGGCGGCTCACAACAGTTAAGAAACATCTAATAAAAAGTTTAAAAATTAAATCCAAATCTCATAATTTAACAGTTAAAAGTACAGTACAAAAGTACATTAGTCAATCATAAAACTGGGAGCAATATATTTATAGTATTATTTTTAAAAAAATATTGTAACTATGGCCTGTCTTTATTTTTGAAACTCTAAACTGCATTTCAACACAGTTTCCCCAGTAATCTATAATTCAATCTGATCATTGTTCATAAACAGGTGTTGATTCAAATAGGTTTTGACAGGAAAACAAACCATAAGCCCAATTTTTAGGATTTATCTTCAATTTGCAATTGTCTATGCACTCATTTTTAGAGCACCATAGTTCAGAAGGGATGCAGGTAGGCAGGCAGGGTAAACAAAGTTAGAAAAAAAACAGATAAACATTTTTAATTCTGAAAGTGATGAATGCTGAAACAAGCTGATTTAATTAGGAGAACAATTGAATGACCTCTGACAGGAACTTTTCAATATGATTAAGATTTTTATTTAAAGCATACTGCTTGAAGGCATAACATCAGATTAGATGATGGAGAATTCCATTTAGAATATAATGTCTTCAAATTCTATTTCCAATTTTAAAAAAGCGAGTTCTTTTTTTACCAAATGTCAGACAGCTTCACTGATTTCCAGATAAACTTTATGACTTTTGTTGAGCAGTTTTAGAAATAGTGACAGAAATATTATTGACAGGAATAGAGTTTGGTGTCTCTTCCCTAAAAGCAGAATGACACAATTGCCTCAGGAAGCAAATGCTGGATATACTTTTGTCACTGTGCGCTGTTCCTTCAGGACTCTGCTTCCCTTTATTGTAGAAAAAAGGCTTGTGGGCCAGACAGGCTCTCCTGGACTTCTTCAACTAGCACGTAGCCTTATAAATAATGACAGAACAATGTCATTGCCAGTAATGCAATTGTTCAGTCAATCTTTATATGTGGAATGGAATGGAAACATTTATTTTTTAATTTTTCTTCTTCTTAGGAAGCAATAATAGAATATATGAGGTTAACCCCCTTCTGTTAGCCTTCCAGAAAGCCTTGAACATTGATCTTCCATCAACCCTGGGGATCCCATGCTGAGCCTGTAAAGTGGTTGAATGAGGCTAAATGATGGTTGTCCTTTTGCTCTCTTGGGGTCCTTTCATGTTGTTATTCTTTCATGTTTTTATGTTTTATTTTTGTTACTATTTGTGCATGATGTTTTTAATATTGTGATGTGGTTTTAATTGTTATTTTGCTTGTAAACTGCCCAGAATTACTTTTTGTGAGATGGGCAGCTATATAAAGTTGCTAAATGTAAAAGAATAGAATGGAGTACCTTGATCAGAGTTCCTCTACTCTTTCCAGATACAAATACCAAACTCTATTCGCATATATATAAATCAGGGCTTTAACCATGTGGTTCCTCTGCCTACATGTTAACCTCAGGAATTCTGCTTCTAACTGGAGACTGGCAATATTACAGAAGTTCCAAAAACAGACCACTTGAACTAGCCCAAAGGTACAGATGGCCAGATTATGTCCTTCTCCTTTCCAATGCCAATGAGAATTTCTTTGTTTGAGATGTACATCCTTGCTGAATTAAATAAGGGACTTATTGATAGGTAATAAATAATTTTCCCCTGAAAATGTTTGATAGCGCACTTAAAAAGGGAAAGTGTAAAATGGGTGAATTGATAAAAGAGAGAAAGAGAGAAAAGGGGAAAGGGGAGGGAAGGGAAGGGAAGGGAAGGGAAGGGAAGGGAAGGGAAGGGAAGGGAAGGGAAGGGAAGGAAAGGAAAGTTCTTTTTAACCAGTTCCAAGTTGTTCCAAGACTAATGGAGAAACCCTCCAGCTTGAATAACCAACCTAGGGAGGAGCAGCCAAGGTCTTGGTGTCTTGTTGTCACAGTGGCAGCCAGGTTACCATGGCTCATCCAGTGTGCATCCACACTCCAGGGGGTGCCTCTATTTTACTTTATTTGGGACTCAGATCTTCCAGCATTGAGAAGGACAGTTGATTTGCAGAAGAAAAAAGAGCCTTATTGGGGCTGTCATGTCATCACCCAAGGGTTCACAATGGATTGTGGGTGCAAAGCATAATAGATGGCTGTTTCTGGCTGCATAGCATTAGGCTGTTCTCATGGCTTGGAAATCCCCAAGAGACAAAGAAATTTCATTTTGAAGCTACACAGGAGGAGCTGATCAGAAAATGGCTCAAAACAAATCCAACCTATTAGAAAATAAATTTCCATTCTTGTGTTAATGATGGCAGTCATTTTGCTTTTACCTTCTTAGAATATGGAGATTCCAGTTTAGCTCCTAGTTCATCCACTGCTTATCCCTCTCACAAATTCTCTAAATAGGTCCCCATTACTTTTACTTTGTTTTATAACTATCAATGATCAAAATAATAAGACTGACTTTCCCCACTACCTTTTTGTTTTTAAGACTGTTGTCGATGGTACTGAGAGATCAGTCCAATCAGAAAGCCCTTGTGCAACCTTGACTCTATCGTGATCCCTCAGTCTTGATTTTGCACCTTTAAATGGAAGCGATGGTGCCTGCTTAGGAATGTTTTATGAAGGAACAACACAGGAATAACACATTTAAAGAACTACATAAAAGGTTTATTATAATAACAAAGCACCCTGTATTAGCTAGTTACAATTATAGTTTCTGCCTCCCAGAAAAGAAACATTAATTTGCATATATTACAGGCACTTAAGTATGAACCAATTTTAAGTTACTGATTACATTCTACTGATGACAGCCTCTATTCTCTAGTAAAACAAAAGATTCAGGCTGCCTTAGAACTAAATGGAATTTCTTCTGCCACTTCTTCTGTTATACCCATTACTTTTGCAGTATCTGTGTTTTACGTCTTCATTTCTACCAAGAAACCAATACTTGAATTAGGATGGGTTGAAAAATATGAAATCACAATATCTGATAATAACAATAGCATACATTACAATGCATGCATTTTCTTTCCAGTTAATTCCCATTTTGAGGATACCAGATTCAGAAGAATCATTGTTTGAGAGTCTGAATTTTGTGGTAGAGGAGTAGGAGGAAGGGGAGGATAATTTGAATATTTTTTCCTCCTTCAATTTATCCATCCCTCTACCCCTCCTCCTCTTTCCAGGGAAAGAAAATTTAAATAAAAGCTTCATTCCTTTAGAAAGCATGTCTGGCTAAGCAGAAACTCTTGCCCATATCCAAGTGGCTTTGCCTTCTTCCTCGTCCCCTCTGCGTCATCTCACTTCTGGGCCTGAGTACATTCAGATATTGTGAGGGATTAGCTGGCCTTTCTTTCAGTGCTGGATAAGCTTGTGGTGTTAAAGCTTCCCCAAAAATTAAACCTTCAGGAGAATGATTCAGCCATTCACAAGCCTGTTAATTTTGTGCACACAACTCTCTCTCTCTCTCTCTCTCCCATTATGCTCCAGGGGTGCTAGCACCCATTCAGGCACGCAAGTTGCATGGACCATTGCTTGTGGAAAACATACAGTTCTACCTACATCCCTATAACCTTTTATATATAATGAACAAAATTCCTAGTGACAAGTCACAGCATTAAGCAAGCAATGCCTTGCACACTTGCAGTAGTTTGCAATTTGGAAGTCCAAAATACAGAAAAGCTAAGAATGTAAATAGGTTTATCTGAGAACCAAGAACATCATCTACAAAAAATTTTTACATGCTATCATGGAAATCCCTTTTTTTTTTTCTATTTGTGAAATGCCCCTTTAAAGAACACAAAGCAACAGCAAGCTTCCTCACTTAGAAATCAAAACCTAGAATTAATCTATCAGAATCATTACATCCCTGTAGAATTACAATAAAAAAGCAGTCTCAGAAAACACAAAGGCAGGGAAATGTAAACAGTATAATTTATAGATAGATATACATGATCTGATCGGTGCTCACCCTTTCAGCACAGTAGCTGACAGAAACAACTGTCTGTTAATTCATGTTTGTTTGGTATCATTTCAGGCTACCTAATAATCACTAACTCCCTTGATCTAAGCACAATGTTGGGCATCAAGCAGCAAAGTTAGAACTCCACTCTTTCCTCTTAGCTTGTGTATTTATTTACTCCAGTTTATTACTCACTCCATTTCCAGAGACTCTGCACACATGTTCTCTTTAGACCATCACCAGTACAGTTCATACCCCTTTTTCAGAATGTGGAAACGGACATTGTGCTTCTCTATTCCTAGTCTATGCAGACGCTATCTTTTTTTTTTTTTACGAGTTGTGATTAAAAACTGCTGAATCTGACTGAAGTCCCTCACAATAGGTCCTCCACAAATTCCACTCTGATAATAGCCACAACTGTATGGCTTGATGCATTACTCTCCCCTGTGCAGTCATGTCCTCCTGGGCTGCAGGCTGGCTGGCTGGATCTCTGTTTGTGTGTGTGTGTGTGTGTGTGTGGATTTTAATTTTACAATTTAAACAACTAAAAAAAAAAACTTTTTCAGATTTTAAATTTGATTCAAGGGTGGCTCAACGGTGATGTCCCAGCCTCTGAAAAAGCTCTGGCTGCACCCAATCCTAATTTCTCCTAGTAAACCTCCTTTCCATTTCTTCCCAGACTATGTGAAGCTTGCTCCCACACCCTGCCCATTTTATACAATATTTATGCTCAGTTCTATGACTTATAAAGAAAAAAACCCCTCTTGATTGGAAGATTGGATCAATCCCAATAATGGGTTTCACTTACCTTTGCTACCAGTTCACAAATGTGAGCGTATGTGGCACATCTGCACATGCGCAGATGCTTCTGCACATGTGCAGGGTGTCCGTGATGACATCTGGGCAGGTGGCCAGAGCCAGTCACCGCTGCTGCTACCGGTTCACCCAAAACTGGTAGAAACCCACCACTGATCAGTCCTAAACAAATAGCTGCCCATGGGGAGAGACTGCAGGAGATTGAACAGAGAAACCACTTCAGGAAGCTTTTTAATTGTTCCTTCAAAGGAATGATGAACTGATCCACAGCCTTTTCAGGGCAATGTATTTTTTTTAAAGGTGAAATATAGAGATTGCCTAAAATTAAAGTAGCAGAAGGCAGAAAGGCAGGTAGAAAAAGATTGGAGACCATTGAAACTGGACCAATCCCTAAAAGGAAAAGGGAAACTTCCATAAATGGGAAGGATAAGAAAAAGAAAAATGCCAATCAGGTCCTGGGTTGTCCCCAGTCTGGACCAAACACCAGCCCAAAACCATTGCCGACCACAGCAAATTTCTGAGCTTCAAAAAGAAAAAAAAAATCTGAGAGCACTATAGATGGCAAGCAGCTTTGGATGTTGTGTAGAAATGCCCTTTCCAACAATATAAAAGCAATATAAAAGCAATGATTGGTTTCTTTTACTTTAGTATCCTATACCTTAGTATACTTTAATATATTAGTATACTATTATATATATACAGGATGCGGTGGCTCAGTAGCTAAGACACTGAGCTTGTCGATCGAAAGGTCGGCAGTTCAGTGGTTCTAATCCCTAGTGCCACATAATGGGGTGAGCTTGTCCTAGCTTCTGCCAACCTAGCAGTTCGAAAGCACGTAAAAAATGCAAGTAAAAAAATAGGGACCACTTTTGGTGGGAAGGTAACAGCGTTCCGTGCGCCTTTGGCATTTAGTCATGCCGGCCACATGACCACGGAGACATCTTCGGACTGCGCTGGCTCTTCGGCTTTGAAACGGAGAAGAGCACCGCCCCCTAGAGTCGGGAACAACTAGCACATATGTGCAAGGGGAACCTTTACCTTTACCTATACTATTAAGAGGAGGCCATTACAACCAGTCCATTGTGCCTCCACTGCGGTGTGGTATGGTATTCACTCATCATCAAAAACTCTTTGAAAAATTAATAAGGAGGGAATGATCCAAATATCTAAGAGGCTATTCCAAAAGACTTTTGACCCACTTAGGCAGTCCAGAACTAAACTACAATATAGTAAATATTTCAAAATCTTACTCGACACAAAATCTGCAAATATTCCTTCATATTACAATAATATAAAGTTTCTGCTACCACCTTTTTTTCTAACTGAATTGTTCTATGGAAAACTTAGGGTAAGTGAGCATAAAAGCAAAGAGAATGAATTACTGTTAAAAGAAAAAGTAGCAAGTAAATAAATAAATTAAATGCACATGATCCTCAATAACATGCAACCAACTTTTTTTAAAAAGTTCATATTGCCATCTGTTCCATGACAATAAAGTATTGGTCTCTATATTTAAAGGATAAGAAATTACCATGGTTTCAACAGATATGGCTACATCATCGTCAGGTGAGGGCTGCCACTTTCTTCTGGAGGCATATGTCTTTAACACTTACAGACATCCAAAGAAAGCAGCTCTTTGCTGAATGGAAAAAATCTACATTCAGAGATACAGAGACCATCTTAAAGATTAGAGCAATTTATCATAACTCTGCTCAATTTCCTCTAAATAAATCAGTGTCAAACCTATTGTCCATTATTTTCACCAGCATTCAGCCTCATGTTACCAGACTCGCATAAATATCATTGGTTTTATAATCTGTCAACCATTAAGTATTGGTATGAAAGTTTAGTAGAATATTTATTTATTTATTATTTATTTATTTATTGGTTCAATTTATATGTCACCCTTTTCCGGAGACTCAGGGAGGCTTATCATCCTCTGTCAACCTTGTTGAAAAATTATTATTTATTCCCATTATGATTATAGCAAATTCTTAAATCAACATATAGCAGAAAAGATGTTTTATTTCCAGGAGTGTGCTATTAGAAATTTTTGGACTTTATTAAGGCATAGATTGGATTTGATATTGAGATTCCTGAATATTTAACTCTTTGGAAGAATTCTACATGGAAAATAGGTAGTAATTCCTCCTTTTTTAGGAGGGAAGAAGTATGGGTGGAAGCCAGGATAATGACTTATATATATTATAATTATTTATAGAATAATGTGAAATCACAATTGTTAGTTCTTTAGCTGGTGTTGGCCTTCATAGACATCAAGTACTTCCCAAGGATGTCATATGTGTCGATCAGTGGTGGGATTTTGCCAGTTCTAGGCGGTTCGGTAGAACCGTTTGTTAAATTGCTGGCTCGCCCGCCCCTTGCCCCGCCCCTCCGCACCACTATTTATTGCCAATAAATAGTGGTGGGCGAAGGGTGGGTGAGCCAGCAATTTAACGAATGGTTCGGTGTCTTTTTGTAATTTTATTGGCCCACGGAGCTTCAGCATAGGCTAATTAGCCCGTTTATTAGATTGGCCTCCCAACTCTCAGCTGATTTGCTCTCAGCTGTTTTGCTCAAGGCTCTGCTGCTTGCTTGCAAAGAGTGCTGAAGCAGTTTTTTTTCCCCTAGGTATGCTGAAAAACGAAACTGAAAGTAAAGCAGGCTGTTGGCTTTGCTGTTGCTGCAACGTTGGAAAATTAGGCAGGCAGATTTCTTTTCTTTTTCCTCACCAAAAAAGGTAGGTGCAAACTACCTTTAGTGAAAGTAAAGGTAGTTCCTCTTTAGGGAAAAAAATAGAGAGTTCAAGATTTTAAAACACAAAAGAAAAAAAGCTCTATTTAACTAGGGAATTGTAATAATTGAGAAACTATTAATTGTATATTGTGTTGAAAGCAGAAATAATTAAGTTGTGGTTTGGAGGAATATAAGGGGGAAATTATTTGGTTTATTATTATTGATAAATATAATTAATTGATTTGTAAGAAATTGGATTGCATGGAAATAATTGGAATATTCATGTTCATATTGATTAATATACAAAAAAAATAGTTATATAACTAATTGATTTATATTAAAATGTTGAATTTATATTAAACAACTGTAATATTATATAATTAACCAATGTGAAAATGGATATAAAAATAAATGACAATGGGAAGGGGTATAATATAGAATAGAAGGGAAAAATTGAATTTGATTAAGATTAGAGATGAGCATGAAGGGTAAAATTGGTTTTTTTAAAAAATAGATAAGGAATAAATATGGCAAAAAGGAAATATAGAAATTGTAAATTTAATTGAAATAACTAAACACTGTTTAAATTTGTGAACCGGCCAAATACTCTGTTCAAAGAAAATAAATTGTATGTTTGTATGTATGTTTCTAATTACTGTTATTTATTCGTATTTGTTCTCTTTTATTCTTTAAAGTTTAACAATTCATTCTTTTATCTTAATATCTTTATATTTGTTTGGGGTTGCCTTTCTTCCATTTCATCTTTTTTACTGTACAGCAATCTTTCTCCTCAAACCTACCACCTCTCTCTTTTCTTTCCTTCTTACTTTCTTCCCTCCTCCCCGCTTCTTCTCCTCCCTACTTCCTCTTCCTTTCTCCTTCTCCTCCTCTCTTCCTCCCTCTCTTACCCTCCCTCCTACTCTAATTTCCCTTCCCTTCCTTCCTCCCTTCTCTTCCTTCCCTCTCTCTCCTTCTTTCTTCCATCTCTCTTCTTCCTTCATCCCTCTCTATTGCTGTATTCTTTTGTGCATATGGATTACTCAGAGGGCTGAAAAAGTTATTTTTGACTGGTCCTCGCACTTTTGACCACTCCTCGAACTTACAACTGTCCTCACATTTTACGTTTTTCGCCCTATCTTGTCACCATGGTGAAGAGAAGCAGTTGTGAAATGAGTGACACGGTTGTTAAGAATGCTGCAACGGGCATAAATGTGAGGATGGTCATAAGTGCGAGGACCAGTCAGAAATGACTTTTTTCAGCCCTCTGAGTAGTCCCTATGCACATAGCCACGCCCACTCGGTCACATGACCAGCTAGCCACACCCATCCAGTCACATGACCACCAAGCCACACCCCTAACTAAGCCACGCCCACAGAACCGGTTGTTAAAAAAATTGAATCCCACCACTGGTGTCGATCCAAGCAATGTGATTTTTTTAATAATTGACAGACAGCAATAGCAATAGCACTTAGACTTATGTACTGCTTGATAGTGCTTTACAGCCCCCTCTAAGCGGTTTACAGAGTCAGCCTATTGCCCCCAACAATCTGGCTCCTCATTTTATCAACCTTGGAAAGATGGAAGGCTTAGTCAACCTTGAGCCACTGTTGGCAGTCAGCAGAATTAGCCTGCAGTACTGCATTCTAATCCCTGCACCACCATGGCTCAGGCACCACATTTTGTTAGTAAGCAGATTTTCTAAATATCTTTCAAAGAATTTTCATGTGGCACCCAGTGTGCCAACAACCACTGGGATCATAACAGCTGGTTTATGCCATAATCTTTCAACTTCAATATTCAGACCTTGATATCTTATGATCTTCTCCAATTCTCTGTTTTCTAATCTATTAACTCTCTGTATTGCCATATCAATTATCCACACTTCCTTCAACCACAGTTAAATCTGATGTGTTATGTGTCAAGATTATATCAGTTTATATCTGGAAATCCCCCAGTATTTTACCCTGCTCATTTTCAACTATTTTTTTCAACTTCATCTCACCTCCAATTTTCATTACTGGAACATGTTACTTTTTATAGATGTTCCAGTGAATTATTTTGGCAACTGTGTTATATATCATTGTTTATAATGGTTCGTGTGATCTTTTGCCTGAGTATATGATCCACTGTTTGTTCTGTTTTGTGCAATCTGCAATTTGAATTTTTCAATTTTTGTCTTGTTTGCAATAGTCTGAATAGTTTGCTCTTGAAGACCCTAAATCAGATCTTCAGGTTTCCTTTTTTTAATGTTCCAGTTATAAGCCATTGCCTGGTGTTACCTTTATTTACTTTCCTCTTGAACATTTGTAGAAATTGACTATGTAATGCATTTCTTTGTCAGCATTCTTTTCATGTTTTATTACATTATTTCAATATTCCTACCTGCAGGGCAGGTATAATATACTATATACATAGTAGTGGGAGAAAAAGGAAAAGAAAGTTTTTCTTTTTCAAATTTGAATGGTATTATAATTGATAATTTATGTTATATTTCTGTTATATTTAATGCATTTAAATCTACTGGTTAAAATGCTGGATCTAAATATGGCCTTTAAATTTTGCATACATTTCTCCAGAGCATGTTTCTACTTTACGATTGGAATGCTGAAGTGATTCCAGCTGTAACACTTTATAAGATTTTAAAGAAATAAAATTATGATTCACAGTTTTAAAATTCAGCTATTGGTTGTCACTTGTCATAATTTTGAACATTATTAACTCTTTATTTCAAAAGTTTCATATTCACAATTTCACTTCTCTTCAAAGTGTATCCATATGATTTCCATTTTTTATCACTACTCTAATTTTATATATTTAACAAAATTATTACGTTTGTCACATTTCCATATGGCAGTTATTGTGATGCTACAGTTACAATGTTTCTCTGCTACACCTACTGTATGTTCCTCCTTTGGTCTGAGGCTTTTTCTTGTACTAGATTATCTTTGAATGGAACTTTGAATCTTTAGGAACTCTTCTGGCCTATTTTAGACTCCCAACTTTTGCAAACTTTCTAACTAATCCTGTTCTGCTTCCATGAAATCGATGCACAGAAAATGCCTTGGATGTTCATTTAAATTAGTCATTTAAATCAGTAAACTGGATTTCAGTCTTCCTGACCTTGTGTCACATATAAAGTCATTTATTATCTTAATAAATGATTCACACAGCTTTCCAAATACACAAATTTGTGCTTGAAGCTTTAAAATTGTTCACAGATGGATTCATTTTTTTGTCTTCCATTCAGACATGATGAAAAGATTATGTGCTTTCATCTGTGTTATTTCTTCCGTGTGCACAATATGTATCCCATTTTTCACTAAATCCTTTTTTTCCTTATTAGCATGCAGCTAAAACCAAAAAGTATTAAATATATCTCTTGCTTTTTTACTTACCACATGAAAAATAACAGTACGGCTGAGGTCTCTCATATTTTCTATACTGTAGCGCAATATAATTCAGAACTCTCTCTCATACACACCCCCTACCCATTTTTTTCTCTTCAGCATTTTCAAGGAACACAAACTGTTCTGGAAATTTAATCTACCAATTTTGCTTTCAGTTCTTCTCTTCTTTGCACCATGTTGCATTTTTTGCTGCAAACCTTATAAAGCAACGCTGATTACATGTGC
This sequence comes from Arizona elegans, assembly GCA_022577455.1. Classification (NCBI taxonomy): domain Eukaryota; kingdom Metazoa; phylum Chordata; class Lepidosauria; order Squamata; family Colubridae; genus Arizona; species Arizona elegans. The sequence goes on from JAKOOJ010000003.1 coordinate 60,947,432, forward strand.
AATAAAACGAAGTATATGGTTTAATACTGAGCTCAAAATTACTGCTTCAGCTTTCAGTTCTCTTTGGTGTTCCCAGAACATTCCTTCCAGATGTCAATCCTACAAAAAGCTTTTATTTCAGTTATCAACGTCCATGTTCAAGTATTAAATAGACAGATCGATGAGAGCAAAGAAAATACCAGTTATCATTTAATCAAACCATTACTTCTGTTTTGTTGCACATTTTATTACATGGCATTGTCATTCACATGGCTGGCATTTTCGTAAACTCACAATTTAACTGACTGGCAGCGGGGAGGGAAATGTCTATTAAAGCAGAATGTATACTAAATTCTAATAGAATTTTAGACATTCATAAAATGGGAATTGTATGTTATGTATGTATGTTTTATCTATCTTACACGTTCTACGCAGGCAAAAATTGTGAATAAAATGTTATGCATGAGCAGAAGCATATTGCATATGGAGAGATTGTGCCTGTTTGTAATTAAAGCCTACTAAAACGAGGTCCCTTAAACTGTGGGTTTACAGTACAGTTATTTCAGAGGTCATCTTTCTGAAATGAATTAATGTAGTCCTTCAAGTGCTTTCTGAAGGAAAACCCCATTTCCATAAAAAGGCTAACACTCATGTACCGTTTGGGGGATTGTACCAATGGTGCAATTTTTCCATTTAGCAGAAAAACATGTTTTTACGTTTCCCTGCAGTGGTTTTTGCTGTTAATTCTCCATCCTGACATCCATTTAGCATTCTTCATGTCAACATGGTTCTGTTTTGCTTGCTGGCTACCATGTGCAGAGATAAAACCTTGTAGCTGAATATCTTAACAGAGATTTTGGGAGCCTACATTTAATTCCATGCCTCTCTCTCTCTCTCCCACTCTCTCTCTCTCCCTGCACTTTTTCCCACACTTCTATGGGACAGTGCCTGATTATTTGACCTCTGTAATAATCCCCCAAATACACTCAAGCAGTATCAGGGGATGCATATCCTCTCTTACTTTCAAAGCCATTGCTCTGACACCAAGTAATAAAACCAGAAATCTTTTACCAGCACTGAACTTCTAACCATACTGCTGCTCAAATCAAGGTCAGAGCCCCTTTGGCTTTTAGCTCAAAAAATAAATAATTAACAACAACAACCAAAAAAAAAATTTGTGCACTTTTTAGCACAGCCTGGTTCTTATTATTCCTTAGCATCTTAGACATTGTGACATTCTCCATTACCATGTAATTAAGAAAACTGCTGTTTTTAAGTAGTAATACTTTTGCCATAGAAATGCTAACAAATGAATAAACCTCAGCCAGTTAAATAGCTCAGTAGAAAGAGGCCCCTACTTTTACTTTGTCATGATAATGAATTATTTGTCATCTCCTATTTAGTGAATTAATTAGGGTTAGGCCAAACATGACCAGATGCTGTCCGACCTATCGCTACAGGTTCTTATGTAGATCAGAAAATGGTCTGGAATGTATACAACTTATTTCTATTTCTTAAATTAAGAAACATCTCACCCATATTTGCTGCTCCAAAATCTCTAGATGAGTGATGAAGAATGATTACTAAAATCGCTCTCTACCCTCAAGTATTACGACATCAACACCAACTAACAATTCAGGTACGATATGTAAAACTATATCACAATATACAATAATCCCTTAGATTCATCCTCTATTCAAAGATACATATTATTAAAATAATTTGAAATTGTTCAATTATTTAATGATACATATTACTGAAATTAAATATAAGAGACAAAGAAAAGAATATGGATTTTTTTAAAAAAGTCAGAATGGAACAAATGCAAAAACGTATAATACAGTAATAATAAAAGGATAGAGCTAAACTTAAAAGTTAAAAGATTGGTTAATCTTTCTCCATAACATAGAGAAAATAAAGATATTTGATAACTGCATAATAGAAAAATCTAAATTGTTAGTCTCCTAATAGTAATCGTAATTGCCCAAACTTGGCTACCTTCCTAGATATTTCAAGAACCATGGCCAGCCAAAAGGAAGTGAGTTTTCCCCTTATAAGGCCAGTACTAGAGTTTACTCATAAACCTTAAGAGCCACACAGCACTTATAAGGATTTTTTTTCTTCTTTAAAAAAGTGAAATGCAACCAATGGCACAAGAGGATAAAGGGAAAAAATGCAGCACACAGAGTAATGAAATTGCTCTGTGTGCCATCCAGAGAAGGCTTTTCAAACTATAGTGGTGCATGATATTAAGCAGGGCTGGCGTTTCAGCTAAAAAAAAATCCACCAATCACAGCCTTTGAAATGTTGCATGTTACAGCTTTATATAACATGTTTTCTGCTCCATTCATTTTTTTGTTTGTTTACTTAAGGTAAAAAAAAATTAGTTGTATGGACAACAGTGCAACATTGCCCATTTTATTTCCATGATAAGGATGCTCTGGTGGGGTGGGGGGTGGGGGGGACACTATTTAGAGTGGTGTAATTTCCTGCTGACCTAGAGAGGGAAGGAAGCAGAAGAAAGCAGCTATATGGAACTGGTCAGGAAGAGGCTGCCACTTTCACCAAGGGTCTGTCTTCAGGAACAGCACTGAATACTGCCTTTAAATCAATGACGACTGCATGAAGCAGTCCCCTTGGTCATCTGGTTTATTTTTCTGCTAAGTGCTGTGGAACAAACAATATGGTGATGGAGTATGGATCATCCTGGCCTAAATCCCACTTACTTCTTTGCCAGGACCTCATCCAGACAAGCAGTTTCCAATAGAGATGTCCTGCAATTTGCTAATTATGCTTGGTTCGTATTCAAGACAAATTAGTCAGTAATTCACTGGAACCAAGTTTCTTCCTTTTTTGTAAATTGATCTGTTCCTAACTAGCATCATTGCTCAGGGATCTGGCAGACATGAAGGAAAAGGTAGGCAAATATCAGAATACCAGTCAGGGTTTATCTTAATTAGTTCAGTTGTAAAGTCCCTTATTATTGCTTGACCATTGTTCAGTTGGGAAGTGAGCTTGTGAATCTTGGCAGGAAACTCCAGGGCCAGTCTGGTATATGGTATGGGATAACTCAAGAGAGATTAATTTGCTGGAAACATTGCTATATTGCATTTAAAGGTGCTTGGTCTAAATTTTAGAGACAGTCGGTCTAACCAGATCTCCTAATTTATTTGAGAATGATTGTGCTATTAGTTGCCAAAAGGCAAAGCAATGCTTATCCTGGACTCGGGAAATTTGCCCAGCTGTTTAATTGGGCCCATAGTTTTTTATACTTAAAAAAGTATAAAAGTATAAATATAAAAGTATAAAAATTTGATTTGATCAATCAAATACTGGTACTCAACGCTACAAGTCCTATAACTTTCTATTACTTTACCTTTAGCTGCAATACATTGAAGTTATAATTGTCTCTGGGGTTCCTTATTGACACATTAACAACCAGAAGCTCCTGAATCAAACTCTTCATTTGAATGTGCTTTCTGCGTGTTCTTTTCTATAGAAATGACTTGTTGCATATGAAATAATGGGGAAACTAGAGTTTACTGTCTTTAGTTCCCTACAGCATCAAATTGGAGAACTCTTCCATGTTGGATCTTGAGATACTGAAGTAGTCACTGAATGGCACACCAGCATACTATAATGTATACAGTAGTTAATAGAAAAATCTCTATTAACATATAGGAATTTTGTAAGAGCTAATACTACTAATTAGATTGAAAGACGTTATGAGATAAAAAATGGCTTTAGGCACCCCAGTATATATATATTTCATTTTATCTCAATTATGATTTAGTTGTTTTAGCAGCCACAGAAAAGGGAGATAAATATTAACAACTATAAATGAGCAACTTCCTGCTGACAATATGAGAGCTGCAGCTAGTGAAGAACAGGATATTAGTTTCACAATGGATGTCTGGATTTTGTCTGAGTTTAAGATGCCCTTTCATATGGTTTAAGACAATCTTCCCCAATATGGTGCCCTCCGAATATTTTAACTATACATCTTCCAAAATTCCCAGGTAACATGACAAAACTCCAAACATCATGTTTGTAGACATCAAGCTGAGAAAGATGGGCATAACCAATGATGGCAATTTCTATACTCGGATTATGAAAATCTTACCTGCATTCCAATTATTTATTTATTTATTTATTTGTTTGTTTGTTTATTTATTTATTTATTTAATTAATTAATTTGTATACCACCCTTCTCCCAGAAGGGACTCAGGGCAGTGAACAGCCAAAATTAAAAAAACATACAAATGCAAAAGTTAAGACAATTAAAAAGAATTAAATCACTGGCTACTCAATTTAAAACCCCAAATCCATAAAATTTAAAATCCCAATTAAAAACCATTTAGGCTAAGCCGGCTTGATGAAATAAAAACGTCTTCAGGGCTTTACGGAAGGTCCGGAGGTCCGGGATCAATTGTATTCCAGGAGGCAGCTCATTCCACAGGGCGGGTGCCCCCACAGAGAAGGCTCGCCCCCTGGGGGCCGCCAGCCAACATTGCCTGACTGACGGCACCCCGAGGAGGCCCCCTCTGTGAGAGCGTATTGGCCGGTGGGAGGTTATCGGTAGCAGCAGGCAGTCTCGCAAATACCCTGGCCCTAAGCCATGGAGCGCTTTAAAGATGAGAACCAACACCTTAAAGCGCACCCGGAAGACCACCGGGAGCCAATGCAGCTCGTGCAGGAGAGGTGTTACGTGGGAGCGCCACGTCGCTCCCATAATCACCCGCGCGGCCGCATTCTGCACCAGCTGGAGCCTCTGGGTGCTCCTCAGGGGGAGCCCCATGTAGAGAGTGTTGCAGTAGTCCAGGCGTGACATAACCAAGGCATGAGTGACTGTGCACAAGGAGTCCCAATCCAGAAAGGGGCGCAACTGGCGTATCAGGTGAACCTGATAAAAAGCCCCCCTGGCCACGGCTGTCATATGCTCTTCTAAAGACAGCCGTGTGTCCAGGAGGACGCCCAAGTTGCGAGCCCCCTCTGTGGGGGTCAGTGACTCGCCCCCAATAGCCAGCGACAGCACCAGCTGGCTATACCGGGACGCCGGCATCCAGAGCCACTCGGTCTTGGAAGGGTTGAGCTGAAGCCTGTTCCTCCCCATCCAGACCCGCACGGCCTCCAGACACTGGGACATCACTTCGAGGGCATCATTGGGGTGGTCTGGGGTTATAACTGAGAGAAGAAGCTTTACAATAAATGGTAATATAAAGTGAGTGGTAATATAAAGTGAGTCAGATTGCATGAGCTGGGATTTGCTGTGATGTTTGATAATGCATTAGAGAGAGTGAGATTTTCCTTTTTTTAAAAAAAAAGCTTAATTTTATAACAGTACAGATTTACATATTTCGCATTTCAAAATTGTTGATAAATACTGTTGGCATTTATCAGGAGGCTAAAAGTTGCCCATCCCTGTATAGGATAACCTATGGATAAGATAAGAGAATAACCATAGGATAAGATAACCCACCATAATTATGGTGATCCATTGTGACATTGAGGGGAAATGACTGTACAATATGGAGTCCATTGTGCTATCCAGGATCAAGCATAGTTCGTTTTTACACATTATGTTTATATATTTTATATGTGGCTCTAATTATTAATTTTATCTCTCTTTTTCTCATATTATGGCAATGGAATGAGCTTTTTCTGTATTACAAAGCAATCATCATGTCTTCCTTAGCTACCTTCTTCAAAGTTTAAATATATTCATTTGTTCACATAAAGGATCGTACAATACTGTCACTTTAGAGATCATTGCTGCTCATAGTCATTTGTAATTGGAGAACATATAAGCCCACCCCAACAAATTGCTAGCTTGGCCCATGTCCTCCCAGCACATCTTTATTTATACTTGATATTTCTGTTTTATCTTGTGTAACCCTTTGTTTCAGTGTGCACTTTACAAGTTCAAAAACACCTTTTAAATTATTCCATTCCGATTTAAATTTTATTTATCCCTTATTTCTTACAAAGAAATTGTAAATTTCTTTGTAAATTTCTGATGCAATTATAAGAAATACAGTGGTAGCTGAATTCTAAAACTTAAATGCTGCTGTCCGTAAAACCAACTTAATCAAAACATTATTCTACCTGTAACTATGTTAAAAATATGCATATAACCTAAAATGCTTGAAATGCTATATTAAATTTTAATATAGAATATTAAAATTCTATATATGTAGAAATTGTGCAGAGAATAGGAAATTTGGGAATTATAAAATGTTATTTATTGGGGTTTTTTCTAGATTGCTTGTTCCACATACACTTGGTATATGACAAAAGGCATCTAGAAATGGCAGTCATAAATGAACAAGATAGGATTTACTTGATAGATATATGAAAGCTTAAACTTTAAATGCATAAATCTCCTAAACATACTAGGAAATCATACCACAAAAGAGATTCCTCCTTAAAACTTGCCAGGGAAAACAGCGAGCTAGGATAAGAACAGGGGCAGTTTTCACACAACTCTGAGCCTTCTCATGTTTCCCTCAAATTAATTCTGAAGGAAAACCCCCACATTCCTAGGCAGAACAATAGCTGAAATATTAGCTGAGCTACAAAAACAAACAAAGAAAACCCTATTCAAGTCTGTTTTATTTGTCCTCTTTTGTTCCACTTGCTCCAGTGTGAAAGTTGCTATTTAAATTTCAGTAGTTGTGTTACAAGGGGCTGGTGTCTGTTCCAAAGCATCACCCTGAGAGCTTTTCACGGGAAGGTTTGCATAGTTCAATTCATTTCAAAATGCTCAGGAAAGCCTCCCCCCACTCTCTTCTAGCCAAACTCGCCCTATCCCCTCTCGGCTCTCAACTGCAGTGACACATACGGCCTGCTCTACTGGTCCAGAAAGCTCTTATGTGCAAACAGAAGCCACTGGTTGCATTTATCTTCACACGGTCAGAATTCAGTTGTGCAAAGCCATCCCGCTTTCAATATCCACTTCTCCATTCTAGCTCTGCCAGAAATTGCTTCCCAACAACCCCTCCTACTCCTTTGAAGAAAAACTATTTTAGCCTCATGATGCTGTCTTAAACATTACCCAGAACTGACCCTACTATGCTAGAACAGGAATGAAGATAATTAGAAATATGAGGGAGACCAAAAGCACAACTGCTCTTCTCAATTTCTAATTATTCTACCATTCGTTTTGTGACCAGTCAAAATTACAACAGCACTCAAAAAAGTGAGTTACATCCAGTACTCATCCTTAAGTTTGTCACAGCCTTACCATGTGAGGAAAATTTGGGAGCTTGGCAAGCCACATGTAGATCACATCCTGGAGTCATGTGATCAACATTTCTGACCTTCCCAGAAGGCTTCTAACAAGCATAATCAATGGGGGAAGTCAGATTTACTTAATGACTACAAGATTCAATTAACTGCAGTGATACAGTTAGCAGCTATGGCAATAGAAGGTTGTATAATTGGGCATGACTCACTTAATAACTGCCTTGCTTAGCAACTGAAATTCTAGTCTCAATTGTGGTTGTAATTCACGGACTACCTGTATTTTAATTTGGCCACAGGCCATTCTCCTGTTACCAAAGGCTGGTGCTTGACTTGGCAAGCCTTTAAATACAACGAACAGTTGTATTTAAAAAGTGCTAGAAACCCACTGCATATTTTTAAGACAGGGATATTTTTAACATGTCTGAATTAAATCACCCACCGTCTGTGTGACCATAACTGCTTTCCTTGAATTATAAAGGTATAAAAATAACTACAAAAGATTGTCAACTAAGCTCAGTGAACTAGCACCATGCAGATAGGACATATCTTACATCAAGGGTATCTTAACTCCCAGCCTGCAGGCTGGATGTGTCACGTGCTGGGCAAGCTCACACCCGATTTAGCAAAGGGGGGGGGAGTCATGATATGTCACGTGATGATGCCGTGACAACACAGGTTTGACATCCCTGTCCTACATGGCATTTAAAAAAAGATTTATTATTAATGTAAAGAAATGTACCATCCCCAGTAATTATCAAATAAAAGTAACTCAGGACTGCCAGTAATTTAGAATTGTAAACTTTGTGTTTAGAGACATCTGCAGTTATTTAGCAAAAAGTCATGACAACTCTAATAGTAATTCCTTTCATTTCATTAAAAAAAAACAATCCACTTTTATATTTTGTCCCAATCATCATTTCTAATTAAACTCTGAGCTTTTAGGCCTGTGCTGATTTTGTGGGGGGGGGGGGGGTGTTTGTGTGTGTGTGTGTGTGTGTGTTGCTAAAGTTCATTCCCACATTTTGTTAAGACATATTAACCCATTTGGTTTTGGTTTAGCATATTGCATGATTACTATTTACTCAAAAAGCTATGACTAACCAAACCACAGATTATTACATCCTAGGAAATCCAGACAGTATGTGGGAAATAAATGGCACTGATGAGGGGAATGATTACCTCAGTTGATGTGGATTGCTCTTTTGCTCTTCCTTAGGCTATTTCATCCTTAATTCTACAGCAGTGTCAGACTGACTTAAGTCATGTGGCTTTTTAAAGGAAACTTACTTTGTTCTAGAAAATCAGCTATGTGGAAACAGTTCCAATAGGACAAAAACTAGAAGGAAATGAAGTAGCCTTCACTACTATATCTCCACTGAATATGTTTGCATTGAGGAGGAGGAGGAGGAGGAGGAGGAAGAGGAGGAGGAGGAGGAGGAGGAGAAGGAGAAGGAGAAGGAGGAGGAATCAGGAGATTTGTCACATTGCCAAGTAACACCCTGGCCCTTTGGATTTTAAACGAACTATAAAGCATTACAGAACATTTTATTAATCTTCTCCCAAGTTAAGTTAATTTTCTTCTGTCTGAAAAAATATCTTAAAAATCTATCCAGCAAATTATATATATTACTCATGATTCCGCAAAGAGACCAAGACATTGTGTGTAGTCAAATCAATCCTATACCGTTAATGCTCAAGAAAGATCACATCTGTTTTTTTTTTAATAAGAAGTCTGGTTTTTCCATTTAACCTTCTGCAGGCATACACTTCTTTTTCCCCAAAAGAAGAGTGAAACTGAATGAGCAAGATGGCATACTTTTGCACTTGCTGCAGAGAAGGCTTCAACACGAAATCAGTTTATTAACGAAAAGGCAAACTGTCCCAACTGTCCAAAACAGAGTTTGGTTTTTCATGAAATTATATTTTGTATGAAGACATTTTTATTAAAGTTTGTGTTAAGCCCATTGTGAAATGGGAAGCCACGCTGTGAAAATGGGTAGACCTCCATTGTACAAATGGCTAAAGACTATCTCCCACATGAAGCTATCCATTTTTTCTTTCTGCATAGGCTGAGATTAATGCCCAGGTATCATTCATTAGGATTAATGCATGTATTTATTAGCTTTAAAACAAATGTCATCCAGAGGTACTACCTTTATTGGTACTTAAATAAAAAATATAAAAATTTATATTTAAAGTCTACTGCACAAACATACATGAAACAAAGTCTGGTTAAAAAGCAATATATCTTAGACTTCTTAAATGTAATAATAACAAACTGCCATTTTTTTAGGCTGCTTGAGCAAAATAAAAGCAGTGATGTGAATAACAGTGAAGTATGTCTTGGGAATTATAGTTTTGAATTATTTATTACAGAACTGCTTAAAATCTGCAATAGGTAAAAAAAAAACATTTCTTTTGAGCCCTTGTATGATAGGTAGCCCCACAGACAATGGGTAATGTCTTCCACATATTTGCAGTTCGATACACAGAGACATTTTTCTAGTGGTATTTTAAAACATTTTCTTGCTACAGGAAGAAAGAGTACTGCATGAGACTGTGGTCAACTGATACTGTAGGTACGATTGAGAATAGAAAATCAATTTAGATTTTTGCAGAACGATCATTCACCCCCTTCTTCCCCAAACCATATATTAAATGGTTTTTGTGCATTTAAGCAAATAAGTGTATCCTCAAAACTAACCTTGGAGGGGTTTTTTTGGGGGGGGGTTCAGCGATGTATGTTTCTTAGGGTATTGTAAAAGGCAGATAGGGTAAACAGAGTCCACATTTCATGTGACATTAAGAAGAGCTTCAAATGTTGCAACTCTAAACTGAACATCTGTAAAATAAATGGCCAAAATATTCTGACTAGAAAAACAAATTGAAAACAATAGAAAACAAATGTATCATCTTGAATACAATTCTCTAGCTCAAAATGATTTCAGAAAGTATGTTGAATAACAGTCCACTTTAGTTTTTAATCAAGCATGATATATGTTACATTATATTCCACTATTTTGTATATTAAGCTTACTCTCTCAGTGTCAGCTCCTCACAAGGACTTTGTGTTAACATATGCCTTTGCTGTTTACACTCTTTCTCCTAATATATATGGTGATTATTTAGGCATAGAATAAAAGGCAATTGAGTTTCTTGTCATTGTTGGAAAAATTATCTACCTTCCTACAGCTTAAACAATGATAAGTAACTTTAATTGGCCTTGAAAAGACAGGGGAGAAAAATTTTCTATTCATTTTTATTTCTGTTTTTCTTTTTCAGAGGATATTACTTTTTGATGACTATGCTTGCAGTCATGGTTGCTCCACACTGGATGCACGAATTTGTCTTTTGCATGTTATATATGATACACGTGAAGAATCTTTTTATAAATATGCTGGCAATCAAAGCACACGGAATCTATTGGCAGACAAATCAGTCAGGATTTTTAGTTAACCCATTCAAAATTCTATTTTGGTAACCTAATTTGTATATACTAGCCTGTGTTCTCTAATCCCATAATTTTAGAAATAAATCCTATCCCCCCACCCACCCCCAAACTCTACTGTACAAGATTGTAATTTAAATCAATTCTGGCTCTTTTAGTTTACACCTTCACCTGGAAGTATTCTGAAACTCTCTTATGTCACTAATTATTACTACTATGTGGATAAACTTGAATGGAATGCTCTGAGAAGATGACTTGAGTCTTGAATTTAATCAGAATGAGAGGGAGAGGGAGAGGGAGGGAGGGAGGGGAATGTATGTATGTGTGTGTGTGTGTGTGTGTGTGTGTGTGTGTATTTCCCACACGCATCTAAACTCTGATGGTTTAGGAACTATCACTTTCAACTTGTTTGCCCTTTCTCCAATCTGTTCTTGGTAGTAGTTTATCTGATGAAAAGATCTGAAGATCTTTAAACTTTATATATTTCTCTGATCACTGGAAAGTTGGTTTAATCTTTAAAATTACTTTAAAATGATTTTTGGATTCTTTTTCCCTAAGACCAATAAAACTTAGTTTGCTTTTTCTAAGAAATTAAAAACTCATCATGTTGTTATATGACGTTATGTAAAAGAAAATGGAGAATGTCTTTCCTCTAATAAGCTCATAAATTGGTCACTGTAAGATCCTCCAGCTGGCGAGATGAGTGGGTGAATAGGTAGGCAGAGCTGACTCACTTCTACCCTCCCAGGTGTTAATGAGAATCACAGCAGTGCCCTTCCTGCAGCTGCTACAGACGAAAGGAGATAAATTACAATTCTAAATTGTTTACACTTTCAAAGGGCACTTAAAGGGGCTTCCCACAAGGGATCAAAATGCCCTTTCCCACCAAAAGCATATCACGAATAATATGACCCTATTAACCCCTCAAATTCTAGGGCTCTAAGCACTGAAGAAGATGTTACTGGATAGCATCAAACAGAATTAAAGGAACTTCCAACAAATATTCCCTAAATTCTTAAGAAGTTCAAACTATTTTTTTCCACCAATACTAAGTGACATCAGTTGAAAGTTCAGGGAAAGTTCTTGTAGATAATTGTGATTTACACTTTTATTATATAACACAATCCACTTTGAGTTTTTTGTTGCCAAAATTCTGCACTTCTAGCACATGTTATACACATATTCTGATGCTCAAAGGGAGTGATGGAGTGACTCCCAACTCCATAGCCTACAGTATATGAAAAAGACCTGTGAGCTGTTATCTTATTTTCACCTTCAGAAGTAAACTAAGTAGACTTAAGGGTCTTTTATCCTTACCCATGCCAATACTTTGTGGATTTCCTCTCTAAAAAGGAAAATCTTAGCAGAAGTTATCACTGCAACAACTCAGCTTGAGAAGTTGAAAGAGAGGGTTTTACTTTTCACACCCCTCACAAAAAGGAAGAATAAACTTAAGGTTTATGTTACAACCTCGGACTTTTGAATTGGACAAATAATCTTTTGAATTGCACCTTTTTAACAAATAATCTTGCCATAGTCAATTACATTCTGGTACCATTGCTTTCACTACTTGAAATGCACTACTTGAAAACTGAATGTAATACAAAATATAATGCTGTAATTACTGATTAGCAATAGCACATTAGAACATACCACATCAAATCTGGAGCCAGTATATCATACAGTAAGTTGCTGATTCATTTCCAAGTAGTTATTATAATCTTAGTTTTAATTATAGAATAAAATTTATTTTTTTTAAAAAAAACACTCGCTTTACATAAACCTGTCAAACCATCAAGATTGTTCTTTGAGAGTTTGGTCTCTTGTTATCTGAAATTAGGTAGGTAGTAATGATTACTATTTCTGATGCTTCGTCTTTGTGTTTATTTTCCAGAAAGGCTTGCTTGAATCATCTTTATTTTCTTTTTGGAACCAAGTGGAATGGGCAGGATTTTTAAAGTTGTTATTCGCTTTCTTCATGCTGGAGTTTTAACAATTGGCATAATATGTTGTAGTATTTTAATTGCAATGTAAACAATATACTCTATTCCATCCTCAAACCAAGGTCCAAATACGGCTTAAAGTTTAGATACATACAGTAAATATGTATTCCCCCAAAACATAATTGCTATTTTCAAATGCCATGTATTTTGTTGGTTAACCTAATCATGGCTTACTTAATTGTCCAATTTTCTGGCTTTGCGCAATCTATTGAACTATGCGCTAACCACATGGATTGTGTTTGCACAATCCTTGAAGCTAAAATCTCATTTAATGTGCAAAAACACCCAATAAGTAAGAAATGATTTTTCTTCAAATTAAAAGCCAAGGCTTTGTTCCTTCCCTAAATATTTTCTATGTCCTGAATTAGTCAAATGATTATGAGAGGTGGGGGGGGGAATTAAACCTTAAATAACCTTGTATTGCATAATTTTTCTGGGCCTCAGGATTCTAATGGCTCAGTAAAATGTCCAATATATTTCTTTTGCTTCATTACCATGGAATGATCTCATAGGATAGAACTAATACAAACTAGTATCAAGGGCCTGGTTTTCTCAATCCTTATTTGCTGTCGTTTTAAATTACAAATGCCTTATGCCTCTGGCTGTGACCGCTGAATTAGTTTTCCTAAACTTGAGCCCAACCACAAACTTGGAAAAGTGTTGCAAGCATCTGCTTCAGAAGAAACTTTTAAGTGTTTTCAGCAGTAAAACACCCAAGTAGGACATTCTTCATCAGGAGTAGATTAAAATGTCAGCAAACTTGGTATCTCATTCTGAAAAGCCAGTCTTCCTACCCCACCAGTGCTTTTCAATATATTTCCTAGGAACTAAATTCTCTCAAATATTTTATTGACATGGATGTTTGTAGCAAATATCTTTTTTTAAGAGAAAAAAAAGATATGATGAAGATTAATGACTACATGAGGGAGCTAGTAACAGGATGCAGAAAGCCATTTGGCCTAATGGTTAATGTATAAGTCTGGAAATGGGGAGACTCTGAGTTCTAATCCTGGTTCAGGCATGAAGCTAGCTGGGTGACCTTCTCCTTCATTCTCCCTCAGCGTAGGAAAGTGGCAGTGGCAAACCACTTCTGAAAAACCTTGCCAAGAAAACTTACAGGGATTGGTCCAGGTAATTGACCTATTCTCCAAAGCACCTACGGGCAGGACAAGAAGCTCATGTTCCATGGAAGAGATTGGGCAACCATTAATTCGGAACTATGTAAGGTCTCCTTATTTGGACAGGAAGTGGGACTAGAAGACCTCCAAGGTCACTTCCAGCCCTATGATTCTATGTCTATGTTTATGTCACCAGGACTGATTTTAAGGCACAAAAAAATCCAGATGTTTAAGTATACATATTGTTTTGATATAAGCATTATTTATATATTATCTGTTATTTTTATTTGCTTTCTACTGAAAATATGTATAAATCATAGGCATATTTTGTTACCATTCATACAAATATGACATGAAGTATAAAGGAACAATCTCACTGACACACTGCAGGCTAAAATGGATTGGACATGTATCTACAAAATAGGTAGATCTACCCCATCCCCCATTTTCCAATCTACTTTGGAGAGTTGGGAGACCGTTTGGAGTATGGAAGCATATCCAGTGTGGAAGTATATCCAGTGAAGCATACCCAGCTGTAGAGGGTATGAGCCAGTTTGGTGTAGTGGTTAATATACCAGGCTAGAAACCAGAAGACTGTGAGTTCTAGTCCTGCTTTAGGCACAAAGCCAGCTGGGTAACCCTGGACCAGTCTCTCTCTCAACCCTAGGAAGGAGGAGGCAAGGGCAAACCACTTCCAAAATCTTGCCAAGAAAACTACAGGGGCTTTTCTAAGTAGTTACCAGGAATCACTGGAAAGTGAACACTTGCGGGCATGCACGCGTACACATACACACAAAGACACACAGAGACACAGAGTGGTAAGCAGGGCAAGGAAAATTCTCTGGGAAGCAGAAGTCTATTTCCATTGTGTTGGGTGAAGCTCTATAGCTATAATGTTCAAATGGCTCAAATATATTCAGCAACAACAACAAAAAGTGCTTGAAAACATGAAATTCGTTTGCCATTGGTTTTTTTCCTGCAATAGTTAGACTAAAATGCAACTGCTCCTTCATAGTTCCAAACATCTTAATAGCCAAAATAGCTTGGGTACGATGCTGCATAATTTAGCTTGTAATACAAAAGTAGCTAGATAACACAATCCTTTTCAAACTGAAGCCTGCACAAACTTTATTTGAAAGCTCGTAATCAAAAATGTGAGCAGAAAAACAAGATTTATTGTTAATAAGATGAAATAGAATCAATGTGATTATTGCTCACGTATTTAACCATTTCTCCTTCATATTCATTATTAATGGAGGACATTTTGCACCAAGGACGGGAGAGACAGGGTTGTTCCCCTTACACCTTGTACGTAGTAGCATTCCAAATAATATCTCAGCTGGGCTATCTAGGCAGCCACAGGAATTGTCCTTCTTTAGCTAGAAGAATTCTTCAAACTATGCATGAGTGGTGAGAGGAAAGATAAGAAGCGGAGAGACAGCAGTGCTTCAGAGTGTGATTAAATAAATCATTAAATAAATACAGTAGGCAACAAGTAATCTGTCTCTTCTTTCTGTCTCTCCACTTCTTATCTTTCTTTTCCCAATTCCCATTTTCTCTCTTCTTCCTCTCCAGCAGCAACCTTGAGAGTTTATAAGTTTCCTTTCCCAGAACAATCACACTCTGCTCCAATCTAGAGGACTGGAAAGCTTATGAAACAATAAATATCCCTTAAGGTGTCACATACATTCTACTGTTTTTAACTGCATAAGACCTAATAAAAATAATTTCATAAAGCATGAAATTACCATCTCTACAGGTTGAACTGTATTCATTCTCTAAGGACAAAGGTCTTTGGCAGCTAAAAGAGCTGTAAAAAGGTAAAGGTTCACCTTGCACATATGTGCTAGTCATTCCCGACTCTAGGGGGCAGTGCTCATCTCCATTTTAAAGTCGAAGAGCCAGCGCTGTCAAAGATGTCTCCATGGTCATGTGGCTGTCATGACTAAACGCCAAAGGCGCAAGGAACGCTGTTACCTTCCCACCAAAGGTGGTCCCTATTTTTCTACTTGCATTTTTTACGTGCTTTCGAACTGCTAGGTTGGCAGAAGCTGGGACAAGTAATGGGAGCTCACCCCATTACACGGCACTAGGGATTCGAACCTCTGAACTGCCAACCTTTTGATTGACAAGCTCAGCGTCTTACCCACCGAGCCACTGCGTCCCTGCAAAAGAGCTGTATATGGTCTGTATTTTGTTGTTTTATTATTAGGGGTATGGTGAGCAAGTCAAAATTATTTTTTTAAAAAAAATATTAGGTGATCATTATTTTATAGAATAATTGGAATTGTGCAGATGCTGCAGGTAACTTGAAAATAAACAGCTCCCACTATCTATCAAACCCAAATTCAGTTGCTAGAAATAAATGGAATATCAAGGGCAGAGTCAGTCATGCATTTTGTCTTGACATTGTAGAGCATTTGGGCCAGACAGTTTCTCTCAACCCAAATCACCTCACAGGGTTGTTGTTGTTGTTGTGGAGAAAATAGGAGGAGGAAGGGATATTATGTATATTTGCTGCCTTGAGTTACTTACTTATAAGGTAAGAATGGCAGGATTTTAAAAATCGAATAAATAAAATGGTAAAGAAATTCATACGCCAGCCTGTGGAAGTGATGCAACAAAACTAGACTTACGTTAAAGGGTAGAGAGGAGAGATAATTCAGAGAAAGAGAATGTCATAGGGAGAAATGTTACTCCAAATCTACTCTCATGAATCTAGTCCAAGATCTTTCCTGTGCCCTCAATTTTTTAAAAGAAAATAAGAAAAAAAAATCAGTTTATTAAACATTCGTATCAAACTAATCTTCAGGAATGTTGGAGCCTACTCAAGACTTTCACCTTCTTAAGATGAAAAAAGTTCCATAGCAGTAAAAGTTTACTAATTGGCCATCTGCTGCCTTCAAAATTTGTACTTCTCTCCACTTAATGATAGGGTTGGCCTGGGAGCACTTAAACAAAAAATCTAGAGTTAAGCTAGTAGAGTGGAACTTTCTATTCTGCTGTCTTTTCTGAGGGCCCCCAAACATGCAGTGCCTTTTCATAGTGATCAATTAATTTAAGGGAGGAGAAAATAATCTGTGAGGTTATTATTTGTATTTTTGAGGTGCTGTTGACTTAAGGTCCTTTGGGTTTTGCAATCCTTGCAAGTAATATCAAAAACGTATCAAAATTTAAATTAAGTCAGTAAAGATAACATATGTTCCAGATATGAACTTTATTTTCTTACCCTAAATCTAGAGCAAGACTTATGCAAAGTGACAGCGCCATTCTCCTCTGACTTAGTTTACCTCTTTTGGGGCTTGAACAATATTTTTCTGAAGCATCAATTCAATTCAGTTCAGTTTATTACAGTCATAAACCAGAGACCAGAACAAATAAAAACACTCAACAAATGTACAATTAAAAATTCTAGTATAAAATAATAAATAAAATATCAGATGAAAACTCAATAAGGAGTCTCCTTTAGTTCACCCAGATGTGCTTTCGACATAGTGAAGCCCGTTTTCTCACTGCCATAAATATTTCGTTATTATTATTGTTGTCAATTGATGTCATACTTTCCTGGCAATTATTAAGAATACCAAAGAGATTGTCCTGTCCTTATCTGCAGTTTATGGTGTCACTATCATGTCCTGACGGCCTCCATCTCTCTATTTATTTATTTATTTATTTATTTATTTATTTATTGGTTCGATTTATATGCCACCCTTTTCCAGAGACTCAGGGCGGCTTACAATGCATTAAGCAATAGCCTTCATACTTTTGTATATACCTGCTTAGTAGGGCTTTCGCCCCCCCCCAAAAGCGGTGTTCTTTTTTTTATATACAAAGTCAGCTTATTGCCCCCACAATCCGGGTCCTCATTTTACCTACCTCGAAAGGATGGAAGGCTGAGTCAACCTTGAGCCTGGTGAGATTTGAACTTGCAGTAATTGCAGGCAGCTGGTGTTACTTAACAGTGCTTTAGTCTGCTGTACCATCAAGGCTCTTTTTGATCACAGTGTGGTCTTCATCTCATCCCTGGCCCATAAGTGAAAAGGGCTTAAAATATGAAGGATAAAGGTAGCCTTTTTCACCCTTAAGATGACACTTTTACATCACAGCTTCAAGATATATAATTTGTGATACTTTCCCACTTATTATCAGGGGAACAATCATGTCAGTTGACCTACAGTCATTGTGATCAGAGGTGTGTTTTGGATGAACATGAATATGTGACCCACCCACCCACCCACAACACACACTGAACCACTTTTGAAACCAACTTCTTTGTAGGCTTCCTACAATATAGAAGCGAGGAGAACACAGTGCTCCCATTTTGTTTTGGGGGGGAGGAGGAGAAAGGGGATGCATTTATGCAATTCCGTATTAACAGTGCTTGAACATATATTAGCCTTATTTTATTTTGCTTTGTTGCAGTTTCCAGAAAATAATGGAGAACATTGAACTGAAATTTTAACACGTAGCTTTCTCCAGCTTCCTTATAAGTGTCAGATTCAATCATACTCTCCTTCAAAAAAAGACAGGACTGTCTAGCAGCTAGTCAATTTGAGAAACTCTGCAGAAAATGTTTTCCTATGTGCTAGTTTATTTCACTTCATTTTAATTTGAACGATTTCTAAGTAGGATGTAGGGCTGCCAAATCTGCCTAGAGAAACCCAGGCAGAGCTCTGAAGTCAACCTTGCTCAGCTGATAGTACAGTACCCTGGTGCTGAATGCCTTCTTCCCTGGCTAATGGGGTGCTGAAAGGGGAGGGCTGCCAATCCAGAAAGAGACAAGCCTTAACTGGAAATGAATGACATCTCACAGATCAGGACAATGTCATTTGACAGGATAGGAATTAGCAACAGGGACAACCGATTTTGCGTCAGCCTGGTTTTGTGCCAGTGCAAAGAGGAGCGGATGGGACTTTAAGGTAATAATAGAGAAAGGCCCTATAGGCCATTCTAAAAAGGGGATATAATAATTCTGGATACTAAACTTTGGACTAACTTTTCTCAAATTCCGGTTCATATGCAACACTACTAAACAGGGAGCATAGCACATTGTCACCTAGATTTCCTCCTGGCTGTCAATTTATCAGTTCCAAGTGGATGAAAAATGGATACAGCGTATATGTTTGTGTATGTGTATATTCCCTTCACATGACATTCAATTAAGCTATCGAATTCAGTGTACTACAAATGAAGTAATGAATGTAGTATCAATTGAAGTATCACCACCCTGAAAGTTTAAAAGAAGAATAGGCTTGTCTATGAAGTAAAGCTACCCGAGGTTATTCATTAGTTTTATGTCCTGACTTTCATCTAGTAGGAGCTCATTGCATTGCGTCTGCATTGCATTATTCCTCCTGTTTACTTCCTTAACCAAAACCCTGGGAGATAGATGGCTAAGGGACAACTGATTCAACTGAACTTCCATAAACTTGGATCTCCTCAATCTTTGTCCCACAATTAGTAGTACTGGTGATCAATATATAAGAAATGAATTGTTACTATGCTCATATCCTGCTTAGAAACTTGGATTAAAAGCACTTTTGCTTGGATTCCTTGCAGCTGTTACTGTCACTGAAATATAGGGAAAGAATGGAGGGGGGGGGGGAAACTTTCAGGAAAGTCAGAATATTCCTATGATTATTCCAATTCAAGAAATCAAAAAGGATTGTGACCATCTGGACACACAATTAGCATTCTGTCTTGGTTGTGATGCAATGGGGGAGGCAGATGAACCCTGTCTATACAATCAGGACAGGGTTAGTGAGCATCCAGCAGATTCAAGAGCAACAAATGAGCTCTTCTAATCACAAACAACTTATTAGAGACAGGCACCAGCAACAGGATGTCTTTCCGCGCTTCGCCCTCATACATCAAAACCATCTTAGCAGAGAAATGGCCATTCTTCCTTTCTCTCTCATGAACATGTGACATCCAGAAAATGTACAGCTATGAATGGGGGGGGGGGGGGACAATTCCTATGCATCTAGATTTAAAATCTATTTCCTAGGACTGAAAATGGAAAGAATTAAATAATTCAGTTCAAATTATGATTATTCTCTCCTTTACAATACAAAACAGAGGGGAAATTTGGTATTTTTCAATAATGTCTTTTAATACGTAAAAGCACTATTCTCTAGGAAGGTTTGTCCCTTTATAAGCATTACAACTCAAATATTGAATATTCTCATGTTTGTATGTGTGTGTGTGTGAGACAGAGAAAGTGGGGAGGGAGGGACGCACATTTGTTAGTTTGACACATATTTTACCGATAACTTCTTGACAGAATTGTACTGGCAGTAACGGCACTTAATTTTTAGTAATATCCTTAAGATTGCATTATTCCTTATTTTCAGAAAAGGCAACATTGGTTTCAGTAGAACTTACTTTCAGCTGGATAGTAAATAAGTTGCAAAGTTTTGGACATTTACAGGGAAATTCCCAACGTGTTCTTCCAACCAGAGTTATTTGGATATTTCACAAACATTTTAATTCACAATTTGGAAGCAAATGCTGTTGGAATGTATGACCTTTTTTTTATATATAATGCAGCCTATGTTGCACTATGCAGACTGCATTAAAACTATCTTCTACATTCTACATTCACAGAGTTTTGATACTGACAGATGGTGGTGAAGTAAACTACCAATTTTTTTAAAAAATAAGCAGCAGCTGGAATGTTTTTCTTTTCTCTTTCTAACACTTTTGTAGATTTTAAGGTGAAGTACACAAGTTTAAATACTCCCCATTCACACCTCATATTTGCCGGTAAAGGGGATAATTAGGGAGTCTTTAGTATTCTCTGAGTTTAGTTATTTGCTTGCAGATGTTTCATTACCCAACTAGGTAACACCGATTGGGTATTTCCTATTTGCTTTGATCCTGACCAGTTCTGGAATCTGCTTGAAAGCTCCTCAGATCTGCCCCTTCTCTCTCCTCAGTCGCCAGTTGCGTGCTTTGCCCTTAGCAAAGACTAAGGACCCCCAAGTTCAATAGTGTGTGTGATTTTTTTTCTTCATTTCCCTGATTCAAATCATCAGCATCTGCGGGTAGAGTTTCCCTCCAGAACAAAACCCCTTCCCTAAATACTACAGTACCGAGCGGAGTTAGGGAATTAGGGACCCACAATCTCCTCCGTGTCAAGAGAGAGACGGGGGGAGGGAGTGGGGGAGAGAGAGAGAGAGAGAGAGGGAGAGGGAGAGGGAGAGGGAATTTGAGGCATTGGAGCGAGCGGTTTCTGCTCCGCTGCGCCCTCCAATTCCAATTCAAACCCAATTCCTCTTTGAAGAAAGAGGATCGAAAAGAGGATCAATCGAAGTAAGCTCTTCCTTTTTTGCCAGGTTACTCAGCATCCAGGGAAGCGGGAAAAGACTATTCGCGTGTTTTTTGAGGGGAAGGGAGGGAATCATTTGTTTGTAAAGGTGTCTCACTCCTCGCCTTCCCCCTGTTAAATTACACTCACCTCCTCCCTTACTAATTTCAATCTAACCCGGCCTAGCTCTTGGGGGAAGTTTTGCCCCCTTGCTGGCGTTCGGAGGACTCAACGGTCCGCTTTCCCATCGGCAGTTTCTCGAGAGGGCAACAAACATCTATGGAGACTCCGGGACCAGCAAAAAGGCGAACACCTTCAAATCGGGGGCCCCTTTATGGCAGGCAGGGTTCTGCCCCGAGGGCTGGGGGGGTCTCTCTCTCTGGTCACGTGCCAAGCGCGTTCCACTTTCTAGCAACACGGCAGCCCTAATAAGGCACCGAAAGCCCACGCGGGACTCTATAAAGCTTAGCCCCCGGCAAGAACTTGCTTTGAAGGCTCCAGTTCAGATCGGAGACCTGCAGCTCGGTACTAAAATAGACCGGTTGCACAGGCCGTGCTGAAGCCCAAACCTTGAACAACTAAGACGTAAAATCCTTTAAACGTAAAACATAATTCTAAACAAAAAAAGGAAAGAAATGGCAAGTGGGTGCAAAAAACACACACACAACCTCAATCCAACCAGAGACCTCGCTGAGACGGGGACCGCAGCCCTTCAGTACAAACCCACCCCTGACCTTTTGCAGAGGGTCTCACTCACCCAAGGCTGCCAGCCGGCCGACTTCCCTGCAACCTGCAGGGGTCGACAGAGCGGGTGATCGGGTGAGACCCACCGCCCTCCCTTCCCCCGCGCAGAAGATCCGCTCCCCACAGCAAAGGCGAACCGGTAGGACGCCAGATCCGGGACCCGCCGGGGCAACTTAAAGGGGCTTGCCCGGGCCGCGGTAACTCACCGACGCACTCGTTGGCTTCGCGGGCGGTGGCCCTCTGCCAAGGCCTGTCGTAGTGGAAAGGCTTGCAGCGGTCGCACTCGGGCCCGGCGGTGTTGTGCTTGCAGTCGCAGACCAGGTGGTCGTCGCGGTCGCGGACGCAGCGGGAGGCGTGCCCGTTGCACTTGCAGCGGCCGCCCACCTGGAGGTCGGAGACGGCGTAGTAGTAGGAGTCGCGGGCCAGCTCGGAGTCGTCCTCGTTCTCGTCGCCGAAGGTGTGGAGGCGGCTGAAGACCACCTTGATGTCGGTGGCCGTGACCCAGTCCTGCAGGACGGGCGAGTTGTCGAAGTCGTGGGCCGAGGGCCTGCCGTCGAGGGTGCTGAAGGCGATGAGCCCGCCGCTCAGGGGCCGCATGTCGGTGTGGGAGTCGGTGCAGATGGCCTCCTGCTCGTTTTGTTTGGTGATAGCGGCGCGGCTGGGCTTGTTGTACATCTTGCGGCACTGGGTGGAGTAGAACTGGAAGGGCACCCAGCTCTTGCCGCCGTCCATGGACTTGGCGATGGCCATGGACTCCGGGCGCGGCGAGCAGAACTGCAGGCTGACGTAGGTCACCTCGAACTTCTTGCCCAGCGCCAACACCAGCGTCACGTTGAGCGGGTGCTGCACGAAGCTCTCCGACTGCCAGCAGGTCAGGTTGTGCGGGTTGTTGAGGTCGGTCAAGTAAGAGGCCGGGTGGGCCCGCTTGGGGTCGGCGGCGTCGCACAGGTGGCAGCTGCGGCTCCGCTCCTCGCCCTTCTCGGCCAGCACGCAGTAGCGCGCCTGGGGGCGGCCGCAGGTGCTCGACACCTTGACCTCCTTGCCGAAGGCGGCGTTGACGAAGTCCGGGATGCAGCGCCTCGGCTGCCCGTTCTCGTCGTAGCAGGGATCCGGCTGCGGGGCCGTCTGCACGGCGAACATGTTCAAGCCGTAGCCGCCGCGCACCCCCTCGGCCAGGCAGGCCACCGCCGCCAGGGCCACCAGGGCTTCCCAGCCCGCCGGGGACATCCTCCCTGCCTGCCTGCCTGGTGGGCGCTGAGGGAAGGGAGCCTGTGGAGAGAAAGGAGAGACCGCGGGTCAGCTCTCGTAGCGCTTATACACCTCCCTTCCCTCCCCCACCCCCTCCGGGGCCTTCCTTGGCAGCCTCGACTCTGACCGGCCAGGAGAACGTGTTTTGGGGCGCAGACCTCCCGGTTGTCCCAGCGACCCGCTGAGCCGTAAGTGGAGGACTGCTGGGGCTCGTCCCGGGTTGTGGGGGGGAAGAGGGTGTAACCCTGCTCGCGAGCGGAAAAGGAGCCTCGAGGGAGAAGAGCGGCCCAGCGAGTCGGGGGGAGCCGCTTGAGTGACAGATGCCACAGTCCGCCTCAGTTGAAAAGGCCGCTTTGGGAATGTAGGGCCCACCAGTCACGCGGGGCTCTCTCTCTGTTAAGTCGTCCCCACCACCCACATACACACATAAGGGCCCCCCCCCTTGTGCCAAGTCAGCGTCAGCCTGCCCCGCATCGCAGTGGAATTCCGAACCTAGTTGCGCCCTTTGCGAAGCCAGACTTGGATGGGCTCGCACAAACTAGCCCCAGTCCGTATTGGGGTTCAGGGCACGGGGGAACCTAGCCCATGAGTTCAGGGCAACGGCTTGGAAATCTTTTCACATTTAAGAGCCGCTCTTGCCCTCTGTCATAAGGCGATACACACACACACACACACACACACACACACACACACTCTAAAGCGGAGGGGACCTTTGAAGGACTCTAAAGGACACCAAGCACCAGCAATTTTTGCCCACTGTAGATTTATTGTCCACGGATCACCTTGGACCTCCTTTTTGTAGCTAGCTGCTCTCTCAGGAGAATGAGACAAGTAGGACAACCCTGTCGACCTACCGCGGGAGCCTAACTCCTCCATTCTCCTGACTTTCGGGGGACTATGAGCCCACTCCCCCTTGCGTGGAAATCTCCCCAGGGCACCAGGTAAAGCGAACCCATTCTCCCAGCTTTTCCCTCGCGCAATCGGTTGTGATAGGGCAGACGGGTGAGATTTTGTAGTTACAAAATCCCTGTCAGGGAGATTAAAAGTTCGAATGGAGCGAACCGACAGAAGGCTTTCGCTACTGTTGGCTCGAAAATACCATCTGGAGGACTCCAAGGGCCTTGGCTCTTAGCTTGTCCAGCACCCTTGGACTTAGACCCAATCAATGCTTATGAGGGGGTCTCTTTTCTTTTACCTTCACTTTCCGAGAATGTTGCCCCGAAGAGCTTGCTTTTGGAATCGAGTCCCCTGTGAGGACCGACTGATCCCCCAAGATCACAGCAATGTAGGAAGCTGCGCAGCCGAAGTTGGTAATTCTCTTTATCTAAACACCCAACCATAAATGCCCCAGTCACACTTAAACCTGGCGGAGGGAGAGGGTGGGGACCACGCAGAGCTTCGGTGTGTCGCAACTACCCAGGCAGTTGGGTAGCGTTAAGTGAAGCAAAGTTCCATTATCCAAGGATCAGCGAGCCTCGTGGGTTCGCCTATCTCGCTAAGTCAAAATGTGATTTGGGTAGCCCAGGACTTAACACTACTTGTGAACCAAGTCCTTAAAACACGTTAGGCCAATAGTAGTTAACATCTGGCTTAGCAAGCTGGAGAAACCCCTTCCTCGTGAGTAATCGGAACGTTTTCTTAGCGGAGCGCTTGGGATATTGCACTGCACGAGAAAAAGCCGTTTCTCTTTCCCCAAAAGGGTTTCCTGGTGCTTCCCTCCAGCAAAGAAATGGCCTTAAGGTCGCAGCCTGAGCGTGCACAAAGCCTTCTGCTGGGAATTGGTCCCGAATTGGTGCAAGCAGTCAACTAATACAAAGGTTGGGCTGGTGAAGCGGCAATTACCTGCCACCCAGATCTATCACCGACGGAAGAAAGGCAAGGATGGGACGGGGAAGCTAAATCTCAGCCGCCGCCGCCCCGCACGATCAATCAATTCAGTCCAGACTCCCGAACCCTACTAGTTAAACAAGCGCCGGTCCAAAGCCCATTTGGGAAGTGGGTTTGGTTTCCCAATGAACGTGGCGCAGGGGCAGATCCAAGCAGGGGAGAACTCTGAAAGGTTGGGG
This sequence comes from Arizona elegans, assembly GCA_022577455.1. Taxonomy (NCBI): domain Eukaryota; kingdom Metazoa; phylum Chordata; class Lepidosauria; order Squamata; family Colubridae; genus Arizona; species Arizona elegans. The sequence continues at coordinate 60,972,592 of JAKOOJ010000003.1, forward strand.
AAAAGGTCTCTGCGCGCCCAGCATGGAGACATTTGCGAGACTGGCGGCTGTCCCCGCGGGGAACCGTTGCCAGCTGGACCGTTTGGTGGCCCTCTTGTTGCTTCTTCGGCCTCAACCGGAGAAAGACCCCGCGCGGCTAGAGATGCGCCGGAGAAGTTGGGAGGCGGCGAGAAGTTTTCGTCCGTCTTTTGGCAGGAAGCGTCGGTCCCGCCTCGGTCGGGTAGCCAGACTCTCGCTCTCTTCAGGTAGCGGTCAGCTGGCCTTCCCACCCCGGAGCCCGCCCTTAGCTGCCCCCGAGAGCAAAGGGGTCACCCGGGCTGCTGCCTGCGGGACAGCTCCCTCCCTCCCTCCCTCCCTCCCTCCGGCCTGCCTGCCTGCCTGCCTCTCGGACTCCTTCCCGAGCTACCTTGCCTGCAGCGGGTCGTTCGCTTCCTCGGCGGTGGCGCGGGCAGCCGCAGCTCCAGGCGAGCTGGAGACTCTCAGGGGTCTCGATCGGTGCCCATCGTGCTGTCCCAGCGAACGGCCAGGCTCCGCGGATGTCGGGAGCGTGTGAGGCGGCAAACGCGGGCCGAAGTTGAGGTCATCCCGGAGGAGTGACACCCCGTGGGCTCGCGCGGGGGAAGAGAAAACGACATCCACTGGCGGGATGGCAGCTCTCGCAACGGACGGGGGCGGGGAGCGGTGTGTGTGGGAGGTGGGGGGGGAGGGAGGAAGCGAGAAGGGGCGGCCCTGGCACTCGTGCACTTGCGAAAGGGAGGGGGAGGAGCGGTGGGGAGGGGGGAGGCGGAGCCGGAGTGGCCCAACGGGGCAGGATCAGGCTTGGCCTTGGAGACTTCCTCATCAACACCCATCTCAACAGGACAGGATAGAGAAGATCCCCTCGAAAAAGCCAGGTGTGAAAAAAAAAGAGAGTGGCCGATGTCCCTCATATTAGCACAGCAGAAAAACCACGTTTTTGCTTTATGGCAAAGAATCTCCATCCCCCTCATCCTACTTAAACCGGCGTTTCTTTCTGACCCAGGGCCGAAACGTTCTGGAGCTTCAAAAAAAAGGAGAGAGAGAGAGAGGGAGGGAGGGAGGGAGGGAGGGAGAGAGAGAGAGAGGGAGGGAGGGGAGGGAGGGAGGGAGAGAGAGAGAGAGAGAGAGAGAGAGAGAGAGAGAGGGACTGGACAACCATTTGTCTGAAATGGGATAGGGTCTCCTGCTTGAGCGAGGGGGTTCGACTAGAAGATCTCCAAGGTCCCCTCCAACTCTGTTATTCTGTTGTGTTCTGCGGCTCAAAGAGCCTGTAGTACAGTGGACTAAAGCACTGTTATTAACAGATTAACATCTGCTGCTTGCAATTCCTGCAAGTTCAAATCTCACCAGGCTCAAGGTTGACTCAGCCTTCCATCCTTTCAAAGGTAGGTGAAATGAGGACCCAGATTGTGGGAGCAATAAGATGACTTTGTATAACGCATTGTAAGCCGCCCTGAGTCTCCGGAGAAGGGCGGCATATAAATTAAAGCAAAAAAATAAAGAATAAAATGGAGAAATTGGCTGGCAAGAGGCTAAAATAAGCGATGAAGGAGCGGCAGTTAAATCGAAGCTGGGTGCTGCTGATCTATAGTGTTTGCTCCTGTCAGAGCATCTGGAATTGGGGGGGGGACTCTTTTGGAAGATCTTCGACCCTCACGGGGCTACTCAGACAGGGGGGAAAATCCACGCCCCTCCCTCGCTGTTCACTCCTCGCGGGCACAAAAGATTCGCTTCTCTCCCTTATCGGCGTTCGCGCACACATACCTAAAGTCTCAAGCTTTTTGTCTCAAATCACTGCTGCCAAATTTCCATCCCGGCATGAAATATTTAATGAAAGACTCGGCGAAACGAAACATGCAGTTAGCAGCCTGCGGCTTTATCTCCAAGTATATTAAACTTGTGCTACTTAACAAGACTCTGGACCTGAGATTCAAGGTTGTCTGTGCAAGCTAAGTAGAAATCGGAGAACTTTTTCCTCCAGCTGGTGATCTTTCTTCCCTTTTTCAATATTTAAATCAGCTTTTCAAGCCTTGAAAATTGCTGGCACGTGTTGCCCTTTGAAAACGGGACTCCTGTTGTAATAATGTAGCTGATGTGCATTGAATTCTATGGAAACAATGCAATACGGCTCTTCTTGCCTTGGCTCACCTATGTGCCATGGTTCACTTCATAGTTTCATAGAGTCCCTATTCTTGTTAACATGACACCCACCTCTCACGACTGAATTTTAAAACCAGGGGATGGGTTCTTTTTGGAGAGAGAGAGAGGGAGGGAGGGAGGGAGAGAGAGGCAGGCAGGCAGACAGACAGACAGACAGACAGTGGGCATGTTTGTGATGTCTGGATAAAAAATACCTGAGCTTTAATTTTTTGGGGAGAAAAGTAGGTTTGGAGATTGTTCCCCATAGCCAATGAATCCAGGATCTATGACTTTTGGTCAAGAAGAAAATCTCGCAACTTCTGTTGTACATGAAATGATATGTTGGGTTGACTATAGATGGGAGAGGCTATGAAACTTAATTCCTGACTCCTGCAGGAATTCCCCTTTACACTAGAATGGTAATGCATAGATCACTAAGCGAATGCTATTCCCTTGAGGCTTATGGAACAATTGTTTCCACAAGTTTGCAAACCAGTTCAAGCTCTACACAATGTTTGACTCAGGCCCTGGAAGTAACATTTAGACTTTTAGTAATGAACTTCCCACTTGCATTCAAGTCCTTTTTTCGGACCTAGATTTTTTTTTAAAAAAAAATCAAACCAGCCATTGGATAGAAGTGAACAGATCTAACCAGCCCAATGAACTAAAACTTGGAATATGGGTGGGAAACACCCTCTTCAGTGGACATAGACTTTGAGATGAGTGCATTGCCTTTTAAGATAGAGTGGGCACCCCTGTCTTAAAAGGCAGTGCACTTCTGTAGGGTCCTCTCATTATCTGGTCAATAGTCTTCTACAGCAGGAAATTACTCTGCTTGATCAATGGGTAACAAAAGATAGAATAGATGAAGAGCTATAGACCGGATTCACACATAGTCCTAAAAAAGAATAAGATTTGGGTTTAGGGTAGGTGTCACTGTTAACCAAATCAAGATTTAACACAGTTTGAGCTCACTAGTAACATCTGAGAGTTGAGGAAGACTTACATTTAAAGCAAACTTAACTAGAAGACATTAGGATTCTACTGTACTAATGTTAATAGATAAAACTGATAGATTCTAACTAGTCTAGTAACAGAAAATAAATTCCTGGAAGGAAGAAACTGATAATAGAATTCATGAAGGCTTAAATTTTTTTTACCAGTCCCAGCTTTGGAAATTTAGAATCTCTTCAACCAACACAACGCTACATGCACATAAATAATGAAAAGAGGGTAGGGTGAGATCAACAGTAAGTTAGAACTGCTCAGGAAGTATGTCCAGTGATTTTTTTCCCCTGTGCAAATCTCAAAAGGATGTAGCTGCATACAATAAGTGAAGTGTGTCAGTTCATTGCAGTTGTTGGAATTGACTACCAGAGGATAACTGGGAGTCAAGTGGTAGTTGCAACGACTCTTTCTCAGAAAACATCAGGTGTAAATCTCTCGCTGATTTGGAGCTGTGGGTTTTCTGACAAGTGGAAAAGCTCCTGTAAAACTCATTGAATGATCAGGTGGTATACTGGAGAAATCTGAATTGTGTGAAGTTGCTTGAAGCTAGAACTTCTAGTAAGATCAGATCTATTATTTTGCTGAGGACAATCAAATCTCTGAGTTGCACCCAGTTATTTGACACTCCAATTTGGACACTCTAAATTATCTTTAAAGCAAAAAAAAAAAAAAAAGGCTAAATAAGTTCTCAGTTGTATCCCACATTTCCCCCCTTCAGCTTGAGATGTTTCCCAGCACCAGCTACTAATTAATTCATGAATTGCAGAAACAAAGCATTGGAGGAAGATCCAGAAAAAAATGGAATGGAATTAGCACAATCCTAAATTGCAGTTTCTCCTTAGACGAAGATGCACTGATATAAGGAGATTTATTTGTACATACACGTGGATAGAAGTGGTCTTGAAATTAGTTTAGATTAGAAGCTAAAGTATGTGTTGTCATAGCCTGCTTTTTAAAAAGAATTGTTCCTAATTCTTTGAATAGCTATTTAATTGTGTTGATCAAACATGTCTTTCTTGATTGTATAACTCACAACAAAAATAAGATTTATTTTCTTTAGAGGAAATAAACTGTTTTGTTAAAACAACTTCACTTTCTTTCTTGCTCTAGGGATCAAGATCACCCCATCAGCCTTTCTCCAGAAACCTGTTCCAGCCTCATCCAATTTAAGATGACTGCATACAATATTGCAGGATTTTTATTTACACTTTCCTTTCCTTTCCTTTCCTTTCCTTTCCTTTCCTTTCCTTTCCTTTCCTTTCCTTTCCTTTCCTTTCCTTTCCTTTCCTTTTCTTTCCTTCCCTTCCCTTCCCTTCCCTTCCCTTCCCTTCCCTTCCCTTCCCTTCCCTTCCCTTCCCTTCCCTTCCCATTCCATTCCATTCCTATTGTATTCCAAATTCCAGCACATGCTTAGCTTCTTCCCAAAATAATTATTTTTAGAATCTGGGATTTTTTTAAATCAATTCACAGCTCTAGAGGTTGAAGCTGAACGTTGCTTTTAATCTCGATTAAAAGTGATGGCAGCCAACTCAAAGCTGACACTAATATTACTCTTCTTATTTTGGTTAGCTACCATACAAAATAGGTTTTACTTTTAAAAGAGATTGACATTTCTGTGTTTATCTACGAAGTTCACACCGAACCAGAATTACAATTATATATCATCTTTCTCCGGATATTTGCAAATTCCATCCCAGTTGTGTCCACGGTAGCATTTTTTAATAGAATATTTCAACCACTTGGGCAACCGTGGACACGAAAGGGCAGATTCTACCACCAGTATGATTCCTCTATCCCACGGCTTTCCTTTATCCAGACAACGGACAATCTATTATTTAATGTGGGAGGCGATGATAACTTTTGGCGACCTGTTCCAGCAATATTTAATGTATACTTGTAATATCTTTAGGGATCCTAAGGAATTAATGCCCGAAGGGGCTCTGTCACGCCTCCCCGCCCCCTCCGTCTCCTTCCTCTTAAAGAGGACGCGCTTTAAAATCTTTGCCGGGTCTTTAAACCTGCGCTCAGCAAGCTCCCCGCCTCTCCTCAAGGGCATTTTCCAGATTTCCTTAGTTGAAGCTTCCAAATGATACTTCCCTCTCTCGTCTTTTCCTCCACTTAAAAATTGGCGTCCGCGTCCGCCTCCGACCGGGAAATCTGGGTGATTTGTTAGTTGAACCGCAAATCTGAGAGGTTTAAGTTCTCGGAGTTGGTCGCGGGCTCCATCCCACCCAAAGAAAAGAAACTAGAAACGGACTTTCATTCTATGTCAGCGGGAACTCCATAACTGGTGCCTGGTCTACTCAGCCTATTCTATGCTGCTCGTCGGATGCTCCAATCCCTCCCTCCCCCTCAATCAAGTCGCGGGTCTTTCCTTCCTTCTTTCTTTCTTTCTTTCTTTCTTTCTTTCTTTCTTTCTTTCTTTCTTTCTTTCTTTCTTTCTTTCTTTCGGAAACAAATGAGATTTCCCCTTGTCTAAGGAGATTCTCAGTCATCCAGGTCATAATTATCCCAAAGGTGCTTCCTCCCCCCCAAAGGCAGCTGGACTTTGTTTTTCATCATCATCATCATCATCATCATCATCATCATCATCATCATCATCATCATCATTTAAGTGTTCCTTGAGTTATTTGGGGCTATTAGAAACGAGAAAGAATGACATTTATTTGTATATTAAAAGAGTGATATATAAAAGAATAATATACTGTATTAATTCTGGCACCACCCTCAGACCTCATTTCTCAGTTAGGGACCCATGGAAGAACTTATCAGGGATGACAGGTCTTCATTCTGTGAGAACTTTGCCAAATGAGAATCCAGCCATCTCTCAATCTTGTGCCCATCTTCACGATTAGCTCCTTTTCACATCAGGGAGTCTCTTCTCCCACCTCAAATGCTGCAGGACATTCCACCCAAGGCTCAGATGAAGTGATAAGAGAGAGCTAATAAACTTATTAAAACTGCCCTCTGCCATGAATTCACAGGATGCTACTTTCACGGGATAAAGTTAAAGAGCCGTCTTCCCTTCTCGTATCAACACAAAAGAAGAGCCACGTTGAGGTAGTGGTGTAGAAACCAGGAGACTCGGAGTTCTTAGTCCCAATTGAAATCCAGTAGGTTGACTTTGGACTAGAAACCCTGTCTCAGCCCAACCTACCTCAGGTAGTTGTTATTGTGGGGAAAATAGGAAGTATTTGGCATGTTTGCCAGCTTGAGTGGTATATGGAAAAAAAAAAGGTGGGCTAAAAATCTAAAACCAAGAAACAACAACACAAACCATGAATGCCACCCTGAATTTGTTTATCCCCATCCCAATCCTGTCTCCGTTGCACCGCTTGCAACTCCCGATTAGCAAATGCACCATTTATGATAAGCACGCCAACCAAATTGGTTCCCCAACAGGCAAAGGAAAAACATCGTCCCATGGGTCACTGCAACACAAACGGGGTGAATCAGACGTTTGTCTCGCCTTTCATATGCCATTTGCTCCCCCTGTGAATTGTTGTGTTATCATGGTTACCATTATTAGTTTGTAAAATTGATGGGAGAAGACAGGTCCCAGTCATAAACAACACGTATCTGCCTAAAGATGAGATTCCAGTACGGGCAGATATAGCTGCTGCTCATGCACTGAGATGACACCAAAAAAGATGTGATTATCTTACACTGTAGGAAAACTGAAGCTTACCGCCTTTTAAGCTACCACATCTATTAACCTTTTTCCAGGGAAAAGTAACTGAATCCAGTAAAAGCCTTTTTCAACACCTCTCATTATTTTCCGGATATTGTATTGTAGATACAGTAGAGGTGAGAAATGGAGCTCAGGTACAATATTATTATGTAGCCAATTTAGAACTGACCAGATATAGAGTGATACAAGGCTGCTCTGGTCTGCTATAGCTGGCTGAGAATTGCAGAACAAAATCTGTGTTCCTATTCTTTGCGTGGTTGAAAGTATTGAAAAGAATCTATTTAAAAAAAAACAAACAATTGGGATGGATAGGAAAAGATCCTAAGGTTGCACTCCAAATAAAATGAAAGAGTAAATGCTGGAAGGGAAGCTGCAGGCAGGGGCATATCCTGATAGTAAGGGGGCATGTCTGCCTCTTCCACGACAGATCCAAAGATACCTGCAATGGGTCATTGGATTCTTCTCCATGACAATCAGAAGCAAAACATAATAAATCGTATACCCCTTAATAAACCATTGATTTTAAACCAATATTGGTTTAAGAAGGAAAACATACTTTGATCCGGGTACATGATGTGTCAGCTGAAGACTTGTCTCCAGCTAAATCTTGGGCTGGAGGCAAGTTGAGGCTGCTGTTGGTTGACCAAAGAAGGATGCTGGGCTGTCAGAACATTAGAGCAGTGGTGGGATTCAGCCAGTTCGCACCACTTTGGGAGAACCGGTTGTTAACTTTCTGAGCAGTTTGGCAAATTGATTGTTGGAAGAAATCATTAGGGCAGAGAACTGGTTGTTAAATTACTTGAATCCCACCACTGCATTAGAGGGTTGTTCTTAATTGCAAGTGGAGAAAGGACTCAAGTATTAGAAACCTCCAATTCAACTGTGGAGCTTCTTTTAGAATCTAGGCATGATCATCATTCTGATCTACTTTGCTAACTTTTCTTTGCCCATTAAAGTTCATCTAAGCTTCCAAATCCCAGACTCTCAAATTTCTAAAATAGATAAACTTTGCTGTAAGACACTCCACTGTTGAACCAATGGGTATTTTCAGTTTTGAAAGAATAAACTAAGCTGGGGGTGGGGTGGGGGAGAGATACAATAGGAGTAAAAAGCTGCGTCATAAAAATTATATGCTAACCTGATCAGGAAAGGAGCTGCACTTTATAACTGAAGCAAATCAAGCTGGTAAATATGATATTGCACTGATTATTTACCTATTCAACGAATAGCACACTTTTCAGATTGAGTATTTTCTGATGATTTGGGTTCTAATGAAGAGCTTAGGAGTCATGGAAGTTTCAGTGTAGTATTTAGGAGGTCCCAAGCAAGAATTCAGGCCCAGAAATTTAAAACATCCAATCTTTGACACAGCTCTTCAGTGACAGACATATATGTTCAGGGTACAATATTGGCTTGCATTTTAAAATCCCACAGGATTTTGACCACTTCATTTTCTAAGACTTTTTCAGGAATGTGTGCTCCCAGGAGGTTTTGTTAACAGCAAAGGCATTATTTTTACATACATGTCAATGTCCAATTTTTTAATCTATCTTGGTGTTGCTTTTACCTAGTTTTGACAATTTTGCTGACTTCCCAGGCAAAGTGACTGGCAGCTTTATTTGTATTCATTTGCTGTCATTTGAAATACATACCTTCTGTTTTGTCGACTACAATGTTTGCCTTTATTGTTCTTATGCTACCATGATAATGCCTTCAGTTTCATTTTTTTTAGCCATTGCATGTCAAATTTTGAGGTTTTTTTTCCCTTCAATATCATGAACATGTGTATGTGTACCCATTGAGCATACAAGGCAGTAATAATAATCAAAACTCAAAGTAGACCAAGCAAAATTAATCTATTTATTCCTGGTTTAAACTGAAGCTGTGGCACTGGATTTCAAGAAAGGAGGGAATGGATTTCTGAAGTGGTAGGAGTGGTAGGTAGCCTCTTTCTGTTGCAGTGGAACAATGGAAAAGGAATATATCAGCCACAGGAGGCCTTCACTGCTCTTTCCTTCTGCTTGCTGGCTGACATATCCTGGCAAGGTCTTTTCTCTCCTTCATCCCACCCTTTACAATTGAAACCGTCTGGTTTTTCTGCCTCATCTGAGTAGCCTTTCCTCCTTTGCTGCAGCTTTTGGATGAACCAAGCTGACTTTCAAAGAGGTTTATTTAGGAATGAAACAATATTTGTTTTGCCCAAACACCGTGAATACCCCTGGCCTCTCAACAAATAGAATATAACAAATGGATTGCATATTTTCATCTTTCAAAGGAAGGCTGAAAACTAACCTTCTAAAACTTATAGCCTTATGGGGACACACACACACTCCAAGGGTCAGCAGTGGGATGGAAATAGCAGGATAAGTATGGAGGACAGAAATCATACAAACTTCAGCTGCCAGACAGGAATAGATAAAAGTGTGGAGCAGATGCCACCCATCTTATTGATGTGACCCTTTCCATATATCACTGCTTCAGGGGTTGCTATTTGGATTGTCAAGTAGAAATATTGCATAGAAGTTAGACACTCTTGAAATCAGTGAGGCCAACTTTGAAGAAATGGCATGATTTAAGCAGTTCATTCTGTCACGGAAAATAATTGGACAGATCCAATAAGAAGATCAATAAGAAGATGAGATTCTTTTTTCTTTTTTTTTTTAAAGACCATTATATTGCACTGTTTTTGGAAAACCACAATGCTGTAAAAATGCAACAAAGTTCCTAAATTCACACAGGCAAGTTTGTTATGCTGTGATCAGCCAAGACCTAAACAGGCTTTCTTGATCTGTATAATTGACATATACTGGCATTCAAGATCTAGGCAAATTGCACCTAGTGTAGCTGGCTCTCCGTTTATACCTTCCACCTTGCAAGTCTATTCTAAGCAAGGGATAGCATGGTTGATTGGTGTTGCTCTATTATTGATTTCCCTAGATTTCCCAAAGTTTATCTTCTCCAGATCCCAAAGGTGCTTTTTTCAAGAGGCAACTGGACTTTCTGGGTTGTTGTTGTTGTTGTTGTTGTTGTTGTTGTTGTTTTTGAAGACATTTAGCTTCTCATGCCAAGAAGCTTCTTGGAGGAGAAGCGGAAACGTCTTCAAAGAAAAACCAGGAAGTCCAGTTACCTCTTAAAAAAAGCACCTTTGGGACAACCATGTCCTGGATGACTGAGAATCTCCATAGACCTATTCTCCAGATGTACTGAGATATAATTCCCACAATTCCTAGCTACCTTGATCATTGGATATTCTGGCTGAGTCTCCATCAATGCTTATGGAGGTAGTGTTATTGACGAACTTTCTATTTTGATGCTCAGAACAGCTTAACTGCTTCAAATATTTTTTTTTCCATCTGGTAATGAGTCGTCCCCCGCCCCCCATGGCTTTCATAATAAAACCATTGAATAATGCATTCTATGTATCCAGAACAGAAGTTTAAAGCTAGTCTAGTCTTACTATTTCCAGATTTCCAGTGACAAAACATTAAGTGCTCTAAATTAAATTATCATATGGCATTGCTTTTCTTCACATTCCCCCCCCCCAACTTTTGATCAGTAATTTTGCTTGGCAATATTTCATGATAGTTGATGGGAGGGGTGTTTGTGTGATCAATCACCGCACAACCCACAGTGATTCCTGTAGCACCTTTAAAAAGTGCAACTTTTTAGTAGCAGAATCTTACATAGACTATAGTCAACCTTATATAATTTTATCTCTACAGCTGTCAGGGGGTTTTGTCCAGATCTTCAGGGAACAGTTAGAAATAGCCAGTGAGAAGCAAGATACAGATAGTATTTTGATAATGAAATTATTCCTCTTCCTTAGGTCAAATGCTGTTGGTAGCCATTAGACTCAATGAGGAGTGTGAATGTGTTTTTTAAAGAGTTGACCAAGGGCTGGGAGATCATCCACATTTAAATGAAACTTCCCTATACAGAGGAAGGAAACCGGGGTTTGTACTCGAGGCCTTCATGTTCTGTGGGTTACTGAAAGAATCTGCTCAGCCAAGCTCCAAGCAAGGGAACATTGGTCCTTTCCCACCATCACAGCCATTTGACCAGGATGGGAGTTGCGCAAGGGGGCAGGCTGGTGAAGGCTGGAGCAGGAGAGCCCTGGGTCTGATGCAGCAAGCAAAGGGGCTTCTCTGGCTTTTATGTTGCTTCTGGGAATAAATGAAGGTCTACTGCCATTTATTCAAAGCTTTCAACAGCTCATCTAAATTGATGTGAAGCTCTAGTTTGGCTTTTGCTTTTTCAGATCTATCAGAACCTACTTTAAACTACTTTAAAAAGAAAAGGCTACTTTAAAAAACTACTTTAAAAAGAAAAGGCTACTTTAAAAAACTACTTTAAAAAGAAAAGGCTACTTTAAAAAACTACTTTAAAAAGAAATGGCTACTTTAAAAAACTACTTTAAAAAGAAATGGCTACTTTAAAAAACTACTTGAAAAAGAAATGGCTACTTTAAAAAACTACTTTAAAAAGAAAAGGCTACCTTAAAAAACTACTTTAAAAAGAAAAGGCTACCTTAAAAAACTACTTTAAAAAGAAATGGCTACTTTAAAAAACTATTTTAAATAGAAACTACTTTAAAAAAACTACTTTAAAAAGAAATGGCTACTTTTTTAAAAAAAAACCAACCCTCCCTTCTGTGCATATTTAATAAGCTTCATAGAAGATAACAGACCTGACTGTGCTGCATCAGGTTTACGCAACCTATGAGCAGCTGAGCAGCTTGAAGCCTCTATCGCTTCAAGGATGGCGTTAAGAAGAAGGTTACATATTTCATACTCTCCAGAAAGAGACCTCTTTCGCCTTGGACGCCTTATGGTTAAATAGGACTTGCGAAACAGCCGGTCTTGCCTCAGGCAAGCCAGTTCTATTGCCGTCAAGCTGGAGACGTATATGTGGATGTATTTGGGCTGCCTCATTTTCCACCCTGGCCTGGCCAGAGGGACGCCGTTTTGGATGCTTCAGAAGTATCTCGTCTTTCTTCTCATTCTGCCTGTTGGGAACGGAAGGGTCTGTCCTCCCGTCCAAAACTGGTATGAACACCCAGAATCCGCACGACTGACTTTCAGGGCTTAGACTGCATCGGCTCCGAAGATTCAGAGAAGGCCACCAACAAAGGACGAGACCTGTTGCAAGCCCCTTCTCGCGTATAGAGAGAGAAACACCCGGGGAGTTACGAATATAGTAGGGCTGTGAATTCCTGATATTAATACGAAACTAGGGATCGCGTTGGAAGTGATGGGTGACTCGTATTCACGGATATTAAACCCATCCATCAGAACTGCACTGCGTCCCCTGTCAATGTACCGAGTTTTTACTTTCTAATTTAACGAGACGCCCCTAACCAATCTTTTTTGGGGGGGGGGGGTTAGTGAAGATCTTCTACTCTTTGCTCAAAAATAAGTCGCAGCCTGTCCCGGGGAGTTTGTGGAAACTCCTGGAAAGCGTGAACCGAGTAATTATTACCATCCATCCACTGTTACACGTACGAAGCTTCCCGCCTATGCTCGGACCCGCTAGCCTGTTGCCCCCACCCCCACCCCAAAGTGGCTGGACTAGCCCTTCCCGCCAAGCTCAACCCTTGTTTCCCTTACAAGACGCCCGAAGCTACGCCGGAGAGCAGTTGCCGTGAACCGGAGAAAAACTGCCCCACAAAGAGGGGAGGGGGGGTTAGAAGAGCTCGGAGGGCTTGGTTCGCGGGGGGGGGGGGGGGGGGCTGTGCGCGCGCGGGAAAAGAGCGCCGTTGTTCGCGGTCCGCAGGGATGGTCAGAAAAGAGGGTCCGAATCTGCTCCTCCGAGGGCTTCCGAGGGACGCCTTGAACTCCCCCTCCTCCCCAAATATCTTTTTCTCTCTCTAAAGTAGATCTTACCTCCCTCGCCAGTCAATTCTACCCGGGTTCCTCGCCGGCCTTTCTCGGGACTTCGCCTTCAGGTTTCGCACTGCAAAGGTCCAAGGGCGAAGGAAGATAAGTCCTGCTTGGCTTCGCCGGATGCAGCCGGTAGTTCCACCGGACCAAGTGACGGGGATGGAAGGAGACGCCGGCGTGGTCGGATCTTCCGATCCCGAAGGGGAAACGCGGGAGAATCCTCCAGATTGGACGGCGCCTCTTCCTCTCACTTCCTCCCGGCGGGGCTCCGATCGGAATAATGTTTTCCAGGAAGACCGGGAGTTCAAGAATAACGGCGTTTATTAAAGAAAGAATAAATACTAGACCCCAGTTAAATACGACGACGGCCGTTGGACTTTGCCGGGACAGAAGGAAGGATGCGCTTAACGTTGTCTGGATCGCGTCAGGTCAGAAGCGGGAGGGCTGAGCGGATGGCGGCGTGTGTGTGTGTGTGTGTGGGGGAAACGGCTTTTAATCGCGCCTCGTTAGCTTTTGTCACAGGACTCACTTATCCTCCCCTTCCCCCCCCCGCACCTCCCCGAGGGAGCTTTTGGACTTCAGGTGCCTGTATATCGTAAACTAAAGCCATCCAGAGAGGTCGGGTTAACCTTGTATTGCTGGATGTATTAGTGTTAGTATGGGAATTCTGCCCAGAGTCTTTTTGGGGGGGGGGCGCTAAACTAATCAGAGAGAGAGGGAGGGAGGAGAGAGAGAGAGAGAGAGAGAGAGAGAGAGAGAGAGAGAGAGAGAGAGAGAGAGAGAGAGAGAGAGAGAGAGAGAGAGATGATGATGATGATGATGATGATGATGATGATGATGATGATGATGATTGGATGGATGGATGGATGGGTAGGTAGGTAGGTAGCTAGGTAGATAGATAGATAGATAGATAGATAGATAGATAGATAGATAGATGGTTGGATGGAGAGAGAAGAGAGAGAGAGAGAGAGGGAGGGAGAGAGGGAGAGAGAGGGAGAGAGAGAGAACAGGCATGGGCGCGCGTACATATAGGTTTCTGGACTATGTGCATTATACTGAAGTCCAGATGTGTTATTGTACAATACTGATCGTGGCCCCGTTGGCTGTGGATGATGCGAATTGTAGTGTAACATATGAGGGACACTAAGGAAAGGGAAAAATTGTACTGCGCTTTTCTTTTCCTCTCTCTGAAGCAGCTCAGCCTGATTTCAAACCTCTCTGCCAAAGTTAGTTGCCTTGTAACCCTTTTCCAACTAAAGAATTAGGAGGAAAACGAGACCTCAGAAAGAAAGAAAGAAAGAAAGAAAGAAAGAAAGAAAGAAAGAAAGAAAGAAAGAAAGAAAGAAAGAAAGAAAGAAAGAAAGAAAGAACAACAACATGCCCAACCTTACTAACAAAAAAGTTATATTCTCAGAAAATCGTATTTGCAGAGAGAAGTGACTGCCGGAGCGCTGGAAGAGGGAGAGAGAACGAGGAAAAAGGGCCCATTCTTGCCCCAAATTGTAAAAGTCCGTGGCTCGGCGGCGAGGCCGGAGCCCCGGTTCGAAATAATCAGGGGCGATTTATTCCGACGACTGACAGCTCTTTTGAACGGGGAGCGAAAGGCGTTTTCTGTCTCTCTGAAAGCTTTTCTTCCAGATTGTGTTCAGATTGGGCAGAGAGGATGAATGGCGGCTTTATCCAGATCAGGGGCTTTTCTGAAATGCCAAATTAATTACCAAGGCCTGAATCAAGGCAACTGGGGACTGGGAGAAAAAGACGCCCGCGGGTGGGGGGGGGGGGCAGGCGGGTAGGGTGTGTGGGGAGAGAGAAGGAAGGTGGAAAGAGCAGGGAATTTGTCTCTCGGAATATTTTGCATTCTCTACGTCCGAACGTCTAGCTGAAAAGCTGTGTGTGGGGGGGATGTTAGGGGAGACCTAGGTAATTCCATCCGACAGAATAATCCTTGTCCTTTCTTATATATTTCTCCCCCCTCCCTCAAAGACAACAAATGAGCTTCCAGAAATTTGGCGGCGAGAAAGGAGGCAATGACTGGCTGTAAAACGGCCTCGCAGCAATGGGGAGGTATAGGCTCTGGGACCAGCAAGACAGAAACGATGATCGCGGTTTAGGGTTAGCCGGGGTAGCTCCAGGGTCTGCCCTGCTGGGCCGGCGCGCCTGGGCTTTTCTCTGCCTTTCTTCCCTTTCCAGCCGCCGCTCGCAGCAGGCAGTGCCAGAAGATGGCTTGGGGAGGCAGCCCTCACCTTCCCAAGAGGGGCGCGACTTTCACCAGCCAGGCTCAGCCTGTGAAAGGGGCGCGAACGGGAATCCCTCGTTGAGGTTCCGTTTTCCAACCCAGCCCAGCTGCGGATCTCTTTCCAGACAGCAGAGAACTCCGCCGGCAGATAGGCGGCCTCTATCTGATCTGATTAACAGAGCAAATATTCCGGGGTGGGTGGCTGGGTGGGTGAGTGGATCGCTGATCCGGACACTCCTCCAGCTGGTCGAAAAGGAGATTTAGAGAGATTTTCCCTCCCTCCCTCCCTCCAAGGTCAATTCCTGAAGGTCGCGAGCAGCATCCTGGCTCTCAGGACATATCCCCGCAGGACACGGACAGTCGTGAAAGGGGCGAGAGCTCTGCCCCTTCCTTCCTGTCTGCCCTGTCCCTTGCACCTCTCCCTGGGTGGTCCAGCTTCGGACTAGTTTTCTCCCACCAAGGCAAAACAATCCCTCCCCCGCGTGGGGAACACGCCAGAGAACCCGAGGCCGGAGAGGCTGATCCTTCCCCCACGCGGGTTTTCCTGAGAGGGCAGAAATCGCCAGAAGAGTCCCTAGCTTTGCTCGTGGAACCTAAAGCAGCTGCTAAAGATACTGTTCTAATGCTTGGCTAAACTCTGATTATCCTCCCCAGCTAGGAGGAAGAACTCTGGGCTCTCAACACTGTCAAACTATTCATTAAATCTGCATTGCTATTACTGTTACTCTTCTCATTGTTCCTATCACTCATCTCCTCCCACTTATGACTGTATGACTGTAACTTGTTGCTGTATCCTTACAATTTACACTGATTGTTTCCTAGTATGATTTGACTGCTTATTTGTATCCTATGACTATCATTAAGTGTTGTACCTTATGTTCTTGACAAATGTATCTTGTCTTTTTATGTACACTGAGACCCTATGCACCAAAGACAAATTCCTTGTGTGTCCAATCACACTTGGCCAATAAAGAATTGTATTGTATTGTATTGTATTGTGGGAGGAGGTTTTTTTCCCCTTCTTCAAAGAAGATTCCCTCCCCCCCCCCACCCCCGCCCCAAGCCTGCCGAAGCCAAAGTGCTTTCTGGAAAGAAACAGTCAACCCTGGGTGTGCATTGAGGACAATTGGGGATGGGATCAGGGAAGCTGATGGAAGAACCTGAAAAGCCCACTTGAAGCCCAACAAGAAGTGGAGGATCTTTCAAGAGAAAAGCATTCTGCCTGTTTGGAAGGCAAAATAGAGAGGAAGGAGCTAATGGGTATACAAGAATCCTGGGAATAAAGCAGTGAACAGAGGTAGCAAATTCTGGGAGGGCAGTGACTAAGGTTGTGATCAGCCTAAGCCAACACACCCAAGGGACAGGCCGGCCATTATCTGCAACAGGCCACCTGACCTCACATCCGTGATAATGGAAGGCTGTCCACTATGGCAAAGAGCCAAACATCTTACATATCTTGAAGCTGTTCCAGGACAGTGTAGGATAAGGCAGGAAAAACTATTGATGCACAAAACAATGGCAAGAGATAACTGACTCAGGATAAAAGTTACCACCATGTGACCATAGGACTCTTTTTGCACTGTGATCTTAAACTGCTTGTCTCCCCTGCTGAAACTGGCCAGAAATTGAATCAGGATAAGAAATTGCCATTTGGATTTCAATAGATTCTTCCGCTTTGGCAACCATGATGGCCAGGTTTCCACAGCACTGAGCAGGTGGATTTCCCCCCTTCCATCTATGCTGGGGAAAAGTGCCAGCCATTTTCCATGCCATGGATAGAGCTTTAAAAACATATGGTTTCCACTGAGAGATCAGAAACCTCATGCTAGTTCAGCCATACTTGTCTTACAAAATGTTGTGTATGTAGTCCTTTCCTCAGCATAAGTTTCCATCTTTGAAATGGCTCATCCTCCATAGTTTAAGAGGAATTAAGGACGGCATGACATAAAAGTCTATATCTGAGTTCACTGAACATGTATGTGTGTAGATACTCACATACACATACACACAAACAGAGTGTGCAAAAATATGCAAACGATTATATACATATATACATACATAAATTGGTTTGTTATTATAATTGCTAGATACAGTGTTTAACAAATAAAACTAAATGTTTTGAAAGCTTTGCCCTATGCATATCTGCATTATGGCCTAGTCATAAGCTTCTCTCTTTCTTATCCATTTACTTTCCTACCTTCTCTGCTCTGTCTCCCTCGATCCATGTCTCTGCCTCCCTCGATCCATGGTTTTATACATTTCATGGTTATCATTAAGTACAAGTCATACCCCATTTTTCATATTTCTACAAACCCCCCCCCTCAATAGTAAAGGTCATTTTAGATCATCACCCAAGTCCAGAACATGGATTGGTTTTCATACAGTATGAGCCACGCATCTAGGCAACTGTGAGCTATTCCACAAACCATAATGGAAACAAGCCATGGCTCTGTGAATGCAGCCTATATTTTTATTTTAAAATAAATTAATTTATTTTATTAATTTAATTTAATTTATTTCTATTCTCTCTTTTCATGGGACCAGCAGCACCCAACTGAGGCTGCTCAAAATATTTGAGGCATGGTTAATCTTGACTTATAGGATAGACCACAATCAACTGGATTTACACCACATGCTAAGCCAAAACCAAGCATTAAGTTTTAGTGTGTTGAGTGAACCAAGCCTAGACTTGAAACTTTCATCAGTCTTATCCAGAAAATCGAATGGTCTGGGGCAGTAGGAACCACTTCCAAAAGTATCTAAAGGACTCAGGTTGGAAAGACTGCTTAGATGTCTCTTTCTTCAGCTCATTTCTTTCAGTCTTCCACCTTTTTTAGCTGTTTCTAATGGATGATTCACCTCTCTGACATCAGAGCACTGTGCAGTAAAGTGCTTAGGAATATTTGCTTGAAACGATCTATATTCATGAAGAAAATGGCAAAAACAATTGCCATTAAATTTTGAAATACCCCCAAACCTAGCAACTATCATTCATTGGCACAAATTATTTTAATTGGCAAATATGTTCAATGTTATTTCAGACAGCAGTTCCATCCCAGTGCAAGAAGAGGGAGTTGCCTTCAGGCTTACGAACCGGAAGGAAACTCTGATAGGGCAGGGAAGGGAAGTGGAAAGAAAGAACGGAGGGCGATCAGCTTTGAATGAAGCAATGAGCAGCAGACTTACAACCAGAAGTAACACCCCCAATGAAAGAAGACTCCGAGGCTAGAAGTTCCTCAGAGTTCCATTTTATTAGAGCTGTCATATTGGCACATCTGGGAACACCCGAATCTGAAAACTTCCAGGTTTTCCCCACCCAAAAGAAAGTCAAAGTTCCTTCCCCTGCACCTGCATGTCCACCACGTGGTCCAATCAATTCACCATCCCAACTGGAGATGCCTTCCAGTCACGCCACTCCCAGTCACGCCACTCCAGGTGCAGGTTGAACGTCCCTGACTCCCAGAGAGTCACTATACAATGCCCCCTCCCAATTTCCCATAGCACCAAATGTGGCAGCCCTGAAGATCCAAAGAAAAAGATGGCTTCCAGGGCTGACACAAAGAAGTGCTAACTTTGCTATGTTTTTACACATGGAAATGCAATGGGAGGCCTTTGTACCTTCAGCTAACATATGAGTGTTCCTTCTTGTCCTGCTCCTGGAACCCCAGGACAACTGGCCATTGGAAGAATGGATCACTTTGGTTTTTCACTGGCAAGGCAGAAGGGGATGGTGTGGGATTTGGTGTGGGATAGAGAGACTTTTTTCTTCCTTGGCCTTGGTTATTATTCCAGGAATCCAAGTAGGAGGAATTGTAGCGCTAACTTCCCAGATGCTCCTCTTTTGTTCTTAAGTATTCCAGGTAGTGTTCCAAGACTATCCGATGCAGTTTGCGATTTTAGAAAGGCAATCACCACACATTGAATGAAAAATTCTGAACAGCTACTAGGTGGCGGCAAAGCTTACTCTTTGCCCCCATCTACTCATCATTTGTGATTTTGGCTCAAATAGAATAGAATAGAATAGAATAGAATAGAATAGAATAGAATAGAATAGAATAGAATAGAATAGAATAGAATAGAATAGAATTCTTTATTGGCCAAATGTGATTGGACACACAAGGAATTTGTATTGGTGCATATGCTCTCAGTGTACATAAAAGAAAAGATATTCATCAAGAATCATAAGGTACAACACTTAATGATAATCAAAGGGATTGTATGCATAGAGTAAAGAACTTTTGGAGGCTCTTCCCCCTTGAAATTCTGCGTTGCAGCCACCAAGTACAACAGCAATGTCAGAAAAGCTCTGCTTCTACTTGTTTCCTTTTGTAGTTTTGCATTGCTAGAAAAATTTCCCGCTAAGCCATAGTTTGCATAACCAGGGTTTTATTAAATAAAACACAATGGGCTGAATTCATGCAGCATGCTAAGCTATTCATCAAACTTATAAACAACCCAAAGAAGCCAAATCATAGGTGAGCACTCTAAGCTAAGCACCAGCTATTATGATTTATAAATCATGGTTTATGGCTTAGTGAGTTATGTACAGAAGAGATTTGTGTATATAACTTCTGTAATTGTCAGCCACACTCAGTAAGGCAAAATTACATTTTGTCTGTGGTCTGCCTTGGTTTTTTAAACATAATTCATAAAGAAAGTAACCCTTCTTTGGGTGTTTTTAAGTTCTGATTTAAAATATTAAAAACAATTTAAATATTTTGGGGTATAATATACATCTAATCTTAATAGCTAGAGTCACATATTCTACCTAACCATTCTATAATATAAGTGCTTTGAAGTAGTCAATTGTGTGACCTGAGCACTGTAAATTTATTCAATAAATCACAAAATGAAAATCAAATCGGTTATGTGGATATAATGTAATTCATAATAAACTATGATTATGCCAAATTGATATCCTTGCAATATATCAACACACTACAGAAATAATGTGATTATTTTATTAAATCTTTATACTCTGATATTATTTGATCCTTCTGCCTTCTTATTCTTGGATGCAAATCATCACAGCAACTTGTAGAAAGAACACTGCTTATATTCTTGCAGCGTAAATAAAAACATTATTTTAATAACAGTAGAAAAGGTCTGCAAAATGTTATTTTTACATATCACAAATGAGAGAAGAAAGTACGTTTGTTAAAGAATGGGTGAATATAAATAACATGCACACATCAAATGGTGGATAATATAATTTTCTACCGAATAAAAGAGAATATATATATAGTTCAGGGTTAAACTGTGGAGTTCTTGGTAGCCTCTGAGCTTGGTTTGTTTGCTTGCAGACATTTTATTACCCAGCTAGGTAACATCATCAGTACACTAGTTGGATAATGAACATCTGTCAGCAATCAATCAAGCTCAGAGACCACCAAGGATTTGATAATTTCCTAATTCTATATTTTCTTTTATTAAAAAAACACCACTGAAACGTTTCCTCATATTTTCATCTTTTGGATTGCTTCGTCTACATAATTCAGCACTTTCTACATGTGGTAAAACATAAAAAGAGCCTTGGTGGCGCAGCAGATTAAAGTACTGTTAAGTAACACCAGCTGCCTGCAATTACTGCAAGTTCGAATCTCACCAGGCTCAAGGTTGACTCAGCTTTCCATCCTTTCGAGGTAAGTAAAATGAGGACCTGGATTGTGGGGGCAATAAGCTGACTTTGTATAAAAAAGAACACCACTTGTGGGGGGGGGCAAAAGCTCTATTAAGCAGGTATATACAAAAAAAGTATGAAGGCTATTGCTTAACACATTGTAAGCCGCCCTGAGTCTCCAGAGAAGGGCAGCATATAAATTGAACCAATAAATAAATAAATAAGGGCAATAGAACACCTGTGACACCATTATTTAATATCCCAAGAACCGAATTTGATGGATGGTTCTAATAGTACTGTAGAAGCATTATGATACATTTTATATGAGCCTCGTTGGCACAGTGGTTAGAGTGCAGTTTTGCAGGCTAATTTTGCTGGCTGCAATTTGGCAGATCAAATCTTACCAGGCTGAAGGTTGACTCAGCCTTCCATCCTTCTGAGGTGGGTAAAATGAGGACCCAGATTGTTGGGGGAAATTGTTGTGGTCCGCCAGCAGCCTGTGGAGCTGGCAGCAGAGTCAGACAATGAGGAGGCTGGGGAGGACAATGGGCCAGTCCTGGAGTCAGGGGAAGGTCCGTACAAGGGTTCTGTGTTAGAGGCAGAGATGGGGCCACGGCCATCTGGGAGCGATGCTCGGACTCTGGAGCCTCCAGAGGCGGACAGCAGAGAGGCAGAGGAACAAGAGGAGCCTGTTCCTAGTGCACACATGCGAAGAACTGCCAGAAGAAAGAGCAGCTAAAGCAAAAAAGAGCCTTGATAGTACAGTGGTTTAGTGCACCCTGTTATTAACACAGCTGCCTGCAATTTCTGCTGGTTCGAATCTCTCCAAGGCTCAAGGTTGACTCAGCCTTCCATCCTTTCTAAGGTAGGTGAAATGAGGACCCAGTTTGTGGGGGCAATAAGCTGACTTTGTATAAAATATACAAAAGAATGAAGGCTATTGTTTAACACATTGTAAGCCGCCCTGAGTCTCCGGAGAAGGGCGGCATATAAATCAAATTAAAAAGAAAAAAAGAAAAAAAGGATGACTTTGGAGTAAGACCAGGAGATGATTGGCCCCTCTCAGAAGTCTTAAAGAGCAGCAATGGCTCTTGGGATCTTTGTAGGAAAGCAACGTTGCTACATTTATTTCTTGTTGGCCTCTCTTGCTTCTGAACTTTTGCCAAAAAAGCCTTTGGCAGGGTGCCAAAGTAGACAAAGGTTGGTGATAAGGCTGAAAGACTGTTTATGAAGAATTTGTTTTGGACTTAATTTGGACTAAGCTGAGAATGAAGTAATTCTCAGCTGTTCTAATAAAATATGTTTGTTTAGGGCTGATTGTGTCTGGTAATAACTACTTGGGCCTAGGTCACAACAAGAATAGAAAATAGGAATAGGAATAGGAATAGGAATAGGAATAGGAATAGGAATAGGAATAGTAGAGTAGAGTAGAGTAGAGTAGAGTAGAGTAGAGTAGAGTAGAGTAGAATAGAATAGAATAGAATAGAATAGAATAGAATAGAATAGAATAGAATAGAATAGAATAGAATAGAATAGAATAGAATAGAATAGAATTGGAAGGGACCTTGGAGGTCTTCTAGTCCAGCCCTCTGTTCAAGCAGAAGAACCTATACCATTTCAGAGAAGTGACTTGTCTCTTCTTAAAAACCTCCAGTGATGGGATGCCCACGATTTCTGAAGGCAAGCTGTTTGATTCATTTGATACAGTATTTTGAATATTTTGAAGCTAATTCTCTTCTTCCCATATCAGCCTCTTCCTTTTAAAGCGACTATTCAAAGTAGACTTCCATCTAAGGAAATAATAATAATTTCAACCTAGAAGGCAATAATTGGCAGAGTTTGTGTGGTGAAATCACCCAGTTTGCCCAGAATTGGACATAAATTCATTTCCTGCTGTAGTCTTGTGTAACTAAAGAAAATAATCCTCCCCTTTTAATGAGAATATTTCATAACAATACTTGCATTCATAGGACCGGGATCTTTGTTGGATGAGCGTTATTATTTTCAAGAAAATGAAGCTTGTATATCCATTATTTTTATTATTATTATTATTATTATTATTATTATTATTATTATTATTATTATTATTATTATCATCATCATCATCATCAAAATACAAGCTTCTTTTTAATTCAAATTTGTAAAAGCTTCCAGTCAATTAAAAAGAACTTTTTAATGAGAGAGTCAGAAATTGTCTTGAAAATATGGGATGTGGGCCATTCTTCAGGGTGACTGTTGGGGATAAGAGTTGAAACAAGAGAGCTTTTCCTGCCTCTCTGCCATCCTCATATAAAATACTTCCAGACTAATCAGTTCTGGATGAACCATTAAGCAAAAAAAGCACCTGCTTAGGACATCAAGGAAAGGGGGCACCACAGAGTTCCCTCCCTCTTGCTCTCATGACCTTAACTCTTTCATTGCTTCGCTTGACCTTAGTCATTTTCTTATGTATAATTGTCCTTATCTGCCATGTATTGATTTGCATTGGTTTTTTTTAAAGTCCTTTTTGGCATGGTGAATGACTAAAGTTTAAAAGGCTTTGGATTTAGTGACCAAAACTGGAAAGCTATTTTTTTGACACATTATACTACATGATTGTCCAAATCAAAACCAATCTCTGTCATTTATTTTACAATAATTTTATTGAAAAAATGCATTTATAAAGTTAGACATTTGCAATTTTCCTATTGGTCTAATTATAAGTAAATAATTTGCTTATGTTGCTTATTGCTATTTAGTGATACATACATACATACATACATACATACATACATACATACATACATACATACATATATATATATATATATATATATATATATATATATATATATATATATAAATTTTCTTACTTCTTCGTAGGGTTTATGTGTGTTGTAGGCTGAAATTTTTTGGTCTATTTGTTTCAGGGCTGGATTAAAGCCAACTGATGCCCTAAACATCTCTCAGTAATGATGCCCTTCAGTCTTTCTCTCCTTAACTGACAAAAAGTTATAATTTTTTGCTGAAGGCAAAATAAGAAATTCAAACTGAATTTTCATATATATATTCTTAGGTTTTCGCAGGTCTTTGTATGTAGGTCTTTGGTTATTCGGGTCTTCTCCCACGTAAAATTGGAAGTGTCTTGGCGACGTTTCCACGAAGTCTCATTCGTCATCTTCAGGCTGGTGTTCTCGGCTTCGTGCTTCCAGGAGCAATGTGAGATTGCAGCTGTCTCTGCCTTTTAACTGCTAGTGGGGGTGTAAGCTGATTGAGTGGAGGTGTGTTCTGATTGATTAGGGGCTTGGCTGTGCTCTGATTGGATGGGGGGTTGGTTGTGCTCTGATTGGATGGGGGTGTGTTCTGTTTGGGTGGGGGCTTGGTTGTGCTCAGCTTAGTCTGAGTTGCAGGGGGATTTGAGCTGGTGAGCTGCGTTGTTGTTGTTTGGCTTCGTGTTTGTGGCCGTGTGAGCTCTTCATGGTGGGTGTCAGTCTGCTTCATGTATGGATTGGAGGGGTTTAAAGTGGCTAATGATGCAGCTGCGGTCTGGCTTCTGGTCCTTGGTCGTGGCTCATTATCAGTGTGGGTTTGAGTCTGCTTTCTGCGTGGATGTGTGGTGGTGACATCCTGTGTGGCTCTCGTGAGTGTGGGTCTGGAGTCATTTGTCGTGTTAGGGACTCGTTTGTCAATAAGGGCGGGTTTCCAAATGGCTGGTAGGCGGGAGGTATCGTCTCGTTTGTTCATGCTGTGTGAGCGTTTTTCTATCTCGATGGCTTCTCTGATTATTCTGTTGTTAAAGTGTTCAGTTTTGGCAATAGTTCTGGTAGAGATGATAGAGAGAGAGAGAGAGAAAGAGAAAGATGAGAGAGATGAGAGAGAGAGAGAGAGGGTAGAGATGAGATATATAGATAGATCTAGATCTAAATTTCTTTATATTTCTTTTTTCTTCTTTGTTCTGCATTTTTGACTTCGTTCTTTCCTCTTTCCTCTTTTATATTCTTATTTTCTTTATTTTAAATATTAATTTCTGTTAGTTTTTTTTCTTTCTTAGTTTAATAAAGTTACTTCAAAAGAAGACAAAGAAAAGGAAAAAAAAAAAGACAAGACGAGATAAAACTGGATAACCTGTAAGACTCTTTTCCTCATATTTAAAATTGATCAAAGGTTAAAGCCCAATTACCAACAACCTCTGTTTCAAGCCAGCATAGATTTTTATGTTCGTTTAAAGCAGTGGTCAACAAACTTGGTGTTCCCTGAGGTCCAAAAGGTTGGGGACCCCTGGTTTAAAGTCTTTCTGAATATCAAACCAGCAGGGAGAGAACTAGATTCCTCATTTGTTAGTTGATTTGAAGCTATTCCAATCAGTCTCTTAAGTACCATTTCACTTCCTTTATCCTAAGGTTATACTGCCATCTAGTGGGATTTTATGAGAGAGCAATATAAGCAGCGCTCTAAGTAAATCTATTTGAGTGATAACTTGTAAAAGGCATCATATACGGTAAATATAATATAATTGATATTAATATTAATATCATATTGTGCCTCTTTGGCACAATACCAAAAGTTTTGCCTAGAACATTACCCAGATTTAGTTAATGACTACATTTACACATTTTGGTAAGCCATAGTATAACATGTTTAATGATTTAATGTAATGTATAAATATAGTTATTTCTTGCAGCTAACTTATTCCTGGATAATTTGACAGTATTAAGAATGGGAAATGTTGGCTCTCCCAAATATTATTGAACTTCATCTCCAAGCAGAGCTAATGATAAGTGGTGTTTTAGTTCAGGAACTAAAGTTTGGGGTTTCCACCAGTTGTTCATTCCTTCACAGCATTCTCTTTTTGGTATATTCCTTATACAGTTACCCAAACAGTGAGATGGGTGGTATATTAAACAAA
Source organism: Arizona elegans (assembly GCA_022577455.1). NCBI lineage: Eukaryota > Metazoa > Chordata > Lepidosauria > Squamata > Colubridae > Arizona > Arizona elegans. The sequence continues at coordinate 60,998,068 of JAKOOJ010000003.1, forward strand.
CAAACAAACAAACATTCTTGCATTTCCCATAATCAATGCTCTCGCAATCTACATTTTCACCCCTACAAAAATCATTATGTGTAGATGGTAGATCAATACTATTATCACCTTCAGTTAGAAGAATAGCCTGAGAGAAAAGGAGGAGCCAAGAAGCAAATGGGATGGGAGAAAATGACCAAACAAAGCATGTGAAAGTTATGTGTGAAAAGGTCTTTTGGAGACAAGTGGAGCAAAGAAGACAAATGAAATTAAGAAGTGTGTAAGAGGAAGAAATGTATTTGTACTCTGAGGGTTGAATGGGACATTTTTCAATCGGGGAATCAAACTATAAAATGGATTCATATACCCAAAATCCCAGAATTAATTGGTGCATGGATTTTGAGAGAATGTAATAGAGGATGGCTCAGAGCAATACATGGTAAATGAATAAATAAAATTTAAATAGACAAATATATTTAAAGAAGTACACCTTGTGTACAACAATTAGCAGTCAGAGGTTGGGGTCTTGCACTCCCAAAATGCAGAACTGTGCTGGATTACATTTTCTCTCCTCTCCAAGGCTTCCTAACTGTTTCTGTTCGTGAAATCTCCAGCACTCTGGACAGCACCTTCGAGGCCACTTCTCGACTACTAGACATCCTGGAGACCATATATAAAAACTGTACTGAACAATCCCTAAGTCATCTTTAATTTGAGCCAGGCATTACAGACTTTCCATCTTCAAGACAATTTATCACTGGCAGGAAGAAGCGCATTAATGTAGTTTTTCCCACACTGAGAGTTAAGATAGGGGTGCTCCCCTCCCAAAAGTTTTCAATTGACAAACTGAAATTATTAATTGCCCCTTCTCTTTGACCTTTAGAGTGTGTTTGCTCAGGATCTATGAACAACAAAAAAAAATCCACTTCTTACCCGCTGAATTAAACAATGATAAGATAACATGGTAAAATTACTGATATTTCAGAAGTAACTTGTAAGATAGCTTTGGGGAAGAAAAATATCTTTCCTTCCATCGCTGTTAAATATTGGGAGAATGGTTCTCAAATAGGCAGCAGAGAAGAAAAGAATACAACTCCCTGACCTTCTGTAGTGGCAATGCAGAAGGCCTACAAGAGGTTTAGTGCCTATTTTGATTTCTCCTTTATATTAAGAAAAGTCTAAAGGTTTAGAGCTCTTTCAGAGCTAACCTGCTAATTCTTCACTCTTGTTTACTGACTAAAGAAGAGGGCAGGGGAATCTTTACATAGATGCAAATCAGTGACTTCCTGTTCCCATTCCAGAATCCTGCCACCCAGTCAAGATTAGGTCTTGCTGTCCCATGAGCATAGTAGAATCATGAAATCATGTGCCAGATTTTGATTAAAAAAACAACCTTAATATTGTGGTTGTTTGTTGGGAGCTTCTGCATGGAAACTAGCACTGGGCACCATGGAAATTGGCCACCTTGGGTTATCTCTGCTGTGGTTATTATGGAGCTCTTGGCAGCTTGAAAGAAATTTGGGTATCATCTTGCTTGGCGTGCATGCTTTTTATGTTATGTGCTTTTAAAGAATAATTGAGTTAATAATAAAGCTTAAAATCTCTCTGTTTACTGTGGTGCTCATTGCCTCTTAATTCAAAAAGAATTGATTGTCTGGGCTGCCTTGACATTTGGCAAAACATCCTCTGGAATGGCAGGATAAAAAGTTGGGGAGAGGTCCTACATCTATTTCTTGACATGTTATATAGAGGAGAAAAGTTCAGTATGACAAGTTACGTCTTTCTAAATTTCCCCTTCTGTAAAACTATTAGAAGTGTTAGAGCCTGGCTCTTATTTGCAGTTGCCCATGTAAACTTCTACCTGTGAATACTGATTTAATAGTGTTAGATTAGGGGAAACATCTTTTTTTTAATTTGATTTATATGCCGCCCTTCTCCGGAGACTCAGGGCGGCTTACAATGCATTAAGCAATAGCCTTCATACTTTTGTATATTTTATACAAAGTCAGCTTATTGCCCCCACAAACTGGGTCCTCATTTCGCCTACCTTAGAAAGGATGGAAGGCTGAGTCAACCTTGAGCCTTGGAGAAATTCGAACCAGCAGTAAATTGCAGACAGCTGTGTTAATAACAGGGTGCATAGACCACTGTACTATCAAGGCTCTATCAAACATTGATCTTATCAAACATTGGAATATTGGGGAAAATGTTATTACCATTTTGTCTCCCTGATTAATTCCACAATTCCATAAAATTCCATAAATTCCATAAAAATGGAAATTAGGGACAGTTTGGAAGAGGAAAGAAATCTGTGAATTATTGTTCTTACTTAGAAGAGCGAACGAAACACTTTTAAAAGCAGGGAGTTTTAACAGTGCTTCCCACGCTTCTGTAAGGCTGCTGAAGCAATCTTGTTTCTCTTGATACAGTCCATACCTACTCCAGTTACTGTGTTATCCCCTCAGTGGCCCTTTATGTTGACTGAATGAGGACAAGATTGAAATTAAGACAGTAGAAAGAAGAGGGACAATGAGACACATCAAATTTACACAGAGAAGCATCATATTAAATGCTGCTTTGAGTCTGAGTTACCTCCAGATAGAATGAATGAATGAATGAATAGGAGAAAGAAAGAAAGAAAGAAAGAAAGAAAGAAAGAAAGAAAGAAAGAAAGAAAGAAAGAAAGAAAGAATAGAAACAGTTCTCTGTGAATACCCATCAAACCATTTCTTGCACTCCCTGAGAACTGTGTTATATTCTTAGCACCAGCAGATGGCAGCCTTCACAATGTAGCCTCCAGTTAAGCCTCTGCTTCAACAATTCATGTTTTATCTTATAATTTAATAGAATAATAAAATGAGAGAAAACCTAAATATCCTCTGGCAGTATTCTGTTAGGTATTTCACAATTATTGCAGAAAAGAGGAATATGCACTTGCTGAATGTTTCCCTCCGTCTTTTATTGAAAAAGAAGTAATATATTAATTGCAGAGATATAGAAACCAAGGGCCAGTATGAGTATGGCAGAGAGGAGCTAATGTATTTGTACTTCTAGTACAGTTGGAGTATAAATCTGCATAATTGGTGTTCAGTTTATAACAATCAGTAATATCATCTTATGGGCAGCCGAAAGGAAAAGAAAGGAAAGGGAAGGGAAGGGAAGGGAAGGAAAGGAAAGGAAAGGAAAGGAAAGGAAAGGAAAGGAAAGGAAAGGAAAGGAAAGGAAAGGAAAGGAAAGGAAAGGAAAGGAAAGGAAAGGAAAGGAAAGGAAAGGGAAAAGGAAAAGGAAAGGAGGAAGGGAAGGAAAGGAAAGGAAAACAAGAAAAGAAAAGAAAAGAAAGAAAAACTCATTTCTTTGAGCTGTCAGGCTCAAGAAACCAGGAAGCAGAGCAGTTCAAACAAATATAGGTTTACTGCAAACTAATATTCTTTACAAGAGAATCTGAACTACTAACACACAAAGCAAATTGGCGGTAGATAAGAGTCAATGGAATTTAAGGTATGCTGGGCTTAGCTCTCTTGTGGGCATGAATGGACTCTAGATTAATGGAGCACTTGGCCTTTCCCTCAGACTAAGCCTGGTCATCTCCTACAACAGGCTGGTTAATAGTATTGTGATAACTAGCAACTGCAAGGGTTTTGGATTAGAATTCCCATAATTCCTTGCTGCAATAAAATGTTGTTTTTGGTATGGCACAAGGATCCAGTATGAAAAAAAATGAGCTGGGTTGGTCATATAGAGAAAATGAGTTAACATCAATCTCAAAAACAAATGTGTGGGCTGAGAGGAAGGCTACTGCAATTGTAGCTGGGTAGAGCTGATGAGATTTCTGAAAGAGAGAGAAGAAGTTTTAAAAAAACAAAAGGCAATGAACGAAGTGATGGATAGTTATGATAGAAACAAGAATGGTTCACAAAGACAAAAAGAGATGGAGACGTATAAGGAAAGGCAATGGAGTACTGTAACTTAGTTTTTGCTGGGTCTTCTTTTTTTCTTTTATCATTAATTTCTTTTGTCTTACTGTTTTTTTTAATCCTTTTCTGTGCTCTGTGGAATATTATTTAAACCAAAAGAGAGTACAATGGATAGATGGATGGTTTTATTGATTTGATAAGGGAATTATTTATTATAACCTTTCTTATACAAGATAGCAGAGCTGCATGCCTGTAGCTTGCTCCTGTGTTTTGGGACTGGAACAAAACATTTTATTTGTTGTGTTTTGGGTTTGAGGAAGTAAGTTCCAAAGCTCCTTCCACTCATCTTAGAGATGAGTTAAAAAGAGAATGTTTATCAAAAGAGTTTTAGGAATGTTAGGAGGTTCAGCTTGCTGTGGAAGCACACCATATTAAGTACATTTTATTCAAGAAACTTTCAGAAAGAAGGTTACAAGATAAATCTTTTAGTATTCCCTTTCCCAAATTGTAATCCTTAGTATTGATCATACTGACCAGGGCTAATGGAAGTCCCAAACATCTGGAAACATCAGATATAATTAAGACCATGTGATTTTCCAGATAATCAATAATTCCTAATAGGAATATCTAATGATGAAGAATAATGGGGATGGTCATTGAAGAGAATTTGGAAGGTCTCAGGCAAAAAAAAAAAAAATCACCAATAAAGCAGTAAGGAAAACCAAGGTTCCTTTAACTACAAAGCACATTCATCAACCTGAAAACTTCCAGGTTTTTGAGACTCCAATCCTAGTATTTCCAGCCAACTTTGCTACAGCTGCTTCAGAACCCTGCTAGCAAAATAGTTAACACTTGTTCTAAATAGATTGGAAAACACTTTAAAAATATGGAAATATTGGGAGAGAAAGTTTTTCCTATTTCTTTTTCTTTCTTCCTCTAGAAAAATAATCAAACTAGGGAACATTTGGAAGGGTAAAAATATGCAAATAATTTCTTATTCAGAATAAGCAGTGGAAATGTTTTTTAAAGTTTTAAAATATTTGTACTAAGATTAATTTATGTCCTAAAAATCTTGTAATCTTGCCTGTCCTACCCACAACATTTATAGCTATCATGACATTCTTCATAAGTGTCCAGTGGTCCTGTTACTTATGGTTTACCAAGACACCATTATGTCCCAACAACCCAATCTTTTCCCTTGGTTACACTATGTTTGCCTTATCCCCAACTCTTGAGTGACAGCCTTAGGTTACCACAAGGGCCTTTCCCAACTTGCAGTTAGTCACAATGCAAACTTATTCTCGTGGCATTGTGATCATATCATTTTCATCCAGTGAGTGAAACAGCTTTTTGTCATTCTTAGAGATATGGGTAAAGAAGTACTTTCCCTATTAAGCCAACAACAACAACAATGGTTTCCTGAATTCATTTCATGCAACCCCTTTTCTCATCTCTGTTGCTCTCTCATGCAAAGATTGAAAACAACTTCTCTTCCAACAAGATAGAGTAAGGAAGACTAAGCATCTGCTATTTGGGGGAGGGGAGATGAGGAGGCAGAGTTACATGAGCATATTTATTTTATTTATTTATTTATTTATTTATTTATTTATTTATTTATTGCAATTTATATGCCGCCTTTCTCCCTAGGGACTCAAGGCGGCTTACAAAATGACAACTTCAATACAAATCACAATACAATACCAAATTAAAATCAGTAACCCAATTAAAAAACAATTTAAAATTATCCCAGTGTACCCCAAACGGATCAGTTTAATTGGCGGAAGAGCTACGTCTTCAGCTCACGACGGAAGGAAAGAAGGTCGGGGGCTATCCTGAGCTCAGTGGGCAATCCATTCCAGAGGGTCGGGGCTCCCACAGAGAACGCCCTCCCCCTGGGGGTCGTCAGCTGACATTGTTTGGCCGACGGCACCCTGAGGAGGCCGACTCTGTGAGAGTGCACAGGACGATGGGAGAACGGCTGGAGATAGTCCTGCAAGTACCCTGGGCCTAAGCCATGAAGGGCTTTATAGGTGAGCACCAGCACCTTGAAACGTATCCGCAGTGCCACCGGTAGCCAATGCAGCTCACGCAGGAGAGGTGTTACACGGGAGTATCTAGACGCCCCCGTAACTACCCGCGCGGCTGCATTTTGGACTAGCTGAAGCCTCCGGACACATCCCAAGGGCAGCCCCATGTAGAGGGTGTTACAGTAGTCCAACCTAGAGGTAACAAGGGCGTGAGTGACCGTGGCGAGGGCATCCTGGTCTAGGAACGGGCGCAACTGGCGCACAAGATGGACCTGTGCGAAGGCCCCCCTGGTTACGGCTGTCAGATGGTCATCTAAAGACAGCCGAGAATCCAGGAGGACACCCAAGTTGCAGACCCTATCGGAGGGAGCAAGGGTTTCACCTCGGATCATTAAGGATGGAACCTCCAGATCCCGGGATGCCGGCATCCACAGCCACTCAGTCTTGGAAGGGTTGAGTCTAAGCCTGTTCCTCCCCATCCAAACCCACACCGCTTCCAGGCAGTGGGACATCACGGAAAGGGCATCCCTAGGGTGGTCAGGGGTGGAGATGTAGAGCTGGGTATCATCAGCATATTGATGATACCTCACCCCAAAACCACGGATGATCTCACCCAGCAGTTTCATATAGATGTTAAAGAGCAGAGGAAAGAGAACCGAGCCCTGAGGCACCCCACAAGTGAGAGGCCTCCGGGAGGATCCCTGACCCCCTGCCCAAACAGACTGCAGACGGCCCGAGAGATAGGAGGAGAACCACCGTAAAACGGTGCCTCCTAACCCCATCCCCCTGAGCCGCTGCAGCAGGATACCATGGTCGATGGTATCGAACGCCGCTGAGAGGTCAAGAAGGACCAAGATGGAGGAGCAACCCCCATCCCTGGCCCGCTAGAGATCATTTACTAGGGCGACCAATGCCGTTTCCATGCTGTGGCCACGCCTGAAACCAGATTGGTAAGGATCCAGGTAGTCAGTTTCCTCCAGGAATTGAGGGAATTGCTGTGCCACCACGGACTCAACAACCTTCGCTAAAAAGCGAAGGTTGGAGACTGGACAGTAGTTGTTAAGTACGTCAGGATCCAGGTTAGGCTTCTTAAGGAGTGGTCGAACCACCGCCTCTTTAAGCGCAGCGGGAAAGACCCCTTCCTTTAATGAAGCGTTGACAATAGCCTGGATCCAGTCTCCAGTCACCTCCCTGGCTGCCAAAACAAGCCAGGAGGGACAATGGTCCAATAAACATGTGGAAGACCCCAGCCTACCCATAATCCTGTCCACGTCATCCAATGAAACAGGCTCAAACTCAACCCAGATGTCTCCACCGAGACTAGGCCCTGTCACCTCAACGGACTCTGTCCAGTCGGAGTCCAACCCGGCCCGAATCTGAGTGATTTTATCTTGCAGAAACTGTGCAAAGTCCTCAGCACGGCCCTGTAAGGGGTCCTCCCTCGCTCCCTGATTAAGGAGGGAGGGGGTCACTCTAAACAGGGCTGCTGGGCGATTTTCTGCAGATGCAATGAGAGTGGCGAAATAGTTATGTTTCGCCACTTCCATCGCCACAAGATAAGACCTAATATGGGTTCTTAGTTGTGTTTGGTCGGACTCGGATCGGGAGGATCTCCAACCACCCTCCAGGCGTCTTTTCCGACGCTTCATTTCCCTGAGCTCTGCGGTAAACCAAGGAGCCGCCCGGGATCTGCGTTGGATCAGAGGCCGCAAAGGCGCGATTCGATCCAAGGCCCCCACCGCAGCCTGTTCCCAGGCCGTGACAAGGGTCTCAGATGAATCGTGGGCTAAGGAGGCGGGAAATGACCCAAGCTCCATCAGGAAACTTTCGGGTTCCATCAGGCGCCTGGGGTGGAACCATCTTACTGGTTCCGCACCCCTGCGACGGGGGATGGCGGAGGAAAAGTCGAGTCTAAGGAGGGAATGATCAGTCCATGACAGAGGGTCAATAGATAGAGTCCCCTCCCCACGATCATTTATCCACTGTCCAGAGAGAAAAATAAGGTCGAGTGTGTGTCCTCCAATATGAGTTGGGCCCTGTACAATCTGAGTCAGATCCATGGCCGTCATGGAGGTCATGAACTCCCGCACCAACTCAGATGACTCACCGGCCGATGGCAAATTGAAATCTCCCACCACCAAAAAGTTGGGGAGTTCCACCATCAATTCGGCTAAGACATCTAGTAGTGCGGGCAGGGCTGAGGCCACACAGCTGGGGGAGAGGTACGTGATCAACAGCCCAGACTGAACTCCAGGGTCCCATTTCAAAAGGAAGGATTCACACCCGCCAACCTGAGGAACAGTGACCTCCCTAGGCCTAAGACTTTCCTTAATAACTACCGCCACTCCTCCGCCCCTCCCCTGGAGTCGTGGCTGGTGTAGTATCCGGAAACCTGGGGGACACAAATCCACAAGAGGGACACCGCCCTCCGGCCCCAGCCAGGTCTCAGTGATACAAGCCAGGTCCGCGTCCTCCTCGTCTATAAGATCTCGGACAAGGAGTGTCTTGTTCACCACGGACCTGGCGTTTAAGTACACCAGTCGGAGTCCAGGGCTCCGCACTCTGTCGCCGTCAGGGGAGCAGGATGAGCTGAGGGGGCAGGAGGGGGCCACCGCTTGAATGAAGCGGCAGCGCCCTCCTAGCCCCCCCCTCTCCCGACCTCTGCGTCTCCCAACTGTCACAAGGATTGGAAGACCCTCTCTCCGCTGAGCCTCTTTGTTCCCTCCTCCTCCCTCCCTTCCCCCACAACCATCCGACGGGCTCAATTGCTGAACCGTAAGAGCCGCCCCCGGCTCAACCCTTACCACCCGCCTCCGGGGTCCCCTTAAAATTTGATTAAAAACATTAATTAAAAAACCCCTCAAACCACGCTTAGAAGCATGCCACCACTCGGGGTTCCAAAACCCGTCCTTGAGGTAGGCCTTCGATAAATTCGAAGGCCATGTCTGCGAGAGGGGGGCATCTTGCAGAGCAAGGAGGGTCGCCGAAGTGTAAGCCATAATAAATATGAGAAGTGGATGGAAAATAGCAACAAGAAACCGAGATGATAAACAAGAGGGATAATGATGGTAAAATAGGAGTCAACCCAGGCTGGCATAACCACCGCTCTCTCACAGCGGTGGAGAATCCAAGGCTGCAATGAATGAGTCCCGCGGAATCAGCCGCAGCCACCCTCTCACGGTGACTAGGTGGGGAACATCCACCGGCGGAGTCATAGAGCAGTTCCTAGGAACATGATGCAGCAGCAGTCCACCAGGATTCATAGTTCATCAGTCTGTAACTCCATAACTCTGTCCAATACAACGAGACCAATAAGGCAGTAATAGGGGTGAAAAGATAAGATGTAACACTTTATGGTGTGAGAGGAGCCAGGAGTCAAATAGCATTTCAAATAGGGGAGATGACAAAAGAACCAACAGACAAGTGAAAATGAGTAAAACAAACAGGCCGAACCAGGCAGGCAACAGTCTGGGGGGGGGGCGACAACAAATGGGGGAGGGAGAGACCCCAGGGAAGAGCAAGATGGATAATTATCACTTCCCCTCCGGCCAACTCCCCGCCCCCCAGATCTTCTTCAGGACCACCCGCCCCGCAGTCATAGCCTGTCCTCGCTGGGCAGTTACAGCCCAGATCTTCCCGGCCTCTCATCTCCAGGGTGACATTCACCGCCATCAACAAGGTTGCCACAGTACCCGCTGCCTTAATCTCAGCGGATTCATCGGGGGGGGGCTGACGATCTTACAGCAGCCATAGCGCCTGTAGCCTCCCCCGATTAGATGTAAAATTGCCGAGTGTCTGCAGCGTTTAATAGCGCCGATCCGACCGGTAAAACTCCAATGGCCTCAGCGCGATTGCAGGGCTGACGCCGCCCTCCCAGCGGCGCCCAGCTGATGCAATCCTCTCATCGCCGTCCCTGGGTCATCCGAGAGCCGTCTTCTGTCGGAGACGGCTCATTTGAACTGTCAAAGGCTCAGCATATCGGGCAGGGGGCCGATGAGTGGAGAAACGGCCTTCCCCCGGTTTCCTGTCGCAACTCCTTCATCCCGATCTCAGCCGGCACTTCGGGGAACCGCCATCTCGCACATGCGCAGCTAGGTATATGCTAATAGAAGTCGGAAATTATGTCTGTGAGGCTCCTTAACTTTAATTCAGTGGCCCTGCTTTTGGATTCATATTGTCAGCCTTCCCAAGTTGATCAGGACAGGAAACATGATCACATGTGCTCATACTATTTTACTGTAAGACCACTTTAATGGAATCTTGGAAATCTGAAAGTACAAATCTCTTGCCATCTCCTTTACAGCCTGAGAAATTAGCGAAGGTTCCTTCTGAGCGTCTTTCTCCAGATGTTATGCAGCTGTGGACTATGCCCCCTCCTATCTGAGTTCCTTATAGGCAGCCTTTGCCCCATTTCTCAAAGTCTTTATCACATACAAATGGAAGGGCCTATTTATTCCTTTGAATCAGGGGTGAAATCTAAAATTTTTTGCTACCGGTTCTGTGGGCATTGCTTAATTAGTGGGCGTGGCTTGGTGGTAAGGTGACTGGGTGGGCGTCACTTCTTTGCCCTTTTTTAACCTACAAAACACAACACAACACAACTGGCTCGCCCACAATGTAAAAGCAGCTGTGCTAGACCCAAAATGGCCCCGCAACAAGCAGCCATAAAAAGCCCCCCAAAAAACAACGTTCACACACACACACAACACAACACAACACAACACAACTGGCTCACACACAATGTAAAAGCAGCTGTGCTAGACCCAAAATGGCCCCTGCCACAAGCAGGAACCACACAGCCACAAAAAGCCCAAAAAAACAACTTTCACACTTTACACACACAAAATTCCACATACAACTTTGTGAGATTTTGTGTAGTTAGAGTGAAACACTACAGTAACACACTAAATCTCAGAAATCTGCACAAATATTATTTTATTTTATTTTATTTTTATTTTTATATAAAAGCAGCTAAATTTAAAACTTCCTAAACTTTAAATGGCTAGGTCTAAAAAATGAACAACTAAAAAAAAACCCAATTAACTATTTTTTTTTAAGCTCCCAAAGGGGAAAGAAACTTATCCAATAGAACAGGGGTCTCCAACCCTGGCAACTTGAAGACTTGTGGACTTCAACTCCCAGAATTCCTCAGCCAGCTTGGCTGGGAGTGGAAGTCCACAAGTCTTAAAGTTGCAGATAGAGCTGCTCACCAATGAGCTAGATTGCAGGCAGGGAGATTCAGTTGCTTGCTGATGCACTGGATTGCAGGTATTACAGCGTTGCGACCAGCAGCTAAGGTAAGCAAACTGGAGGCTGGGGTGGGGGGGAAGAAACTTTTTTTCTTTTACATGGCTCTGGCGATCCAAGCTGAGTTGCCTGATTAGCAGGCAACTCAGCTGGGATTGTCAGAGCTTGGCTGGTCAGAGCCATTTAAAAGGAAAAAAAAGGCTCTGATGATCGCGCGGCTCAGCTGGGCATGGGGAGTGGGGGCAGGGATTTTTGCTACCGGTTCTCCGAACTGCCCGCCGCCATCGCTACCTACTCACCCGAGCCGGTCCGAACCGGGAGCATTTCACCCCTGCTTTGAATCCTTTCATTAGTGCAGACTAGATAATCCCAGACAAATGGCTTTTACTTGAATATATCTAATGACCACAGGGGAGTATTAACTTTCTGGATTGCTGGTTCAGTTGCCAAATCACTGCAATATCCAAAAAATGATAGAAGTTGAACTGGGCTCACACTATATGTCAGTTTCCCATATTGTCACCTTCAGTAAATTCCCTGTCCCTTGAAGTAAAGACAGACACTTTCTCAGAATCTAGCCAGTTTAATTATTATGCCTACAGCACCATCAAATCTTCTGTTTCATTTCTCGCTGGGATATTTCTTCACTTAGTTCCTTCCCATATGTGTATTTTAAATATGCCCATTTTGTTAATTTTGGAGATGCCCAAAGAGAATATATGGGAAGAGGGGCAGACAAACCAGCCTATGGAAGCCCAGCTGACCAACCTGAGTCCTGACATCTGACTATACTTACTCATGCTGCTGCACATTGATTGGTGACTGTTTCCCCCACAGGTTGCAGATGTGCTTAGGATGGGTAGCAACAGTTTTAAAGAAAACGAGTCTCCTTACCTCTAGCAAGTGGGACACTCATAAATCAGGACAACAACCACTGGACAGATGCAGCCAAAACAGGATAGGAATTAACAACAGGAATTGTAAACATTTAGCCGGCACCATGCTGAAGAATGAGTGAATAATCCAATAGTGGGGAAAGATCAAGGGGCAGAGAAAGTTGACTAATGAGAAAAGGCAGGGAAGTGACGGTTAGAATTGGAATTGGAGAGGAAGGATGATGAAAAAGCTGGAGAAAACAGCATATTCTTTCCTAGACAGATAATTCCTTGCTGCACATGAAAAGCCATTTTAAAATGAAATGGAAGTCAGATTAGTGTGCACAGCTGTCAGTCAGGAAACAAAACTACTAACATACTTTTCATCTACTTGGCAAGAAAGAAGGAAAATACATTGCATCCATTTGTTAGGGCCAGTGGTTAAGAGATGCATCAGGAAAATATTCCATATTTTTCGGACAATAAGACGCACTGGAGTATAAGATGCACCTTCGTTTTTGGGGAGGAAAATAAGAAAAAAGCTGATTGGCGGGTGGATCGGCCTCCCAGAATACCCCCAACCAGCTGTTCCCAGAGGTGAACTTTAGCAACAGCTTCGTTGGGTGTGAGCTCTGCACCTTGCTTTTTTTTCAGCCTCTGAAACCTCCCTTTCAGAGGCTTTTTTCAGCCCACAAGTTTTCACCCTCTTTTACTCCCTCTCAGCATCTTATACTCTGAAAAATACGGTAAGTGAATACCATCCACCTTGATATACAGGATGAAAGTATACAAGACTTGGGAGGGAAAATCAGAACTCTGATGTTATATATGTTGACAGCAGCAAGACTATTCTACGCACAGAAATGGCAGGACACCTTGATTCCCACAATGGATGAATGGCTACAAAAACTGGGGGAGTTAGCAGAGATGACTAAATTGACCGCTTTAATCAAAGAGAAAAAATATACAAATACTTTCATTTCTACTTGGAAATCACTTCTGGATTTTGTGCTTGAGGTGGGGAAAAAATGAAACTTTGATTTTGGGTTTTACCGATCAGATAGATTTGTTGTTATAGAAATAGCTAGTTTCTATTATTATGAAAAAGTAAAAAGTTGAGGGTAGATGTTAATGAATCATAAGTCAATGCCTTTTTAAAAAATTTTCCCTTGCTTTTCCCCACTATCCACTTTTCCTTCCCTAATTTCCCTAATATTTGCTTTTGTATCCTTTTTGTATGTCATATTATAAATTAATAAAATTATGAAATATTGAGATATCCAGGATGAAAGTATGTGCAGTCTTGGTGGACAAAGGAAAGAGGAATTCACCTCTCCCACTTTATTTACCAGTTACCCTCCGTTACAGCCAGTTAGGACTGGAGGTTGTGTGGCCATGATTTAAAGAAATTCCATTCATTGTCGAGATGTTCCACACACTAGTTCACCAATACTGACTTGTATGTTGCTGTGGTTGGGACAGTGTAAAAATATCCTCTTCCTAAACTATTTGGGATGACCTCAGGAATGACATTTTAACACCCTTGATTGCCCCCTCAGGAAAAATTCTGTGTTGTGTGAGTAAATAGCACAACACCAGAAGAAATGGACAGCTCTTTATTTGACAATCTTTGGGTGTTTGCTTTGCAAGAAAGAGAAACCCTGAACAATGGAAAAAAACCCCATCTTTTTAACAGAAGTTGAGGGCTACAAGGCCATGAAATCCAGGGGTCTGGTTTTCTGGCAAGTTTGGGGAAGCCAGGCAGGTCCTTGTCCTTGTTCCTGGGGTTAGTTCTATGATTAGGCAAAATGAACCTTTCAGGGTAGCAGAGTTGGGAAATTCGTTATTAAAGGAGATGAAACTTGTAATTTCTCTAGGTTGCAATTTCTGTGTAAAGGTTGCCCTTGGGCTGTTCTGTGAGCTAGTGAGGAGGCTTCTGTTCTTTGGTTTGATGGGATTGTTATGTCCTCTACAATTACAGTACTATGGTCTTGTCCCACTTACCAATATATCTCGGTCTTGGTCTGCTGTGTAGATGCTTGGGTGGTTTAGGGGTGGGGAATTTTTGGTGGGTGGGGAGTGTGTCTGGGGATTGTCATGTGTGTTGGGTTTGGTCTCTGGGTGTTATGTGAATTTCGTTGTATGGGTATACTGTGTATATATGTACAATGACAATAAACTTTATATATCTGGCCCCATGCATGGAGAGAGACACAGGATGGATTGGAGCCTTCATCTGGATGGAGGTGGAAGAGCTCTCTATCACCTCATCATTGTTGCAGATCACTATAGCACTATTAGACTGATGCTTGGTACAAAACTCTGCCTAGTTGGAGAACAATGAAAATAATTTACATATACTTTAAATATAAATTATATAATTATATAACTATAGTTTTAAATAATGTAACCCAGCAACTGATAGATCTGCATGTGCTTTCCTGCACGTGCTTAGGAAATTTGTCATATTGCTTGCTAGTAATAACCTCACTGAATGCTATCATGAATTATGGAATATAGAGATGGTATGTACAGTTAACATCATTACAGCTAGACATTGTTTTTCTGTTCAAATCTTCCATTTCTTTATCATAGAAATGAGAATGAAGAGGTAAATAGGGTGTCAGCTGGACCACAAGCGGAGGAACTCTCAGGATGCATCAGATCACCATTGAAGTAAAGCCTACCCGAAGCTGTTGTGGGACCTTCATCACTGGAAGTTTTCAAGAGACTGGATTGCCACCCACCTGTCTGAAATGGTGTAGGGTCTCCTGCTTGGGTGGGGGGTTAGACTAGATCAGTGGTGGGTTTCAAAATGTTTTAGATATTTTTAGATTTTTAGATATTTAGATATTCTGCTCTGCTCTGCTCTGCTCTGCTCTACTCTACTCTACTCTACTCTATTTCTTTGCAGACCATATCTGTTTCAATATGAACATAAATATTAGGGGGCACAATGTACACCTATGCCTGGGACAATTGCTTGTTTTGTGATTTTGGACTTTTTTTCTGCTTGTAGCTGTGGACAGGATATGTGGAAAGCTGAGAATAACAATATGATTACTCAACCCTTGTCGTTCCTTGTTAATTAAATTAACCAATACAGGACTGCCCCGTGGTTAAGCGCCTTTCCTTTTGAGAGGGGTGTGTATCTCTTTGCCTAAAATGGACAATAATAACATCTTTATTGAAGAAAACTTTCCTTGACAGAGGATCAGTACAATTATAGGTCAGTTTCAGATGTTCTATTTCTGGAAAAGGTTATTCAGATGCATCCAAATGATAGTGATTTTTAAAAAATCTATTTCAACTGAGCTTTTGGCAGAGATAAAGTACTGAAATTTGTTTTTATTGCTTTAGTAGATGACCTATGCTAGATGGATTGCAATAGTGCCAGTTTTAACTTCTGGACAGCCTTGGCCTTTTCTATGTCATCTCCATCTCCATTTTTGGTTTTTACATGTTCTTCACCCTTTATATCTGACTTACTTTTAAATAATATCCTTTAACAAATCTTCCTCTTTTCAACAGGAACTTTTGTGCATATGGATGCTGCTGCTAACAACTGTGAACGCATTAAAGTCCATGTCAGTGGAGATGTTGAAATATCTTGAGTCACTCTGTATCTCCTGCCATGAATGTCATCACAGGCCAGATGAAGCGATGTTCAATGCAGTACAAAGATGAGGAAGTTAATTAAATCGTTCATCAGACTTGTCCCTTTCTGCCACTGTCACGCATTTGTTGCATAAACAAAGCACAAATAAAGGATGAGCAAGATAAGAGCAGAGTTCACAATGAATGCTCCATGACATTACATCCTTTTTTAAAATACAATTTTATTTTAAAAAAAATTAAAAGGGAAATAAAAGCTAATACAAACTAATATAAAATAAGAAAAGAAAGGAAGAAATATAAAGGAACAAACTAATATGAGAAAGGAAAGGAAAGGAAAGGAAAGGAAAGGAAAGGAAAGGAAAGGAAAGGAAAGGAAAGGAAAGGAAAGGAAAGGAATAAAAAAGAAAACGTTCAAGAATTGAAAAAAGTAAAAGAAAAATTGAAAGGAATATATAATATATATATCACAGTCTCCCATAAGTCTCAGAACAGACAACACAAAATGTCTGATAAAGCCTGAAAGTGGTGATTTGAGATATCACCCCACTATGGCTACACAAAGATGTTGAGCTACATAGGAAAAAACCCTGACAAGAAAAGTATATATATGTGTGTGTGTGTGTGTAGTTAATATTTTGGGTTTCTTCCTGTGTAATTGTGGATATATCCCTAAAAGGGTAGAAGTGACGTTTCGACAGAATCTCATCTGCCATCATCAGGTTTATATGAGGAGTCTTTTGCAGTTTACAGATGGCAGATGAGATTCTGTCGAAACGTTGCTTCTACCCTTTTAGGGATATATCCACAATTACACGGGAAGAAACCCGAAATATTAACTATACACACATATATACCCGTGAAAACTTACATAGACAAATACACACACACACACACTTGTGTGTGTGTGTGTGTGTGTGTGTGTGTGTGTGTGTGTGTGTTCCAAACATCTTTACAGAAAGTATAAATACAATTATACCTCTTACTTTAGGGTTAGACAACTCTTCTTTCTATAATCTATCCTGTGTAATCATCAAAATCATAAGTCATAAATTCATTTTTTCTTTTTTATGCAAATCATCCATGGGGGCTTTCCAGTCAGCAAGGCATGTAGTTAATATTGCTGATTAAAGCAGCTATTGCCCATCTCAGCAAATTCCACCATCTTGACCAACTATTGTAGTTAATGCTGAATCTTTCCATCTTTGTGAATACAATAATCTCACTGCAGTTATCATATATAAAAACAAAATTTCATGACTTTTTCAAACTGTTTGCCCATTAATCCCAAAAGAAATACAAGTTGTCTCAATTGCATATTAATCTTTAAAATCCTTTGAATCAGTGTATATATTTGGATTTTCTAGAATTTTTACACATCAAACATTAAAATATCTCTTACTGTTCTTCACATTTGCAACATAAATTTGAAATGTTTTTATAAATCTAGGCAATTTATCTATAGTCATATACTAATGGTACATCATTTTATAAATAATTTCTTTAAGATTATAACATAATGTAAATTTCAATTCTTTCAGCCACATATTTTCCCATTTTCCCATTCCCATCCATCTACATATTATAACCAAAATCTTAACCCACTTTGTCACATACTCTTTCACTTGTTCTTCTGTTTCTAATTTCAATAAAGGCTTATATATTTTAGCAATTACATGTTCACAATTTTATTTCAAACCTAATTTTACAATGTTCAAAACTATTAGTTCCTTTGCCTACTATGAATATTTTTAATAACTATAAATAAGTAAATCATTGGCAGTTGTATCCCACTGCCACCAATTCTCTTGATTTTTTTAAAAATTTCTCTTCTAATTCTAATATCTTAAGATATGTTACCCATTTATTCTTAGTCATTATTTTGAGCGTTTAAAATCTTTTCTATGCTGAGAGCCACAGGGGATGTTTGGGCATGAACTGGGTTTGTATCTATTTGATATTTGCAGCGTGGCACATTTAAAATAATTATTTTTAATATTCACAGTAACTTTGATTTTATCATACCACAAATATCCATTCCACTCAAATCTTGTTATGTCTTTCTTAACTCCAAGAGCTTTCGATTTTTTAGTAGTACCCATTTTTTATCCAAACAAAACAAGTAAGCTGAAAAATATAATTTAAAATCAAGTAAACTCTGTATCTTGCAACACCGTCTAGTGAACTCATATTTTTTCCCCTCCCACACAAATTTAGATAATATCCTTCTGCCATTTTTTTAAATGATGCATCAGTTGTCAAAACAAGTATCATCTGAAAGAAAACATCGTTCAAGGCAGGACATTCATTTTTATCACTGAAATTTTCCCAGCAATGACAACTGTAGTTTCTCCCATCTTAATATGTTTTTTAAACTCCATTCCCTGTCTTAACATGATTATTTTGAAATAACATACAGTACATATTTACTATAGTGATACCAAAATATTTACTTTCCTCTCAATCTTAGAACCTGTTTTATTCATCAATTCTGTTTGATCTTCTATTTTCATGTTTTTGGTAACATTTTGTCTTCTATTTATTGATCTTCAAACATGCTATACACCAAATTCTTTTTGTTTTCCCATTAATGTTCCAATTCCTTGTAAAGGACCTAAGCCAATATCAAGTCATCTGAAAAAGCCATTAATTGATAAGTTTCTTTTTAAACATTCACTCCCACAATCCTCTCATTTTGTCTTTTATTTCTATTCAGTATTTTAACAACCAAAATAAACAAGAGAGAAGACAGTGAGCATCCCTGTCTTGTTCATTGTTGTACCTCACATGTTTTGTCTGTATCTCCATTAATAATTATAGATAGTTAGTCCTTGACTTACAACCACAACTGAGCCCAAAATTTCCGTGGCTAAGCAAGATAGTTATTGAGTTTTGCCCAGTGGCGGGATTCAAGTAATTTAACAACCGGTTTTCTGCCCTAATGATTTCTTCCAACAACCAGTTTGCCAAACTGCTCAGAAAGTTAACAACCGGTTCTCCCGAAGTGGTGTGAACTGGCTGAATCCCACCATTGGTTTTGCCCCACTTTATGACCTTTCTTGCTACAGTTGTTAAGTGAATCACGGCAGTTGTTAAACTAGTAACACAGCTGTGAAGTGAATCTGGCTTCCCCATTGACTTTGCTTGTCAGAAGCTTGCAAAAGGGTTATCTTTATTAAATTTCAAGCAAAATTATTAAAAGGAAAAATAATATAAAAGGAAAAATGGTGGAGAAAAAAAGGACAGGTTGAAAAAAAATAACATGAAACAAACATATAACAAGATGATTTCCAACTGTTTCCAGTACAGAGACAATAATACAACAACCCCTCTCTAAATTTAGATAAATCATACCAATACTTAAAATCCCTTACAATATTACAATACTAATAATCAACATTAAAAAATATTCATATTATATTCTTCATTTAACCATAGTCTAATATATAATAAGCTATCCAGTATGAATACTGCTTAATGAATATTGCTTAATGAATATTGCTTAATGCACTGTAAGCCGCCCTGAGTCTCCGGAGAAGGGCGGCATATAAATCAAATTTAAAATAAATAAATAAAAAAAAATCATATAATTAAAAATCCCCACTATTTCCCCAGTCAAATCTAATCTAGTTTTGGGAAGTATGATGACTTTTTAAATAACCTACAAAACCCAACAGTAAAAATAAGCCTCTATTCATCCACGGCTATGAAATGTTTGTGAACAATCCAAGTCCTTGCACTGCAGTGAAGAGAAGCAGCTGAGGGGGCAGAATGGTGGTGGGAGAACGGTCACTTGTAGAGGAGGTTTTTTTGTTTTGTTTTGTTTTTTTATTTGATTTATATGCTGCCCTTCTCCGGAGACTCAGGGCGGCTTACAATGCGTTAAGCAATAGCCTTCATACTTTTGTATGTTTATACAAAGTCAGCTTATTGCCCCCACAATCTGGGTCCTCATTTTACCTTTGTTGTTCCATGGTTTCATTTTGCTACCTATGGGGGCTAAACAGTTGTAGGAAAAAAGAGCAATTAGGCAACTCTACAAAATTTAGGCCGTATGTTCATGTCCCAGTGATACCCAGGAGGCTGGTACTGAGTCCATAACTTCTCCCAGCTGTGTTCACTTTTCATCATCAATCCTCTGAAAGTGCTATAGTCCAGTGGTGGGTTGCCCCCGAGTTCGGACCACTTTGCAAGAACCGGTAGTAAAACCGGTGGGAGGCCCCACCTACTGCCCCGGATGTCATCATCAGTGATCTGCGTGTGCGCAGAAGCAAGACGAGTGCGTGAGCAAAGTTCGCATTGCGAACCGGTAGTAAAGTGCTACAGACCCTCTTGAAATGTATAGCCATTAGATTTCTGGGGGAGAAAAAAAAGAGAGATCATTTTTTAATTAATTACACGACTGCAAGCAATTTCTTTTCAGTTCCTTTGTGCTGCCTGGCACTAGGATGGATTCTTTGCATACTTCTATGAATAGATTTGCTTAGGCAAGTATACTCAATTATGCAAATACAGTTCCACAGAAAAATGCCATTCCGGGAATGGTGTTGGAAGCAAATCAGCGGAGTAGGGAATCAACAGAGAGCTGGCCTACACCATTACAGGCAAGCAGCTTGTACAGCATTCTTTGGCTTCAGGAAGCAGAGAATTTTTTTCCTACCACAGTAAAAGTAAGCAGTTAGATTGCAAATGGCGCTTTTTATACAAGATGTTTCTTCTTCTTCTTTTTTATTTGGCATCTATTGTTCACTGTGCTCCTGAGTTCTCAGGAAATAATATGAATAATATAAAGGTGTGAAGGTGATCTTTGTATTTAGCTAAGCACCACCTAGCCTCAAATGTAAACATTTTGAAATAGGAAAATAATTTCATCATTATTTATTTTTTTCTAGAACAACTGCCTAGGACAAGGGTCTGCAACCTTAAATATTCAAAGAGCCATTTGGACCCGTTTCCCACAGAAAAGAAAACACCGGGAGCCACAAAATCTGAGTGGGTATGGCCAACTCGATGTCACTTACTTCCACTGGTCACATGACCCCCCCCCAACCACTCTTACCCAGCTTTAGGGCAGAGAACCAGTTGTTAAAAAACACCGGGAACCACAAAATCCTTCTGACATCTCTCTCCCCCCTCCCTTCCTCTCTCCCCCCTCTCTCCCTCTCTCTCTGTATCTCTCTGTCTTCCTCTCTCCCCCCTCTCTGTATCTCACTGTCTCTGCCCTGGCCGCTTCTCCATCGCCCGCCGTTGCCCTTATTTTCTCAGGTCAGGCGAGGAGTGACTGGGAGGGGAGGGCGAGGGGCGGGGCCAGCCAGTGTTGGGATCACCGGACAGGGAGCCACCGCAGAGGGCCCAAAGAGCCCCATGCAGCTCCTGAGCCGCAGAGTCCTGGCCTAGGATGACCCAGGCTGTAATAAAGAACCCTTTTAAATATATCTGCAATCCAGGCTGTGTTCCCCCAATATGTTATTCCAAAGCATTTAAGTCATTGTTTACTGAATAGGCATACAGCCTGAGTTGCTTTTGCTAAGCCATAAGTGGTCACCGGTGTAAGTTAAATCAATGTTAAGGCAAGCAGGTGCGCTGCCATATAAGCACTAGGGAGGATGATGGGAACTATGGCTGAACAATATCTGATGAATCAACATTTGTGTGAGTGTCTTGGAATAACAGTCTGTGAATTGTCTGTAAGCAAAGGAATTCCTGAAAGTATTCCCCTAGTCTGATCATTATAATCCTGCACATCTGGATTTCTTTCCTCCCCAAATCTAGGTAGTTTTTGAAGAAAAACAGAACTGTCAAAAAGTACTGTTTCCTTTAAGTTGAATTTAACTATAATTTCAGGGATACATTCACGTTGTTTGCTTAACAACAGTACAAAAGCCTTTTTGACATTTTCTGGAAATGTTTTTCTTCTGATTTAATAGCCAGGATACTAATTGGCAGTGGGAATATCTAACTTAATGCTAATATTGTTTTCTGCCAACTCAAAGGGTAGATAATTTTCCACTTCTGAGGGTGGGGGGGAAGGCCCAAAGAAATGGAGCAGGTCTAGGAATTTCAATTCTGTGGCATCGTGTTCTCCACAGCCACATATGAGTGAGATGGAGATAGAAAATGGAGGACAAGAAAGTAAGCCCCTTCCTACTATGTCTGTAGTAGCTTTCCCCTCCCCCCCATCTGGGAACTGAGGAGGAAGGAACTGATAGCCTACCAATATTTTCTGCAGTGGCTAAAAGGACTCTTAAAATGAATACTCACTTTTATCTCAAAGATCACATGTTCTTGTTCTCATTTTACCAAAGAACAACATGCAGCCCATCCTATCTTGAATCCTACCAATGTATCACCTCCACATTATATTACTTTGGTCTTCCATATGGCCTGTTGACCATATATAACAAGACTTAAAAACCAATAATAAAAGGGAACAGACCATTCCAAATCTGCATCTAGCTGTCATTTGAACTAGACACGATTTATTTCAAATTAAAATCTCTACTATCAAAAATCCAACTAATATTAGTTCAGTCTTTGTTTAGTAGCAACCACAATTGGGATGAGCAACCCAGTTAAGTTGTCGTCAAGTGAAATCATAACTGGACTTGTGATTTTATTTCAGCTTTCCTTTGCTTTACATACCTGCAAAAATCATAAATGTGTAGATTGGTGGCAAATTAAGTTTTTCAACAGTTACAACTGCAAATGAGGACTATGAGTAACCCCATAAGCACATAGTTGTTTACTTGACAGTTAAGTCCATGAAACCAAATCTTATGGCCTGGAAACCAAATTAGAATGTCACACAATAATCGATGTGTTACTTTGGAAGTATGAAATAGTCTTGTGTTGTTTTTCATTGGGTTCAGATATGCAGTAAGTATTCAAAAGAAATGCAGAATCTGAAGCGGACACGAGCTTACTACTGAAGTAAAAGTTTACTCTAAAATACTTTTTAAAGGAAGTTTAAGAAGGAGTAGATTCAACTTAGCTCGTGGACAAAATTATTGCTAATCACTGCTTTTTGCTATGTAGTCTTTTAGAAGTTCATGGTGCTTATTTGCTTTTCCTGGGAGAATGCAGGCAGTCTTCCCCATAGGACATCATACAACACCACTTGAAGAATAGTGTCACCTTGTTTACTTCTCTAGTTACTGGGCAATTATAGCAGTGCACATGGCCCGGAAAATTACCTTCCTCCTTATTCTAATTCTACACTTCCTTCCACACAGCATGAGCCCCAAGAGCTGATGGTAATCCCCTTCAGTTGGCTTTCTGCCAAGAAATTATGCCTTTTTATAGACGGTGGGGGTGGGGTGGGGCTATAGTAATCAGTTATGCAAGGCTGCATCAACCAGGTTTTGCACCTAACCTTATTTCTACAACTGGCAGTATATTTCCAGCTGTTGCATACAGTCCAGCCAATTGAAGAACTAACGAATAATTCTCTGTTCTATGGGATCATACAGATCGAGATAAGCATAAGAACTAGTCCAGGAAATATTTTGGAACATGAGCTTTCCATGCACTTTAAAGTGAAAATGATGCAGATGTTATAGTAAATGATGTCCTGTACCCATGGGCATATGTGGTACACTATCTATATCACATACCAATGAGGCAAGCTAACAAAGAGGCATTTGGCAAAGTTTAAAAGTAGGGTAGATAACCTTTCAATAGCTAGGAGAGACATCTGTTGGGTGGGCGAGTGTCAAAAAAAAGTCAAAATGGCATCTGCAGCTGCACAATAGAAACTTTTGCAAACTCCTAAAGCCACACTTTCCACCTTTTGGGAAACCATGATGTGATACACTGAGAGCGTATGCACCAAGACAAATACCTTGTGTGTCCAATCACACTTGGCCAATAAAGAATTCTATTCTATTCTATTCTATTCTATTCTATTCTATTCTATTCTATTCTATAAAATGGAAGATTATGCAGAATGGCCAAAACTGTGTCAAATATATGAACAGTGCCAGGATTTCTGAGCGTGTGTGTGTGTGTTTTTTTAATGTGGATTTTGAAGGAAAATTGGGACTGAATATTGCTTGTGTCACTAATGTTGTTCCTCACACAAATATCTTGCCTTAAGGCTCGCTTAAGCCTGGCAGTGCCATGGCCTGGAATGGCTTATTCACTCACCCACTAAGGAAGTTGGCAATAAAATGAACACCTATCTGTGAATTGGTTGTTATCTACAGTGGATGAATCTATGTTGAACTGATCTTAAAAAAAACTTTACAGGTAGTCCTTGACTTATGACCACAGTTGAGCCCAAAATTTCTGTTTTCAAGTGAGTTTTGACCCATTTTTCAACCTTTCTTGCCACACTTATTAAGTGAATCCCTACAGTTGATAAGTTAGTAACCTGGTTGTTAAGTTAAATCTGGATTCCCCATTGACTTTGCTGTCAGGAGTTCACAAAAGGGGATCAGAAGGCCTTAGGGCAGGGGTGGGCAACTGTGGCCCTTTTACAACCTGTGGACTTCAACTCCCAGAATTCCTGAGACAGCCAAAGTTGCCCACTCCTGCCTTAGGAGTTGCCCACTCCTGCCTTAGGGCACAGCAACGGTCATAAACACGAACCAGTTGCCAAGTATCTGAATTTTGATCACACGGTTATGGCGTTGCTGCAAAGGTCGTAACTGAGAAAAACGGTCATAGCTCAATTTTTTTTTTTTTGGCACTGTTATAACTTTGAACAGTCACTAAGTGAACCGTTGTAAATCAAGGACTATCTGTATACAGCTAGTGATAGCCTGGGAAAAGGTATTACTAGACAGAGGGGAGGGAGGGAAATCTGCTAGCTGCTTTCTCTAGTCTTCGCTTCCCCACTCCTCCTTTGCTCCCCAGAGAAGCTATTCCATAATTTGGGATGCTAAATGAAAGGAACAGCAGCACCGAAGAACTTTTAAAGGAAAACAAGCACAACACACACACACACACACACACACAAACAGGTTGCAGCCTGTCACTCTCTGCACGTGCACGTTCACGAATAAACGTTAAGTGGGGTTTGGCCAGATTTCTAAAGGACGTACTGAACGTCGCGGGAGGTTTCGAAATCAAACGTGAACGCTGGTAAGGGAGGGATGCAGGGAGGGCAGAGAGTCAGGTGCCCATTGGGGGGACGCCGCTTGGATCCTCGCCGCTTCCCTCTTAAAGCGCCAGGCGAGGGTGTTGCAAGACGGACGCTTTCCTCGGGCGGAGGCGGGGCTTGAAAGTTTCTCGCCCAGTCTTGAAGCTTGAGGCTGTACTTTTCCCTTGGCCCGGCGATGGAGAATTGGGGTTGCAACCCGGCAGACTGAGTGCGGCGCGGACGTCTCGAATCCCAGATCTACCGGGTCCGACTTGCAACCTAAGCTACGGCCCTAGGATGGGCCTGGAGGACGAGACTCAGGGAGGAGGCGCCCGACAGGTAGATCCGTCCCCAAAGGGCATTGTGGGGGAAATGGGCGGCAGTCCAGAATGGCTCGGGAGAGGCAGGCGGAGGGGTTCAGTTGATCAGTCTCTCTCGGGTGCAAAACTAACCCTCCGGGGGGGTTTAGTTGCAAACGTTTAGTTGCAATCAGCAGAGCTGAGAGATGCGTGAATAGGCAGGGAGGGGATGCTTTGAGCGGGGTGGGTGGGAAGCCGGGCGTCGGGGCAAATGGGAGGTGGAGTAAATGGGCAGCAATCTCCGTGGAGGTTTTGGAAACGATCAGCTGGCATTCGGGAAGGATGCAGGTATGGGCAGCCTTTCTCCGTGGCTGCTGCTACAGCTGCCACCGGTGACTTTTAGAGCCAAACCTTCCGTGGATGACCAAATGACAGTTCTGGGGGGTGGTTCGGTTCCCCTCTCTCTCCGCGAAAAGAGAAGGGGGGTTTTTTGGGTCCTCCTTCCGGGCAAAGAAAAGGAGATGGGAGCAGAAGGCTGACCTTGGCTAAGTGGGACCTTCTCCGTGGCGTGGAGTAACTGCCTCGAAGTAAGACCCGGAGGGGTGGGGAGTGTGGGGAGGAGCGGATTCCGGTTCCCGGATCATCCTGGGTCTGGCCCCGCGGGCGGGTGATCGCGGCATGCTAAGGACTTCCTCAGAATAGTTGCAATGTTTACTGCTTTGAAGCACTTTTAAAATCCGGATTCGCTCGCTTTGGGGAAGCACGAAAAATGAAGGGGCTGAACGGCAGCCGTACGGGAATGGGCTGCAAGCGGCGGCGTAGGTCCAGGATCACAATCTGAGCTCTTTACTGGACTGAAAGTTTTGAAGGTAGTACTTTAGTGCTTGGTAACAAAAAATATTTTTGTTGTTGTTGTTGTTGTTGTTAATATGTTGCAATACTACTTTGACGCATTATTTTTTGTAGAAAAGGAACTAGAGAGTCAGGCTGAAAATGCAAATAGATGCATTGAGTGTGCTTGTGCTTCTGGGCTGGGGACTGCAGAGAAAACAAAAGGGGGCATTTTATCCTATCCTTGTTCACCCTTGAGTGTTGCATGGACTCCCCTCCCTTTCCTGCGAAGGTCTTGGTGTCTTGCGCCCACCTTTTCCATTGTGTTTACACACCAGGATGTTTATTTCTATGGTGACTTCAGTGTGTGTACAAAGTTCCTTCATTCTTTTTAACCATTTTTGATAGGGGAGGGGAGGACAGGGAGAGAGATATCGAGACTCACAGTCGACCCATTAAAACTGACATCTTTCCTGAAAAAAAAAAAATAACACTAGACATGATTTGTCCGTGGGGAAAGGATTATGCAAGATAAAATAATTAGTAGGCTGGTTAATTTTTGCAGCACCACCATAGAAGGGAGGAGCAACATTATGAAGGGGCTTAATAAATGGGGATACTACACTACACCTCACCGCAAGGTGACTTTGTAGTGTGTTAAGAAGAATTAATGTGGAAATCAGACTTGTGAATGGCATCCCAGAGCTGTGGTAAAAATTCAGAAGTGTTCTTGATTGAAGGAACATTGGCCAATATCTCTTCCTTTGCTTGAGCATTGTGACATGCAGCTATGCAGATTTCTTTTTTTCAGTCACAAGTCCTTTGCCACATCTATTGTCTTTGGCTGCTGGGGGGCATGTTTCCCTGCAGATACTTATCTTGATCAAGGATAATTGATTCCTATGGTCTCTTTGCTCAGGCTGTTGTTTAATTTGGCAGATAATCAAATGTGTCATGATGAGCTGGGAGCTATGTGGATTCATGATGTAAGGAGATTTCTCCATTCAAGGAAGGCGACCTCAATGCTGAATAGGAGATAGTGAATGCATAGGAAAACTTGTTCTGTCTGTGACAAAAATGCTTTGGGATGTCATGGCAAGTTTGCAACCAGAGGACTGTTGTTTTTTTCATGGGTCCATACTGAAGAGATTTTATTTATCTTGTCATGGTCTGCCTGGGCATATGTTTAACCAGTTTGCAACTTTTGATTAGTGGAACTGAGTTACTTTGTTTGCTGGTAGACTTGTTTGGCTTCCTACTTTGCAGGTTTCCAAGCAGAAAAAGCACCCAATCTTAGTCATCAAATCAAAGCTTTGCCTCTATTATCTGGTGTCAGAGGCTATTTCAGAGGTGTATCCCTTGAGTCTTCTCCTTCCTTTTGCTGCACTTGTTTCAATTAGTATTATACATATCAGGAAGTCTAGCATAGAAATCTGAGTTTCTATAGTAGCTAAAATAGAGCTTTCATTAAGAAATGAGAACTGAGGCAAATGTTTTTGCCCAGTCCAACTTTCGTAATGAGAGAGATTCTAGATTGCTGGTGAGGAAGAAACAGCTGCCAACGGCTTCTTTATCACTAAATTCTATATTTGCTTCCAATAACCTGTACAGAAACCTGATGATGATGGGTATGTTGTGCTTTGGTTCCATCTGTTAATAACTTCTGTCCCACTTTTTGTTTTTGTCCTGCAAATTCCACTAGATTGAATCAGATGGCAGTCCTCTATAGACTGATTGGGGAGCAATTCCAGGTGCAGCTACCTGGTTCACTTGAAAGCTTAATAGCCCTGGTGTAGGGGTGGGTTCTCTTTTTTTTTTTTTTTTTTTTTGCGATTTATATGCCACCATTCTCCCTTTACTTACCTTTACTACTTACCTTTACTACTGGTTTGCAATGGGGCCACGCGCTTCTGCACATGCGCAGATTATCATTTATGATGTCCCGGCAGGTGGGCAGAGCCTCCTGCCGATTTTATTACCGGTTCTATAGAACCAGACAGAACCGGGAGCAACCCACCACTGCCCTGGTGGTGCAGTGGTTAGAATGCATATTGCAGGTTGCCCACTCTGCTCACAGCCAGGAATTCGATCCTGACCAGCTCAAGTTTGTTTCAGCCTTCCATCCTTCTGAGGTTGATAAAATGAGGACCCAGATTGTTGGGGGCTGACATTGTAAACCATTCAGAGAGTGTTATAAAGCACTAGTTTGTACCCAGTTCCAGGTGGCTGGATAGGTTCATACATTATTTCTTACTTACTGATTTCAAACTGTTTCTCATCTCCCTTCACATAGTTTCTGTTCGGTATTTAGGATAGCCAAAAATGAGAGAACATTCGTTTCTGTATGACTTAAATAGGTTTACATTTTTAAAAGCAGCAACTTTCCGTCCAATCCTGCAGAACAACATAAGGTTATTGATACTTACAGTATCCTAGATATAAATACAGAATGGTTTAAAGATTCTTTCTCTCTTAAAATTTTAGCAGGGATGGGCCAAGTAGGAAACACACTTGCTGCTTTGCTCACCCTTCCTTCTACCATAGTAGCCTATACCTACTGTAAATCAAGTGGGAAGACATGTCAGTAGGGAGGTCTATGTTTTATTTGTTGTTTTATTCTCCTAAGTGCAGCACCTCCAAATAAGAGGCCAGCTATAAAAAGCTTTAAGCATTGGAAATATACCTGAACAGCTAGGAAAATAAACATTGCCATGAACAAGGTATTATGTTGATATGCTATACTGATGAAATTTGCATTTTCTCAATTAGAGAAACACTCCCTTTCAGCCCAGGAAAAGGCTCCTCTTCACCAGAGGGAACATGGCACAATGATTAAGTTGCTGAGTCTATATGTTGCTTTTAAAAATGGCCAATTTCTTCACAGTTTAATATATTTTGCTTGAGTAGACACTTGCTTAGGCAATTTTCATTCTCTGATGCTAAAACATCTTAGGCAGCTTTTGGTATGGCTTCTCTTGTGTATGTACATGAATGTGTTTAGGCATATTTGCCTTTTCCATGTTTTGCCATGACAAATTTGGATTATATTATTTATTGATTTCAGAAAAAGATCCCCAATATTTTAAGTGAATTGATTTGGTTGACTCATTGTGTTCAACAATGGGACGACTGCCACAAATTCTATGTCCTGGCACATTTATAGTTCAGTAAATGTATTCACTATAAGGCATTTTAGTGTTATGCTTCCTTTTAAAATCCATATATACAAGACTGAAGCATTAGAACATTTAAGTAAATTGCTTCAGGCATATTTTTGATTAGGGCTGTAAGAAATTATTACAGTAATCTTATTTCATTTCTTAGTTCAGATTTTCAACCAAATTCTAGTATTTTTTCCTGAAGACAAAATTTCTTTCCCTCTCCCCGCCACCCCCTCCCTCTCTTTCTCCCCTCTTATGTTGGCTTTCATTGATAAAAGACTTCGCTTATTTCCAAGTACCGCCATATATTCAAATGTACAGTAATGCATAAACAAGTTCCCATCCAGACAGGTGGCATTTCCTTTTATTTTCCCCCCATTGTTATTAGCCATCTGTATTTATAAAATGTAGCAGCTGTCAAATAGGCACCCATTTCCTGGCCAGTAGATTGTCTTACATCCATGGTCTGCCTACCTCTACCCTAGGAAGCAAAATCAAGAGTTCTGAGCCTGGGGCCTGAAATTGACCTTATAATTCTTTACTAGATAAATGACAAAACACCTGCTTGCAGGCACAAGAGTTTTCTACTTTCAGTGCTTCCACCATTATGTTAAGTCAACATGGTCTCCTCTCTTACCTGCTTCAAGTGTAATAGCATCTGCAGCCAGGGAGACCTAGATTAAAATCATGTTGCTATCCAGTGCTGTTTTCTGCATAGCTCTTCATAGTCTGAGTTAGGGCAGTTATGCTGCAACTTCAGGTTAGAATCATCTTCCACAGTTTCACATTGCATCTTTGATCCAAATTAGAAGTAACCGTGACTGTTTTAATACCATGAAAATTCCCCTATGAGTTCAAATCCTAGAACCCTGCTCACAACTTCTCTTTTATTTTTTTTATTTTTGGGGGGGGGGAGGTGTTCTTGCAGGTCAATGGTTACAGGCTTTGTAGGTGACTCATTAAGAAGGCAGAAGGTGACTGTAGTTCATTTACTGCCAAATAGAGCAACCTGGATGGCAGGGAGAAACTATTTTAGGAACTAGGAATTTCAAAGGAGTTCTGACACAAAGACTATTCCTCTTGCCTGGGGCAGAAGGATAACAGGACCCTCAAAACATTTGGTGATTGCTGATTGTGTCCTTATTGAGATTAACATCCTCTATTGGGGTTGATAGTAAAGTTGTGGTTAAGTGTGTGCAAGGACTGGGCCAAGAGATAATCTTTAATCTGGGATCAAGACTGAGACGGCTGTTAGCATGTCTGATGTTAAAACGTTTCCCTAACATTGAGATATCGGCAAATAGGAAGAATTAAGTGTAGCTTCTCTCCAAAGGCAGTTTTATCAGTCAGCCTCCCCCAGCCTGATTCCTCCCCAAAATATTGGAGCACAACTTTTGTTATTCCCAACCAATAAGGTCCTAGCCATGTTGTCAAGGAAAGAATGAGAGTAGTGAGCTACCTTCCTGGAAGGTGCCAGGTTAAAAGCAACTGACCTGACTATAGCCATGGTCTACATGAGCCCCATAGCCATGTCTCTGCTATCATGGCATCTGCTAACGCATGAGTTGCAAAGCAAATCATGAATTTCTGCAGTAAAAATGTATGCTTTTCTGCTCCTGTAAAAAGGTTTCTGTCTTTCAGGATGTTTGAGAATTTCGGTGACATTTCTATTGGTGGTATATTTGACAGTGTTGCCTTATAGGGGAAATTGGCGGCATAGTAAATAAATATATTTTTTAAAATGCTGAGAGAATGTGTGTGTACTGCTCCTGCTCTTTTCTGTTATCCTTGTTGTCATGCATCCTGATGGTGTACACTTTCCAAATTGAAATGCCCAGTAGTAAGAGTTTCCCTGTAAGACCTTTTTTGGAGGTTTCATTGCAGCCTAAGAAGCCAAGGAGGCTCAGGCTGACAGAAAGATAGTTGTGCGGTGACAAACGGACAACAAGATGTTTGCATACGCCTTGACACTTGGTAAATAAATCCATGCAAGAATAGAGCTGCACCTATTTCTAAGCAGGTAAGCCTAGGGGCAAATTTTGGGGTAGGGGAGAGATGCAGGATAGTGAGGTGTTAGGTAGGTAGAATTTCATGTCATGCAGCCTGCTCTGGGTAGCCTCACTTGACCTGCTACCTTTCAATGGAATTCGTTTCCCCTTGTATTTACTAGGAACTAATCTAATTTAATACATAAACTGGAAGGGCCTTCCCTATTCTGAATTACCTGACATTTATGAGGCAGTTGTTTTGGGTTTTTTTGAACATTGGAGAAGAAAATTTACATTGGAGAAATAAAAATGCATGCATTAGGAAATAGTGCTTGGAAATAAATCTGCCTTGGGAACAATTGCATATCAGATATGGAAAAACAGGGTGAAACAGGCTTGTATTAGGAGATGATAAATTGACAGTGTGCACATTTTATCAAGCTACCTTTTGATATCTTGTATGCAGGTATCTTTCCAAGACCAATTTTCTTTGTAACAATCCAAATACAATGATTCCAAATTTCTTCATAAATAAATTCCTGATTTTAGGAACCAATTTTAACAATACACCAGGATCTTTAAATCTTTACTCACTTTCTATCACCTTTCTAACAATTCTAAGAACATTTAATTATTTTGGAGCAATCAGAACTCATGATTATGCATTAATCCTATTCTGGTGTTTCCAAAATAGTTAAATATTCTTAGAATTGATAGAATTATTTATATTAATTTCTGGAATTATTTTTGCATTGGAAGATAGGAGAACAAGTATTGTGTGTTCTGTTGTCAAGATAAAAGTAAACTGCGTCCATAGTGATTCTGTTTTATATTTGAATTTGTTATCAATAAATAGCAACAGTGAAAGTTTAAATTTATGATATAAATCAGTTATTTTTTAAAATACCAGTCTAGATTTAGGACATTTATGATTGGGTTTTTTTAGGTATATCAAGAATGGGCATCCCGTGTCCTGTGGATTCCCTTTACTACAAGCTTTATAGTCCCCTCTAACTCATTAGAGCTGTGATGGCACAATGGTTAAAATGCAGTACTGCAGACTACTTCTGCTGCCTGCCAGCTGCCTGCAATTTGGCAGTTCAAATCTCACCAGGCTGAAGGTTGACTCAGCCTTCCATCTTTCCGAGGTGGGTAAAATGAGGATCCAGATTGTTGGGGGCAATATGGTGACTCTGTAAACTGCTTAGAGAGGGCTGTGAAGCAGTATATAAGTCTAAGTGCTATTGCTATTATTAAAAAAACAATAGTGTTCTTTCCATCCATTTTAAGTCTAAAAACATGCAAAGATGTACCATAAGCCTAAAAAGAGAGAGAGACTAATCAGGGAACTCACACCTTAATTCCCCAAACCAAGAAAGAAAGCCCAAGAATTATCCCAGCTTTACCCATAATACACCCCCTCTCCACCAGCCCTGCCAAGTTGCATCATTGCTTGCCCATTGGAGCTTTCAGCCCTCCCAAAGTTGTGTGGAACACAACACTCGCTACAGTAGGGCAACTTTAAGATGGGTGGACTTCAACTCCTAGAATTCCTCAATCAGAACCTTTAAATTGCCAAGGTTAAAAAATCATGGACTAAGACTATTGCCTTAGCAAATGCCGTTCCCTGAAGATAGATCGTTAGCACAACTCCCAGTGTTTTGGATTTTGCAGCATTCTAGACTGAACTCTTAATCTGGAGAGCTCCAAATAAGGATGGCTGATGCAGTTTCTGATTTGGCCCCGAGGAATGTGTGAATTAGCTGTAACTTTCCTGGGAGATTGCTTTGCAAAGTGGAGGAGGAGAACTGGGCTAGAACACAGAGATTCTGGTCCGGATCAAGATCTCAGAGATATTTTCAACATTCTGATATTTGTTTTCTCTAGTAGTTGTAGGGTGGGGAAATCCCCTAATTTCGGTACAGTATATGAAAACTCTGAGTCCTTTGACAGTATGGGTGTGATATAATAAAGTTTGAAGGAACCTATATAGGCACTAGTTTGGGGAAGAGTAGCAAACTAATGTCTTATTGCCAGTAGGATACATCCCTCTCTTGTATACTGAAGCATATCCAAATTTCCCCTACACCTACATCAACAACACAATCATAGGTATCAACAAGTGCACAAACTAGATTAGTGCCAACGTCAGCTGCTCTCCTTTAATGTGACACATAGCATGTCTGCAAACAATGCCCTCTTTGTGCAAAAATAAATTATAATAATGGACACAAGTTTGATATCAGGACTCAAAAAAACATTTCTGCCTCCCAAGACACTCCGTTGCAGATTTTAAATCTATTTTGGAGAAAGAGAAACTTTCCCAGTCAAATTCAATGACAGAACTCACATACTAGACATCAAAAGATTTAAGCCAATCTCAGAAAGTCTCAACAATGTGTCCTTAACACGTTCTAATTGTTAATGAAAAAGATACTGTACTTGTGATCTATCTCATGTGCAGCCTGCATCTGCAGAAACACCTTCTCTTCCCTTCACCCCTGCTTCATTGCAATTTAAATCCTACATCATTTTAGCCACTGCAAGCATGTGATGAAGTTAGCCATATTCATGAGTTTTAATAAAATTTGTTAGAAATGGTGGTACCCAACTCCTGGAACTAAATATTTCAGCCAATTTATTTTCCTGCTTGCTTCTTTTCCTTGTCCTATTTCACTAAAATCCTTGCAGTACTGTAGCCTCAAGATATTGTAACCAATATTAAAGATCCTTGCTGGTGGTCTATCATTACACAGTGAATCTAACCTCCATGACCATTGGTCATCATGGGAATTGTCAACCAACCATATCTGGATGGGTATACATAACTCCATCTCTGATCTAAGTCCCCAGTGTACTTGTCTCCATTTCCTGTGAAGCCACATGGAAATTCTTGGTTAGAGATTAAATTGACTAACTCCCCCAAGAGCACGACTGAGACTGTGCTTTGTTTTGATGGCCTGTATTTCTATATTTTATATTTTGATAAACTAATAAAACATTTAATCTCAAAGGAAAAAAGATTTACGGTTTTTATAGTTTTGGGTTTTATTATTGGGAGCTGTCCAGAGTTGTATTTTAGAGGGGTGGCCGTACAAATATTTTAAATAAATAAATAAATAAACAAACAAATAAATAAATAAATAAATGAATGAATGAATGAATGAATGAATGAATGAATGAATGAATAAATAAATAAATAAATAAATTTGATTCCACTTAATAACCTTTGGGGATATTAAAGATTTACTGACATCCCACATCCTATAACATGCTACAATACACAGGGGTTATGTGTATGATCAATGCTGTTCTCTGATTATGGAATCTTTTAATTCATTATTAGCCAGTTTGGAATTAAAATTAACGTAGACAAATCAAATCAAATTTATAGCTTCTGCCAAAAAAGCCTGAGATTTATTTTTTAAAAAATACTGGAAATTCTGTGGTATTTTTATGAAATACGTTTAAAACTCTAAAATGGTGCAGATGGAACTTCCTTTGCCTTATGTTAGACAAAACTCTTGCTTAAAGCCCTACTGTTTCTTAATGTTGACACTACACAACAGTGCTAGACTGAAAAGTGTTACTGCTGGTTTTAGGTAGCTTTGTATTTCTTAATTCTGTGAACTACACGTGTATGTACTAAAGAGTGGCATTTTGCTTTCTCAGCTAATCCATGATTGTATATTCTTGTGCTTTCCCCAATCTGCCATGTCCTCTACTTCCCCAACTGAAGGTCACATATGAATCACTCTGTAGTTTGTGCAACTGTAAATATTTGAGATCTCCTTTTAATTTTTTTTTTTATTTGGACGATAGAAAACAAGAATCCTCTTTGCTTATCAAGTATCTCACAATCAACATTTTATTTTCCTCCTCATGTGTTTTTCCCCCCGTGAAATTACATGTATTCTGCAATAAACTAAAGCAAATATTGGGCTTTTAAAACCCAATTCCTTAGACAAATTATGTGGGTTTTTTTTAATCATAGCAATTCTTATATGTTTATTATTTCTCTTCCAAAAGGTTGCAATGATTTTTGCTTGGATCCTTAAAAGCAAGGGAAAAGTGACTGAAATTGAGGGATCTTTCATGCCTTTGTGTATGTGATGAAGATGACATTTATCAAATGTGGTTTTTCCATTTTTCATCAATGAAGTAGTG
This sequence comes from Arizona elegans, assembly GCA_022577455.1. Classification (NCBI taxonomy): domain Eukaryota; kingdom Metazoa; phylum Chordata; class Lepidosauria; order Squamata; family Colubridae; genus Arizona; species Arizona elegans. Next base: position 61,033,253 of record JAKOOJ010000003.1, read on the forward strand.
GTAGTTATGCTAGTCCAGGGACATTAAACCCTTCTATTCATTGCTTGTTGCAACTATAATCCATTTTGTTCCCTACCTCCAGCAAAGCTTCAATGCCCAAAATAGACTCAGCTAGGGGATGGTTTGCTTGGATGGTATATGAGCCTTGGTGGCGCAGCAGACTAAAGCACTGTTAAGTAACACCAGCTGCCTGCAATTACTGCAAGTTCAAATTTCACCAGGCTCAAGGTTGACTCAGCCTTCCATCCTTCCGAGGTAGGTAAAATGAGGACCCGGTTTGTGGGGCAGTAAGCTGACTTTGTATAAAAAAGAACACCGCTTAGGGGGCCCCGAAAGCCCTACTAAGCAGGTATATAGAAAAATATGAAGGCTATTGCTTAACGCATTGTAAGCCGCCCTGAGTCTCTGGAAAAGGGCGGCATATAAATAGAACCAATAAATAAATAAATAAATAAATGGATCAGTTAAACATTCAATGTGCACTTTACGTGCTTACTGTTTCTCTGCCAGAAATTGGCAAGACCAAGTGGTCCTGGATTTTGACCCCTCTGGATCTAGTGATTTTTTGTTTTTAACTCTTGTTGGGATCATGCTTCCTTAAACAGAGTTGGTGCACTATCTGGGGCTCCTCCTGATTCATGGGTCCTGCTGAAAGAGCAGGTGACAGCCTTGGTCAATGATCTTTCATTCATCTTATGCACCAGTTGTGCCCATTCCTGGGCCTGGAGATTTGATCACTTCCACTCATGTCTTAGCCATTTCTCAACTGGTTTACTGCAACCCCACTTCTCTTACAACATGAGAATACTGAAGAATACTCAGAATTCTGAAGAATACTCAGACGCATCAATGATTTCAAAATATACATGCATAATTTTGAGTGCTGCAAAACTTGCCAGTGTAGCACTGTGAGATGCATTACCTTCCTGTATGCTACCAGGATACAGCTCAAGAGGCTGAAAAACCTCTATGGCATAGGGCCAGGCTTCATGTGGGACTACCTATCTCCAAGAGTTTCGACCCATTCTACCAAATCTGATAGATTCAGCATGCTCCAAGCTTCCTCTTTTAACCACTGTCGTCTTGCAGGACTGAGGTGATATGCCTTCTCTAACATAGCATTTTCCTATGAAACAACTTGGCCCCTCAGATTCAGAAAGCACCAAGCAGAAGGCCACTAATTCCCCAGGCATTAGGACAAGGATGTTAGGAAAGCCAATATTACAGTCAGTTTGGTCTAGTGGTTAAGGCACCAGGCTAGAAATCAGGAGACCATGAGTTCAAGTCCTGCCTTACAGCCAGCTGGGTGACTTTGAACCAATGACTCTCTCAGCCCAAGCCACCTCACAGGGTCATTGGGAAGAAAATAGGAGGAGGAAAGTGTGCTGGATATGTCTACCACCTTGAGTTATTTGTAAAAATAAAAAAATATGGGGTACAAATAAAAAATAAATAAATGACATTTGTGCATCTGTGAAGTTGTTACATGGTGCCTTGGTTTTCTTTTGTATTGGATTATATGTTTGGTTATAGATTTTTTTTAAAAAAAAACTAATTGTGTAAATTGGTTAATTACCCAGATTTATATGTTTAAAATGGGAGCCCAAATGAATGTTCTAAACAAACAAACAAATAAATAAATAAATTTGTCAGGAATTGTCAAAATTGTTCCCATCTTTGATATACTCTAAAGCTGATTAGTGACAATGTTGTGTCAAAGGCAGCTGATTGGAGCAGAGGTCCCGGATAAACAAAGATACTGGAGTGTGAAAATGTTTGTTTTCAGTGACAGCTCTCTAAAAGTAGCTGCCATTGCTTATCATTTGGTGGGGTTCTCAGGTTATAGCAGTTGTTGAGAGAGAGATAATGGCTGCATTCTTTTTGAGAATGAGGCAGCACAATAAATTTCTTTGTACTTCAGTGAGCTGCAATGTAAACAAGTCCCCAAATGTGAAGAATTCTGTTTTTGCAAAACTCTCTGGGAATGTTAAGTAGCCGTGTGTGCTACTCTGAATCTTGTTTGTTGGGTTAATGGATAGAGAGATTTTTTAAAATTGCTCTTTATATCCTGCAGTCCATTCAACAGCCTTAATGGCTATTAAATGCATCTTCTTTTCTCTCCTAAATCTAGCTGGAGTTGTCTTATTACTTTTCTAGTAGTTGTGACTTTTTCAAGTTCATCATTCACCTTTGGATCCCTGGGGAAGGAGAAACGAGGAGAGGACAACAGTTGACACAACTGATTTGATATAAAGTGACAGGACAAAGTCTGAGTAATTGTTACAGAAAGAAGTAAGGAATTCTGCCTGCCCATAGTTACAGATGGGGAATATTTCAGAAATCACTTGAGAAAGTGGCTGGTAAAAGCAAACTTTTCCGAGTGAGAACACTCTTGGTAATCAAAAGCGGAAGTGGAGATGCAAAGAGGAACTGGGAGAGTGAGGTGTTAAATTATCATTTGGTTGCTGCTGTTCAGCTCTCTGCTTCTTCCCCCCTCCCTATGCACAAATACACTTCCCTTCTAGCAAGACAGGAACATTATGTTGACTGTTATAGAAGTGATTTCATGAGATGTCGCAAGTGCTCCTATGTTGTGTTGTAGCTAACTATTTTGCAGCAGTCCTTTCCCTATTCACCAAGACTCTATACTTTTCCACAGATAAAAGATATCAGTTAAATACATTTAGGAGAATGGTAGAATCTTAGCCGCTTTTAGAATTAGGAAAGACTTTACAGCTTATTTTTTTTTAAAAAAAATTAAAAGCAGATTGGCATATATAGGATACATAAGGCCGGATATCAGGAGAATATGACTTGACCCCAGGAAAAATTGTTTTTGGAAAAAATGAATAAAGGCTAAACCCTTAAAAGGAGAACCTGCTTGTCTTTTTAGTTTCACATATAGTGACATGCAACACATTCAGTGTTGCTTTTGAAAAACTACCAATGACCTGGTTTGCTTGTTTGTTTCATTTTTGTGTGTCAGTTTGCATATTCATCATTTAAACATTGCAGTTTTATTTGGTTGTACCCAGTGAAATGCATGCTTTCTTTATCCCAGCATCAAGTATTCTGTTCCATGTGGGAATTGAATAATGACAATTTTACTTCTTTTTCCAAGAATATATTCTGTCTGATACTCTTATCAATTAGATCAGTAAGAGGTTGTGAAAGTAAATTTTATGAAGTGTTTTATCTGGAGTTCTCCTTTGCCTTAATTCTTAGTGGCCTTGTTCTTTCTGGGCTGAGGAGCCCCCTTTCAGGAAGGCCCAGATCTATTAATTGGGATGGTAGTTTCTTCATTATGATGGTCTTAGATACTCCATGTATTTACAGGACACTTAAATACTTTCATTTGTGCTACTAAATATCCCAAGCTTCTATTGTTCCATTGTGGCTGTAGTAGTTAATGTTCTCAGGCTATGGAAGATCTGGTGAAGTTATATTCTTAGAATGATTTCAGATTCTCACAGAATTAACTAGAGGAGTTCTTTGGTTAAAGCAAAAGAAGAATTTGAGAAAAATCTGCTCTCCTATAAGATCTCACCATAGTGATGTAAGCATTCTTCCAAGCCTATTAAATTGTTTTTCCATAAACAAATTCAGCATTTTTCTATTACTACCGTATTAAGTGCGCGGATCTGATGCAATAGAGTTGCTCTTGTTGGGAAATAAATACTGGTTATAATATAAAATGAAAACTTTAACTGAAATTGATCTGAATGAAATCCCGTGCTTCTTTAAAAGAAGTTGGTTTATGTGGGAGCAACTGTTGCAACAATACATACATCTTGAAAGTGACAGGATCTCTCTTGATAAGGCAGCCACAGGGGTCATCATATAAAGTGTCATCATATAAGGTGTGAGTTAGAGTGGAAGCTATATAGTCTACTAAGAAATCTGGAACAATAACAATAGCAATAGTACTTACATTTACGTATATATTGTTCCATCTTGCTTTACAGCACTCTCTAAGTGGTTTACAAAGTCAGCATATTGCCCTCAACAATTTGGATCTTCATTTTACTGACCTTGGAAGGATGGAAGGTTGAGTCAACCTTGAGCCAGTTAGGATTGAGCTCCAGGCTGTGGGCACAGTTAGCCTGCATTCTAATTGCATTCTACCCACTGTGCCACCAGACTGTACACATTTCTTTTTGTTTGGCTCACATCCCTTATGTGATCAATGGCAGTTTATTTTACTTCTGAGTACATTTCAATCACCTTCATCAAGGTCTTTCCCATGTGTTTGACTACTGCTTGACTACTGCCTTGCAAAATAGGTCCCTCTGCTTTCTGTCAGAATGGTGAAATTGAACCAGGGAAAACATTATGCCCCAAATTTCTTCAGCAGGGCTGACATCCAGAAAATCTTACTGATGAATGCCAGCATTTCACTTAGGGTTTTCTTAAGTAGTTCTACTTTCTTTTTCTATAGCCCTCTATATAATCTATGTCATAATTCCCATTCAAATGACTTCATTCTTGAGGCAAATTGTGCTTATTTACTTTCCAACAAAAGGAATGTTTTCTTTCTGAACTTTTAAAGGAATTACTGAATAATACTTGAGGGGCTGAGAATCATGGCTCACGTGCTGCTTTAACATAGTCATAGAAAATCAGTAACAGACTAGATGTTATGTCTGCTGAATGGACAGTAGCATTCAAACATGATGACATGTGCTCACATGAAGAAATTGGCATGCTAGAAAGGTGCTGAGGAATTGTATAGATTTTATTCTTTTCATCTGTTGGGCTCGATTAGGAGAAATATGACTTTACAGAACTCAGTGAAAAACCAAATGTGTGGTTGCTAACGTAGATTTAGAAATCCGCTGCTTCAGATTTAGCTTTTCTGTGTGAGGAAAGGGACACAGGTTGATTTTTAGGAATGAGGCTACACAGGAAAAACCATGGAGTGTTTCAAGTGCATTTAACACTCCCGTTTTGAATGTAAGGTGATGTTAGACAGTGGTGGGTTTCAAACAATTTAACAACCGATTCTCTGCCCTAATGACCAGCTGGATGGGCATGGCCGGGGGGGGGTGACAGGCAGCACTCGGCCTCCTGTACCCTCCTGGGAGCAAAAACGGGCTGCTGGGGAGCTGCGCTGCACCCCTGCGCCCCGTTTTGGGCCTAGTAGGCCTCCCTATACTTATCTGGGAGCCAAAACGGGGCGTGTGGGGACTCCTGAAAGGGGTGGGGCAGGGCCAGACAGCAATTTAACAACCAGTTTGGCCAAAGTGGTGCTAATTGGTTGAATCCCACCACCGGATTTAGAGAGTAATTCATGCAAGAGGATGTAAGACCTAGAATCCATTGTCAGTTTGGCTTTTTCAAGGTTTGACAACAAATAATTGGTAATTTTTAGGTGCTAAATTTGAACAAGTTCTAAGTGAAGCGTCAAGACTCCATCTCAGGAAAACTAGCAGGGCTGGACTTCCCTTCTTCTTTTCTACATTTGCTTTTAGCAGATAATTTGCATTACCAAGGGGGTGAGGTGGCAATGATGCTGTTAAAGACTTTCACAGTATAATCTGTATTTTAACGTTTTGGCTTCTTCTTTATATTGTCTCCTTATTGCTTTAACTTAACTTAATTTAACCTGTTTTATAAAATAAATATCGGTAATTTCTTACAAATATGAGTGTTACAGAAACTAGGTGTTTTAAATTGAGTTCTCAACATTTTTGAGCTGATGGGCATATTTGAAATTCTGAACTCATCTTCTGGGCATTCCATAAAATGGTTAATATGGGGAGTGTGGCCAGTTTGCCTAAAGGCAATTTTTTCCCCATAATGCCCTCTAGCTTCCCAGAATGTTATCAACTATCTTACCTCTCTTCCCTTTGGGGCATGGAAACATATTCTAGATAAAAATTCTGCCCTTGATATTTTGATTTTCTTAGAATGGTTTGGAGTACACATGAATACAGAAACCTAGAGATAGAGATAGTGATGTGCTATAGATGTTAACAAGTGTTTTTGATGTTCATAGACTGTACTGGAAATTAGGAACTAGAAAACTCGGATCTAAAATATGTAAGGTTGCTCTTGAATTCTGTGTTTTGTTGATGGACCATAAGTTATTTCTGGCACATGCTTCCAAGGAATAGCTCTCATTAAGCTCAATTGGAATTCTTTTGAAATGCAGGACTGTGCATGGATTAATTTGATATGCGAAGTTTGTGTCAGAAGAAAGGCCTTAGTTTGATTTGAGGTCCTGAATATGAGTTTGATGCTATAAAACTGCTCACAAATTAGAGGTCTCTTCAGTTTCAATTTTGAGGAAGGAAATGCTCAGATGCTTAAAAACTAATCATTGCAATTGCTATTTTATATATAGTATGTTACATTTTTTTCAGAACAATACTATGGATAGCTGTTTATTACAACAAATATGTTTTTAATTCCAAAAAATTGTTTTCATTTTCAACCATTTCCTTTTTCTTCTTTGAAAACAGAGAAGCATAACTGAAAAAAAATCATCACAAATATATGTGGTCTTTGGTATACTACATTTCTAAGAAACTCTTGTCAGCCTCATCCTTCCTCTGTTGGCTTCACTGATGCTTGCACTACCCTATTAGGAGGTTTCAGATGTTCTTGTATATCTGTAAAGTAAATGCTATTCAAAGTAAAAATTCTTGATGAAATTTAAATAAAATCATAATAAATATGTGAATAAGATGTTGCCATGTATAACACATCTTTCTATGTGAGCTTCAGGGGAAATAGCAGGTTTATGAAGTAAAGTTACAGACATCTTAGGAAAGAGACATTTGATTAGATGGCCTTGATCCTCACTGAATCCTATCTGATTAGACTTGTTCTACCATATGGTCTTGATGTTTGGTTAAGTGGTGAAATTTGTCTCAGTGCAAGTGCAGAAATGAAATCTATCTATGCTTCTGATGGAACATGGTAGTAGGCATGACTCTTTCCTAAAGCTGATATAATTTCTGCTATGCTAACTTTGGTTTTCAAAAATTGCATTGAAGTTGGAATCTGGCAGTGATTTGAATACTGTTTCTACAATATGTTTACCATCATATCTTAATTCAATGAATTTGTGAAGTTGCATGAAAGAATAATGACAGTGCTGGTGAAAGTGAAGCCAAATGTGTCATGGACGGCAACCCTAGTGTCAGAAGCCATCTTTCTACTTTTGTGCCTTAAGCCTCAGGCTTGACACAATTTCTACTGTGGGAAAATGGGAGGGGGAATTGTATGGAGTGAAGAAGATATGTAGTCAAAACAGAATTCTTTTAGAAAGTCAAGGCCAAGGTGCCCTGCAGCTGTGCTGAGAAGAATAAGAAGGTATCTTCTGTACCAGAAGGTACCTGATTGGTTCGTGTGATGCACATGTGGGTGAGGGGAAAGGACTTGAACTTTTTCTTGGGTGAGGAAAACCCAGACATTCTCAGATTCGGGTTTTCCCAGATGTGCCAATATGACATTTCTAATAAAAATTAGCTTTGAGGAACCTCAAGCCTCAGAGTTTGATTTTGTTGGGGGTGTTACTTCGATCCTGATACCCAGGAGGCCATGGAAGAAATCGATTATCCAGACACTTTTCAGTTGGACTGTAGGACTGTGTATAGCAATGAAATAGTGTTTATGGCTGACAAGGAGAGGAGTCATACAACCTTTCTGATTCTACTTGATTTTTCATCATCTTTTGATTCCATTAGTCATGTATTCCTTACAGACTGTCTCGAGGGGTTCAGATTAGGGGATAGTGTACTGTAGTGTCTCCTCCTTCTCCTGGAGTTGGTTCTAGTTGTATGAAATCTAGCCCCAGTTCTTTCTAGGCAGAGTATCACAGTTTTGACATTATCCCAACTCCTATTCAAAATCTACACAAAACAACTGCGTAAGATTATACACTGACACATACCTAATTCTATATCTGAGCTCGACAAACAATATTGTGGAGGACTTGTCCCTGTATCAGAAGGCGGTAAGGGTATGGATGAGATGGGGAGAGGGAACAGATTGAGGATCAACCTTAGCAAAATAGCACTGGTTTCAAGGGCATTGTTTTTACAAGGATTTACAACCTTAAAATATAAATAGGTTTGCACTTCCCTAAGCAAAATGTGTTTGAAATTTGGGGATTATCCTAGACCAGGGATGGCTAACCTTTTCCAGACTGAGTGCCCAAAGTGCATACAAATGCGCACAGGTGCACCCAAACCCCCAAAATGCAATGCGTGCGGGGGCCCCGTGTATGCGCCTCACTCCCATATGCACATGCCCCCCTCATGTGCCTCACCCCGCACATGCCCCCCTGCATGCGCGGCATAGCTGAACTGGGTTGATGGCTCACGTGCCATCAGAGAGGGTGCTGCATGCCACCTCTGGCACACGTGCCATATTTTCGCCATCACAGTCCTAGCAGGTGGCAGTCATAGCAGGAGGGCAAATATATTTTGTCTGCCAATTACATTTTTTCTTGGATTGAGAAGCCCTTCTCACAATCATTCATGTTCAACTGCTATGATGCCTTCTTCATGGGACTTGAAGACATGATAGCCTTAACCAGGGATAGTATTCACTTACCTTCGCTACCAGTTCGCAAATGTGGGCGCGCATGTGCACCTCCTCCACACATTTGCAGAACCTTCTGGCTGAATTTCACCACTGGCCTTAACACAAAATAAACACAATTTATAAATTTATAAACATAAATCCCTGCTACCAATCTTGTACTAAACAGATACAGTTAATTACAATTATAGACTTGCTTTATCTTATCTTCTATTAAGAGAACATGTAATGAAAATCCTATTTCTTAGCTTTGGTTTTGTTCCTGTTATGTTTCCTGTTTTGATTTACTTCATGAAAATGAAACACTTCTTTAAATGCACAGCACAGGAAATCATACATGAGTTGGATTAATTATGAGAGTTTTAAAAATCAAATGCAGTGTAGATAAGATTTCTAAAAGACTTTGCCAAGTTGGTAAACTGTCCCAGCCAGAGGAGGACTGAAGTGGGAAAATAGTCTGGAATTGTTATGTGAATACAACACATAAACTCAAGTGGGCAAGGTCTGCTCCCCTCCCGCCAGCCAAAAATGTCTTTGAACCTTATTTTCAGTGGGGAAATTCAGCCGGTTCTATCTGGCTTGGGCGAATAGGTAGCGCCGGTGGTGGAAGGCTCCGCCCACCCGCCCAGATATCATCACGTCCCATTTTTTACCCTCTGTGCATATGTAGAGGAAGCACGCGCACGCTCACATTTGCAAACCAGTAGCAAAGATAAGTGAATTTCACCCTTGCTTATTTTGCCTTTTCCAGGCTAAAGCTACCAGCCAGGGGAGATTCCTGTGAAATAGGCATAGAACAATAAATTAGCTTGTTTGAACTCTACAAATGTGGATCTGGTTGACACATAGTTATGGGTAGAGAGGCTTTGTTATGTTTCCTAACAAAGGGTTGATTAGGCAATGAGATTTTAAATTACACATTTAAAATAAAAAATAAATTTAAAGTACAAGATTTTTAAAATTTGCTTTACGATTGAAGTAACTTCAATGGCTTAACAATATGTTTACTTAATTTATCTGTTTCAAATGCAATTATAAGGGGGCTTTCAGAGCTTACTTGGAACCCTTTTTTTCATTAGATGAGACTTTCTAGTCACTGCTTTTTAGAACTATAGACATTGTTACTCCAATTCAGTATCTGTTGCTTGTCTCCTAAATCCGGAGTTATCTAGGACCTCTGAATTGGGCAGCTCTTTACTAGTTGAATATGTTGCTTCACATCCTGTTGCCACCACACACTTTCAATAATAGCGTAGCTTGACATTTTCATTTTTTGTCCCACATTTTTCAGAACAAAACTAGCCCATTAAGAAAAAAGTTTCACAGTTGTGTTTCAGTGGTTAGGCTCATTTTGTTTGAACCATGAAAAAAGATCTTTATCAAATCTGGTATCTTTGGATCCTTGTGGTAAATTGTTTTCAGAGAATCTAACTATACCTTTTTGGCCTTCCTCTTCCTTTATGAACCACAGGTGAGCTGTAAATAAGTCTCTTATCTTCAGGATCCTGCTTTTGTGGCTCTTTGGGTGGGTTTAACTATTTTTCAGTATGCTTAGAAATAAATGTTTCTTCTCTCTTTCTGAATGCTGATTTGCACATGCATGTAACATTATCTAGGCAATCAACAATAAGAAAATAGAATGGAAGCATTATTAAAGTGAAAATTAATCATCCTATGCTAATGCAGTATAATTATTTTTACATCCTTGGCTGAAAAGATGCACTTTGATACTTTGACAGAAAACAGAAAAAATGGGAACTTGCTGTTAAAGCTTGGGATAGCACAAGGTAAACAAGATAGTTTCTGTTCCAAAACCAGGCTTCAAACTAGCTTAAAATGGATATAAAAAACAGTTTCATACAAGAGGTCAAGGATTTATTTAGCATCCACTTGCTTGGGAACATTTTCTAGTGATTCCGGTGTTGGCAATTGGACCATAGTTATCTTCATCGTCTGGGCCCAGGTTAGGATTCTTCATGAATAATCTAAGTAGAGCTTCTCTTAAAGAGGCCAATAGCCCCCCTGGTCTCAGTGATTTTTTGAACACAGAGCTTTCCCAGAGAGAAATCCAGTTTAATTGAGTGTACAGTCCGGAGTTGGATGGGGGAGAGGGAAAGCGGTTTAGGTGAGTCTCACCATAGAATTTCTTAGAATATATCTAATAGTTTAGAAGCAGGGGTGGATTCTAAAATTTTTTACTACCGGTTCTGTGGCCGTGGCTCATGTTGTGAGCGTGGTTTGAAGGTCATGTGACTATTATTTAGGATTTAGCAGAGGTACTGGTCTACCAGGCTTTTAACTGCTTGCAGAGCCGTACCGGTCTACCCATTTTTATTTATTTTTTTTGGAGCATTCTGGTCTACCTATTTGTTTTTTGAGCGCACTGGTCTACCACCACAATGCCTTTTACTGCTGATCAGCTGTAGGGCGTCCCTTTGAAGTGCCGCGGCAAGAGTTTAAACAGTTTTTTTTCTTCTAGCAAATCAGCTGGGACTCGGGAGGCAGTGAATAGATTGGGGGCGGGGCCAGGCAGAGGTGGTATTTACCGGTTCTCCAAACTACTCAAAATTTCCACTACCGATTCGCAAGATCCGGGGAGAACCGGTAGCATTGGTTAGAAGATTATAACTTTAGTTTGACAATATTCTGTTAACAAATAAAGGATTGAAATCAATAGGATTTTTCTGGGTTGTCTCTGGGCTTGGGCTTGACATCATTCCTATACTTGACTGAGAAAACCCAATCCAAACTACATTCTGCCATCTGTGCTGGACTGATGTCATCTTAAGGTGGCCCCATGATTGCCATGGGTACCATGAAGTTCTGATGTGTCTTCCTCTAATTACTTCCGTGCATATCTTGAAGTTGCCTAGGACAATCTCGGCACAAGAAAAAATACTGATATACTCTGGGGTTGGGGATTTACCAGAAAAAAACCCCAGTTTCCAAGGTTTTTGACATTAAAAGCTCTAGATTGGAACTAAGTTGAACAGGAAGTCTGAGAGGAAAGGGATTCTGTATAGTTGACAGTGGCACCAAGTCTGCAACAATCAAAATTATGCTCATGGTGCACTGAATACCTAGGAGACCATAACTAGGAGAGATTGTCTACAGATCCCTCATATCCTGGACACTGTCTCACTTCCTTCCCTCGGGATGGTACTAAAGGGTATTGTATGCCAAGACAACTAGACTATGGGTGGGTTTTACTTATCTTTACTACCGGTTCGCAACGGGAGCGCGTGCATGCGCAGAAGCTTCTGTGCATGTGCAGATTGTCAATTATGACGTCCGGGCGGTTAGGCGGAACCTCCAGATGCTTTTACTACCGGTTCTAAAGAACCGGACAGAACCGGGAGCAACCCACCACTATACTAGACACAGGGACAGTTTTTTTCCCTTGTGCCATTACTCTGCTGAACACCTAATTCTCACAGTTGACAACATATAGTGACTGCTAGGTTCTGTCTAATATGCATGTATATTAACTAATAGAGATGGCTTAGTATTATTTATCCTTTTATTACCTCTTATTTTGTTCTTCTTCTGGTTGCAAACTTTAGTATGTTCAGATGTTCAGCCAGATGGATTTGGCATTTTTATCTACCTATTGAATCCTTTCCAAGGACCTGGGAAAGGCAGATGTGGATGTTTGATGGTGTTACAGATAGTGTGGCAGGGTGTAAGCTGTTCCAAGTAAAGCTGCCTTTTGTAATTGACTAATGGTGAATTTGTCAATGTCAGTGGTGTTCAAGTGGTGCTTCACTTGTTTTTTTATTATTATTATTATGGGTCATCACACAGTCAAATTATGATTTATCGTTCGTTGTTTTTTCAAGTATGCTAAGTGCTTCTGTACCAGAGACAAATTCCTTAGGGTTAGGGTTAGGGTCACATTTAAGTATAAATAAAGTATTCTGCTCTGCTCTGCTCTGTTCTGTTCTGTTGTTCTGTTCTGTTCTGATCATACAGAATAACATAATTGGAAAGGGCATTGAAGGTCATCGAGTCCAATTCTCTGCTCCAGCAGGAAACCCTATACCATTTTAGACAAATGGCTGTCCAGTCTCTTCTTAAAAGCCTCCAGTGTTGGAGCACCCACAAATTCTGAAGGCAAGCTGTTACACTAGTTGATTGTTCTTACTGTCAGGAATTTTCTCCTTAGTTCTAGGTTGTTTCTCTCTTTGTTCGGTTTCCATCCATTGCTTCTTGTCTTGCCTTCTGGTACTTTGGAAAATAGGTTGACCCCCTCTTCTTTGTAGCAGCCCCTCAAATACTGGAACACTGCTATCATGTCACCTCTAGTCCTTCTTTTCATTAGACTAGACATACCCAATTCCTGAAAACATTCTTCATATGTTTTAGCCTCTAGTCCCCTAATCATCTTTGTTGCTTCTTCTCTGCATTTTTGCCAGAGTGTCAACATCTTTTTTATATTGTAGTTACCAAAATTGGATGCAGTGTGTTTCAAGTGTGGTTTTACCAAGGCATTATAAAGCAGTAGTATCACTTCTTAATATCTTGATTCTACCCCTGTTTTAATGCAGCCTAGGACTGCATTAGCTATTTTGGCAACTGCAACACACTACTGACTCACACTTTTCAGTCTATTGAGATCCATCTGAATCTTGTGCCTTGGCTATCCCTGCGGTTGTTGTATTCTGTTCTATTCTAAATATCCTGATTTTGTACTCAACTCACATTTTGAACATTAGGTCAAGCTCTTGATTTCCAATTAAATCATTTTATTTTAGAATGAAGAGCATTAGCAGAGCAGAAGGCAAGTTGCTAAAGGAGCCAGGAATAATTTGGCTGTGGAAAAACACCATTTGGTATCAGTGGTGTCCCTTGTTTCTAGTTTAGCAACAAACAAAGATTAGTATAATACAATTGTTAAATATTTAATCCTCCCCTGTGGGTTGCAAGGAAAAACTGGTTGGGAAAGCTATTGCCACCAAATTCCAAACTGGCTTGGCAATAGAACTGAAGGAACACTTAGTGATGTTTCAAGTTCACTAAGAACATCAATAGAGTTCAATGCTTCAGCCCAGTTTTAGAAGACTGTATTCCTGAAGTATAAAAGCCATGTGATTTGATCGTCAATCGGAGAATTTGTACATCTCATTATGGTAACTGTCCCCCCTCTCCCAAAATGGTATGTTTTATCTGTGAATTACTGATAGGCCAAGTCAACAGAATATAGAAGTAAAACTTTGGGCAAAAGGTCAAACCAGAGCCCAACCATAAACTAGAAATTGTAAAAATCAGGCAGGCCAGAGTTTCTAGTGTGTGGAAAAACAGTACACAAATTGCACAAAAATGTTTAAAATCATTGAAAACAAGTTGTGAGGGAGTTCTTAAAAAGGTCACACCTGGTACTCTTCTGTAATTGGAATTGGTTCTTTTGAGAAAGGTGTTTGCTTTGCTTTCTTTTCTGAAGTACAAAGGTAGGTTTCTGGCTACGTTACTTAGAATTTGAAGTTTCACCAAGCCCTGAATAAGTTCAGAGTCCAGTTTGCAAATGGCTCATTGAGAGTTAGTTCAAAGCTCATGCTCAGATTCAACAGTTCTGACTAAAATACTGAAAGCGTTGTCTTTCTGAGGCAGCTAAAGATTCCTAAACAACTGATTCATACGAAAATATTTGAATCATGATGTCATAATATGGACTGAGTGACTATAAATATTTACATGGTGATATCTGGACTGATATAGCAGTTTTTGAAAAGTAACTATGTGGAACAATGAATATTGGTTACTTTCCCTGCTGTTAGTGCAATTGTCTACAGAGGCGTCTTCCAAAAGACAAATGGGAAAGGGTAAGATAAAATCCAGTGGGAAAGTTAATGACATTGCTGAAAGCTATGAAAGAATTTGCCTACAGTCTTTTGATCATTTGTCAAATTGTCTTTTCCCTGAAATAATGGCCCCAAAGGTTTTTCATACTTTGTCAACATGACATGTCAACCCAGTCCAATAATCATGAGGGTCCAGAGATTTCATGCAGATCTTAGAGGTTAAATGTACAGGGAACCTGTACAGCTGACAGCCTTAGACAATCTGCATTAAGTTTGCATGGAGTCAGAACATGTTCTTCATTATCATGTGAGGAAACTATGACATAAGCCAAATCTGTACCCTGTGGCTTTTTAACTTACGGGAATATTTTTTCTTCATTTTCTGTGACTGTTGACAGTTCTTGATTGCGCAATTAGGAATTGGGCGACAAAAGCAAATTTGAGACCGGGTAGACTTCTGTTTGCTCAGGCCAGTTGAGGAATCACACTTCTTCCGCTAATGGACCTTTGTGTAAGGAGCTGACATTAGAAAATACTATTTCTGGCCATGTTCAGGATATGAATCATGTCCTTTATCCAGTCATCATTTCCCTTATGACATTTGTTCCACAATGTAATTAAGACATTGTGATTTGGAGATGAGTTCCTTCTTTTTTCTTTTTTTTTTTTTAAAAAAAAAACACCTTCTATTCTTCAAAGCACATTTAAGCCTGAGCTTTGGGTAGATGTTCCTTCTTCCAGAGATGAGCTTTTTTGAAAGTGGCAATGTTGTCCAGAACCAAATGCTTTTCCAGCAGATATTTAAAGCCACACTAGATGTATTGGATATTAAACATGTTGCTTGCCCTAGAACTTCTCCCTTTGAAGGGCAATTCATTTAAAGGCTCAGATTGTTGAGGTGTAAGGGGTAAGATAGATCTTGTCAAGATTTAGAAGAATAGGTCATCCACCGGTGTTTTCAGGCTTTTTGTTAAGCCTTGTAGCTATGGTTCCATGGTTTTCTAGCAAGTGGTATATTCCCCAAAGTGTCTACCTGACCCCACATTTCTTTAGAGATAGAGGTATTAAATCATGGGTGTCAAACTCGAGGCATCATGTTGCCGTCACGTGATGTATTGTGAAGTTTTTTTTCCCTTCGTTGGGGCGGGTGTGGCCTGCGGGTGACACATCTGGCCTGCAGGTCACCAGTTTGATACCCCTGTTAAATGATCCCATGTCCAGAACTTTATTATTTCCTTCAACCTTGCTGTCTGAATTTAAATGGAGCTCTTTGCCCACTGCTTGATAATAGAAATGCTTAATCCATTTCAGGCACAGACCACACTGCCAAAAAATATATTAAGCCAAGAGAAAGAAATTGGAAGCAATGGAGAAAAAATAACCGTGATAGATTTTAATAATACAATTAATATACTACTAAAACTTCTGTTTCTGTAACTTTTAACTGGGTGAAACAGTTACTGGATGAAAGGTAAACATCATAGGGCAAAAGTTTTTGAACCAAGATACCTCAAATGAGCTAACTTACAGAATGCTGGGACCCAGGACTCTCAAAGAAATGAAATTTGGGAAAGTTGTTGCTGTTTCAGTACTGCAGGGCTGTTGTGGCTGCTTCAGCATCGTCTCATTACACTGTCACTTTCAGATGTGGTCACATGATCTCATTCTCAGTGTTCCCTGGCAGTTTCCCACAAGTCCAAGGGAGCATCAGTCCCTTTGCTCTTGCATCACACTCCCTTGCTCCCTTCCCCACCCAGCAGCAGCTACTTACTTGCCTGCTGGGAAGGAAGAGAAGGGAAGGGAAGGGAAGGAAAAGGAAGGAATGGGAGGAGAGGGGAGGGGGAGGGGGAGGGAGCGAGGGAGGGAAGGAAAGGAAGGAAGGAAGGAAGGAAGGAAGGAAGGAAGGAAGGAAGGAAGGAAGGAAGGAAGGAAATTATTATTCACTGAAACATAAACTCACCATTCAGGGTTACTATGTATGGCAGGTTAATCTACACTGTGATTTAGAATAATATGTGAACTCAGATGATACATTTAGACATGTGGGATGGAGTTTTAAGAGCTACAATCGAGGCTACGTCTGAGAAAAAAGTGCATAGTAACTTTTAGTGAAGCTCCTGGAGTTGTACCCAAGGTTTTGAGTTGGGAAGAAGAAACACAGTTTTAGAGCCTCCGTGTATGAATCCCTAGCATAAAACAATTTTATTGAATGAGTGGCAAAATTGTCAGGGCATAGCAGGTTGTAACTTGGTTGTGTTGCATACTCCCTCTCCTGCTTTCATCTTAAGCATATTTCCAGTTTATAGGAAGCCAACAGTTGTGGCTTTCACGCAACGTCTTGGTTTTTTTTAAAATTTGATTTATATGCCGCCCTTCTCCGGAGACTCAGGGAGGCTTACAATGTGTTAAGCAATAGCCTTTATACTTTTGTATATTTATACAAAGTCAGCTTATTGCTCCCACAATCTGGGTCCTCATTTTACCTACCTTAGAAAGGATGGAAGGCTGAGTCAACCTTGAGCCTGGTGAGATTCAAACTTACAGTAATTGCAGACAGCTGGTGTTAATGACAATGCTTTTAGTCCTCTGAGCCACCAGGCCCTCATTTTTGCAATGAATCCAACCAAAAATTGTAGAGGGAAAAAAATGAGAGCGAAAACTTTCCTGTTTTGGTTCAGCGTTGGTATCACTTCCATTTATCCTGTCCCATTTACCACTGCTGTTCTACATTGCCCAGTAACAAAGGGCTCTTTTCCCATCTAGCAACATGACAATTCAGCAGTCAAATTTGGGGAAAATTTATCTTGACAGCAGAGTTTGTGGAGATGCTAGTGGTCTGGATAGGAAGTTGTGTGCATCTCAAAGGCAGAATGTAATGGCAAATTAACCAAGAAACCTAAAGGTCAGAGGTGGATTAAGCTAAAAATTGAGGTGGATTACTCTAATTAGGTTTGAATTAATTAATTAATTAATCTTGTTTAGGAGATGAAATAAAATGCAGCACACGACGTGTACAGAGGACAGGATCCACCATGCATTGGAGAGGTGCCTTCATGGCCTTAGCAAAAGGACATTTTCTGCAAGTACATGGACAGGTAAGTGAAAAAACTTTACTTACTACTAGTAAAGAAGTACTGCTAGTAGAAGATACTACTAGTAGAATATAATACGACTAAAGAAGTACTAGTAGTGTACTAAAACTACTAGTATGCAGGTTTTGCTGAGCTAAGAGCTATAGCTGATTTTTGAAGCCATATACCAAAAGCTGGTTTGGGAGAAAATTAAAATTCTTGTACTCTAAAACAATAAAATGTACAGTGAGTTTTATTACTCCCCAAGTATGAATTCATTTATCTCCCTTTCCCTTCAAAATTAGAATTTAGTGACAATTTGGAGTATGGATTCCATAGGATGCATGGGGCCATTGGGCTCTGTACATAACTATTTGAAGAAAAGGTGTAGCTGCTATGATACTGGTCTATATACATTTAATCTAAATAACAAACTACTATTATTACCCCTCATTATCACAATTTTTCCATTTCTATTCTAGGTTAAAGTTCTTAAGAGCCTAACTAATAACCCCCCTACTTAGTAAAAACGTCTCCTTGAGAGCTGGGGGAATATGGTAAACACTGAGTGTGTGCTCGGGTACTTTGCTCTATTATCACAAGTCTATTTTTGTGTTGAGCTCTGGCCTTGTGATGCTGCAAGTTTCAATAGCAACAAGGTCACCAGAAAGACTAGTTCCAAAGGTTAAACCAGGCAAAACATCCTTGGGAGTCAAAAAAGGTCAGACTAGCAAGAGGAATGCTGTTTACAGGTGGGACTTTAGTGGTGGAAATGTTTGTAGTTGCTTCAAAAGAAAGAAGAAGACAACTTTGTGGTAGTGTTAACAGTGCATTTGAAAATTGAAATTCTGGTTCCATAGCTTCAAATTTTGTATTTGATATGTATGGTATTGACATCATTTATTGAGCTTATATACAGTGGTTGAATAGACTTGTGTAGCCTTCTGTTTAATTTTTCTCCTTTCACTAATGCTATAGAAAGTGTCAAGAAATAGCAAAACTGCTGGCTTTCCTCTTCAATTCCCTTCCCTTCATCCTCTAGACAGATATTTTTTTCAGACATATTTGCTTACTCTCATCACTGAGAAAAGTTAAGAGCAAGGAGAGAAGCTTCCACTTGAGGGGTAGATGCACCAACCCTAGTTTAATCCAAAACCTGGGCATTTCCAAATCCTCTAATACGCTCTAAGGCAATGCTGGGCAACATTCAGCAGAATTGTCTGTCCTTCCATCTTTCCTGCTGCAGGTGTGTTGCCTTCTTTTGCAGGAAGGGTCTAATATTGTTCTGTTAGTCAGTGAAACCTCATTTCAATTTCCAGAGCTTTAGAAGAGGGAAATCACCATTTCCCCAGGCACTGCCATTTTTTAATGTGCACAGCCTTTTGTTTGTAGAATTTTCCAATAGCAAGCAGTCCGAGTGTGATAGCAGAATAGAAAGAGAAGAGGCATCTATTGTACCCACTTGGATATTTGTGTCCAAGTGGCCCCCCAAGACCAGGAGTGTCAAACTCGGTTTTATTGAGGGCTGCATCAAGGTTGTGTTTGGCTTTGGAGGCTGGGGTGGGCATGGCCAGCTTGAAGTTACTCGTGTCAGGGGCGCCTGTGGCCTGAGCACAGGCGCCCCAGGCTCCTGAGCTCAGTTTTCAGCTGGGATAGCCTCCTGCAACCCTCTGCCAGAGAAAACAAATCTCAGGAGGGCTGCATGCGGCCCTCCCGAGCTCCATTTTCACTGGCAGAGGCACCATGGGCCAGTCCTTTGCTGTTTCCAGGTGGTCCCGTGGGCCAGATCTAAACACCCCGGGGGCTCGATGTGGCCCATGAGCCTTGAGTTTGACACCCCTGAATTAGACGGAATCCTCAGCCTGTTGCTTCCTCCTGGCCATCTGAAACCTTCTAAGAATTCTCCGGAACAGACTTTTGTTTTTTGAAGGAATCTGCAAATGAAGGGAATTGCCTAGCATTGGGGAAAAAGTGTAGGGCAAGAGAGAGAGAGAGAGAGAGAGGGAGGGAGGGAGGGAGGGAGGGAGGGAGGGAGGGAGGGAGAGAGAGAGAGAGAGAGAGAGAGAGAGAGAGAGAGAGAGAGAGAGAACATGCTAGACAGTTTAAAGAAATGCACTCCAATATCCTCAACAGGTTAAATTAGATGGAGTTTTGCCATTTCAGTATACGCATCATACATGTATTTCTAATGTCATTTTTACATCTGATTGTCAGTTATTTCCATAATGTACCATCTTGCATTTTATATCTTGGCTGCCATCAGTCTAAAATACTGACTATAGAAGGTTAGGGGCTTCAATCAGTATTTATGACAATTTCTCATGATAATTGTCTGCTTTAATATTGGTCAGCCTATGTCTTTATCATGGGTGGAACCTTGATATTTACATCTCCCAGTGATGTTTTCAACAGTTGCTGGTTGCAACCTTTGAGCTTTTCTTATATGACAAAGAATTGAGAGAGGAAATGCTAACCACAGATGCCAAGTTAAGGATTTAGCATTTCCGGGGGACAATATAATTCTAAGAAGAACATGCTGCATTCTGAAAAAGTATCTCCCTGACTGTATCAGCCTGCAGCAACATGAATTCTGCCACCCACTATCACCCAGCTATAAAATTTTGCTGCTTTCAGAATGTGTTATTTGATATACTTTGAGCACATTTACAGAAAATAAAGGGCTGTTTTTGCCCCTTGGCATCTCCTATTAGGGTAGGAGAAACTCTGACTTTAAATCTTAGGAAGGTGCTGCCATTCAATGCAGCAATATAGAGATATGTGAACCAGTGAGCAGCATCTTAAATTACTTTCTACGAGTTACTGGATTTAGAGGCTTGTTTAGCCCAGGTGAATTAAATATGAAGCCAGTTAAAAAATAACTTAACAAAGAGACACTGACCAGCCTGCTGATTGTATATCATTGCTTTTCAGTGGTGGGTTTCAAAATTTCAAAATTTTTTACTACCGGTTCTGCGGGTATGGCTTGGTGGGCATGGCAGGGGAAGAATACTGTAAAATCTCCATCCCCCCCCCCAATCCAGGGGAAGGATACTGCAAAATCCCCATTTCCTCCCGATCAGCTGGGACTCAGGAAGCAGAGAATAGATGGGGGCGGGGCCAGTCAGAGGTGGTATTTACCAGTTCTCCGAACTACTCAAAATTTCCGCTACTGGTTCTTCAGAACTGGTCAGAACCGGCTGAAACCCACCTCTGGTGCTTTTCTGATACTCATGTTGATGGTATGAACCTTCACTTTGCCATTTAAGTTATCAATAATTAGTCTGTGTTGTAATATTAATTATTGCTACTAAACATATTTCAAAATGGCATATACAGTTTCTGCTTTATTTCAGATCAATCATATCATTCAGTGGATAGCCTCAGAGCATCAGACCTGAAGGAGGGTTTTAACTTAAAACTCAGATTCCCACCTGGACTGATTTTGTCCTTCCTCCAAGGATTAGTCTAAATACAAAGATGTTCCCTCTATGATTTTAAAAGGCCCTTATCTGGCCCACAACACTACCTTCAGTTCAGTTGGTACACTTGCTTTGCTGCTCTGAGTGACAAGTGGAATACACACTCAGGTTAAAAAGGGCATACATTATGGGTTTGCATAATATCAATGAGTATAAATAGCTCACAATTGTGCAGGGCAAAAGATCTGATCCTATGTTCTGCAGGTAATGTATGTGCAATACCTCCATCTGCAAAATCTTATGGGCAAGCAGACTTCTTTAATGAAGACTACTTATGCTCTTGGCTTTGTGGTATGATTGGATAGTCTCTAATTATTTTTCCTCTCTTCCAAATAGCTGGGCTTTGTCTGAACTGCTGGACCCTCCAGGAGCTAGTTAGTCGCGATGCAGGGAACTACCTCATTCTCCTGGAAAAAATCCTACAGAAGACTCAAGAGGTAAAACAAAGGGAGATATGGGAAAGAACATAAGATCTGATGATGAACCACCTTCTTGCTGATACAATTACCTTGTTTGCATGTGTTGAACCTTCTACAAAAGGGAAATCATCTTGTGGACAAGCATCTAATGAGATTATCTAACTGCCTATCTGCATCCTTCTTGGAACTGATTCCATCTTTATTGAGAGACATCTGGTCTCAGTAGATTTAGGAACTAGTTTGAAACTGTCAGTTCTGTCTTCTGCTGTGATGGAAACAGCAGCTAAAGTCCAGAGTTGGGTCAGGCAGGTTCAGAAAGGTGTTGTTTTTTTTAAATCTATCCTGCTATGAACAACAGCTCCTGATATGAAGCTACTGTCCTAATAATAGACATTAAAATTCATTCCTTTGATCAAATTCCACCTTCCTCTTTTTCTCCAGAGAATACCTGTTTTTGTGAAATGGGCAGGTTCAGCAAGGGAGGTCTCACCTTTCTATTGAAAAAGGAATTTCCTTTGATTCTGAAACAAGGTTACTTCAGTGTTACTGAATAGAGATTAGTGTAAGGAGTTCCAGTGAATCCATTTGATATCTTCTGGACTGGGTTTTTTTTAATTATTATTATTATTATTATTTTCTTCCTGTCAGTGACTTCCTGGTTCTTTAGTAGAGCCTTGCCCCAGTTATTTTGAGTTTTTGTAATTTAGAAATAGTGTTTGGTTCAGGGTACATAAAGCAAAATCAAATCACAGGTGTGAATCCATTAGAAGAAAGTTTCTTTTTCATCTGTACAAAACCATGGAATTTAATAAAAAGTCACATTTGGATCATAGGAAATAAACCAAAGCCTCCAGAACCTTTGATGAAGCACTCAAAGTCCTCTTTCTCGCTCTCTTTTTAAAAAAACAAATCCCTGTATAATGGTAAAAATATTAAATAAATGCAGTACAGCAGGCTATTTCTGCTGACTGCCAGCTACCAGCAGTTCGGCAGTTCGAATCTCACCGGTTCAAGGTTGACTCAGCTTTCCATCCTTTCAAGGTCGGTAAAATGAGGACCCAGATTGCTGGGGGAAATACACTGGCTCTGTAAACTGCTTAGAGTGTGCTGTAAAGCACTGTGAAGCGGTATATAAGTCTAAGTGCTATTGCTATTAAGTATTTGTAATTTTAATCCAATGAAATTAAATAAAGTTTAATTTTTCTTTCAATTCTACTCAGAGCTTTCTGAATGTGGCCCCTGGCATGCCAATCAATGCTGCATTTGTTCAATTCAACCTTCTCCATCTTGATTCCCCCTCCCATCTCATCTATTGGATTCTTACATCTATAAATCCCAAGGTGTTTTCCCCCTATAACTCTTTTTATAAAGTTTTGGATGTATAGTTTAAACTTCAGTACTTCTTGATAATGCTACTCATGCTTCTCATTTTGATAGCTGTGAATCTTTCTTGAATGTGAGGATACTGTTGTTATTACTTTGGTCTTGTTGAATCTTTTTTTAAAAAAAATAATTAATTTTAAAAAAGATGAATAGGTATAAGCAAAAAAAACCCATACTATTCTAGCAGTACCTTTACAGTAAGCAGTGAGAACATTGGCTCTCAAATTATGGTTTCATTCTGATTCCTCTCAGACCAAGCCATCCTGGTCTGTGGACACAGAAGATGGAGATACCATTGTACAGCATCTGAAAGGTCACACCTAAAGCATCTAAAGACAAGCATCTTCTGCAAAAGGCATCACTTCACTTGCCTGTAGTATCTAATACAATGTCAGAATAACAGAATTGGAAAGGACCTTGAAGGTCTTCTAGTCCAACCCTCTGCTCAAGCATACCATTCCAGACACATGGGTGTCCTATCTCTTCTTGAAAATCTCCAGTAATGGAGCACCCAAAATTTCTGGAGGCAAGCCATTCCATTGATTAATTGTTCTCGCTGATAGGCAATTTCTCCTTAATTCTAAGTTGGATTTCTCTTTGATAAATTACCATCTGTTACTTCTTATCCTGCTGTTCGGTGCTTTGAAGAATACTGTAGGTCGAGCCCCTCTTCTCTGTCACAATGTCATTCTTTTTCCAACTAGCACCACTATCTAGAAAGATGTACTGATAAATTATGATGAGTATTGTGCCAGAGCTCAGAATCACCATTCAAAGTGACTTTATCACTGGAACAAGTACCCTACAGGCCTGGTCCACATTTTGCACCACAACACATAAGTGTGTTTTTTGAATAATGTGGGAACCCAACTCTTCTGCTCTGTATTATGAAATATGTTTTAGTATAATGTGTAAAAACTATGCAAAGTGAGATTAATATTGCTTTTAATGGATTTTCTTTTAAGTAGTTTACCAAATTACATATTTTCATTTTCTGTTCTTTCTTGTTTTTCTTTTTTATGAAGGTCCAAGAAAAATGTGACTACAATCTCTTTACTCCATTGGCCTTTCTCTTCAGTGCAACTGTCCTGTGTGTAAGTTTGAAGCTTAAACCCTGAAATTCATGGTCTAGCTCAGTAGTCAAGCCTTTGTGATGATGACTCACTGTCATTTAGATTTTTTCTAAATTGATGCGATAATCTATCATGAAGGCGTGCTGTAAATAACTACCACTGGACCCTGTGTTTATTGAAGCACAATGAAAGAAATAAGTCAATATCATCGGAGTTAGAGGTTCTGCTTGAGGAAGTCACAGTAATCTGTCCCTTGTTACCTCACGGTTGGATTATTGTAACACGCTCTACATGGGGTTACCCTTGAAAAGTGTTCGGAGACTACAGTTGGTCCAGAATGCAGCCGCGTGAACTATTGTGGTGCACCTAGATACACCCACATTACACCAATTCTCCGCGAGCTGCATTGGCTCTGTATCGGTCTCCGGACGCAATTCAAGGTGTTGGTTATTACCTTTAAAGCCCTACATTGCTCAGGGCCAGGCTATCTTCGAGACCGCCTTCTACCGCATAGCTCCCATCGACCGGTAAGATCCCACAGAGTTGGTCTCCTCTGGGTCCCGTCAGCTAAACAATGTTGGTTGGCGGGCCCGCAGGGGAGGGCCTTCTCTGTGGCTGCCCCGGCTCTCTGGAACCAATTACCTCCTGAGGTCTGGACCGCCCCCACCCTATTGGCCTTCCGGAAAGCAGTGAAGACCTGGCTTTTCTGGCAGGCCTGGGGCCGTTGATCTCGTTACGGCGATCTTGTGAGACTCGGCCATGGAATGGAGTGTATGGGTTTTAATGTTCTTTTAAACAAATTTTATGGGATATTGTTCGCATTGTTTTTTTGCTGTAAACCGCCCAGAGTCCCTAGGGAGTTGGGTGGCATAGAAATGCGACTAAATAATAACCAGAGAAACCTTGGCTGCAGTAGCAAGCCAGAAATTTATTTTAATATATGCTTCAGTGGAAAGATGAAGTCAGTTGGAAAAGTAAGTCAATGATCAGGTGTTCTCTACAAGACTGAGGTCTTCACTGTCTAGATTCTACCTCTTCAAATCTATCAGTCCTCAATAAAAATAAAAAGGAAGGGGTTTAAGACAAGATATTGTAGCTTTAAAAAGTAGTGGCCATTGTAATAAATATGGATTGAACAATCTATGTTGGGGAACTCGAGAACTTTTTTACACTTATTTTGCACCTCTTTAAAATACCTTTTCTCCTTAGATCCCCCATTTTCCTTCGGACTCTGATCTGCTTTTGAGAGCTGTGAGGATGTACCGTGATTTTCTCACCTGGCCTGTGCCATACTGCAATATCTGTCAGGAATTACTTAACTTTATCAACAATGAACTCAAAGCCCCAGGTAGGAATCTTCAGGAATTTTTTGGAGACTGATTGAGCTAAGCATACTGTCCTGGGAAGACAGCTTGCTGGACAATGATATGGCAATTTTAAGCATGTTGATACATTTAGATTTCCTAGTCATAGATGTTTGTCCAATTAAATTGAATAAATAGAAAGCATGAAAGTGTCCCAAATTTAGTTTTAGTCATGAATAACATTTTAAAGAATGTTGTTCCCCTGTTTTGGCTATCTAACCAGACAGTGGCTAATTTTATTTATTTGTTTATACAATTTATAGACTACACAACATACAAGTAAAGGTAAATAAAAGTTACAAAAAAATGAGTGACCTGAAATCAACATATAACTCCTCCACACAGAATCTATACAGCAAAGGATTGAAATTCCACTCGACCAAAGATGCAAATAATAGCTAGCTCTTTAATAACTTCCTGAACACCATCAGAATGGGAGCCACCCAGAATCTGGTAAACTCCTAAGTCCTCTTCCCAGCCATTCCCATCCTACTTTCTCAGGATTGTGAAAAGCAGATTGTCCCTCTCTCATTCCAAGTTGGCTCTTGCATGAACTTTGCAAAGCTGAAGCTTTTTTGGAGGGGATTTTGTTTTTCTCTGGATTTCTGAGTCTAGCCTATAGCTCTGGATTCCCTAATGTTTTTTGACAATATAATAAAAAGATAGTCTTTTCAAGACAGTCTAGGTCATGGTGCATTGGGTATGTATTAAAATTGACAGACAGGGATCTTAAGCCTTAAAAGTACTTAGCTGATCTATTTTGTTTATTTTCATGAGCACAAAAGGCGAGGAAGCAGAAAACTGATGGTTTTACCTTTAAATTTCAATGTATTTATTGTCAAATTGCACACTGTCATGTGCACAACAGAATGGGAACATACAGCATGGAATGGGTTGCTCAACCTGTATTACTGCTGTCCTATTTTGCATGGTGAAAGCCAGCTCATGCTGCTTCTTTGGCTGACCGCTTCCCTTCCTTTACAGGGATTGCTTTTCAAAGGCTTGTTAAAGCTGAGCAAGGATTACCTCAAAAAGACTGTGAGAATTCTACCGTGTAAGTATTAAACATTCTACATTTTTAGAGCAGTTTTCCTAACCTGATATCCTCAGGATGATTGGACCATAATGCCCATTACCTTTAGCACAACTGTAGGACACCAGCTTAGGAAAACCTATCTGTAGGGAAAGAGGCTTTGTTCCTTTGGTATGTTATTAACAGCTTTGGGTCCTTGCGGCTCTTTGACTTCGGGGTTTTGCTTGCAAACATTTCATTGGTAACATCACTAAGGACTCCATGCTGCAACCCTGAGCTACATATTCTCTTCTATTAACGGTTTGCTTGTTTTCCTGTCTTCTTTCCCTAGAACAGTCCTATTGCTGAATCCTTCAGAAGTTGATGAGGAATTCCTATCAGTTGCTGAAAAGCTAAGCTCTGCAGACTACTCCCAGCATACATTACTAGTGACACTCCTGGAGCACACATACCAAGCTAACTTTGGGACCAGATGCAACCTGGCAAAATTACGTCAAATCCTGAAGGTAAAGAAAATCCTCTGGTCTAGGCCTTGATTTATTTATTCATATTGCTATTAATAGTAGAAATATAAATACATGCATTCCAAATACATCAATAAATAAAATTATTTTCAGTTAGGTTTTAGGCTAGGACTTGGTATGGAGACAGCTTTGGTAACTTGTCAGTGACCTGTAGTGAAGTTAGGATTTGGGTGATGTATCTGTCCTGGCCCTCCTTGATTTCTTAATGGTCTTCAATGCCATCAGTCATGATATATTTCTGGACTGGCTGCAGGGAAATAGGAATGGGAAGTCCAGTACTGCAATTGCCTCCTTTCTCCACAGTCAGTGATGGTGGTGGAAAGAGGTCACATTCAATACTGCTGCTTCGTGAGGTGCAGTGGGACTCAATACTCTCCCCTCTCCTGTTTAATATATACATGAAGCAACTGGAGGGGTTAGTCATTGCTTCAGGGGCATATATCATAAATATGTGGATAGTACTTTGTTGCATATCTTGACCTCCAGTTGGCCAAGTGATGTCAAGGTATTGTTTTTATGCCTGGAAGCTGTCAGTAACTGGATGGGAGGAACAGACTCAAACTTACTACTGGGAAAACCTGGTTGTGGATGCTATGACCTAATGCTAGGAACTTTCCATCCTTGGTCTTCAATGGGGCAGCACTCCCTCATTCAACAGTAGTGTACAATCGCAGCATCTACTGGAACTATTACCTTTTGCTTGAGGAATAGGTGGCAGTTATGCCCAGGAAGGTCTTTACACAAATCTAATTTGTACACCACTTGCTCCCGGATTCAGAGAATCACTCTTACAATTACTCATGCCTTGGTTTTCTTCAGATGGGCTATTGCAATGACCTCTGTATGAGGTCATTCCCTGAAAACTACTCAGAAGCTACATCCGATCCATAGTGCAGCAGCTTGATCAGTGATTGGCATGTCCATATAAACTTCTGCTTCATGAGCTGCACTGATATACCAATAAGCTTCCTACTCTCTGATTTTTTCTCTCTTTGCTCTTCCTTTTTCTCAATTTTTTGGAGTCTATCTTCATATTTCATCATCGTTTGCTGTATGTTCTCCACTTTGTCATCTGTTTTCTCTGTTCTTTGTTCAATCTTCTCTACTCTTGTTTGTATATTTTGAACTCCTTGTAAAATCATCTGTAGTGTCGTCTCCTTTTCTTTCTATTTTTCCCTCTCCTTCTCCTGCTGTAGCATTGTCTGTATTGACCGCTGTCCTCCAGATGGTGATGGAGAAGGTGTTGATGTGGAAGAGCCAATAGCTGTTGCTTTTTTACTCATTCTGTGAAGTAGTTGCAAAAGGTTTAAACAAATAAAAAAAACCAAATTCTTCAGGTTCTTCTATACCTTAGTCCTTTTATGGATGGGGCAAGTATTACCCCAAATATCAATAAACTACGCAAAAAGCAAAAAAAGAAGAAAAAAGAAAAAACAACAAAAAACAAAGAAATCTTCAGGCTCTTGTATGCCTTAATCCAATTCAGTCCAATAAAAAATATTAACCACTGGCAATCTCCACTCCAAAAAAGAGAGGAAAAAAGCAAAATAAAAAACCAAAGGAGAAAAGAGACAAAAAAAAATATATATTATGCGAGCTGCACTGGCTCCCTGTGTTCTTCCGGGTGCGCTTCAAGGTCTTAGTTACCACCTTTAGAGCGCTCCATGGCTTAGGACCGGAGTACTTACGAGACCGCCTTCTGCCACCAATAGCCTCTCACCGCCCAGTACGCTCCCATAGAGAGTGGCTTCTCAGGGTGCCGTCAGCCAAACAGTGTCGACTGGCGGCCCCCAGGGGGAGAGCCTTTTCTGTGAGGGCACCCACCATCTGGAACGAGCTCCCCCCAGAGATACAGAAGATTCCGGATCTGCGCACTTTCCGCCGTGCCCTCAAAATTTTCCTGTTTCAGCAGGCCGGCCTGGCCTAACTTTCCCTTTATATTGCTTTTTGATTTTATTTTAAACTGGGATGTCTTGAATTATCTAGGACCAGAGTGTTTAGTATATTTTAATTGGTTTTTTATTAACGTTTGTATTACATGTATTTTTATCATTCGCTGTTCACCGCCCTGAGTCCCTTAGGAATAGGGCGGTATATAAATTTAATAAATAAATAAATAAATAAATATTTGTAAAAAAAATAAATTAAAAATTAAAGAAGAAAAATTAAAAATCCTCCATCAACTCATAGTCCAATTAAAAATGCTTACACAGGGAAAAGGTGAAGAAACTACCAATTAGGGGGGGGAAGGATGAGAGAAAAAAAATGTCTAAATAAAAATCACTTCTGCTTAAAATCCGAGGATTCTTTTATTAGGTCCCAAATAGTATTTGCAATTCTCTTTCAGAGTCACTATAAATTCCTTCTTATTCAATCTCAGGATTCTGCCTCTGATAGCTCCCAGAAGAATACCTGAATAAACAATTCTAAAACAGACAGTTTTAATGTCCTTTGATGTTCTCCCCACTATGTTATCTATGAAAAGGCTCAGAGTCCTTGAATTGTAACACAATTGTTACTTCTTGAATCAAAGAAAAAGAAATAAAATTTACAAACCACTAGATGGCAGTGTTACATATTCTCTTCCCTTTCCCCTGCTATATTCAATGTACATTGGAATAAAAATAGCCAAATAGGAGAGAAAAAAAATACCAAAAAATGAAATCAGAACGAATTTATAATAAAAAGACACTAAAAAATTTAAAAATTCAATAGCAAGTTGGAAATCTGCAGTCCAATCCAGTCCAGTCCAGGTTGAAAAGCAAAAAGCATTTAAACATCCACCAATATAAAAAATTCGAAAGTAAAAAAAAACTACCTTCAACTCAAGTTTAATTCCGCCGCTTAATTTTCTTCTGTCTTCAATTTGATCTTCCTTTCAATCTCAGGGTGCTCTCTCATATAAGTTATGATTAAAAGTCTCTCACCGATTCAACACACTTCCTTCCGATCTTCTTCCGTTCCAGAGCCGTCCCAACTTCATCAGCTACAATGGCTGCCACCTCACTGCCAGAAAAAGGGCTTCTCCTGGATCGACCAGGGACTTTGTGGTGTCCCTGGGATCGACAGAATGTGCCCTCCACTATCACCATCTCAACAGGACGGTGAGGTCCAAAAAGGACCGTCCAGTGACAGGGATATCGACGGTGGTCCTGGAACCCCAGGATCTTCCGTCGTGCCATTGCGACGTCAGCTCCGCCCTCATCCTAGAATAAATTGTTTTTGTTGGTGTTGGTACTGCTGCTGTTACTGCCATAGTGAATCTCATTTCTCTGAACGTTTGTTCAGATTGCAGTAGTTTTTATTTTTGAAGTAATTGCCAATCGAATTTTATATTATTTTCTTTCTATGCAGCTGAAAACTGCAGAAGAACTCATGAAAATGTTCACCAGAACCACAGAAGCCCAGGAGATGGCAGTTCTGACTAACAACGATCCTTCAACTGCTAGAGAACAGCTGGAATCTGCCTTGCTAGAGATTGCAAGAACAGCAGGGCTACCTGAAATAGCAGGTAGGAAAGCTAAGACAGGTGTGTGAATATATTTAGATGCTGTCTCCATCCTAATGGAGTCTGTCTACCTCTTAATGTGTCAATTTCTCTCTTCAGATGAAGGCCAGCTGTCTAAACTCCGTGTGATCCCCATCCCTGTTGCTCGCTCTCGTGTGTACAGATGGGATAAGGATAATTTTGGTAAGCTTAAAATCTGTAGACCAGTTTACATGCTTAATAATGTTTTCAGAGGGGAGGAAGGATGGTTTGGTAAGCCTGATTGAAATAAAGTAGGAGACTTGGGCCCAACTTCTATAGAATAGAATAGAATAGAATAGAATAGAATAGAATAGAATAGAATAGAATAGAATAGAATAGAATAGAATAGAATAGAATAGAATAGAATAGAATAGAATAGAATAGAATAGAAGAATAGAATTTTTTATTGGCCAAGTGTGGTTGGACACACAAGGAAGTTGTCTTGATGCAAATGCTCTCAGTGTACATAAAAGAAGAGATACATTCATCAAGAATCATACGGTACAACACTTAATGATAGTCATAGGGTACAAATAAGCAATCAGGAAACAATCAATATCAATATAAATTATAAACCTAAGACTGGTCTTGATTTTTTAGAAATAGAGAAAGCATATATAAAAGTAGAGCCTGATATTATCTTATTAATTAAACTATTAATATCAATAGCTCTAAGACAGAAATTATAGACAAATGACATCTTCTAGGGTGTGCCACAAATAAAGACTGCTTTAAACTGTTGGGGTTTTTGTTACATCTTATTTTGTATCTGCCTCCTTGTTACAGATATCTTGAATGAGGTACTAGACAAAGAAATGGATTATCAAAAACAAGTTCTTTTGGAGGATGAAGAGGAGGAGGAGGAGGTTGACAATTGCTTTGCCAAAAAAGACTGCCTGTTGTCCACCTTTGCCTCAGTCAGGAAAGACTCTATGTACGCAACATTGTCAGAAGATGACCCATGTGACTCACAAGTGTCTGTCATCTCTGCTCTTTCCAAAAACTCTGAGCTCTCCTTGGTCTCTAAGAAGTCCTTGAAATCTTTTGTCTCCAGTCTGAAAGATTCTATGGATAGTGGCTATGTGGAAGACAGTGATGACAACTCTTTAGATTTGACAGGACGCTTAGATCTGAAGGAAGTAAAAGTGTCACACAGGCATCGGCTGAGCAACAGGCTATACAAGTTGTTCAAGAGCAAGAGCCAAATGATCTTGGGCAGAGATCTGAGAGATGTTTCTGAGGTAGCCTCACTGTCGTTGCCATTACGCCGAGCAGAGAGTCTCTGCAATCCTGTAGCCAAGGAGCGTATCCCTGCACGATCCCGACGGGCACAGTCACTGCCACAGCATGTGCTGAGTGCCACACTTTTACAATGCCATATAGCACAGAACACTTTTGTCCAACGCAGGCCCTTGTTGAGTTGCGATGAAGATACAAAGATTTCAACACTGCGAGTAGTCGTGTTTGGTTCTGATCGCATCTCAGGGAAACTGGCCCGGGCTTATAGTAGTCTGAAGTAAGTGGGTGAAAGTGATTCTTAATAACTTGTCTCTTGCCCTTTTCAAAACTATTGTTTTATTATGCAGGGACCAGCCAATGTAATATTTAGAAGACCAATGTTCCTATAACTTACAGTAGCTTCTCTGATAGTCACTGCAGTGAAATTTCTTCTGAGGCCTTATGTTATGTCATATGTTTTATTTTTGTCGTTCATGACTCGTTCATGCAAATAGGTGCCAAAAAGGGGGTGGGGGTGTAATCTGAAATAGACTGTATGCTTTTTTAGTACCTACTGTCACTAGAGGATAAGGCCAGTAGTGAAATCCACTTTTTTTTACTACTGGTTCTGTGGGTATGGCTTGGTGGGCGTAGTGTGGCTTGATGGGCGTGGCTTGATGGGCATGGCAGGGGAAGGATACTGCAAACTCTCTATTCCTACCCCACTCCAGGGGAAGGATACTGCAAAATCTCCATTCCCTCCCCACTCTGGGGCCAGCCAGAGGTGGTATTTGCCAGTTCTCCGAACTACTCAAAATTTCTGCTACCGTTTCTCCAAACTGTTCAAAATTTCCACTACTGGTCCTCCAGAACCTGTCAAAACCTGCTGGATTTCACCCCTGGATAAGGCCCAGTATCCTTCAGTTCTGGACCATTGCAATGTGCTTTGTAGGAACGGCCTTTGAAGACCATTTGAAAACTTCAGTTGATTCCAAGTGCGGCAGCCCTTTGGGTTTAAAGAGTGCTATTTGAGATATAAATTGTTGTCATTGGTTGTAATGCTGCATATGTTAGGGTTGCCTATTATGTTGTCGTTCATTTTTACCATGAATTCCCTATTTTTGATGGATGTTGTAAATAGAACCAATCACGTACTGTTTGAAAGCAAATGGACACTGCATATCACTTTCTTCATGTATTCATATTCTCTCTCTTTTTTTTTACAGATCTCAAGAAAGCAGCTGTCCCTGTTTAACTCGGTACTGTAGATTGCAATTTTTTTATGTCCCTGTGAAGAGGAGCAATCCTACCTCATTTGCACTGACCTACCCTCTTCTTTCATCAGGATGTCCTAATTCCCATAGCTCTGGATCAACGGTAAACCTCTTGGGCAAAGTTGGAGCTGATGCTTATAGTCTATTACACTGTGTAATAATAAAATTAAATAATTATTTCTTTATATGAGGTGCAAATGGAACTCATCCAATAGTTCTTGAGGAACTTGAATATGAATCCGGTGGTTCATCTAGCAAAAATATATGCTATGTGACTAAAATTGGTTTCTGTATCAAAGAACTGGAAATTGAATAATATATTGTCCCCTTTTAAAAAGGGAATCAAGAAAATTACAGCTGGTATTTGTGAAAAAAAATTACTAGATTAAATTAGCAAGCATACAGAAACAGTATTCTTGCTGAAGAATAAATAGCAGGGCTTCTATAACAGCATGTATAAGTTTTTGGACAATGTCAACAAACATAAATTGGAGAGATATAAGCAACACTACAGGTAGTCCTCAACTTGCAACAGTTCATTTAGTGACCATTCGAAGTTACAATGGTACTGGAAAAAACATGACCGTCTTTCACACTTATGACCTTTGTAGATCCCCATGGTCATGTGATCAAAATTCGGATGCTTGGTAACTGATTCATATTTATGACAGTTGCAGTGTCCTGGGGTCATGCAATCCCTTTTGCAACCTTCTGACAGGCAAAGCCAATGGGGAAGCCAATGATTCACTTAACAACCATGTTACTATCTTAACAACAGCAGTGATTCACTTAACAACTGGGGCAAGAAAAGTCATAAAATGGGGCAAAATTCACTCAACAAATGTCTCGCTTAGCAACAGAAATTTTGTTGTAATTACATCTCACATATGGTTGTAAGCCTAGGACTACCTGTATTTACTTGGACTAGTTCTAGAGCTTTGGCAGAATTCCTTAGCAAAGATTCCTAAGTAAACAAAGTGGATATGATTGCTCTTCTGAAATGGTAACTTGATTTTTTAAAAAAAGGGTGTGGAAAGTAACTAAAGACAGGAAAGAGAACTGGTATGGGGGGGGTCATTAAGACTACTGCTTTTCAATTTATTCATAAATTATCTGGAAAGAATGATGAGTCATACGATGGGCATGTTTCACTTGATAAGATTACTTTTAATTGCTAAGATGATTGAAACGAGAGCAACAAAAATGTGGGGGGGAATGAAGTGATGATCCCCAATAGGAATAGACATAGCTCGTTCACTGCTAGATAATTTTAACTGATAAACGTGGAGATGAAAGTATTGTGTAACTAAGGATAGCAGCCTGATATTTGAGATGGCATTGATTAAGCAGAAAAGGTTGAGCTGGTACAAGATAGATCAGTGGCCTAGGATGTTTCATTTTGGGAATCAGTAGGAAAGAAGTAAAAAACGAAAGCAACCAATATTACAGAAATCTCTGGTGCAATTACACTCAAAACACTGTATTCACATTTGGCTGTTACATTTAAAGTAAAAAGGTTCAATTAACTCCTTCCTAAATGATTAAGGACCTGAAGCAATTCTGTATTAAGAAGAAAGATTTGGGGGGAGATGGATTCTAAATTATTTTAGATACAGTATCTCATATAAAAGTTGTATAAATCTATCCACAGAATGGCAAAAATGAACAGGGAAGTTTGCCTCATTCCTCATTATGGTGGAACTAAGGCCATTCAGTGTAACTGAATCAGGAAACACCTTTTTATGTAATATCTAGTTGAATGTTGAAAACAATGTCAAGATAGTTGTCCATCTGGATTACTTTAGTAGAGGTTTAGACTGATTTACACATATCACTATGTGAATGGATGCTAATTGTGCTAGATCTTTATCAGCATTGGTATAATTGTTGCTCCAGGATGTGAGTGGAAATATGCTGCTACACTCACATCCTTTCTCTGTGCTTCCCAGAGACATCTGGTTGGCTTGGGGGAGAACAGCATGCTGGACTAGATGAGCATTTGATAAATACTTTAAGAGCATGTCTCTTTATAGCAAAAATTCAGCTGATATAAGTGAGAATTGAAAAAGCATAGTCTCTGTGTTTGGTGGCAAGATAACATGAATGTGATAGAAGTCACTGCTAATCCCTTCTCCAAGTCATGCTTGCTTCTGTGCATCCCCCATTTGGGGAGGGTGAGTTTAGCAATATACACTTAGACTTAGAATAACTTTATTGTCACTTTAAATATACACTAATCGGCATACATTAAAATGAAATTTTGTTGCATACAGCTCTCAGAGGGTCACCACCTCCAATATACTCTACATAAACATGACAAAATAAATAAATACAAAATTATGCATATACCGACATATATTATATGACACAGAGAAACAACACAGTCTAGTTCAGATGTTTACATGTACATGGCAAGAAAAATGAATCTTGCAAGTTTACCAGACAGATGGCATTAGGGAACAAGCTGTTATAGAATCTGGTGGTCCTGTTACAAATACTTCGAAACCTCCTCCCAGAGGAGGCATTGGATTTTGGAAGCTCACGCTATGAGGCAACCTGACTGGAATGCATTGTTAGGCTATATGCTTCTTACAACAAATCCAGCTAGATTTGAACAAGGATTCATATACATGTGTCTTTAAAAAGTGGTTACCATGTTCTCAGCATAATAAGAATTTCCACTTGGACCTTTGAGCATTGCGGCTATGCTTCGGTAAAGCTGCTAATAAAATGTATTTCTTTGATTTCAGGATCCAGGTATGGGAGGGATGGAGAGCAGCACAAATGATATCTCATTCTATATAGGTATGCTGGATCCCTGGTACGAACGCAATGTTCTTGAGCTAATGAATCTCCCCACCAACGTTTTATGCCAGGTATTTTCTGAATTCTGAATTGCTTAGTGTGCATCTTGTTATTCAGCAATGCACTCCAGGCCCTTATTCTGTCAAACCTTTGCCCTTGGTCATCGTTGCCTATATATTGGAAATATATCAAAAGACCAAAGAATATTTTTAAGGAAGTGATCTTGTCATGCATGAGAGATGCCATACAGAAAGTTAAGACAAGATGGAGGCAGAATTGTGATATTGTGGTAGTGGAGAACAGAGAAGAGATCTCCTTTCTATTAACATATTAAGGTCCCTCCTTTGAGGGTTCAGCTTATTGAAACAAAAAGTAATTCTCCTTTCTATGTTTGAGGAGAAATGTTAAATTATATCCTGTTCATATATGCAATAAGGGCATTAACATGTGTTAGCAGGAAGCTTCCTGCCATTTTATGGGGTTCCATAAAATGCTAAGATTCTTGGAGGACTGACAAACATGCATGTCCTCTTGTGTGGCAAAGACCTGCAATTAATACTTATTAAATTATTAAATTTAGCTGCATTAAATACACATAAACCTTGTGCCTATTTGGATGTATTTATCTTATTTTGTAT
This sequence comes from Arizona elegans, assembly GCA_022577455.1. Taxonomy (NCBI): domain Eukaryota; kingdom Metazoa; phylum Chordata; class Lepidosauria; order Squamata; family Colubridae; genus Arizona; species Arizona elegans. The sequence continues at coordinate 61,069,414 of JAKOOJ010000003.1, forward strand.
TGACTTGCAAAGTTGCCTAGCTTTAGGCTTTCCACTTACAAATTTTCTCTTAAAAAATTGAAATGTTCCTGCCATGGGGAAACAAACTCAGAATCCTTTCTTGTCTTAGGGAGATATTTTTATGGGGTAGAGGGTTAGTAGAAGGCTGTGGGAGAATTACTGAACTGTACTGTTTAGATGGAAGAGAACTGACGACTTTTTGTCTATCTGCAGCAATCCATTAAGCCTGAGGGAGAGTCTTCAGAGGAAACAGCCACCCAACTTCCCATCCTGGCTGATATGATTCTTTATTACTGCCGCTTTGCTACCCACTCTATATTACTCCAGGTCTATCAGGCAGAGGTGAGAATGGTAAAAACCAGGGGTGTAATAAATAATAATAATAATTGTTATTAGTATGCTGTCATTATTATTGCAGTCCCATGCAATAGGCCAAGAATACCTTCAATTTCACTCAGCATATTTTATCCTATTTTGTGTTTGGCTAGGTTATCATTTTTCTGTGTGACAGAAAAAGTCAGACCCAATAATACATTTTTCTTCTTGAGAATTAGAAGAGGGGGTGCCCTACCTAAGGCATGGCTCTAATGGGCCAGTCTTATTTTTAGACTATTTTAGAAATCTCATCAGATGCCTGATTCATTCTTCTTCCCAAAACACTGTTGCTGGTTTCTTCTGCCTTGCCTATTTATAGAAGAGCTGACTGCCTCAACAAACATTAACTGTAGTCTTCCTGTTATTTATTGCAACTGTCTCTGAAAGTGTGTATTTAAATCTTGATTCCTGGTTCTAATCCATATTTGGTCCTATAAACCAAATTTAATGTGTTTGTTAATTTGTTTTTAGCAAAAATGGTCTCAAAGTGGTGGTGGGGTTATTTGTTTTGGTTTATCTTGAAGGAGAATGTTAAATAGCCTCTTCCCCTGAATTTCACAGCTCACTTTCATTGGGGGAGAGAGAAAAACTGAGATCTTCATCCATTCCCTTGAGTTGGGCCACTCAGCAGCTACACGGGCCATCAAAGCCTCAGGTAAGGCAAAGGAGGCTCATTGTGTGATCACTTTGTGTTCAGTTTGGGGATTGGTCAGTGATCACTCAGTGATGCAAAGGAGAAAAACCAAAGCTCTGCCTGCAAAGAGCAACCAAATTGATAAATTCAGACAGGACTGTCATCTACTGAAGGGTTTTCTCTTCAACAATTGCTAGCATGAAACTCATGAGAAAGACAGACCTGATAAAATAAAAGAGGTCTTTTGTAACTAAATTAATTAATAGGCAGACCAGCAACTCTTTGGTCTTGTTTTGGAGAAACACTAATCTACCCAGTTCCACTGCTGCCATCTTGTTTCTCTGGAATGCTTGTAAAAGCTCACCATAGAAAACAAAAAAAGAGAATTCTTTAGTCTGACTTTCCTTCACCTCCTATAAGGTACTATGAGAAGGAGGCAAAAGGGAAGTCTCCTGCTTTCAGGTATCCATTGAAAGTAAGGGGATCAATGCTATGAACCAACCAATAAAAGAGACACAGATGGTCATGGCACTGATGGACCCAAGACATGAAGTCTTCTTGAAGGGAGGGGAGAAGCCAAAATAGAGGAACAGCATGTGTATTTATTCAGTTACAAAACTAAACAGCTCTTCTCCCTCTGCTAAACTACCTGCAGAGAGTTTCTGTGTTCTATTGGTGTTTACTCCCATCCATCCATCCATCCATCCATCCATCCAATCTCATCATCTTCTTATTTTGTTCAGGTCCAGGTTGCAAGCGTCTTGGCATAGATGGAGACAGAGAAGCAATCCCACTAACACTACAGATCACCTACAACAAGGTAAGGAAGATGTTCTTCTTATAGACCTCCCATGTTAGGACCTGGGTTGGAAAGGGGGAGTCTGCTCAAGAAAGGGAAGAAAACAGCAATACAAGTGTAAAGTTCTCAAGCACTGGGAGCAACTCATGGGGAAATGTATTTAATTAGAGAGAGAGCCAATGCTGTTAACGACAGTCTTCAGAGATTGGTACAAGGAACCAAGGGACTGGGAGTAACTCAATCTTTAATTTCTCCAGAGGGCAGTCAGTGGAAGGAGCCGCTGGAATGACATTGAAAAAGTTTGTACATCCATCAACCTTAGCAAGGGGTGTAAGAGACAAGAGGAACTTGGTAAGTGTGGGCAACAATTCTGCTTCCATAAGATGAATAATAAGTGTTTGGGGGGGGGGGGAATCTTGTTGAATTTAGGATTTATCTGAAGAAGTGGGCAGCTGATTTGGAGAGACCCAGACTGTGCAATGGAGGTGTGTATTTATTAATGCACTCCTTGTTGGTTAATTTGACACTTGTGTAATGAGAGGCAAATGTTATGATTAAATACTTGTGTCCCAACATCTGGCACTAGTCCTTAAACTGTGGGATTGTGTGATGATATTCTTATGCATGTGTCATCATTTTCTCCTGCTTGTTTCCCCCTGGAAACAAAACAGAAAGGGAAGGTTGGAGACTAATTAATCATTATAAAAGAATGTGAAGTCCAAGGATGGCCTCTTGAAGACAGGATACATCACTGTTTCTTTCAAGGCAGGAAGAACCTTCTGTCAAAGAGGCTGATGCCACTTTTATGTCCTATTAGGTGCCCAGATCTAGCAATTAGGTAACTGAGCTGACAGTACAGACTGATTTCCTTAGGAGTTACCAGTTGATTGCACATCATACCACTAGACTGTTCCCTGGGCACCTTGGCCTGCCTTGCCTGGTCAAAGCCCAAGTCAGAACGGATTTGAACGACTCTGTTTGCCAGAGAGATTCTCTACCTCTGCAATAGACCAAATGCTGCTACCGATATTTCCCCTTTTTTTGTATGCTTACAGCTTTAGAGATATCTGCTAGATTCATGCAGTAACAATCTTGGATACTAAATGTCATACACTTTCCTGCTTTTAACCAAAAATGTTTGCACTCCAGTAACCTGACTGGTTTTAAACATAGAGGGGTTGGCTGCTGTCCAATTATCTAAGGAAATCGTATTTTTAGCCTGATAGAACAATGTGCTTACAACTACAAATGCTTGTAATTGCACATTTAAACAAACTAGGCTAATGTACCAGAAATAACTTTAATGGGCACCTATTACAGATTGCAAGTGATTTCTTGAAATAGGGTAAGGAAATTTTGTAAGAGTCCCTTAAGTCCCTTATGGGCATTTTGAAATGGGAGCTGAGAATTATAGAAAATGCAAGGCTAAATGTTGGGGTAGATGACATACTGATATCTAGGGATGATTTTTATTAATTAACATAGTTTATTAAAATATATGTATTATCTGTCACATTACAATACTAAATATAATCTTAAAAGAAGGAGGAATCTTATAATCTTAAACTCAGGAAGATATGTGTTTGAATTAAGGAGTTTGTTAGTAAACAAATGTGTTGTTTCTGCATTCGTTTGCTAGCTTAGCCTTGGTCTAAGGGAATAAGAAGATATTTCTTTCAATTACCAGGCATAGGTGAAGCCTTTGCACACACATTAAACTATTCTCTAGTGCACCTACAGCCTTGCCTTTTTTCACACAGCATTTATTAACTTAATTTCTTCAATATTTACTTAGACACTAACATTTAGAACACCTTTAAAATTATACTCTCTGACATATCACTGTCATTCCCATTTAGATCTCTAAAATACTCCTTCCAGTATTCCCTTGTTTAAGTTTCATTCCAAATCATTTTATTAGTTTTACTTTCAATTAATGTCTCTGTGTGTGTGTGTGTGTGTGTGTGTGTGTGTGTGTGTATTTCATTTCATTTATTTAAATTTCTATACCGCCCTTCTCCAAAATAGGACTCAGGGCGGTGAACAGCCAAAGTAAAAAACAATACATACAAAATTTAAAAGCAGTTTAAAATAATTAAATATTTGGCCGAAAATTAAAACAACCCAATTTAAAATTGATTTAAAATTCACTCAAGAGAGTGAAGATATATATGCGATATATATGAGATATATATATCTCAAAACTGCTGTATATTTTCTCTGGATCTTTAATATTAACTGCTAGTTGCTCTCTTTATTACTTTTTGCAGCTGTCTTTTTGCATCTATAGAGATTGTACAATAAACTTTTATACGCTTAATAAATTTATATGGCCACCAATCTCATATACATGACAGCCCTAACAATTAAATTAGAGTAAAATACAATCAAAATTGTAAATAACATAAATATCATAAAACAGCAGTCAGGAGCACTGTCCATTTTGTAGTCATTCTGCTGACAGAGTAATCTATTTTCTAATATTGTTTCATCTTTCTATTCCTGAATTGGTTTGCTTTCAGGAGCATTCCCCCTCCCCCCCACATCCATGTTTTTTCAGAACTCACCTTGATATATTTTTTTAAAAAAAGGATACCTATCTGCTCCAAATTCAGAACCACATCATCATAATTCTTGACTAATTCTCTCATTTTTTTCATGATAATCAATCATACTTTGTGGTTTTTACTAGTTATATATTGTCTGAAGTGGCAATATATAAATTTGTGTTACATACAAAATAATAAATTCCTTTATCATGTATACCTATAAATAGACTTCAGTTTAAACAACTATTCAAAAGAAACAGATCTTTTTTGATGCTGAAACTCATCAATCTTCATTCTTGGGTACCTAAATGGTTCTGGGGGATTGCTATGGTCAGCTCTCAGATTATGCAGCCACTTTGCATTGGTTTAATGTGTCATCTTTTTAGAATGTTCTTCCACTTCTGTTAAGTTTCTGTTATTGGTGGCTCAGCTGTTATTGTGTTGTTGCACTGCATGGATAGTTCTTTAGAGAAGAAAGATTTATCTTCTTGGTATCTGCATCTCCAGTGTACGTCCTTATCCTGATAGTCAGTGCTATGAGTCTTTGTTTGGCAATCTCTGGTGTTTCAGATGGAATCAGGCCTATGTGTTTTTTCAGTAGCTGAGTCTTATCTTTAATCTTCACTCCCTTCTATAGTTCCATCAGTTGACTAATTTATCTATTCCGTATTCTTAGCCTCTAACCTCATTTTCTGTGGTAGATTATTCTGCTATTCTTCATGTAGCCAAACATCTCCAGGATGTAGGGTATACCAGTTCATTGGTTTGAGTTATAGTGGTAGTGATAGTAAGGATTGTTATGAGGACTCTACTAGTATTTTCTAGCATACTATTTGATGGTACTTCTCCACTGAATCTTGGGTTTGAGCTATGTTGAGGGTTTACAGTAGCTAGTTTATCCATGATTTTATGCCTCATAAGAACTGTTGTGCTCTGTAATGGTGTGTATGGTAGTGAAATTCCAGCGTCATGTGTTGGTTGCACATTCAGGTCTTCTTGAATCTGGGATGTAATGTATAGTTGATCTATTTCAAGTTGTAAGAGTAGCTTGCTCATCATTATATTGATTCATTGGTAACTTTTTCTTAAATTAATGTGGACGTAGTTCTTCTGTCCACCCATAATTCCCTCATACATTTCAGATATCCGCTTTCCTTTGGTACACTGCTTTAGTAACATTCCATCAATTCCAGGTTCTCTTGTCTCATCCATGTATAGTTTGTTCCAATAGCCCATGTATTGTTAGATTTTTCCTGGTTCCCCAACATTTGGTGCCAAACTTGTTAATTTAGATGATGTCCAAAGTGGCATGGCTGTTTTTGCCTCTGTAGCTTTCATATTTGAGATAGGCAGGTCAGGGTGAAATCCAGCAGGTTCTGATAGGTTCTGGAGAACTGGTAGCGGAAATTTTGAGCAGTTTGGAGAACTTACAATGCGTTATTCTTAACGCATTGTAAGCCGCCCTGAGTCTCCGGAGAAGGGCGGCATATAAATCTAATTTAAAAAAAAAACAACCAGCAAATACTATCTCTGGCTGGCCCCAGAGTGGGGAGGGAATGGAGATTTTGCAGTATCTTCCCCTGCCACACCCACCAAGCCATGCCCACAGAACCGGTAGTAAAAAAATTTGGATTTCACCACTGAGGCAGGTGAAGATTTAGGGCATCTTTGCCTAAGGACCCCTACTGTTAATATAGGTACTTGCCAGAATTCAAAGCCTGGTCTCCTGCATCAAAGGGCAGCATCTAACCACTACATTATCCAGTCATTCTCCCATTTTAATATCCCATTTGCATTTCATTGAAAATGACTCTTTTCCCCTACACACACATCTTCTGAATTGGACAGCGTACATTTCTTTCCCTTACACATGCATCTTCTGAAGTGGACAACTTATGTTTTTCAGTTTTTTCTGGACCTTCAGGATATTTTCTCCTGCTCTTCTCATTTAAAGAAACATTTGAATTTCCATGTTCTGCATAAGCTAATGCAAATGACTTTATTAAGTGTTCCATGATGCAGTGACAGTCATGCTGATTGAGAATGGGGTGTTGTAGTTCAGTAATTAATAATTACTGGTTAATCAGTTTGTGAAGGTTGGTATGGAAATTCCACATTTGACTATTACTTTTATTTCTTTTTTCTTCCAGGTCCCAAAACAGAATGTTTGACTCTTACTGCCACCGAGGTAATCAAGAGGCAAAGCTCTAAGTCTAAAAAGAGTTTCAATCAGGTACTGATCAATGATGCCACCCATTGTCCCAATTGCTATGGTTGAGGGAAGCAAAAATGTGTCTCTATGAAACAAACTCATGTATGTTTTTCTTATAGCAAATTGGTATATATCAGTTGAAAGTGGACAAAGTTCAGATCACCGGAGTTAACTGTTCCTTTGCTGTATGCCTAGATCAAGATGAACGGAAAATTCTGCAGAGCGTTACCAGGTGGGTGAGAGTGGACAGCACTGTCTTTGTAGTTTGATGAGGGATAGCTAGATTGGGAGGGTTTTAACCATTCTACAAAGTGAAAAAGATGCCTTTTGGAAGTGCATTAGGTTTTACCATTAAGGTTTTTCTTCACTAGTATCTGGGAATTTTTTCTCTCTCTTTCTGCTATATGCATTACAATGCCTGTTCTTTTTTCCTTCCTTCACCTGAGTAGTGTAAAGGAACTTAGCAAGCTTTTAAGTTTTACATAGGTCTGACAGACATAGAATAGAATGACAGAGTTGGAAGGGACCTTGGAGGTCTTCTAGTCCAGCCCAGGCAGGAAACCCTACACCACTTCAGACAAAAGGTTATCCAACATCTTAAAAATTTCCAATGTTGGAGCATTCACAACTTCTGCAGGCAAGTTGTTCCACTTATTAATTGTTCTAACTGTCAGGAAATTTCTCCTTAGTTCTAAATTGCTTCTCTCCTTGATTAGTTTCCACCCATTGCTTCTTTTTCTACCCTCAGGTGCTTTGAAGAATAGTTTGACCCCTTCTTTGTGGCAACCCCTGAGATATTGGAACACTGCTATCATGTCTCCCCTAGTCCTTCTCTTCATCAAACTAGACATACCCAGTTCCTGCAACTGTTCTTCATATGTTTTAGCCTCCAGTCCCTTAATCATCTTTGTTGCTCTTCTCTGCACTCTTTCTAGAGTCTCAACATCTTTTTTACATTGTGGTGACCAAAACTGAATGCAATATTCCAAGTGTGGTCTTACCAAGGCATTATAAAGTGATACTAATATTTCACGTGATCTTGATTCTATCCCTTTGTTTATGCAGTCCAGAACTGTGTTGGTTTTTTTGGCAGCTGCTGCACACTGCTAGCTCATATCTAAATGGTTTTCCACTAGGACTCCAATATCCCTCTCACAGTTACTACTATTGAGCGAGGTACCACATATACGGTACCTGTGCATTTTGTTTTTCTTCCCTAAATGTAGAACCTTGCTTTTTTCACTGTTGAATTTCATTTTGTTAGATAGCACCCAATGTTCAAGTCTGTCAAGATCCTTCTGTATCTTGAGCCTATCTTCTGGAGTGTTGGCTATTCCTGCCAGCTTGGTTGGATCCAATTTATTTGCAATTCTTATTATTTAAACTTCAGTTATTGAGAGTAATATGGTATCCTTTTAGTCTCAGTACATTTGAATGTTGACAGACTGTTGCAGCTCCTATGTAAGGATATGCAGAATTAGGTCTTTTGGATATCCCGCTTGAGCCAGAGAATATATAGTGGTATTAAGTGAGTAACTTCTGACTGGATCTGACTGGAAACTTTATTCAGTGTTGGATTTCTTTATAGAGAATCCTAATATACAATATCCTATATACTGTATATTGTAATATAATATCCTATATTACAGTATACTGTAATGGGGAAAAGGAGAATCTCATTTAAAAGTCTTGCTTTGAGAATCTGATCCATCTGGAGTGTGCAGATGATCAGAAGCCATGTGGACAGGTTACAAGCAGGCAATGTGCTATTGCTACTTTGCTACTCCAGCTGGTGCCCACTGTTAGGGTTCCAAAGTATCCAAAGTAAAAGATGGCTTCCAGGACTGACACCCACATTGATGTAGTCAATCAACAGTTTCAAGGAAAGTTGCTACATCAGTGTACCATTTATCAAAGGATAATCAGTCTCTATTGTTCAATATTTTCTTGTTAGAGACATTCATATATTTGAATTTCCACAGTATTGGAAATAATTTCATGTCTGGCTGAATTACATTAGAGTGACTTTGGTGTCTTCTTGTTTTCATAGATGCGAAATCTCTGCATGCTACAAACCCAAGACCAATGAGCCCTGCGCAAGAGGAAATTCCACTTCATTACTTCCTCCCCAAGATTCCTCTGATTTCTGCTCTCTTCTATGCTTGCCAATTACCACTTTTAGTGGAGCACTTCCCTAAGAATACAGAAAGAATGGACTGGGTAACTTGACTCAAATGCTGACTGAAATTGCTGCCAAACTGGGACCAGCTACCAAAAATTGGCCAAAAAAAGAAAATCCTCCTTGCAGTCCTAGAAGGACAGCATCCCAAGCTTAGCAAGTGAATATAAAGTGAAAAACCATATCTTAAGAGGTGGAATATTACTTCTTTGACTGTTGTTGAGTGTTGCTGAAATACTGTATTTGTGGCACCTGGAATAAAAGTCAAAAAAGCACATCTGAAATGCAGGGAAAGGATAAGAAGACTGGACAATCTATCTGAAATTTCTTCACATGAGATGAAGAAATTGCAGTCTTTTCCTTTCCTTTTTCACAGGGCAGCCAAGGATATATCTATGATGGGAACAGGTACTTGACCTACGAGCCAGTTTAAACCAGCCAAGACAATGGTTGAAGAAGTTCAGAGACAAGTTGGTAGACTTTGTTGCCATTCACAAATTGCTTTGGCATCTGTGAATTCTATTATTTGGGCTGCCTCCTGGAGATATGGGCAAGGAGAACAAGGGAGCAGAAAAGAAAAGGCTGTTTCATTTGATTATATATTTCTTTCTGTGCCAATGATATATCTGCAAGCATTGAATGAAATGAAAGAGCAAATTTGACAAGGGAAAACATTGAGCAAAATAAGCTAGTAGGCTAGCATGATTTCATGACATATGGAATGCTTTGCCATTTCAAAGGGTCTGGAAAAGATATTATTTATTGACAAGTATCCCAATTCTTTGGAAACATTGCTAGAAAAATATGTTTTAAATATCTTCTATGTGGAGCTGGGTAGTTTTGGCGATTGGGGGCTTTGTCTAACTGAGAGACACAAGATTTATACCTAATGAATACTTGCATTGGCATGAATTGTCCCTAGCAGCCCCAGCACTTTACCGAGTGAAAAATATAAACCTCAAAAAGATTCAACATCCTTAGATTTGCAGCGGAAAGATGTAACTTGAGCCAGGACTGTTTTAAACCCAATGTTTCTGAAATGTTTCTACCTGTTTTTAGAATCCTTGATCAAATCCAATATACTGTAATATCTTTGACCAACTCCAAATTTAGCAACTCCATGGAGTTTTGTCTAAAACCCAACACTGTCACAAGGTCTTAGGGTTGGAAGGTCATAGTTATTTAAATGTCATAACCATCACTAATGTGCAATCTATGGTACTGTATTCTTGGGCAGGGGAATGTGTCTGCGTATCGGAATATTCAGGGTATACTTCTAGAGCAACGGTTGTCAATTGGTGCATGCAGGATTTCTTGAAATGATACCCAAAGACAACCTAACAGAAAACCACTATGACAACTATATTTTTCTATCCAGTCAAAAAAAAAAAAGACTTTATTGAGTTTTATAGAACAACTAACCATAAGCTTGGAGTCTATTGGAGTTAGATTGCCTATAAATTATAAACAAAAAACAAACAAACATGCAACTAAGAAATGTAAGAATAATTGAGATCCCTTTTCATCATCTGCTTATTTAGAGTAAATAATTTTAAAATTTATCAGCAATAAGATGCACTATACATTTCCTTGGCCTGAGGAAGGAAGCCACACCCACTTTTTCAAAGAGGTGAAGTTTAATACAAAGGACATTTGGAATGGTGTTCAGAAAGAAAAAGTAAAACTGAAGAATTGTAAAGAACATTTTAAAAGCTCATCTACTTTTTCTACTGCAGTGACTTAGTTTAAAATACAGTGTCTGGTTAGTATGAACATTACTTCTGAAAACATTTCCTCCAAGAATAAAGAAAATCTGAAAAATCCTATTCATTTAAGCACAATTCCTAGAATGAGATGCAATGCAATTTCTTCAAAACATCAATATCAGCTTCAGCTGTAAGGAAATACATTGGTGAAAAATTGGGAAGGGAAATTATAATTTCAATTTCTCTTCTGGATAGCAATCAATAGATAGCACACAAACTATTGAATGCCATAATGTGCTGATTTAACAGCTTGGTGGTTTGTATGGCTTTTTAATCTTTTAGTTTTGTTCCTTGAGTAATTTTCCTCTGGTTCATTTTTAAAAATCTTATATTCCCAGGACCATCTCAGTGCACCTGACATAAATAGCCAGTTAAACAGTCAGCGATCTGCCAAATAGCACACAGCACTTTGGTTTTCGGCAACTGCAAAGGAATTAAATATTTCTTTAACCAATGCAAAACGGTTCAATTAAAATCAAGTACGTGTATGTGTGCAGAGCTTTTTCTTAATAAAGATAAGAATTGCCCTATGGAATGAATCTGTATATAAATATTCTGTAAATTTTTGTGATCTTGTTTTATAAAAAATATATTTTAATTATGGCTGTAAAATTATTTGTCTAATAAAGGACATTTTCCTAATTCATGACTCCGTATATTTTCTTAAACAAAGTTATGGGGTATTTTGAATGAAACTTCACTGGATATGCAACACTCATGAACAGTTTGACACTGAATTGAATAAATCATTAGGTTACTTTTTAGTTCAGAGTTCTGTTAAAATAAAGTTCACATCTATGGAAATAGGTGGCATAAAACAGTCTCTAATGTAAGTTCCAGGAAAACCTTTCTTGTCATTAGAAAATTATTGTTATGACCTTCCTTGCTAGTTAATAGATGTGCTAAGATATCCATATATTTTAAACAAATATTCATGTTGAGATTCTTGCAAAAGTGTATTTTATTTATTTAATGTTGATTGATTATATAATGTGAATTTAGTTGCAATATATAAAAGAAATGTATAAGCTATTTATCATCCAAAAGGTCTAGGTGAATAATATTATCTTATATATAGATGTTATCTTGCCCTATCTTACAATTCTCAGTGGCCAATGCATGATTTTTAAAAATCCCACAGAATTTTTTTTCAAAAACCAAAATCATTGAAATAGTTTCCAAAATTACTATGGTTATTCAAATATTTAGTCAAATAAGGCAACTTTGTATATCTTGGGTCCAGTGAGATCTTTGGAACAATCAAGTTCAATAATCTACAACAGGCAGAATCGAGGCAGGAATCAAAATAGATCTGAATCTGTATCACTGAAAGTGAAACCCATGCTCTAAAATTAAGAAGATTGTGTTGGTTTTTGGCAAGGTCCCTATTCTGCACAAAGAGCATTTCCAAGTTGTCAGACGCAGCTGACTCTGGAGCCTGATTGATTTTAGGCAGATGGATATTGAGATTCAAAAGCCTGGAACAGTTTGAGCCCTTCTATATCTTCACATATCTGTGATTCTCCTTCCTGACCCTTTTGATGAGAACTGTGTAAGGCAAAGAGTTCGAATTTTATTTCCCGTTGTTGGGGAAACATCACACAGAATGTTTTCCAAGATCCATGCATAGTGTTGACCTATAGGATCTGCCAATCATACACACTAACCTGGTGATTTCCATCTGCCAGATGTATGGTTTTTAAGGGAAGGTGGGCAAATGTATACACAGATAACAATGATATGATGCAGGCATATTGCAGGACAAAATAGCAATAGCACTTAGACTTATATACCACTTTACAGTGCTTTACAGCCCTCTCTAAGCGGTTTTACAGAATCAGCATATTGCCCCCAACAATTTGGGTCTTCATTTTACCCACCTCAGAAGGATGGAAGGCTGAGTCAACCTTGAGCCTGGTGAGATTCTGCCAAATTGCAACCAGCCAGCAGTCAGTAGAAGTAGCCTGCAATACTGTACTCTAACCACTGCGCCACCATGACTCTTAACTGAGGGGTGTGGTGGGGGAGATCATAATGAAAAATTAGCTTGATAATCATATTCTTTGTCAATAAACCATGTTAATTTCCTGGATGGCTCATCAAATCATGAGCAAAACTCTGATCATTTTTAAAATTATTATATGGCACTCTTAACACTTTTAAAAAAAATTCTATACTTAAAAAACACTATGGAAAAATTATTACTGTTTAAAAGAAGTATAGCATCCTGATGGGCAGTTTATATTCAGCTCAGCTCTTGTTTTTCCTGTCACTGGGCCAACACTGCAAACTCTACTTCTTCCTCTTTCCTTTAAGGAAATGATTTCAAATTACTTATTTAATCATTCAGTCCTCTCTCCTTGTATTCAACAATATCAGATAAAGGAGAGAGGGTTGTTGTTAAAATTCAGCATCCTCTTCCTTGCATCTTTTGTTATGGATAATCTTCTATAATGATGAGATTTTCATCTGCTAGCTGCTAGCATGTATGGATTTTCCCCCCCAGACATTCTCTTGAGCATTTGTAAACTGAGATTTATCAAAAAGACAAGTGCAATATTAGCAACAACAGAAATCCAATTTATTACAAAGGGGGGATATCTGCTGCTTACAATTCTAATAAGCATAATAAAGCTGGAAGTTTTCTACACACAGTATAAAAAAAATTCCCGTTCAAACTCTAGCTCCAAAAACTAAGGGGCCCAACCTGTGATGAATCGTATGGCTCCAAGATTTAAAGAGCAAAAAATTTAGCACTTTATCAAGTATAAAACACAGATTTTATATTTCCCTTGTTAGTGGGCTAGTGGGTGACATTATCTGCATTTTTAATCATCCACCATACATTTGAGGACTAAAAAGTAACAAAAATACAAATCTAAGAAAAGAAGTGTAAGCTGTTAGGACCCTGCGTACAAGCTTGTGTGATACAAGACTTATTGACAGATTAGTGTTTTCCACTGGTAGTCATTTTGTACTGAAGCCATAGAAGTGATGAAAGATTCTCAGAAGGCATGCTAGTGAACATTAAACCAGACACAATAAAGCCATGGTTCCATAGAAGCTGCTGTATTATGATATTTGGCCTCTGTAGTCCACACATCTGGGATGTTATCCTGCACATGGATCTAGGAGAAACAGCCTAAGGATAGTAACTTGAAGACACAGAAAAGTATTTAATTGGAGTGTGTCGTGAATGAAAGTGTGTATACCTGATTGCAAAAATCATAAGATGCTCTTTCAAACAAAGTCCTCTTCTTTGTTTTTTTTTTTAAATAATTTTTTATTATTACACAATATGACAATCACATAACATACAACATATAAATATCTCCTCTCTTTTAAATAGTGTTTCTTCATGGTCTTCCTTCGGTTTTATATTTTTCCTCCCATCCAGTGGTGGTATTCAGCCAGTTTGCACCACTTTGGGAGAACCGGTTGTTAACTTTCTGAGCAGTTTGGCACACTGGTTGTTGGAAGAAATCATTAGGGCAGAGAACCAGTTGTTAAATTACCTGAATCCCACCACTGCTCCCATCTCTCTCTTACTATTTCATTTTTTTCCCCATTGTCTTTTTTCCTTTAGTTACATTGTATTTTCCAACACTGATAATCTTAAAATTATACATTTCTATACACTTGTTAAAAACATATTTTATACTTTTAATTATAAGCTTAATTTTATACATTTCGATATATTTGTTATATACATATTTTATACTTTTAACTTCTTCCCTGTAGTTATTATTCTTTTTTTCTGGACTCAAGCCATTCATACCATTTGTTCCAAATTATTTAGTAATCTGTCTCTTCTTTTTCTTTAATTTCTTTTGTTAATTTGTCCATTTTGGCACATTCTAAAACATTTTTTATCACTTCTTCATCTGTGGGAGTCTTTTCCTGTTTCCAATTTTGTGCATCTATGATTCGTGCTGCCATTATAATATGTAGAATCAGATATTTTATATCTTTGGTATATGTTCTCGTAAATATTCCTAACAAAAAAGTCCTCTTCTTTGTGTAGGCAGAAACCCTTTTAAAAATCTAACCAAATTATCTCCATGATATTTGTTTAGCAGATCTGATCAGATAAAGCGATCTAGCCTCATGCCACTGAAAGCATCCTCTTGAAAGGCTTCCTGCTCTGTGTCTGCAGGAAAACACCTCTTGTAAACATCGGAACTTACTGTGATGTATACATTGTAGGAGGTCAGCCCCCTTAGTTTATAGTGGCAAAAAAATGAAGAAGAATTCCGGTAACTCTCTTTTTGACTAACACCTTTTATTAAAAGTTCTAAGATCATAGTGGGTAGTGGATTAAAGATATTAAGAATTGTTGTGCATGGCAATTTTGTATGAAGTGGGTGGAAATAGGTTAGTTTATTGATTGTTTAGTCTAAGAAAAGGGATGTTTAAGTGATATATTTAGGGGAGTGGAGCAAATGGATAGAGTTGAATAAATGTTGAATTAGGATTTATGGGGTAGGCTGCTTAGAAATGTTATATTAATATACATAAAAGATTAAATGTTAAAGTAGGATTTATTATACAGCTTTAAAGTGGAAGGTTGCTTTGAAATGTTGTATTAATATATAGATATAAGTATGGAGGAGGAGAAAAAGGGCAGATAATTGCTAAATTGGGAGTTACAATAATATTATAAGTTATAAATTAGAAGTTATACAATGTTACAGTAGAATGTTATTTTGAAATGTATGGTAAAAGGGGGAAGTAAAAATATTAATAATATTATTAGTAAGTAAGGGTCAGTATTTAGAGGAGGGAGTAAGGGGATGGTAAAATATTATATAATCTGTTATGAATTGGGTTTTTGTTGTGAAGAAGTCACGGGGGGGATGGGTGGGGAGGGGGGGTTAGGGGGGAGGGGGAGAAAAATGGGGGGAAAATTTGTATTCAAAAACTTTTTCAATAAAAAAAAAGTTCTAAGATCATCTTTCTGCAGAAGAGTGCTGTACCTGAAACACCGCTGAATCAGATTAATGGTGGGTGAGATTTTGGAGAAAACATCTCATCTGGAGTGAATCTGGACATTGGAAAGAACCGATACAAAGCTTCACTTGGACCCAAGCCTGGAGTAGAGTGAGCCTTCATGGAGCAAAACAACAGTTGTGCCCACAAATCCTGGAACATGTGACTGGCTTTCTGCACTCAATGCCTGCTAGGCAGCTGGAGTTTGACAGCTGGAACAGCTTCACTGAGAGCGCCAGAGGTTAGTGTGGAGACTTACAGAAAGCCTATTCAGTGAATTCTTGTTTGGTCTTTAACAAATATCCCCATTCTTCCTTAGAGCAGCTCATGTTATGTAATTCCTCTCATTTAATCTCATAACAACATTATGAAGGCTGAGACTTTTTAATTTATTCCACAGCAGAGTTGGGGCGATGTCTCGGCTTAATCACTGTACCAGTCTTGCCCACCCTGGGAAGGGTGTGATTGGAGTTGGAAGTTCCCAGCTTACTACATCCAGCAGAATGGGCATGTGCAGATCCTGTTTTAATCAGCGGCATCTGGAGAGTTGCAATTGCAAGATGGGTGGCTATATTTATTGACTTTAAGTATGAATTATTTAAATCAAAGTCCAAGTCCCTTGGAGTGCAATAAGTGAAATACTGTATTACATCTCTTATGTATTCATATTATATATGTTTATTTATTATTATTTATTTTATTTTATTTATTAAATTTATATACCGCCCTATTCCTGAGGGACTCAGGGCGGTGAACAGCGAATGATAAAAATACAAGTAATACAAACGTCAATAAAAAACTAATTAAAATATACTAAACACTCTGGTCCTAGATAATTCAAGACATCCCAGTTTAAAATAAAATCAAAAGCAATATAAAGGGAAAGTTAGACCAGGCCGGCCTGCTGAAACAGGAATGTTTTGAGGGCACGGCGGAAAGTGCGCAGATCCGGAATCTTCTGTATCTCTGGGGGGAACTCGTTCCAGATGGTGGGTGCCCTCACAGAAAAGGCTCTCCCCCTGGGGGCCGCCAGTCGACACTGTTTGGCTGACGGCACCCTGAGAAGCCA
Organism: Arizona elegans; assembly: GCA_022577455.1. Taxonomy (NCBI): domain Eukaryota; kingdom Metazoa; phylum Chordata; class Lepidosauria; order Squamata; family Colubridae; genus Arizona; species Arizona elegans. The sequence continues at coordinate 61,085,986 of JAKOOJ010000003.1, forward strand.
CTCTCTATGGGAGCGTGAGAGGCTATTGGTGGCAGAAGGCGGTCTCGTAAGTACCCCGGTCCTAAGCCATGGAGCGCTCTAAAGGTGGTAACTAAGACCTTGAAGCACACCTGGAAGACCACAGGGAGCCAGTGCAGCTCGCACAGGAGGGGAGCCACATGGGAGTGCCATGCTGCTCCCATAACTACCCGCGCGGCCGCATTCTGGACCAGCTGGAGCCTCCAGGTGCTCCTCAAGGGGAGCCCCATGTAGAGAGCATTACAGTAGTCCAGGCGTGAAGTGACGAGGGCATGAGTGACTGTATTTAACGAGTCCCGATCCAGAAAGGGATGCAACTGGAGAATCAGGCGAACCTGATAAAAAGACCTCCCGGTCACATCCGTCAAGTGTTCTTCTAAAGACAGCCATGAGTCCAAGAGGACGCCTAAGTTGCGAACCTTCTCCGAGGGGGGCAATGACTCATCCCCAATAGTCAGTGATGGCACCAATTGACTATATCGGGACTTCGGAAACCACAGCCACTCGGTCTTGGATGGATTGAGCCTGAGTCTTATGTTACAAGCAGCCTTCCTAAACTGATGGATTTCAACTCCCACCATTCTGAGTCAATTAACTGAGGAATTTTGGACTTAATTACAAGAGGGATCACAGTGAGGATCCTCCCTGCAAGTAGTCTTTGACTTACAACAGTTCGTTTAGTGACCGTCCAAAGTTACAACGGCACTGAAAAAAGTGATTTATGACCATTTTTCACACTTACAGTGAGGATCCTCCCTGCAAGTAGTCTTTGACTTACAACAGTTCGTTTAGTGACCGTCCAAAGTTACAACGGCACTGAAAAAAAGTGATTTATGACCATTTTTCACACTTACGACCATTACAGGATCTCCTTGGTCCTGTGAACAAATTTGAGATGCTTGGCAGCTGACTCATATTTATGACAGTTGCAGTTTCTCCCAGGGGTATGCAATCCCCTTTTGCAACCTTTTGACAAGCTAAGTCAAGGGGGATGACAGATTCACTTAACTAAGTGTAATTAAATTAACAACTGCACTGATTCACTTAACAGCTGTGGCAAGAAAGGTCGTAAAATGGGGCAAAACTCATTTTAGCAACTGTCTCACTTAGCAACAGAAATTTGGGGCTCAATTGTGGTCATAAATCGAGGACTATCTGCACTGACTTTAATATAAATTGGGTCTTCTACCCAATGAACATTTGGAGAGGAAGGTTCTGCCCTCCAGAAAACAGGCAAAGAATGACCCTGGAAAGAGGAGAGAGAGTAAAGGCAAGGCGTTCCCAGAGGCTTTTTACTCGTGGAAAGGTGAAGCGGCCGAGAGGCTAGCAAATGTTGCCGGGCACTAGAGGAGGGGACAAACACCTGGCTGACCTCTTGCAAGCTCACGTGGACCGAGCTGTCTTCGTGATCGTGGACGAAAACACCTCTCGGTGGAGCCAGCGAGGCACCGTCCTAGCCTTCCGGAGGTTTCTCCGGTAACTCCCGTTTGGCTTCTCCTGCCCCGGGTGGCGTCGGGATTCCGTCAACTCCCGCGGCCGCCCAGTTGAGCTCAGCGATTCCTCGGCGCCGAAAAAAAAAAAAGACAGACAGGCGGGCGGGCAGACGGGCGGCGGAGTGGCAAACCCGGGGCCGAGCGAAGCAACAACCTTCGGATAGGAAAGGAAGTGCGTCTTGTCCTCTGGCAGGGCGAGAAGATCTTTCTCCGGGCTTCCACTGAGCCGCCCTCGGGCAGGAGAGGTAAGCGGCCGCCCGCAGACAAACTTCGAGGGAGCGAGCGAGCCCCGCCAAGCACTTCCTGAGCAGCCGAGCCAAACCGAGACGGCGCGCGCCAACAGGCAGGCAGGCCGGCCGGCGCGCGGATGAAGACGGGACCTTAAGCCAACCCACCCACCCACCCACTCCCCGATGGCTCCCGTTCTCAAAGGGTCCTAGGGAAGCCTTCGACACTAACCCCGGCTTTCTCGCCCTAAAGGTACGGCTGCGCCGAACGACTGCTTTCCCTCAGCCCGCTTTTCTCGCGCGTCCCGGGATCCCGCCGCTTAGCCCCGGTTCCTCAGGTTGGACGGGAGAGAACAGGACGAGGCGGAGAAGGCGGACTGTTTAATGCCCCTTGGACGAGGAGGTGCAGCGACGGCGCAGAAGAGGCCAGTTTTGGCGGCAGTTTTGGGTGAAGGGTCCTGAGAAACGCCAATTCTGCTTTTAAAATTCTGAATTCTCCCAGAGAATTCGGGTTAAGAGAAAGCTTTTGAGCGGCTTAAGGACGGGGTCTCTCCAAAAATCTCTGTGGCTCTCCGATCATTTGGGGTGGGGTGGGTGAGGGGCGAGGGGTGTTTTGGCGCAGATCTGGAGCGGGAAGGTTTTTTGTGTGGTGCGAGGGACAAAGTTGCAGTCTTTGGAAAGGAGGTGGGGGGGGGGTTGAGGGAGGAAAAGAGGAGCCGCTCTCTCGCTCGCTCTCTGCCGGATATCGATGCTTCCGTCTCCTAAGCGACAACATAAGCCAGTGTCCCGTGCAGGGAAAATTGTCCCTCCGGCAACGGGGCAAGGCGGGAAGGGAAAAAATGCAGCGCGGCAGACTCGAGCCCAGTAAACAAGGGCCATCTGGACTGGAAGGCCCCGAGCACTGGCGGGCCGGGGCTCAGCGACAGGTGTTTCCCAAAAGGACTCGGGGTTGATCCCTGCAAAGTGGAGCCAGCGGTGCTCCTCTCCGCTACCCGCCTGGCAGGAGCGGGTTAATTCTGACTTGGGTGTTCAAATTCCTGGCAGAAACACTTCGCCCTTGTTTCCCTATTACCCTCCACCCTGGGACAGGAAAAACTGGAACAGAGGTGCGAGGATGGCTGCGATTGCTTTTGGGAGGCGGCTTGTCGGTTGTTTTGCGCAATTGCTAGCTTGTGTTACAGGGCCTTGTGCCCCTCAGAGCATTTCGCTGGATGGGTGCCCTCCTGCAGCCGGGGCCACATAGCAGCTTCTCCTCCTTTCATTTTAATGCTATTAATATAGCCCAAAGAACCTCCTCAAAGAAACATTTAATTGAACAAATATTGATTCTTCCTGGCTTAAATGGGTGAATTGGAACTAATGGAAACGTTTGTGTTGGAGATGGCACCACAACTCTGTTTGTGATGTCTGAAATGTGCCCAGTTTGCTTGTTGATGTTTTCATGCACAAAGACCAGAAATTGCTTCATTTAGCTTACTGGCTGGTACTCATCAAAATTTTACATAATTTTCTTTCTCCCTACTTAGAAATGCCCAAGGGGTTGAATTTGGAACTTCTGCATGAAAAATCTGTGATCTATCAGCCTTTGATGTTTCTGCCATTAAAATGATTAATATTCATGTGAGCAGCAATGCAATGAGTCTCTTAGAAGTTGTGGGAATTTCTTTCCCATCTAATTTCAGACTCTTTGAAGATTTCACCAAAAGTGTTGGTCCCCAAATCCTTATCCATCAGCTGGAGGAAAGGCAGGAGTATAAGATGATGGTGGGCAAATGTGGCTTCAATTGATCTCTAGAGCTTGAAATTGCATGGGCATGCTTTACATTTCTGTTAAGTTTGTATTCATTCTTGTGGTTTTTGTGATCTTGATGGATCAGTTGCTTTGAGTGCTAGCCACACAGAATGACAAGTGCTTTCACACTCCAGTTAGGTGCAAAAAATACGTTTAATCAGGTCACATAGCAAATTTGTACAGCTTAATAATAGTTCATTTGTTAGCAACTTGTTAGCAACCCAGCCCTTTTCGTTAGTTTATTACTCAGTGAATTGAGCAAGTCCTGAATCAGAACTTGGGAGGAATGATGAGACCTTGTCTCCATTGCTGCTCCAACCAATGTTGGACATGACCACTTCTGTGTAAAGTTTTGGAGGCAGAACTACTTTTACAGATGTTTGGATGTGCTGCTTCATTTTATGAACAGATTCAGCAACATGTTGGATTTCCTTCTGTATTATCTCTTCTGTTGATATTCTGAAAATGACATTGGAAATAACATCAGAGATGCTAAATGCCTTCTGGAAGTCCTCACCCCCATCTAATTAAATGTGATGAGTTGGAGAAATTCTCCAAAGGATCTTTTATGTTTAGGAACTGATGTGCATATCCTTCTGGCTAAAGCTATAATTCACAAAACACCTGATTTATGGGGAAAACTCGTATCTTTTAAAAGCACCAACTCTATGAGAATCAATCTATTTTGCATTATATATGAAATCATAATCTCTTTTGCCAGCTTTTAGCCACTTCTTGGAATCATTACCACATTCTTTTACAAGTCACTACGTGTTTACTTAGGAATAAGTCCCATTGAAACTAGTAGGCTTTCCCTATGATAAAATATGCATGGAATTCCACTCCCAGTTTCTGGTTGCCGACAGCAATTTACCTGCTCTTTTTCTGCTCTGCGACATGCCACTTTTCTCCTTGGATGCATCATTTTACTACAGAAAGTAAAAAAGACATTGGTTGCAGCCTAAGACTAAAATAGGCCACTTAACCACTGAACTTAAAATATAATTTCTGAGCCATGCCCAACTGACATATTTTGTTGCATTTGTTTCTAAGGTTATCATATTGACCTTTACAGAAGGGGTATAATTTCTGAATTCTTCAAGATTATCTATAGTCCCGAAAGCATTACACAAATATTGTTGAGTTAAAACAAATGAGGTCTTTAAATGCATTTACTTAATTTAAATTAATGTTGAAGCTTAAATAATGTGTTGTCTCTACCCACTTCTGTCTCCAGCCACTCTTCTGCAGTATGCCCTCCACATGCCAGTAAAAGATTAAATTAGCCTCTGTCCCAAATGCTTGTATCTGAGCTTTACAACAGTACATATAGTACCGTCTTTCAACTGAGGCCCTGTCTCTTCCTGGGTTTCCCCAAGCTAAATCCCAATATAGCAATAGACTTTGCAAGTTTTTCCACCCTCATTAAAAGGAAAGGGAAGACCCAAGCTAAAATTAGAATTGTATAGAAAATGCATTTCTCTGCAGTTCAGTATTGTATTGATGTCCTAATAAGCCTCTGATTTGCAGATGTAATTTCTTCAGTTTCACTTTGACATATTAAGCTACCTTTAACAAAAAAGGCTGTTGTTACATGTAAAAGTTAGGGCTTATAGTTTCTGGAACAAAGATAGATGGTTGAGGCCAAACTAAGCCAAGCTTCTAGATTTTGATATTGATATATGGAGGAATGGGGTGGTTTTCCTAGTGGTTAGAATGAATGTATAGCATAAGGTAAAGTTAGCTCTCGATTGAAAATATCCTCAGAAATCTAAGCAGTTGTTACAGAAAGTGTATGCTTTTGTAAAAGTTGCTTTTTAAAAATCTAAAACTTTCTGTTTTTTCTCCTACTTTATCACTGTAAAAGATTTTGGAATTTGCAAGGTTGTTACTTATGTTAGTCTTTGCAACAAAAATCACAAAAAGCTTTATGGCACATGTAAGAATTAGCAGATATATTAGCCCATAAACTTTTCCTACATAAAAGGAACAGTTTTCAATGAAAACTGTTGAAACCTTTTGAAACCTGCTGTGTAAAATGAATTTTGCTACCTTATCAAATATTTTGAAACCTAATATTTTTTTTTATTTTTATTTATTTATCTTAAATTTGTATACCGCCCTACTCCCGAAGGACTCAGGGCGGTGAACAGCCATGGAATAAAACATATAAATACAAAATTTAAAATAGATTAATAGCATCTATTCTCTGAACAGATACAGTACAGTATTCAAAAGTCAAGACCCCTCGAATCTAGCTTGATTCTTGGTGACTACATAAACATTTCCACATAGTTAGCAAATGATGCAGGATCCACAGACCATTAGAGCAATAAAATAAATTTAGTAAAAAATGTAAATCGCTTCACTATTCATCTATTCAATTTCATTAAACTTTAATTAGTTCCATAGCTTTTGTAGTTTTTAGTTTTCTGGAATTTTTTTTATAGTTTTTATCTTACCATATTTTAATTCTAGTCATTGCCCTCTAATTTGCTAATTTCCTAACCTCTACATTTATGGTGGTCGAGGACAGTATACTGCAAAGTAAAGAAACAGTTCCTCAAATCCATTTTATTTCAGTGTGTTGAGTGGGATTCTACTTCTAACTGGATAGACTCGTGTTCCCATTTATGCTAGAACTGAGTTGGAAGTGAGGTAATCCTTTTTCTTTTTTCTTAAATCTTAGTGACAATACACTAAACAACTATCTGAATGAAATTCTGGACCTAAAACCCATGAAGAAACATAAATGTGCCCTCCCCAAAACAGGGATTATCAGAATGAGGTAGGCCAGTATGACATCTTCAGAAAGATAACTCAGACAAGTGCTGATCTTTTAACAAAGCTATAGATAGAAAGAACTGGTGCAGAAACAGCATATATTTTTAAAGTTTTGATATATAATCAGCACAAATCAAATTTCTAATTGCAGTAGGATATGACAATATACAGCCTTGATGGTGAACCTGTGGTACGCGTGCCAGAGGTAGCACACAGAGCCCTCTCTGCTGGCATGCGCGCTGTCGCCCCAGGTCAGATCTCTGTGGTGTTTCTTTCTGTTTCCCTGCAAACGACGAAACAGAAGCTCACGAAAGAAAAAAATCTTACCTCTGCTGGTGTTGGGATGCCCCACCTCCCACCGGCCAAGCTGGTCTTTGGGTCTCTGCTGTGCATGTGCGCATGTCTGGGCATGCATACATTCACACACACACGCACCTTTCAGTTTGGGCATGCACATTTGCGCAGTTTGGGCACTCAGTGTCTAAAAGTTTCGCCATCACTGATATACAGCTTGTCCTGCCTGACCTGTCACAGATCTTAAAGAAAGAGGATGTGAGCATTGTCCTATACAGGTAGTCCTCGACTTACAACTGTTCATTTAGTGACTGTTCAAAGGTACAACATCACTGAAAAAAAGTGACTTATGACTGTTTTTCAGTTATGACCTTTCCAGCATCCCCATGATCATGTGATCAAAATTCAGCCGCTTGGCAACTGGTTCATATTTATGACCGTTGCAGTGTCCAGGTGTCATGTGATCACCTTTTGCAACCTTCTGATGATCAAAATCAATGGGGAAGCCACATTTACTTAGTAATTGGGTTACTAACTTATCTACTGCAGTGATTCACTTAACACAACTGAGACAAGTAAGATCGTAAAATGGAATGAAATTCACTTAACAGATATCTCGCTTAACAACAGAAATGTTGGGCTCAAATTGTTTTCATAAGTTGAGGACCACCTGTAAAAAAAAAAAAGAGAAAGAGCAATCAATTGATATAGTCAGCAGGTGCCATCGCTGACTATCGGGGGTGAATCTTTGCCCCCCACGGACAGGGCTCGCAATCTGGGTGTCCTCCTGGATGCGCGGCTGTCTTTGGAAGAGCATATGACGGCCGTGGCCAGGGGGGCCTTTTATCAGGTTCGCCTGATTCGCCAGTTGCAGCCCTTTCTGGATCGGGACGCCCTGCGCACGGTCACTCATGCCCTTGTTACTTCCCGGTTGGACTATTGTAATGCTCTCTACATGGGGCTCCCCTTGAAGAGCACTCGGAGGCTCCAACTGGTCCAGAATGCGGCCGCGCGGGTGGTTATGGGTGCAACCCGTTGTGCCCATGTGACACCCCTCCTGCGCGAGCTGCACTGGCTCCCAGTGGTCTTCCGGGTGCGATTCAAGGTGTTGGTTACCACCTTTAAAGCGCTCCATGGCATAGGACCCGGGTACCTCCGAGACCGTCTTCTGCAACCAATAGCCTCCCACCGACCAGTCCGTTCCCACAGAGAGGGTCTCCTCAGGGTGCCATCAGCCAAGTTATGTCGGCTGCGACACCCAGAGGGAGGGCCTTCTCTGTGGGAGCCCCAGCCCTGTGGAATGAACTGCCCCCGGAAATTCGTAAGATCTCCGACCTCCGGGTGTTTCGCTGCGCATTGAAGACCCTGTTGTTCCGCCAGGCCGGACTATCAACACAATAGTTTTAAATTGGGTATTTAAATTTATTGGGGTTTTAAATTTGAGCCACCTATTTAATTATTTTAAATTTTATACTGTTGTTTTGTCTGTGTTTTTAAATAGGCTGTACACCACCCTGAGTCCTTCGGGAGAAGGGCGGTATAGAAATAAAATTATTATTATTATTATTATTATTATTAATTGGCCACAGAATGGCTTACTGTGATTCCACTTGCTAAAGTGGAATCTTCTAAATTGAGCAATTCTCCTTGCTGTAAGTATGTGGAGCATAGGCACATATGAATTAAATATGTATTTAGTGTATACATATTAAATATGGAAAACACAGGCTTCTAGGAATACTAAGTTGGTATTCTGGATGTACGGTATGTTTATAAATATGAGTTTTTACTATAAAGTAGTTACTGGTACTTTATGATCGGCATCATTGCACTACTTATAGATAGATCAATGACATTCACTAGTCTGATGCCCTACAGATGTGTTAAAGTATGAATCCTATTATCCTCTAGACAGCATGATAGATCCCAAAAATAATATATCAATAACTTCCAGGGGGATAAAGAACAAAAAAACAGGTAGTTGAAATTGCCACTACTTCTTTGTCTATGTATTGACTAATAATTTAAGCCAATTCTGGCAAATATCCCGCATTCAGTTTTAAACATACTTTACATTATTCAACGGAACTTTGAAGAGAGTGTGCTTAGGACCACATGCAAAGTCAGGTTTCCTGAGAATTGTACATAAATAATAAAGAGATTGGCATATTACTTTTCAAGAATGTCAGTGAAAAACAGTGGACTTAGAGATCAAGGAAACCACTGAACTGTTTGCAAGATAAGTCAGTTTTTATTTCCTCAGATTTGAGCAACTACAAAATTTGCTTGGATTTAATTTTCTCCTAAAACTAGCAGAGGTGCATGTACTTTTTATTTTGCTACATTAGTCAGGTGCATAAGAATAAACAAAGGTAATGTTGAACAAGTGGCTATGCCAATGATGAAGTAAACCAGAATGCATGAGGAAAATTTCAAACTATTTTGATTGCCTGGAATGAAAGGCCATCTTGTGATTCTGAATCTTACTTATCTCCCCTCCCAAGTATGGAGCTCAGAACAGTTGCCTTATCTTAAAAAAAGTCTCAATGACTTACACACAGCTATGCACATTCTACAAACTAAGCGTGTGGCTACAGTTAATATCTAAGAATTGTCTTCCAGATCCTCCGGAAACGCAGGGAAATGCTTCATTGTTTGCTGTTGCTAAATTTCAAGGTTTGAGCCAATGTCTGTTGTAGAATTGTTTCCTTAAGAGTTATGGGAGTTTGGAGACTGTTTGTAGCTTCAGCAGTCACTGATGGCCCTGACAAAAGGTGTAAAGAGGAAGTTTGTCTGCAACAACTTCTGCCTCGACTGGGGTCTTAAAATAGAAAACCGGAAATGGTTAGAGCTGTTTCTGCAATAAGGCCCACCCATGATGAGAAATGAAACTTTTAGTCCTCAAAAAAATTACTAGTAGAATCATTAGTAGAAATATAGGTGAAGTATTTTGAATGGACACATGATCAGATGCATTTTGCACTGTGATCAGTTCAAATATATTTTTGATGATTAAAATGTTGTATCGATTGAAATTTATTAGGCCACATTTTGGTTTTGAAAATCTAATGCAGTAATGACTTCTATATACCCGAGATGGCGAACCTATGGCACACGTGCCAGAGGTGGCACACAGCGCCCTCTCTGATGGCATGTGAGCCGTCGCCCCAGTTCAGCTCCGCTGCGCGTACGCATGCACCTCCCACCAGTCAGCTGGTCTTCGGGTCTCTGTCGTGCATGCATGGGGGGGTGCATGCGATGCATATGAGCGCATGCATGGGGTGCATGTGGGGGCCACATGTGCAGGAGTGGGGTGCATGCGGGAGCTGTGTGTGCATGCGCGGGGTGCATGCAGGGGCTACATGCACATGTGTGGGGGCCACGCATGTGCGGGGGCCACGCATGCATTGTATTTTGGGGGTTCGGGCGTGCTTTGGGCACTCAGTCCAAAAAAGGTTAGCCATCACTGCTATATACAGTAATGCCCAGTGAGGTAAGGATTTAAGCCTCTAATAAAAGTTTAAAGAAAGTGTTGTATTGCTTCACCTTCATGAAAAAAGCAAGGTCTGTTTGTCAGTAGCATATAATTCTGGGGCAGTGGTGCAGTTGAACATTGCCATGTTTTTAGACCTCCTAGCCTCTATCAAGAACACTTACCCTTCCCATATTTGGCTTTATCCCCCCTCTCCTTCTGCATGGAAAATTAACTTTCACCATCAACATAGCACCCACTCAAACTGTTTTTGTCCTTTTTGATCCCCTCCACATGCCTCTGCAGGGGGATTGGCACCTCCACACCTCCAGCAGCCAAAGAAAGAGTGCCCATTTTCCTCATTTAGTAAGTTGTTTCCACAAAATAGAGGGAATTAGTTCATTGGGGAAATGCTACTTTTATCCGAAAGAAGACTATTCTAGCCTCAGTCTTATCTCTTTTGGATACAGTGGCAGGGTCAATTAGCTGAGATTAAATGGTTATCTCCATGACCCAGTTAAGCATGCTGTGCAAAGGGCCAGTAATTCTTCCCCTCAATTGCTATCCAATGGCAGGCATCCTAAGTAGAGGCTGCTTAGTGCGGTTTCCAAACTTGGCATCCCCTAAATGGCTTTAAATACAGATAAACCTTGACTTAAACCGTTTGTTTAATGACTGTTCGAAGTTATAATGGCCCTGAAAAAAGTGACTTTTGACCATTTTTCACATTCACAACCGTTCCAGCTTCCCTGTGATCACATGATCAAAATTCGGATACTTGTATTTATGGTGGTGGCATTGTCCTAGGGTCAGGTGATCATCTTGTGCAACCTTCAACAAGCAAAGTCAGTGGGGAAGCCAGATTCAGTTAACAGCTGTGTCACTAACTTAACAACTGCAGTAATTCACTTAATAACTGTGGCAAGAAAGGTTGTGAAATGAGGCAAAATTCACTTAGAAACTGTCTTGCTTAATAATGAAAATTATGGACTCAATTGTGTTCATATATCGAGGACTACCAATAAGTCCCACCACCCAAAGTGCTGCAAGCATGCCAATTGGCAGTTGCAGTCCAATCTAGGTAAGAGAAGCTTGATCGAGTGAGATGCATGTTGTCAAGTATTTGCTCATAACTTTCTTTCAATTAGAAAATTGAACTCATATAGTTTCTTTAGGAAGAATTAGAACAACTGAACCATTTCCCACCATTTCCCAATATACCTCAAAGTACTTTGGGGTGGAAATATTTTGTTTGTATTTTCTAACTGCCTTCTTAGTGTCTGGCAAAATGGTAGGGGTTTTTCCCCCTCTAATATTAGTGAACATTGCAACTTATTAACATAAATTGCAATATTTTTTTTAACATAAAAGTCCCTTGATTTCTTTTTCTGGTGGGAATTAACTTACACATGATTTTGTGAACAGCTGGAAAATTACTTGGTACTCAAGATGAATAATGAGTAAATTAGTTGGGAAGGCTAAAGAAATAAACCATCAGTGGGTGGAAATATCTGGGCACCTTATCCCACATCTTTGCAAACTTCCAACTTTTTATAGCCACACAATACTTTGGTTTTTTTTTTAAATTCACAGTTATTTTTTTAAAAAAAAACAGGACAGTGAAAGTACCATAAATGTACAATATGGAAGGAGATAGGGGAGTTGGCTATTGAGTTGCATACCAGAGCTGTGCTGTCAAAAATGAATGAGCCCAGAACAACATCTAAATGCAATTAATTTTAAATTTAATAAATGCAGTTACTGAATTTGATTATTATTTTTGTCACATTAAAAATTGTACTTTGATAGCAACATCCAAAGGCGCTTTGAAGGAATAGCAATCTACAGGGAACTGAATGAAATCTTCAGACTGCTACATGCCTATCCTTGTTTTATGCATTCATTGTATGAGTCTCTGAATCCTAATGTCTCAAAAATATCCTGAAAGTTTACATTGATTTTGTTTCACAGGGGAAACATAGTTACTTCTCTAGAAATCTTTAAGCCCATGTCTTGTCACTTGAATTCTTGTGGGTATGCATACATGCATATTGATATTTAAGAGGAAAGTGTTATCACATTTTGGAACAACCACTGGTATGAATCCACCCACATTTCAAAAGATTGTTGTGGTGGCACTTCTTATTTTGCAGCTGAGGAGAAATGAATGCCATTATCTTTGCTTGGGCTCACTGGGTTCATTCTCAAGGATGAATGCATGAATTCCACAGTGTAGCCCAGCCTGTATGGTTTGGGGGCAGGGGCAGTTGATGTGAGGCTATGGAATAGCTAACAAGGAAAAACATTTTACAAGGTTGGCTTTACCATTAAGCTCTGGATCCAAAGATGCTGGATAATCGCCTCAAAACTGGGCCAAATACATTAGTGTGTGGAAAATACGGCAGGGAGACAAAGCCACTGAATCTGTGTGGCTTCTGGCAGGCTTATGGTGCCTTTTTCCAAAGAGCTTCAGGATGAAATTGGTCAGGGAGAGCCTGTGACAAGAAAATTTCCATATCAAGACTTTCAAGGACACTTTGAAGATATTATCAGATATTGCAAGTATGATAATATCTGGCTTGACTCCTGGTTTCAAACATGTTAGGAGATCTCTAGTTTCAGGGCAAGAGGGAAAAGACAACACATTCCACTTTCTAATCCTTTCAAATATTTGCAGGTATTGTCAACACTGGTGAGGCAGGTAAAGCAAGTCTATTTTAAGTATGTTTCTACATGATGGAAATTGGCAGGTTTAAACGGCCTATTGCAGAAATCTGGCTGGGTATATAGATCCTGTAATATAAACGATTAGCTTATTGTTGTTTGGCTGTCTTTTCAATTGAGTTTCCTTATGCCCTGTATATCATACCAAGGTAAGTGAGACCTTCTCGATTTATGGCAGTCTCAGAGTCGTTGTATTCAGAATCTTGCCATGCTGTATTTTCTACTGCCAGATCTTCACAATGTCATTTCCTATGCTTACCTTGGAAGCCATTTCAACATCATTTTCTGTGCTTGGAACTAGGATGGGTCTATGCAACTGTATTTATAATTACAGGGCAAGTATCCCACAGGTATCGGTCTGTTTAGGATCTTAGATAACCCCTGTTTTGTCTGCCAGCATCCTGAATAGCAATGGTTTGTGCCACTGATGGCCGGCCTCACAAGATTTAGTGGTATTGTGGAATGTCACATATTTTAGGACAGTCTTCCTCTAATCTGATGCAAATTTATTGACTCCAAATTCCTACTATAGTCATATGATAAAGCTACTAATGGGATTGTAGTTCTTATATAGAGGGTGGCAGATCAGGAAGGCTATTTTAGGCCTGAGGACACTAGTAAAAAAAGTGTATTGCACCAAGACAAGTTTTATCCCGTGAATATTTTCAGTAAAGGAATGGATAATGCTGCAGCCTCCAATATGTTTGTAAACAGAGTTCTGGAGGATTACAGTGCTGGGGAGTTGAGGTGGGAGTGGGCGGTAGCTGTAGGAGGGAAAGGAAATGTTCTTTCATGTACTTGCATGAGTGTAGATGTAGTTCTGAACACTAAATTGTTGTGGGAAGCAAACCATTTAATAACAGTAACAGAGTTGAAAGGGACCTTGGAGGTCATCTAGTCCAACCCCCTGCTCACTCAGGAGACTTATATTAGGGATTCCATCCTTTGCTCTTCCATGCAGCAATCCACAACCTTTGCCTTACATCATCATTTTATTTTGCAGAAGCAGTAGAGGAGCTGAGGCCATGCTGAGTGAAACTGAGTCCTCCGTTCATTTAGCTCTCCAAAAAGCGTGGCTACAATCAACTCCTTTAAACACTGTCCAGATATGGAAAACCCAGGTTTGTGCTTGGTATTAAAGCATGAGATTCTAATTAGGAAGAGTGAAATGGTTTCAGTTTTCTTTTGCTATCCCTTCCCTATTGGAAAATGTGTGTGTGTGTATGTGTGTGTGTACACACACACACATATATACTTATATTTTATAGGTATAAAAATATATACTTCCTCCCCTGTAAAACTACTATAGGCTTGATTAAGCTCACTTATTATAAAAAAAGGAACATTGTTGTAATTTTCTTTCCTCTTTATGGAATGGCTGATAGTAATTTCTGATGGGTTGTTTAAATAAAAAAAAAACCATATCAGGGTGTGTTTTTTTACAAATTGAATTGTTTACACATGGCACCCTTCAGGTTTTGTTTGTAAATAGTACCCAGGAAAGTAAGTGTGTATGGAAAATACTGCTAAAAATAAACATGGATATTTTGACTTTATAAAGAAATCCATATTCTAAAATATTGATCTACTAGTCATAACTGGTGCTGCTTATGTCTCAAATGGGAGCTAACAACACTAGTGGAATATAACTAGGATTTTGCCTTTGATGATGGGGTTATGTAAATGTAAATTTACATAAGTTTGTATGAAACTAAAAAATTAGAAATCATTGAACCTGTTGATTTCCTTTTTTGCTTTAAGAGGTTGAGTCAGACTTTCTCCGAAGTGTGCATGCCCTTCTTCGGGAACTTGATGGCCATCATCCAGCCTTCCAAAGTGAGAGAGGTAAGATCACTACAGATAAGCAGCCTTCCAAGAGATTGGTTGTGATGTGTTTACACCTCCATTCTGTCTAGCAGGGGAAATCAGGAAGTCCAGGCAGTTCAAATGAATAGAAACGACTATAGCAAGATTAAGCTTTCTTCAAGAATCTGAACCATTAACTAATAAAGGAAATTAGTGGTAGATAAGAGCCAATGGAATTCAAGGTGGGCTGGACCTTGTGGCATGAAGGGACTCGAGACTGAAGACACATTTGACCCCTCCCTCAGGCTCATCTTGGTCATCTCCTACATGTTCTGCCTACATAATCTGGAGGAAGTAAAGCTTGACTGTCCATGCTTGGATGTTATTCACTTGGAATTTGTTTCTGGATACCTTACTTGGTGAGATACTTCTCAAAAGATGAAGTAGTTGATCTGATCCTAGAGAACAAATCTCTGCCCATTAAATTCTTCCTTATTACCAGTAAAACTACAGAGAAGAAGCAATCGCTCATTGTCAAAGAGCATGTTTTGTAAAGATGAAATTTCCATCTGTTATCTCTAGTTGAGATATTTCAGGCAGCAAGATAGCAGAAAGAGCTTTGCCTAAAGAAAAGAAACTGCCAAATGGCTGGATAGAACATTGATCAAATCCATTGTGTGGATTCCCAATTGGTTTGGCTTAATGTATGCTAGGAATAATTAACCCACATAGGCTAGGTTCACACAACATGCTTAAGTGGATTAGAAGCAGGCCATTTAGGTTGAAAGTTTAACCTAAACACAGAGTTTAGGTTAACACTCTGCTTATCACCCACCCAGAAATGAAAGTTAACATAGAGTTAACCCACTCTGCTTATTACACACCCAGAAATGAAAGTGTAGAGCAAAACCAGGGCTTCTTGTGAAGTAATTCACTTTATTATTTTCATCCCATAGCCAAATAGGGCAGAAAAAAGACACGAGGATAGCTAAATTTCTGTCCACTATGCTTCTGATTCCAATTGGGCCTTGAGGAATTTCTTCCCAGGTTTTTCAGAGGAAAATTAAAAAAGCAGTAAGTGACAATCTCACTACTTTCTATGAAGATAGCCACTCTTCATCTTTGGACATCAATTCACAGTAGTGATATATTTGCCTGGATTAGTTATGTTGTGCAAAGATAATTGCAACAAAACATTAAAGACAGATTATGGTGCGTTCCAACCAGTGTCAATATCCATTTCTCTTAGCTTTTTTACCCTGTGCTATCTGGCCATTTGTATGACAGGATTAGTGCTATTCCATAACATTACAAATGCTGTATTGATAACCTGAAGTACTTAAGTAAGTTAAATTAAAGCAATGTAATGTTCCAAAGGTACTTTTCAAAAGGCAACTGGACTTTCATGGGTTTTTTTTTTTAATATTTCACTTCTCATCCAAGAAGCTTCTTCAGTTTTCCAGTTCTTAGATGAGAAGTGAAACAGTTTCAAGGAAAAAACCAAGCAAGTCTAGTTGCCTTTTAAAAAGCACCGTTGGGATAACCATGACCTGAATGATTGAGAATCTTTATAGACAAAAGGTAATGTAAGTGTTTTTGTTCAGATTTTTTTAATGCAATACTGCAGCTTTTAAAAAACATCTTAGAAGCAAATTCCTATCCCAGGTGGAAATGAATATCTCAGTTTTAAGGACTGGAAAGAATTATTAATATGTTTAATTGTACTTAAAACTAATGATCACATGGATGAGCCCTTACCTGTAAAACATACTGAAAGACACCTATATCCTTTTCCTGAACATATTGCAATCCAGCCTTCCCTCTCCTATGAATTCCATTCTTTTATATACTATATCCTTGGATTAATAAATGAAACATTAATAGATACTTTGATTTTGATCTCACAGGGATGCTGAGATGGACCTTGCACAAGAAAATTGACCGGAATCCCCAAAATGGAATCCTCTGGATTAAAATTTTGGTGAAAGAACTTGAAAGAGTAAGAAATGAGAACTATCATGATTAATAGTAAATGTGTTGGATTAGGACCATGGAGATTTAGGTCAAGTCCACCTTCATCCATGGAAACTCAGTGGGTGGCTTTGTTACTCAGTCGCTCACTTGTAATCCAACCTGCTTTAGCAGGTGGTGGTGGTTTTTTTAATAAAATAAATTGAGATACCAATGTAAAACCCCTTAATCTCCTGAAGAAAAAGTGGAATGTAAATCTAACAATCAAGTAAATAGGCAAGTGACCTTACTTATGTTTGGGGGTAGTCTTATTAACCCAGACAGACTTCCTCATGAATATAAAACTATGTTTTATGGTCAATCCTTGCTCTTCTAGATTTAGAAAGAATGAAATTGGCTTTCTCTCAGGGACTTGGGCATTGTAGCCTGAGGGAGATGTTAGCAATGCTGTCTTCTCTTGCAGCTGACACATAGGGATATTTTCTCTGGGGCCCTTGGTGCTCTCTGAGCTTGGTGGTTTTCTTGTGCAGACATTTCATTAGCAAACTAGGTTACATCATCAGTGCAACTTATTGTCAGCTAGAGCAGGAGTGAACAACTCTTGGGCTGGGAACACATGCAGCCACTCCCCTAAAATTGCACTGCTGAAATTCAGTTACAAATTGTGAAAATTCATCCCACAGAATGTTTTTCAATCCATTATTCTAAAAAGAAATGACAAAAGAGTCTATCCTAAATCAGCCAGAGCAAATTTGTCTTACTTTTCAAAATCTCACAATTAATAATTAAGGAGACAAACATGGTCCAACCTTTTTGTGGGTGCAAAGTTCCTAAAAATATTAAGTAGCCCTTGGCTAAAGGAAAGGAAAGGAAAGGAAAGGAAAGGAAAGGAAAGGAAAGGAAAGGAAAGGAAAGGAAAGGAAAGGAAAGGAAAGGAAAGGAAAGGAGGATGTCTGTATTGCTCTAGATTAAAGTCTCACCTATTCCTTTCTTGAAAGAAGCAAAACAAGACATGCTGCTTACCAAATCCCAGTGTAAATGCAATTTTGCACTCTTTCAAGGTCAAGAATTCATAGCATCAACATCTAATTTACAGGTCCATTTTCTTTCAGATTGCTTTATCTCAGTTTATCACACCTACCATGATCTCTGCAGGGTGGACCAGAGATTGATGTTCCTTAATTTGTCTCTTCTGTCTTGCTGTTTTTGATCCTTTTCATTCCTACCCCTTAATTTTGAGAGTAAAGGATCATCTGGCTAGAGACAGATAATATCAATATTGTTTCCCCAAAATTCTGGCAGGCTCATTTGAATATACATTCATTTCACAGTTCCTACTGAAAGTAATTCTTCAGTGTTTTTGTAAAAATTCAAAATGTAATGTCAGTGGAAAAAAATACATTAAGAGCAACTCTGTCTTTGGCATAGTAGTATCATTTAAAAAAAAAACCTTTGTTTGCAGTAAATCCTTTCATATGTTTTATGATTAAAAAAAGCTTTTGTTTTAGTTTTCTAGGACCAGTTTTCTCCAACACTATTCAACTTAGCTTATTCTCCTTTGGATATGGGATATATGCCTAGCTCCTTCAAACTTCCCTTTAAATTACACATTCCTATAGCTTTCAACCCTTCACCACATTTTTTTCAGAATGTATCAGAATAAGGAAGAGACTAGTTATTAAACAGCAAACGGGGTGGGGGTCTCAGATTTTCTTACAATGGTTGTTATGTATTCTTTCAGAAGCATTGCTGCTGCAGTGCTCTGGCTGGCTGCTTATCTCTCTTCTGTGATTTTATTTTGGAAAACTTTGCCTCTCTTCTTTAGAAAATAATTCAATATTTAGAATATATTTAACATAACTGTCTGCTTTTTCCAGGCAGAAAGATGTAATCATCAGAAGCACATCATCCCTCTGGTTCACACACTGATGTATACACTGATCAAAGTAAGAATCTTATTTCTTCAGGACTGGGTTTAATAGGTTACAATGTGCTGATACCAGGCATTAATTTTGGCACTGGAACTCCATACCCATTTCAAAGGGAGGAACTTGTAAAGAATAGTTTGCTACGTATATGCTATGCTCATTATTAAGAAGAGAACTAGTCTGGTGATGTTAAGGCATCGGCTAGAAACTGAGAGACTGTGAGTTCTAGTCCTGTGCAGGAGAAATTCTTACACCTCTGAGAATTAAATGTGTTCCTTCTGAAGGATCGGTGACTTTAGGCCACTCACTGTCAGCCCTAGGAAGAAGCCCTAGGAAGAAAACCACTCTCAAAAAAACTTCCCAAGTAAACTGCAGGAACCTGTCCAGGCAGTCTCCAGTGGTCAACACTGATTCAAAGGCACATTTGTGTGCATTCACACAGATTAAGAATGCAGGAACTCTGATTTTAGGACAGGAAGCAGAGCTTTGTAAAGATGCAATGGATACTTTCATAATCTGCTTGCCTTGACAGATAGAGATAATAGGATGCAGTATATTTATGAATGGCCATGGTGGCCCCTACAGTATTATTGTATACTGCATTATTTACTATATCAATGGGAAAAGAAAACAAACAATAACATTGATTCTGTGATGGTATTTAGATTATCAGTAATGTAGACTACTTATAAATGGGGATTCTCTAATGCTACATGTTTAACATAACTAGTACCTGCAGCAGAAATTCTTACACCTCAGGATTAAATGTGTTTCAAATGAAGAAACTTCTACTTGGACATTTACTGGTTTTTTTTCCCCAGGTGCCTTGTTTATCTGATGACCTATATGAGAGGGTCTATGATTTCTTCAAGAAGTTGCTTACTTTGCCCAAGCCTTTCTGCACTATTGGTTTGGATTATGCTTGCCAATTGAAACTAGAACGGGCAATCCCAGGTAGGCAAGCTTTATTTATTTTAGTTTGTTGTATTTGTTATGATACAGTGGCTATTTATTAATAAATACGTAAAATTAGCATCAAATGAAAAGAGATCAGAAAGTATGGTAGAATTATGATGGACTATTCTTTATACATGCAGTGATGCATGGACCTCTCTCCAAGAATGCTTCATGAATAATGCAGGAAGATTGCACAATGAAAGGCTTATCAGTAAGCATACTTCATGCTTTTGTTAAGACTGCTTTGAAATTATTCACTGTTCAAGCTGTCCAGTAGCTTATGATGGCAGTTTTGTGCTTTATTTCCTTAGCCAATTGATTATTAGAATCAAAATCAGACCATGGACATTTGCATTTTGATTGCTGTATATGTGTTTATTCACTAGGGATATTATACCAAAGGAAAGTCTCTGCAGAACAAAGCCTAAAAAATGACTCATTCCCTTATCAGGATAAGTAAGTATGCTGCTTCCCATGTCCCTTTTGTGCCTATATCTATCCTAAAACTAGGACTTTGTATCATATGATGGGGCAGTGAATTCAAAAGTATATGAAAACTCTGGGTGCTTTATGGTCATCTGTCTGAAAGAAGTTTTCCAAGTTGTTTATTACCAGGTTTTTAAGTATGCTTGTATGTGTGTGATGTTACACGTTTGTTGCAGAAGAACATCAGTCTGACTCCTTAAGATACCTTTTGTTTGATTTCTATTTAAGTTAAGTTTTGTTAAATTGTAAATAGATTTATGATTTTTCTTTCAGGGTTCTTTTTCCTTATGGTGCTATCTAGTTGAAGAGCTTGTTGTTATTAAATTTGTGACAAAACATCCACATGAAAATAAATTGTTAGAACAAAAGATCAAGTGTCTATACCAAGATGAAATCATTAATACTGAAGGGACATTAACGTTACTGAATCTGGAATATGGTGGATTTAATCATAGAAATGATTGTTTACAGAGCCCTTTAGTTTCCCATGCAGACTCTTGGATTCACTTTCATATCTACAGCTAATAAGTTCTGCTTATGTAATATATACTAACTCTTCATTCCCTTAGGATTTTCATGTTTGTTGATCCAGATTTGCTCTCTGGGGCTGTATGCCAAGCACTAGTTGATGAAATCAAGGCTGCTCAAATGTTCCAGTGTGCCAGGTCCTGCATGATCTATGTGATAGCACATGCCTTCCAAACAGGCCTGAAGGAACATTGTGATATGAGGAACTTGCAGGAAGCATTTCAGGTATTGTGAAGAAACAAGGGAGTTTTGGTTTTGCAGATTAATGATTGATTGAATGAATGAAGTAACTAAAATTACTTAAAATAACATTTTCACTCTAAATAGTATAGATGGAGATTTTTAACTTCCTTCTTTCTCAGAGTGCTGCATCAACTTCGGCTTTCATTTTCAGTTCATAAATAGATACATGTGTACTGCTCAAGGTTGCCAAAGAAAGACACAGAATTTCCTTACCTTCTTAGACATCAACTCACATAATTTTCAACAGGCTGTGAACTGTTGAAGTTGAAGTCTAACATACCTGGAAGCTTTCTGCTTTTTAAAGAAAAAAAAATGTATTGGAATACATAGAAACAAAAGACCACATTTTTTTTTCTTAAGGTTAAAAAAAAGCTGTACTGAGAAATAGTAATAAAGCCAGTAATCCTACAGATAAAAGACTAATTCTTGGAAATGTGCTTGTTTTCCTGCAAACATTTAGCCCAAGTAGAAGCTTTGTTGGTATTTAGCCACCAATCTGATAAATATACTGTGCTCTAGATTTCTTGAAGCTAAACTTCACAGTAATAAAAATGGGCTGCATTGCAAAAGGTTTAGGTTGTCTGCTTCCCTGTGAACATTTTGTGAAATAAGCGTTTTTATAACTTCAAACTGGAATTATTTTCTGTAAGATTTTATAATAACTGAGAAAGACAGAGAATTAGATGAGGAATAGCTTACTGAGAGTTTGATATCACATTGCATAAAATGTAGCAGGTTTTTCATCATTGTGTACAGGGTTAAAATATGGATTTTCTACATTAAAAATGTTCCCAACTTTTGTTGAACAAGCCTCGATAAATAATAGGGCAATCCTAAATATAGTTAAGGAAAATAATGAAACTTTGA
This sequence comes from Arizona elegans, assembly GCA_022577455.1. NCBI lineage: Eukaryota > Metazoa > Chordata > Lepidosauria > Squamata > Colubridae > Arizona > Arizona elegans. Next base: position 61,107,576 of record JAKOOJ010000003.1, read on the forward strand.
ATCCATTACACCTTCCAAAGCCCTGTTGACTTAAAGTGGAGATTGTCCTTGATAGGACTTTAGTTTTTCTTAATCCTTCACCTCCCTCCACATTTGGGGAAAATATTGCTTTCTATTTCAGAGGGTGAAATAGAGAAGTCCAGTACTGTCCCCATTTCCCGAGATCATATGGGTTTTGAATTCATATATAACTTTTGTCATCCATTGGTTTTTGTGAGGCATATAAACTAGCACCTTCTGGGTTATTTGGGGCAATATGAAACTCCATGATAATCGCAAAATGTCATGTGTGTAATGATACTATCACACAAATGCAGTAATTATGCACTTGCATCACAATAGTTGCATGACTCATGCAGTGGGGGTTTCAAATTTTTTTACTACTGGTTCTGTGGGCATGGCTTGGTGGGTGTGGCATGGCTTGGTGGGTGTGGCTTGGGCGTGGCAGAGGAAGGATACTGTAAAATCTCCATTCCCACCCCACTCCAGGGGAAGGTTACTGCAAAATCCCCATTTCCTTCCGATCAGCTGGGACTTGGGAAGCAGAGAATAGATGGGGGCGGGGCCAGTCAGAATTTTTAGTACTGGTTCTCTGAACTACTCAAAATTTCCGCTACCAATTCTCCAGAACTGGTCAGAACCTGCTGAAACCCACCTCTGGACTCATGGTATTTCCATGATGTCATCACTCATAAGCCATTATTTGCCTGTCCTGCACAAACCCATATACAACATGTTCTCACTAGGATAATTCATTTGGCAATTGGGAAAAGCTCTCTGCCCCATCCTAAACTCCTCAACCAACAAATCATTTTTATTTATTTTTTTACAAATCAAAATATTCCTGTAATTTGGAATCACGGAGTTTTAAGTGCCATCTGAGTCTCACTACTCTGTGCCGTGATCTGAATTAAAGTAGCCCTGAAAAATGATTCTCCATCCTCTGCTTAAACACATCCAAAGAGGGACATTGGTTTATCCGTTGAACTGATTTTTCTGTTAGGAAATATTTTATAGCATTCAGTTAGGAATCTGAATTTCTCTAAGTTATATCCATATGTATATGTCTTGTGCTTGACATATGGAACAATGTGGAACAATGAATAAGGATTCTTTATCCATTGTCTATGTAATTTCCTTTCAGGTATTTGAAGAATGCTATTTATGGTCCTCAAGCTTTTTTTTCCAACACTAAACATATTTACCTTTATCCATAGGATTTAGTTTCTAGTCCTTTGATCATCCTAATTACCCTCCTCTGAACTTATTCTAGTTTCTCTGAATCCTTCTTAAAGTGTGATGCTCAGAATTGGATGATAAGTGGGAAGGGGTCTGACTAAAGCAGACAAAATTAGAATCATTATTTTCCATGATTTGTAAATTATATCACTAGGGGTGCAGTGTAAAATTTCATTTGCCATTTTGGCAACTACATCACATTACTAATTCATATTTAACTTCCAATCCACTGTGATTTAATCTCTTTCACAAATGCCATTTATGTTTCTAGTACAGTTTACTTTTATGGGATTATCCTTGCTAAACTACAAAACTAATATTATTATGAAATGTTGATCATAACAAAATTCCATTTAGAATTGTACATTTTAATGACCTTGAAAACTGATTGGTTATATTATTAATTCATCTTAAAATCTCTTAAATGCTTGTATTCAGTGATGTAATCATCAAAAATGGACCTGTCCCTTTAAGCCCCCTTCAGATTTTGTTTGAAATAGGCTTCTGGATTTAATGCCAATAAGAACTATGAAACTTCAACATTACTTTGGAGTAAGCTGTATTAAAATTAGTGGAAATTAGTTTTAAAAAAATGTGGCTAGGATTTGCATTTCAACAAGCCATAATTAAAACAGGGACCTGTTTATTTTTCACAACTGTTTGTTTAAACAACTGTTTAAACAAAACTGAGTATTATGACAGTAAAGTAGATCTATCTAAGCACCTGCTTATTTTATGATTGAATAAAGCTGAATTCATTTTGCAAGCCACAAATTTCATTCTAGAAGTTCGTAAAACCTAATTACATCTTTATCCTTTGATAGACAAAGCCCTTAGATGAGATTGAACACTGTTTCCAGGAAGTGATGGCAGCAACTGAACATGCAGTTGAAGAAATGAATGTGGAATATAGTCAATATGTTGAGGCCCTTGAGAACATCTACAGCACATTGCTGAGTTCTTCAGACAGAAGTAAGTGCAGCATTTTGGAACTTGGAAGAAGGTGGTCTTGGTTGGTGGGATGTTTTTGGGAAGGAGATTTGGGAACTTGTGATACCCTCTTCTGTATGCTTTATTTTTCCCAGTACATGCAGCAGGATGAATATATCCAATCTGTTTTATATGGAGCTTTACAGTCCTTGGCAGCAAAAAGCAACAATGTCAAAATCAGTCCCATAAGAACTGTATTAGTTTGGTTTTTTTTTAAGAAAAAGAAAGCTAAACCAGCAAAATGCCAATAACAACTGGGTACAATTGGTAATAAGGGGCAATTGAGTATGTATTCCTATCCCCAAGTCTGAGTTTCTCTCTCCCTCTATAAAATTTTTTTTACTTGTAAAGTAGCTACTCATCTAACATTTAATCAGATTTTTCTGTGTGATTTTTCTAAGTGAACATTATTTTAGAGAACTAAATGTGAGGTTCCATAACCCAATGCAGAGCAAACACCAGCCGTTCCAATATTCTCACAGATTAATTTTCACACCTCTGATCTCTTTCTAAGACTTTATCAATGTTTCTTGACTGGCCAAAACTATAACCTGAAGTGATATATAAACAGCAAGATTTTTGTATTTTACAGGGGTGAAGTCTTCAGTAGACAAAAGTTCAGACATCCCTTTGCCCAACCCTAAAATCAGTTTCCACCTATGGACTGATGAAGACCAACTTTGTAAGTATCTGAACTCTGACATGGGTTATGGAACTATAGCTAACTGGCAGAAAAGTAAAACTATTTGTTGTGGAGTCCCCGCTAATCTCTTGTAGTGTCTTGTAGAGAAGCAGGCCAACTTCACTGCTTAAGAAGGCTTCTTAAGTGCTTAAGGTGATACTTGAACAAGGAAGCTCCGGATCGGGAAATTATTTAATTGAAGGAAGCTTTGGATGCAAATGTCTATGGAGATTCTCAGTCATCCAGGTGATGGTTTTCCCAAAGGTGTTTTTTCAAAGACAACTGGACTTTGTTTTTCCTTAAAGATGTTTTGCTTCTCATCCAAGAAGCTTCTGAGTCAGGACTGAAGAAGTTTCTTGGCTGAGAAGTAAAATGACTTCAAGGAAAAAACAAAGCCCAGTTGCCTTTTGAAAAAGTACCTTTGGAAGTTTGGATGCAAATATGTTATGTAACAGGAAAAGAAACAATAAACAAACAAATAAATAAATGGCAGATAGCATTGCATGTCAATAGTTGGGGCACAAAGAAAGTTTTTCTAAGACTGGATGGTGCATCATGAAAAGGACTAATAGATTTCTGAATGATTTCACTTCCCCCATGAGTCAGAACAGTGGTTTGGATGTCATGTGAATGCTATTGAGGAAATATATTGTATGAAAATGAATAAATAGGCTTCATTAACCTATAAAAGCAATGCATTAAAAATAGCAGCATTTTAAGTGCACATTTGAAATGATTGTGAGGGGTAGTTCGATTCAGCGTGTTTTATTCTGCTATATATTTTTTGTGTGCTCTTTATCACTTAATGGTGTTACAACATGCAATCATTTGTATAAAAACAGCTCATCATTTTTTTAAAAGAATGAATAAATATTTGAAAACCTGCCACATTTTTAAAAGAGCAAAATTAAAAAATAAAAGCAAACCTTTTAAACCTATGACTTAATTACAACTAAACGTTTATGTTAAATAGCTGTTTTTATTTGGAATACAATCACTTCTCATCAGGATTAGTACCTCATTTTCATTATCTTTACCATGGCTGTTCTTCATCCTTCAGATATATTGCTTACTGCAAAACCCCAAAAGATAGTATTTTCCCCCCAGCAGAACATTTTTAAATTTTAAGCTCTAATCTGCCCAAGGAATAAGATATTAAGGCTTTTTGTGGCAGCATGCCCATTACTTTATGTTCAGCTATGTTACCTTCATTAACCAAAGCTTCAGCCTAAGAATGTGAATAAAATATTTATTTAGCACAAGAAGCCATTGTGTACTGGCTTCAAGCTTGTGAGGGTTTTCCCAAAATCTCACACTATTTCCTCATTTTAGGGAAAGAGCTGGTGCAGTTTCTCCGTTCACCGAGTCAGTGTGGTGAACAGGATTCTCTCAGTCCAGGACTGGATGGCTTTGAATTTCAAGATCTGGTGCCAGACTATGACTGCTGTGAACAGATACGTTTCTCAGTGCTCTCCAATGACAGTGGGATTGAGCGGGACTTGCCCCTTCTGTCTGATGACATGCCAACTTCCTGCAATGCTGAAACTGAGCATTCTCGACTCCAGAGAAAGGGTTGCATGAAGAAAAAATATGCAGATAGCATAGCTTTGCTTCAAAGTAATTGCAGTGGCCAAGGTGCAAAGCAGACTGGGAAACTGCACCGGAAATCTGGTGGTAGTACCATAGAACCAATAGTTAAAGTGAAAAAACTGCATACAGCTCGTATCTTGGTGCTGGGTGATGACAGGGTACTGGGACGCCTTGCCCAAGCCTATCACTCTTTGAGGTTAGTATTGTATAATGCAGATACTTTCTCCTCAGGCGACAACCAGGTAGCAACTAGGGTACTATGTAAACCAGAGGTGGGGAACCACGACCCCTTTATGACTTGGGGACTTCAACTACCAGAATTCCTGAGCCAGCATGCGTGAAGTCCCCAAGTCATAACAGGGCCATAGTTCCCCACCCCCTGATGTAGACCATATTCCCATAGCACATCAGATATAATTTAACAGTAACCATAATTAAAACACTCATCTAGAGCACTTGCTACCAGTGAGATGGCAAACAATGATTGCCTTTCTTTTTTATTATTATTCCATCTTTCTATGGCTGCTAGCTGCTTCACAAAAGGAAATTAGTACTATTTCCTAATTACTTAACTGTTTTTTTTTCAAACTGATGTATTTTTTTGTTAGCACATCTAAACTGAAAGGGTAGGAAGTGGGCTTTTTCTACAACTTTAGTGACATACATACATACATAAATGAGTCATCCCGGCAAGCTTTAAATTATGAAGTACAATAACAACAATAATAAAGTGTTTTAGGTACTGGCCTAGAAACCAGGAGACAGTGAGTTCTAGTCCTGCCTTAGGCAAAGAAACCAGCTGGGTGACTTTGGGCCAGTCACCCTCTCTCAGCCCAGCCCACCTCACAGGATTGTTGTTGAGAGGAAAATAGGTGGAAGGAAAAGTATTTGGTATGTTCACCACCTTGTGTTACTTACAAAGTAATAAAGGCAAGAAGGGGAAAAAAACAAATAAATAAACCCATTTTGTATGAAATAGATGCCTTTTATTGAACAGAATATATGCCCTTCAACTCCAGCAGAAGAAAAATGTGATGTGGCAACAATTAAGTCATGTTGCCCATGTTTTGTTCTGAAAGATTAATGCTGGATGTTAATGTAACTTGTTACAATTCATTATAATTCATCCTAACAAGTCTGATGACATGATATTCCTCAAGTGATTAGTACTTAAAGGGAGAAAGTTTACAATAGAATTGCAGTATCTCATTGAAGTGGATGAAACCATTTAACATGCTGTAGAATGTAGATTGCAGTGGTGAAATCCAGCCAGATCTAGCTGGCTCGCATGAACCGGTAGAGAGAGGCTCCACCCACTCTCTGGGACGTCATTATGTCCCATTTTTGACCTTCTGAGCATGCTCAGAAGAGGCACGCGCTCTCCCATTCCCGAACACGTAGTGAAGGTAAGTGGATTTCACCGCTGGTAGTTTGTGTTGATCAATTGTAATATTATGCTAGCAGTAGAAGGTCATATGAGGCTTGGCAACATCAGTGCTTGGGATTCCCCCCCATCCCCACTATTCTATAAAAAGGTGTAGGGAAGACACAAGAAAGAGGCAGCCACAAATTGAGAAATAATGAAAGAATTTGCTTTTTTAAGAGAATGATATAGATTCTTATACACCAACTTCATAACTCAAAAGGATAAAGTCAGATCTCCTTTTGGTTAATGCTTAACACTTGATAACTTAATAGACATGTTGTTTTGCCCTTTTCCAAGATACTTCCTGTCTTCCCAGTTTAGTCAACCTGATCTCTCTTGATGGTGTCCAATTCAAATATTTAGTCTGACCCTGCTTAGCTATTTCAAATACCTAAGTACTGTCAGAGTACTATAGCACATTAATACATCTTCCAATATTTTCTCAATCAGAACACACACACACACACACACACAAAGATAATATAATGTAGCTCAGGATTGAATTGAGGAGCCTTTGGTGCTCTATGAGCTTGGTTGTGTGATTGCTAACATTTCATTACCTGACTAGGTAACATGAATCAGTGGTAGTGAGTATGGGGTTTGCCATTTATATAACCACCACCTTCATGTATCTTAGTGTTCAACTGTAGAGTCCTTAGTGCTGTCCAAGTTTGGTTGTTTGAATGCAGACAAACTTTTATATATAACTAGGGAGAAAACCTCACACTCATTGACACTGATTGTGTTCTATAGTTGGGTAACAAGCAGGCAAATCACCAGCTCAGAGTATGCGTGCCAAGGACTCCAGAGAGGGAGAGATCAGTTGTTACTGAAGAAGCCTCATCAGACCTTATTTTTTCCCATGTCCAGGAAGCGAGAAAGCAGGCGGGTGTTTCTTACACAAAGGCTAAAAGTACATTTTTATTATGTGCCTCTTGTTGAAGAGCAACCAACCTCTTCCCTTATTGAGGTGAGTGACTTACAACTAGTAGTAGAAGAGGAGGAAGTCCTCCATTTTTTGCAATTGGATCTTGTCTGTGCAGTATTGAGTAAAACTTGCTTCTCTTTTGTCTGCCAAAATAGGGAGAGCCATGTGAGTTGGCTGCCTATCTTGGAAGAGCTGATCCGTGGTACGAGAGCAATATTAATTCCCTCTGTTACACGATTCCAAAGCTGGCCACCATGGTAGGAGAAAAGCCCTTCCTTCTGTATGTGTAGAAATAGCTATGAGATTTTCTGACCCATTCTTGAGATAGCAGAAGAAACCAGCAATATTTCCATCATGAAGTTGCTTCTCATCATCCCTTAATCAGAATCCTCAGCTTGTAATAGCCAACTTGACATGAGGGTTACATATAATCCTGCTTTCATCCTATGTGGGTGAAAGGCCACTCTTTATGTTTGGGTCATAGCCCTACCATTAACTGTCTTTTATATTTCATAAAGGTGTGGTTATCATTGTTGGTGTAATAATGGGGGCAGGGGAAGAAAGAAATATCTTACTTTCTAGTATTTTAGATGAGAGAGTCTATGTGATTCAGTTAAAGAATATTTTTCTTAATCATACTCCTATATTTATCAGCATGTTGCTAGAAATAGCAGATATAAATGGCATAGACTGATGTAATCATTTTTGATTCCATGCAGCTTTCCTCACCAAGCAAATCCACACTCTCTGAATTGTTCATTATTGATGTGATTGCATATTATGTGCGTCTGGGCTTACAGCCAGTTTTCTTCCAAGTCTATGCAGTGAAGGTCAGTAGTCTTGAAGGATGAAAATACTTATTATCAGTTTAAATAAAAATGATTACATTTCACCCAGTGAGGAAGGATTCTCTTGTCTTTCAGATTTTTTTTAATAATACTGCCTTGGACCCAGTTGAGGATATTTTCCTCACTGAATTAAGAATAAACTTTGAAGAGTTCAACACTTCCAAAGGTCAGTATTTCATTTCAAGATTTACTACCTATTGCGCTTTCAGTTTTATTCTCAAAACCTATAATCGTTCTTCCTCGACCAATATGTTAAAATACAATGTTCCTTTCATCTCAATCTAATGATCATGCTGTAGTCTTTTATATTTAAAAATAACCTCAGACAAGCTGAGCCTATTTAATGTTTTCTCCTCTGATTACATCTGAAGCACAACTCTTTGGCCTTTTTCCTCTCCTCAACAATATTTAGATAAAAGTTCACATGCCATTCCCCCGCCTCTCACATCAATTGCCCATTAAATTCAGAACAAACAAACAAAAATTTCAAGTAGAAGAGCACTGTGTGTCTCAATATTTAGTCTGTAAACTAACTGGAAAATTATCACTGTCTTAATTGCTTGAAAGCTATGTCTTTTTCTACTAGACAATTTACCAACAAAGAAGAAACCAACAATAGAATTTCCTGGTGCAGAACTTACATTATTATATAAAAAGGTAAGACACGTTATAAATCGTAGATAAAAGTGGGAAACTATATAGACTTTTAGGAATTGGAATTAAGTTCCAGCAAAATATTTCACTTACATCAATAACTTGAGTTCAGAATAGGAACTATTGAAAGTTATGTTTCAAATTTATGTAAAAAAGCAAGGTGACCTAATTATTTTATCTCACATTAGACTTAGAAGTTAGCTGAATGTAAATGCTTTATGTTCTTCAAAGACAACCATTAAGAAGAAAGCAGAGTAATTTCACTTATAGACTAGGACATTATAAAGAACAGAGAGATATCAAAATAGGGTTATGCAAAACATTCAGAAGAGATGGTTCACAAAGCACATTAGTACAAATGAAACCTTTTTAAAATATTAAAAGCACTGCATTTTTCACAAACCTTTGAAAGCTGCTCGATTTTCTGCTGGTATGTGTTCATGTGGAAGCAACACTTCTGAGATCTCCAACAAAGTGAAGTGGCCATAGTTGCGTGTGTAGCCAGTTTTTCAAACAGTCAGCTGGAGCTTGTGAAGAACGCTACTGCTTTAATGCTTTGAAGAGAAGTGTTCTTTTGATGCTGATGTGCTTTGTGAAGCACTGCTTTCAAACATTCTGCCCAGACTTATTCAGCACGAGAGGAAAAGTGTCTATCTATTCGATGGCTGAATAGCTCATTCATTTTATAAAGCATAAATGCAATTACCAGAATAAAACATTTCTCTTTAGGTTTTCCTGAGTAACCGTGAAAAGGATGAGATACTTTCTTTGCGATCTACAGGCCTTGTTATAAAAACTATTCCTTCACATGAATTTGAAGGTAAAAGTTATGGTGGGTCGAGATGAGAATATATGTGGTTTTATTTGTTGGTAGGGTCTCTAGATGAGAGTTTTGCAATTTTGAAGAAATGCAAAACATGTATTTTTCCCATTATTTCCGTATTTGCTTGATTGTTTAGAAGTAATATATCTCCAAGGAATAGGGCAGAAAAAAACTATCTTGATCAGAGGAATAAACTGTTTACATATTATCATGGAAGGGGATGATGGAATCATCATATTCATTAAAAAAATAAAAAATGGATAGAATTGGGTTGATTATGATATACAGTAAAGATGTATCATCCAGTAATAAATATGTGTCAATGAAGTCCATGCAAAACAGGCAGGAAAAATATTTCTATAGAATGTTTCCTATACATTTTTATTTTTTAAAAATCCAGTGTGTGTCTTCCTTACTGAATATAAAAACTCACATCTATAAAAACTGTTCAAAGATGGATTATCTTCTTACGGAGCTTCTCTGTTGCATTTGTAATGAAATTTATGATCACTTTCTTCGTAGAATTATAGATAATAAACTGGGCTATATAAACACATTTTACACTTAGCCTCAAGTCCCAAAGGCAATGTTGCATCACTTTATAATTTTATTTATTGAATTGATTTTTCTTCTTTCTGCTAGTTTTATCTTACTACTGTATGACCAATCTGTATCATTTATTTTTTAAAATATTTTTAATTTACTAGTACTGTATACTGTCCAGAGAATTCTAACTTTTGAATGATATAACAGTAGAACCAAATAGACTAAATTAGGATGTGACTATTACTACTGCTAGACATGTGAAGGGAAGGTCAGAACAAGGTCAGTACTCATTAGTTCATTTTTTTCCATTGTAGATCTAGTGTGCTTGACTGTAAATATTGATGAAGTCATAAAAACCTCAGGACGATCATATTCTGTAAGTGGTACTATCATTTTTCTGGAATAGAAGCCATAATGCTAATCAGTACTAGGGGAAACGTTAGGGGAGAGGTTTCTGGATTAGTTTGGCAAATCAGGAATTTGCAAAACTATTTCAAATGCAGTCTATTGCTAAATTGCTGTTTGTATTTGTTTGCTATAGGAGATGTTGCTTGATCAGAGTTTATAGAATTTCAGTTGGTTTGGTAATTTGCGCTTTTATTTTTTCCTTTTTTCACTATTCCTAAAAAAAATAAACTTTCTCTTCAACTGGTTAAAGTTTATGCCTATTAAATGTTTTATATCGATAAAATTATTAAAGCAAAAAAGCCCTCTGCTCCCTTCTCACAATCGTCTATAGAATATATAGCAGATAATTTAAATATTATAGTATAAAATGTAGTTCTTCCAAGAGTATTCAATGTATGGCTTTTGATTTTAAAAATCTTACCAGGTTATATGTTATTATTCAGAGAATATAACAAGCTGTTTTGCTGAAGCTCTTATATAGGCAATGATAAAAAAGAAAAATTAGCTAAGAACTGTTTATTTAATATATTATTGAGTGATATAAAGTAAATAGTTTCATTAAACCTTTAACAAGGACTATTTCCAGTCAAACTTCAGAATGTCTTGTATTTTCTGCCACATTAAAAAAAAAATCTGTTTTTAGGGAATGATGATGTTGCAGAAATGGTTAACTACCTTATGTCTAAAGTCCTTGCTTAATGATCAATCATTTTACAACCATTCAAAGTTATGACTGCCACAGAATAGGTGATATGATTTGTAAGGAACCCCTGGCCATCATAAATGACACTGCCCCTCCTCTGTGGTCATATGATAGCATGTTGCGCACCAGTCAATTTATGACTGGTTGTAATGTTCTGTGATCAGATGACCACACAATTCACAATGTTTTAACACACTTTCAAATGAATAGGTTCACTTAACAACCATGGCATTCACGTAATGACTGGAACAAAAAATTACTTCTGGTCACACGGGTGGCTTGACTTATGATCCAAATGACTTAAGATGGTATTTCTGGGCTCAATTATGGCTATATGTCAAGGACTACCTTTAATGCTAGAGCTCCAATCCATTAATGATTCCCTGAGCAAGACAATATTATTTTAAACTGAGGAAATAATCATAGTTTTTCTGTGTTACATCAGGTTATTTTTAATGAAGAACAGCTTTCTAAAACTGTATTTTATGATGTCAGACATTACTCATACAGTTTTCTGTGGTCCTAACACATGACTTATTTAGCTGTTTTGAGAAAATGCTTAAAAATGGAAAGCAATTCAATACACATCTTTATTTATTTGGCTATACAGTAGTTTGTCTGAAGTCCAATTTTTATAATCAGAACATCTTTCATTTTCTTTCAGTTAATGACAAATACTATACGAATGCGCGACATCAGTCTCAGAAGTACAGAACAAAGATCTTTTACTGTGTTCCTTGACAAGGATTCCAGGCGAGCCTATAAGAATGTTACTAGGTAGCCTTTTTTTAAATGAGCAATAATTATTGTTTCTTCTCGGTCAGTTTCTGAAGTATGAGAATGTACAGCAAATCACCCTAAAAACATTCTTATTTACTGTAAACTTTCAAAGTAATTAAAAATACTTTGGATATGTATGCTTAGCTGTTCTGATCAGACATTCTAGGCCCGTGATGGCGAACCTATGGCATGCGTGTCACAGGTGGCACAAGGAGCCATATCTGCGGGCACATGAGCCGTTGCCCTAGCTTAGCTCCTTTTCGGCTGGCCCTGCCCACGCCGCCCCTCCCCTCTCAGGGGTCTCCACGCGTCCTGTTTTGGATGCCAGGTAAGTACAGGGCTTGTGTGGAGGCTCTGAGAGGGTGTTTTCAGCCTCTGTGGGGGGAAGCCATTTTCACCCTCCCCAGGCTCCAAGAAAGCCTCTGGAGCCTGGGGAGGGTGAAAAAACGGGCCTACTGGCCCACCAGAAGTCGGGAAATGGGCTGTTTTCACCCTCCCCAGACTCCAAGAAAGCCTCTGGATCATGGGGAGGGCGAAAAACGGGCCTACTGGGTGGACTGGAAGTTAGGAAACCCATTTCTGGCCTCCGGGGGAGGCGGGAAGGCAGTTTTCGCTTCCCCAGGCTCCAAGAAAACCTCTGGAACCTGAGAAGGGCGAAAAACAGGCCTACCAGGCCCACTGGAATTCAGGAAACGGACCATTTCCTGTCTCGGGGGGGGGGCAGGGGAGGCCGTTTTCACCTCCCCAGGCTCCAAGAAAGCCTCTGGAGCCTGGGGAGGGTGAAAAATGGACCTACTGGAAGTTTGGAAACAGAGCGTTTCCAGCCTCCGGAGGCTTCAGGGAGGCTTGTAGGCCCAAAATGGCGCACGGTGGGGTCGTGCGTGCATGCACAGAGGAGGGTGGGGGGTTGCGCAGGGGGGTGAAGCATGTGGGCGGGCATTGAATTATGGGTATGGGCACACGTGTGTGCACTATTGTGCGCACATCTGCACTTTCGGCACCTGAGGGAAAAAAGGTTTGCCATCACTGTTCTAGACTATTGATTACAAAAATTATGTCCATTGCAAGTACAGGTAGTTCTCACTTACCAACTGCCTTGTTTAACAAGCATTTGAAGTTACAACAGTTGAAAGAAATCCAGCTTTGCATCCAGGTCTCACACTTATGCCCATCATAGCATCCCATGGCCATGCAATTGGCACTTGGGCACTTCACCATTGGTGCATAATTGTGTCTGTTACAGTGTCTCAGTCACATGATTTGCCAGAATTATAGAGAATGTTGAAGTGAAATTGCAAGACATGGTCATGTGATGCCTCACTTAACAATCATGGTGATATGCTTAATGCTGAAGGCAGAAATGAAGTCATAAGTCTGGCATGGTCACATGGCATTTTGCTTAGTGACTGCAGCGCTTAGTGACGTAATTGCCTGTCCCAATTTTAATCAGAAGGTGAGGCCTACCTGCATTAATGGGTATAAGACATCTTAAGTCATCTTACATAACTACAGGTCAGTGTTGACAAGTGCCTTCCTACACCAAATTCACTAGAAAAAATAATTGAAAACAATTGTAGCTAACTTATTCTAGCTAAGCGTTATCTAGTTTTTTTCTCAACTTCATCATCAAATATTATTATAAATTATAAATTATTGTGTACTTAGAATACATGGATTGCTAATTAAACAACATTCCCCAATTTTTAAATATGTGCACTCACAAAGGGATTTTTGAAATTAGAACTATGCTTGTATCTTACATATTTAGTAATTGAAACTGTATTGGGTTTTGTTTTTGTTTTTTGCAGTATTCAAGTGTTTCCCTGCCTAGAACCTAGCTACTGTTTGCAAAAATCAAGAACAAAACAGACCAACTTGCAAGAAGAAAAAGACAATGATATAGGACTGGCCAAATACTTACCTAAGTCTTTACTCTTACCCATCAATACTTTTGCAGGCATTATTCGATAAAGAAGCTGACAATCCCAACCTTTCAAAATCTTTTGTTGAGTTTCATTAGGAATTGTTCCAATGAAAGAGAGGTGTCAAGATGAAAAGAAACAAGTATTGCCAAAAGAACAAGACAGGGTTTTAGCCTGAATATCCCATCCAATATAGGAATGTTTTGTAGCTTTGTAATAGCATGTCAGGCGCAAGGAACAGAACAACTCCACAAATAAGCCAAAGCAGTTTATTTATTGTTGATCACCTGTTTACAAGAATCTTGCCAGACTGACTGCATTTCCTTGAGAACCGGGGAATAAGGGCTTCACTAGTCTGGCCTTTGTCAATTCCTGCCACAGACTGACATAGCACTATTGCATCTCTTTACTCCCCCCTGTCCTTTAACCAGTGATTCTACCACATTGCATGAGATAAAGGAAAATGAGCTCTGATGCAAAAGAAAATAAGGTATGAAATCTTTAAGCTACTATACTGTGTTTTCTTTGAATACAGCAGTTCTTTTTTAGCAGATGAAGAAAGAATGGCTTTCATTTTATCATGTGTATGGTAAATGTAATTAGATTCCTTACAGAGATTTAACTGAGTTAAATCTCAGGTGAGGTAGGTGTTGTCGTAAATTTATCACAGATAAGATAAACTTATTCTATAAAACCATAGATAGATAAGCTTTGTCCCAAAATTAAGAATTTAGATTCAATACAATATTTGCAATGTTTCTTTCATTAGAAAATAAGTGGAAGAATGTTAAACAAATGTGTGCATTTGTTACACAAATGTGTGCATTCTTATCATATAAGAGCCATGGTGGCGCAGTGGTCAGAATGCAATACTGCAGGCTATTTCTGTTGCCTGCCAGGTGGCTGCAGTTTGGCAGTTCGATTCTCACCGGCTCAAGGTAGACTCAGCCTTCCATCCTTCTGAGGTTGGTAAAATGAGGACCCAGATTGTTGGGGAAAATATGCTGACACTGTAAACCATTTAGAGAAGGCTGTAAAGCACTGTGAAGCAGTATATAAGTCTAAGTGCTATTGCTATAATGGTAGTCAAGGAAACAAGAAAAATTGTAAATTGTATAGTGACTGCCTTTATTTCTGATTGGCACCTTTTGCTTATCTATGAGCTATTCAGTACATTCAATACATTTCCAGGAAGCTAATGTTTATTTCGGCAAGTCTTGCATAGCATCTCTGCTTGCTTTGGCCATCTTGACCCCAATTGTCTCATATTGCAAGAAACCTAAATGTGTTACTTGAATGCTCTGTTGTTATTCATCCCTCTTTCTCACTTCATCCTAAAATAATATCTTTGTGACCTTCTATCCAATTGTTTTCCAACTTTATTGACATCTTCTTTCTGGCCCTGGAGTTACCTTAAGCCTGTTTCTCACTTAATCATGGGTCCCCTGGTTGTTGTTTTTTAAACATTTTATTCGGTTATAAGATAAGATACAAATACAAAAGTAAATAGGAAGGCGGGGAGGGGGAGAAGGGGGAAGAGAAGCTAGGGCTGGAAAAAAGAAAAACAAGCATTGACTTCAGCCTCCCTTTGTTGCAGTAAAATAAAACATTAACATCAAACCATAACTTTGCTTTTTCATAGTAATACAAATTAGCCATTTCTGTAAACATCTATGGGTCCCTTGGTTTTCATCTTGTTTTATGTCCTGTGATTTTCTGAGTCTCATTTCAGTTTCTTTTCCTTTGTTCTCCAGTCACATTCTGTGTCTAAATGTGATAAATATGTCTTTGAATCATCCCAAGTGAGTCCATGCAATTTTCTTGGTAATGTTACAAAATAGTTTGTCACTGGCTTCTTCAGGGCCTTACCTGCACCACCACACCTTTGCAGTTTTAATCTACTCTGGAATTCCCTAACAACCCCCTCATCTAAAAACTGACAGGGCCAACTGCTTAGCTCTTAATATCAGCCAGGCTCGGCTGGCTGCTGCCATCTACTTGTGATTTTATTGAGGTCTGTTACTATACAGATCTATTACCCAAATTGTGATAATATATAAAACACTATTTTGCTGCCCTAGTGATTTTGGGTGCTGTAATTTTATGAAATGCAGATAACCCTACCTGAATCAGGTTGCTGAAGAGTGCTTTGATTGTGAAGTCAACAGTAGGTGACTATCCTGAGGCACAGGTATTATAAATGAAGGGATCATTCCTATATATGATGAACAGGAGGATTAAATGATCAAAGTTGAATAGAGTTCAGGAGTATGTTCCTGCCTCCTACAGTATTCTTAAAATATTCTGTTTTTCATTTTGCTTACTGGCCCTCATTGGGTCTTCAGGATAGTTTAGGAAATAATACTACTGGTAAAATGAAATGACAAAAATAAAAATTATAATAAAGTATGAATATCACAAAGGGAGAAAATAATCATTTTAGGGATATTACAAAAGTTTATCTGCTTTCTGCAGCCACTGCTATTACATTTTTTATGTTGCTTTCTATTCACACCTGATTTAGCTATTAATGCACACTCTCCCTATATATAATATGAATAGTTTACATGAGAGGAACAGACTGCAAGTTTTATGCAGCATGATGTTCAGAGTTCTCAAAAGCAGCCTTTATACAGTTTTGTCTTTCTGTTTTTGTAAGTAATGGATAGGTATGGCAATAGGGCTCCTTTCAATTGCTTAATCATTGTAAATAGACAAAACCTGGAATATGGAAGGGATCACATTCAACAGGGCAATAATACAAATATATTAGGTTGAGCAATGGCTGATGGAAAAGCAGATAATATAAAACTAATATTTTCATAGCTGCTATGAAGATCTATCTATTTTTAAGAAATAAAAGATAGAATTTAAAGCTTGTATTAAAGGGTTTCCTAAACATGGTGCTGCAGCTAAATGTTTACAGCCCAAAAGTTATTAGATTGTTTTGGCTATTGAGTTATTTCTGTATTAAATGGAGATGTACATTGTGTAAATACATTATAAATTATTTGTATAGTTATAACATCTGCTGGAAAGTGGCAGTCTTTAATTTCATTAAATTACTTTTTAAAAAGTTTAACACTATGTTTTTCCTGTCATTTTTCTTCCTTAGACAATTGGAGGTTATAAATTATTGCAGTATATAAATATAACTACCAGTGAATTGAGATATAATGATCCAATATTACTCCCAGAGTTATTAGAATTTGGGTGGAGGGAGGGAGGGAGGGAGGGAGGGAGGGAGGGAAGGAAGGAAGGAAGGAAGGATCACATGGATAAATCCTTCATTTAAGACAAAGTAGCAGAATCTTTAGCAAAGCTAATATTTTTTCACTTTATTATGCAATGAAATATAGTTTTGTGGGATTTTTTTTCTCTAAAGAATTCAGTAGTTACATCAATTCAAAATAAAAGTAAACTGCACTAGTGAATAAACATATCGCTTCCATCAAAAATATTTGGGACCTTGGAATGTTGACAAGATTGCAAGACATTTTCATTCTAAAATAGGAACTGTGATTTTAGAAGATGAGCTTTTAAATCCGTTTTAAAATGGTAATAATCCCTATCAATTATGTTTAATTTCAATTTATATATTCACAGGTGGCTGGTTGTGACAGTATAATGAGCCTAATATTGTACTTGATCGGCTCCATTTGAGCTGAGATATGATATCCTTGGGAAACTTGGCAAGGGCTCCTCATTATGGTGCCATGTTTTGTTACTGTTCTAAGATTTTGAAACTTTTGAGTTTCACAGTAAAACCTTTGTCCTACTTTGTTGCTTGTTATGCATGCTCATTTACATTTCTACTGATTTGAATGACAGTTACATGTAAGTTAACTGCTCTGAGAAAAATTGATCATGGTTGCAGGATAGCCGAATTGCAAGATACATGTTTAGTAAAACAAATCCTTAGAAGGGGCAATACAGTTGCACAATAACGGTAAACGTTAGAAGAAGCACTGTGACACAGGATAAAAGTACGTGAATATTAGGAGGTGACAACATATTACAGGATAAGAGAAAATTAGTAGAGGTAATGTATTACAGGATAAAGCAAGTTTTATCTTATAGGAAATGGAAGCAAAAACAGAAACTGAAGATTTTCGCTTCTCTGCCCATTTCAAGTCTTTTTCTTTCCAACGCGTCCCTATTTGTATTCCCAACGAGCAAGAATTTGAAGTTCTTTAAGAGCAAGGGGCGCTTACTTTTGGAGTGAGCCCCGTAAACTATACTATATTTCAAATCCCGAGAACAACTACGCGACCATCGGAGGGAAGACTTTGCAAAGGGGAAGAAAAAGCGACAGGCGGAAGGAAGGCAAAGCTGGTCTCCGGCGCCTGAGCTGTGAAGGAAGGCGGACAACGTGGCCGGGCGCCTTTTCGTACTTCCCAGAATGATTCCTCGTATCCTAGCAACGGTTTGTCCCTCCCCCTTCCGACGGAGGATGAGGGAGCGTTCCAGCAGCTGGGCAGAGGCAGCAGGTGTACACCGCTCTGACAGGTACACCAGCGCATGCGCAGTCAGCGCGCTCGGGACCGCAGGCCGCCTAGAGTAGCGGAAGAAGCCGATTGCCCGTTGCTTTCAGGTAGGGGAGGCCCCGTGTCGGCTGCTGGAGTTCAGCGCCGGAGAGGCAGGCGGGCGGCCGCACAAGTTGCCATGGCAACGTCTCCAAGGTGCGGGGCCGAGGAGGGGAGTCCCCCGCGAGCAAGGAGATGAGGCGCGTGGTGGTGGGGGAAGGGGCCGCGAGGCTGCCGTTGCGGCTGGTGCTGAACCGGGTGGAGGGCCGGGTTTCCAAGGGGGCTCCTTCACTCACGGGCATAATAAAGGGTCTCATGGGCCACGAATGACCGGAACTAGCATCAACAATCAGTATTCCACGGCCTCGATTTGCACAAACAAGGAGAAAATGGGCGGACTGTTATCCAGATATGCAACCGTCCTATCGCAGTGATTCTCAAAGCCATTTAAGTTTTTTCCTAAAAAGACGAAAGGCAATATTATTGCCATTAGAATAGAATAGATGGTTGTTAATATACAGCAAGGACTATTTTAAATGGTTGGATAGACAAGGCTTTCTAACAGAATGCCCCTCGCTTTAAACATATCATTCTCTCAAATATCCTTTTTGTGTGTGTATATATATATATCTATATGTGTTTGTGTGTGTATGTGTACCAAAAGTGACACACGGTTAAATTTTACATAGGCGCTAATACTGCCTTCATAAAATGAGTGGAGGCTATGGTTTTTATGTATAATGGCCCAACTGGAGCTACAATTGGAATCTGGTTATTTGCGGGATTATCAGTCTCATTCTGTAAATTCCAGCAGGGTTGACATCCTCCAGATCCTGGACATCCTTAGATGATGTCATCTGATGTGACCCAAGAGGCCTGTTTTCTCTGCCACAGCATTTGCCTTATGGAGCCCCCCCTGCCCCCCCCCCGCAATTTGGTTGGCTACAACATGGTCACCTTTAACAAGATCATCTTTTTTAAAAAAAAAATTTTTTTTTTAATTTGATTTATATGCCGCCCTTCTCCGGAGACTACTTGCTCCTCAACAGGCTGATCGAGGATGGTATATGAGTGTGTGGCAACTATTATGAGTTGTTATCTATCTGGCACTCAAACAGCATGTTTTATTATCTTTATTATGTTACCTTTTACCATTATGTTTTTAATCTTTGTTAGTTGCTCAAAGTCACCGGGCAGATATAAACACTGAAAAATAAGTCCATCCATCTATTTACCTACACTGCAAAAATCCAGAGGATGCTGGGAGGTGACTACAGAAAACATTAGCACTGGTCTTCTGGACTTTTACAGCCCAGCTATGCAACTTTTAGTTCTTATATTTATAAGAACATAGATCCAACTTAATCCAACATTTTCTTAAAGCAATAGCCATCTGGCAGTCCATAAATAAAAGATAATGACAGACCCACTCCAATTGTTATCCCATAACTGATATTTGGAGACTTACTATATTTAATCTATAGACAACATTCTATCTTCAAGACAGATAACTTGTAAGACCAGTTCTCAGTGATTTTTTTTCAATCTTTAAATCAATCCAAATTAGTGACTGTTGTCATATTTTGCACTAATGAATTACAGACATTATGATGCACAGCAGAAGTGCTTTCTTCTACTTGTTTTAAGTCTCCTTCTAATCAGGTTTATTGGATGACCCTAGTCCTGGTGTTCTTAGAGGAGGAGATAAAATCATATCCTTGTTCAGCTTTCTGAGCATTATTTTCTACATAGTTACATTGAATGATGTTTGATTGGTTATTCAAACAATTTGAAGAGAGTCTTCTGGAACTCTTCTCAATTATGTTTGGTTCAATTTTCTTTGCAAATATGGCCATCTTACTGTTTCCTCCTAATTATCAGTATTTGTAAAACACTCATTTCAGTTGCACTTTTTACTTCCTTATCCATGTACTGCAGTCCTATTTTTACTTTCTGTTTATAACTAGTTTATAAGCAGGCAGTTTCTTTCATCCCATGATTATTGCTATGTTTATTCAAAAGCTTTTGATGAGACACTCACAAAATACAAACAATTTCTAATAAGTACATCACATGAAACCACAAAGAAAAGTTGTGCCTATGAACACTTAACTGTTTCACAATCCTCCTATAGATGTAAATATAGTTTCTGAAAACAAAGTTGTTCATATTGTCTGCTCTTTCCTACTTGAAGAGTGGTTTTGTTACACCTACCTTACAGCTCTCACTATGTTTTCTTTACAGTTCAATATTTGTTACTAGACAAAGACTTTTATTGTTTTCCTCTACAAAGGAAACAAGTCATTTTTCTGTTCTGATTCATGTGATCCTGTGTGAGTAGAAGCTTCTGATATTACCTGTTCTCTAGTTGGGGTAAAATTATATAAGATTTCCAGCACGCTACAGTGCAATTGACTCTGCACTCACCCAGCTCCATTTAGTTCTGAAACAGGAATTACATCTTCATGTTTGTTGTTTGAAGGAGTCTTTTAAGAAGGACTTCTGGCATTTTTATTATACCATTTTCTAAGGCATGGCATTAAAGAAGTATTGTAGCAGATGCAGAATAATGCTGTAAATAGTAATGCTTTTTAAAAACAGATTTTTACAAAACTCTGAATTGATTTCCATTCACATAGGATCGACAGGCATCTGACACTTTTTATCATGGATTTACAGTATAAGGTCTCAACCAGCATCTTTTTTTTTTAAATTAGATTTATATGCCACCCTTCTCCAGAGACTCAGGGCAGCTTACAATGCGTTAAGCAATAGCCTTCATTACTTTTGTATATTTTATACAAAGCTTATTGCCCCCACAAACTGGGTCCTCAATTTACCTACCATAGAAAGGATGGAAGGCTGAGTCAACCTTGAGTTGACTCAGGATGGAAGGATGGAAGGCTGAGTCAATCTTCTCTTTCTATCCCACTAGACATTGTAAAATGCTTCATTCTTAAGGTTACCATAAAGGTAGTGGAAAAACTTTCAGATTTGAATTTGAAATGCAACAACAGGATCATGGTAATGTTTTGAGCTGGAAAAAATACTTTTGAGCTTAAAACATTTTGTTTTGTACTAAAATTTTCCAAAATGATGGATACAGCCAATTTGGAAAGAAAACCGCTGTTTCACACTCAAATCAACTGATTTGTGTATTACAAATTCACTTTCAAAACATTTTGTAAAACTGTAATTTTAATATTACAGTTCAATTTCCTATTTCTTATTCAATTTACTGATTGATATGGAAGTTTGGTGTTATTTATATTTGATTTGATTCTAGAATCCTAATTCTGTGCTAATGCTAAAGCTAATGCTAATCAAAAATTTGAAATATGTGTTTAATAATGTTATCTCTAATTATTGCTTTATTTTTTTTGTTTCCATAATAATACAAGCTAGTCCGAAGTGTTTTATTTTTGTCTCTTTCTCCAGTCCTAGCTTCTAAAATATATCTCATTTAATGAAATAAATTCAGTAACTCAATTCTTAAAATTATTTTAAAATGTGTCTATCAAAAAAGTGCTATTGTATCTGTTCAGTACTCCATGATATGAGTTTATATACTATATATAGCAAATACAATGTTTCTCATTAATTGCACTGGATCCCAATACTTTGATTAACAACACTTTCCAGCATAAATGGTAACATTTTTCCTCTAAAAATAATTTTTGCTTTATGGGACATATATTAAAAATTTTGGAATATTGTTTAGTTTTCACATTCTGAATCATTTCTTTAACAATACTATTGGTGACTGATGCCACACTTTTATACATCATAATATTATATTTTAAATTTACACACACACACACACACACACACACACACACTGTTTTGGGTCTTTAGCTTTTTTTGTTATTTTTGAAAAAGGATTTTGTTGCAATCCTGTATGTAAGAATCCCTTTGAATTTTAAAAATTAGTTAACATTTTATATTATATAATCTTATATAAGAAAGAAATGTCATTTATTTTACTTTGAAAAAGGCTTAGAATAAATGTAATCCTAATCAAATTGAGACATGTAATTCTGCTTATCTACAGTACTCTGAAATAAGCATCAATAAATTAAATGGGCCTGGTAAGTGTATAGAGGATTATAGTTTAAAATATCAACACATTAAAAAAGGTATTTTCTTGATTCAGAACTTAGGTTTTTCTTTTTATGAATTCCTTAAAAATATATCTTATAAACAATGTTTTTCTGTGACAAACCAGTTATGATGTTATTGCTATTGTATTTATAGTTGCACTACAGGTTTGATTAGTGATTTGCAGTCATACCAAATTAAGAAACTTCAACTTATTTGTCCTATTTTATGGTGTACTGATAAATCTGTCTTTGCTTTGTTAATTTGCAGGGCAAAGGTGGGAACACAGACTGCTTCTGAAGCCATGAGTACAAACAACCAATGGGATGTAAACAAAGCACTTACTCTTGCTAGTCTTTTCCATTTTCTTTATGGTGCAGGAAATGCTTGTGCAATCCCATTTTTAACTCTCTACTTTCGGCAGCTTGGGCTGACTGCACCTCTAGTAGGGATTATAATAGGACTCAAACATTTAATCACTTCTCTTTGGGCCCCACTATGTTCTTACCTATCAAAAACCCACAATAAAAGGAAAGTATTTATTAGTGGGTCATTATTTTGCTCAGTTGGAACAGCTTTGCTACTTACACTCATCCCACCAGTGAGCAAAGATATTATCTATAAATATTGCAACATGAGCCAGCATCCCACTAAACAACTGACTACAACGCAAGTGCCTGATATAAATATGAACCACCTGAGTGCAATGAATGGTAACTCTTTTGCCGATAACAAAATATGGTCTACAGAATCACTTGGAATGATCTCAAAGGACCAAGAGTCTACGAGAAAACCAACAGTAATGTATACCTCATTCAAAATAAAAAGTATAAAAACTCCCATAATAAACCAAGGTGGCAATAAGGTTGATATAAAGCCACAGCAATTCATCGATGCTTCTTCTAGTGTGACATCTGGTATTTCTGGGGAAGCTGTTGTTCCAGCAGAACAAAATTTGGAAAAAACTACTGTGAATGTGCCTTTGAAAGGAACTGCTGGCATCGTGACTAACAAAGAAAATGCTGACAAAAATGACTCAAGAAGAAATAGTAACTTCATACTTTACACAATCCAATTACCTGTTACAGAGGTACCTTATGTACTGAAAAATGTATCAGGGCGCAGGGAAAGAGCACAAGATGTAAGCTCTCCGTTACTTCAGGGTACTGACTTCTTGGACAGTGAGCATCAGGTCTTCCTTATGGTGTTAGGTTCTGTTGTCCTTTGGGAGCTGCTGGCCGGACCTCTTGAGTGGATGGTTGATGACAGTCTCTATGAATACCTTGACTTTGTGGATGCTGCTGACAGATATGAGAACCTTTGGATCTGGAGCTACTTAGGAGCATCTCTGGGTGTCTGCAGCACCGCAATATTTGTGGACCAACTGAGTTGCTTTTTGAGTAATAATATTCCACGTTTTGCAGTGCATTTCTATGGCTATGCCTTGTTCATGACACTGACGTTACTTGTCAGTACCTTCTTTCCCATTTATGTGTCAGAAAAAAATGAACATGTCAATAAAACAGCTAAAGCTTTGAACCTCATTGGGAGTGACGGTCGAACCATCCTGTGTGCTGTCACTATCTTCCTCACAGGAGCTATTGGGTCAACTGTGCAGAACTTTCTTTTCTGGCAAATGCAAGACCAAGGCAGTCATGAATTATTCATGGGCCTCTCGGTGACTATTGGACTAATTGCTGAAATCCTGCTCTATATCTTCAAAAGCAAACTGCTGAAGGCTCTCTCTGTTGGTGGCACAGTTGCCTTGGGATTAAGTTGCCTGGCAGCACAACTGCTCTACTATTCTTTCCTCTGGAATTCCTGGGCTGTGCTGCCAATCCAGGTCTTCTGCGCCTTCAGCAATGGTGCGTTATGGTGGGCAGTGAACATGCTGACAGACGACGTTGCCACTCCTGGCACAGAAAGGTCTCTGCACTTGGTCCTTCAAGGCCTCTCTCATGGATGTGGAGCCAGTTTAGGCAGTTTTGCAGGAGGGTTTGTTGTGAACAGCTTTGGTTTAGCAATGCTCTACAGAGCATGTTCCATTACCTTAATATTATGGCTAGTTTTGTTCTTGGTTGTTCAATCTAAATTACCACGACAGAAAAGGATTAATTATTCCCGTCTCTTAGCTGCGGATTCTAGTGATATGAGTGATTCTGATTATGATGAAGAGAAAGAAAGAGACTGGCTTGTAAAAGCTATGAAAGATGACAACTTTACTAGGAATTGGTAACTGATACTGGATTTCAACAGTCACTTCATCAGAAAGTAGACTACGGCGAATTAGGGTGAAGTTTTTAGAAATAATCCATACCGGATCTGTATTGGCAGTTGATTTTATGATGTACATATTTGCTCAGGAAATTATTATAAAGATTTTATAAAGATTTTATTTTCTTAAGATTAATTTATTGTACATATTTATAGCAAGTCTGCTTTTCTAAAATGTTTATTTTCAAAACTAAGGAAAGGGGGCTTTCAACAGAAATACTGTGGAGTTTGTTTTTCCCTTTATGAGAATTGGCTTTATGGAGACATTTTTTAAAATACAGAATTCTTGCATAAAATGCTTCCCTTCTTTTAATCACAATTAGTTACTTTAAAAATGTTCTGCTTGCTTTTAGTTTTTAAAATTAAAGGTCATTACAGATATTTCAGTATTTTGAAAACTGAGCTGAAATTCTAGGACACCATCTAATTCTTTAGAATGGTATTTTTCTTAAATCTACAAGATACATTTGATCTAATGTTTAAAATGTTAATATATTATAATATCTTTTCCCAATAGTTGAAATATGACCATAAAACCCTCACAACCTATACATTAGGGGTTATAAATTAGAATGGTCACTTATTTCCTGTCCAAATGGAAAACAAACATGCATAGCATTTGCACATGGAAATTTATATTTATACATTGTAAATCTAGAGATAAATGGAAATATATATATCACCATAATGAAGGAGCCTGTATAATGAAGGAGTATTAGGTGCTGATGATTTTAGCTGCTACTTTCCCTTTTTGTTGTCTTTTAAACCAGATTTGGCCTTCAAATAGGAGATTCTTCTCTATAAAATGTGTTCACACAAGCAATTTACACATGGGTTTAACATTCTATATTGCATTAATAATATTTAGAAAATTCTCATGTTTCTATGTATCTTCAGGATATATGGAAAAGATTATTTTGATTTTTTCCTGTATGTTTTATTCTTCCAGTATAAAATAGAATCTTTTGTAAGTATCAGAGAGTTTGTCTAAATACACAGCTGTAATACAATCTGGTTTAAGAGATTTCTTTGTTCAGAACAAAAAGGCAATAATAACAAACTGCTTTGAGGGCTATGGTCTTACAGTAAAGTACCTGATACTCGACAAGCTGTTTATTTAGAAAATGCACTATTAGCAATAATTGCCTTTGTATGTACAATTACTGAAGAATGGACTAAAGTTTCAGAAGAATGTTGTAAGAATCATGGAAAAAATAATATTTCCAATTTCATGGTAGAAATAAATTCACATGCTATCTCCACCAGTTTTGCTCCATTTGGCAGTTAATATTAAGCATCAGCTCACTCTATTTTTCCAATAAAAACTGTTGCTGCTAACAAGTTGCCTTTTCATTGGAAGAAGTTTGGCTTCTCATTACAACAAAATAAAAATCCATCCGTAGATCTTGGGAATGGAAATTGTTTGGGTGATTTTACAGATACTTTTATTGTTTTATTTAAAATCTTACCTATTTAGCAAAAGAACATAACTTGGAAGATTAGAAATAAATAAAGGAGTTCCATTTTTGGAATCTGCAATGTCATAACTTACAGAGTTTAAACTGATCAATCTACAGATTGGTAGGTACTATAGGTCTACCTCCTTTTGCCATTCTCAGCTATTTTTTTAAATAAGGTGCTTATCATGATTTCAAATTGAAAATTCACCCAATTCCATATGTATGTATTATCAAGCAATTTTAAATAAATGTTCGTGTGCATGGTATGCATAAATATTGCATATTTATACTTAGCTAAGAAAATCGTATTAGTGCATTCTATATTTATAAAATATACTACTATACTTCTAAGACTCATCACTGGAGGTCTGAATGCTGGTGCTAGGGAAAGAGATAGAGGTAATCCTCAATTTATGACCACAATTGAGCCCAAAATTTATGTTGCTAAACAAAGGAGATGTTAAGTAAGTTTTGCCCCATTTCTTGCCATAGTTGTTAAATTAATCACTGCAGTTCTTAAGTTAGTAACATAGTAGTTAAGTGAATTTGGCTTCCCCACTGTTCCTTTTTATAACTTGGCACCATATTTTTTGAACATTACACACCCTTCACAGACAAACTTATTCACAGTGCAAACTTTGAAGGACTGTTTCACCTTGATGTTTCATTTGAAGCACCCCTTTGAATATGCTTGTCAAACAATGTTCCACTGTATTGTATTTCTTTTGTGTTGCTTTAGGGTCTTTAGCATTTCTAGCAGGTAAAATATCTGTGCCTATTTCCATTCCAGATTAGACACTTTTATGCATGCAGAGAGTCTCTCTTGGCTATAGAACTGCTGTGTGAAGTCTTGAGATGACACAAAGTACCTTTTCATGCAGAATTGCATCATCTCCTCAACAAACAGTATCACCTCCATAGTGTGAAGCATCTTATTTAGGCAAAGTAATGATCCAAGAGAGAGAGAGAGAGAACTTTCCTGGAAAATCTTGACATTCCAACCTGATTCTGCCTAATTGCATCAATTTTTGTGTAAAACAAAGCAATCTCATAATGTGCCATAAGTTTGCTAGTCATGCCAATAACAAAACATTCAGCATTGCTCGCCAAGAACTGATAATAAAACATATACCGCTTGACTGACAAACATTATTTAAAAGCATTTTTATGTAATTTGCAGACAAATCTCACAAAATCCAGTAACCTAAGGATTTTCTTTGTATAAAAAGCCATCATTCCATGTATATAAATAAATCCATTCATTTATAAATAATAAAAAGGATCCATTTTTCTGCTTAAAAGGAGAGTATTACTTTACACTGATCCCAATCTTATAAATATATTCTGTTTTGTATGTCAATGACAGGCAGTATGCTAGAAATTGGTTTTATTTTAGGCAAAGCCAGCTATGTAATCTGGGGCCAGTCTCTCTCCTCTCTCTTCTCTCTCTCAGCCCCAGGAAGGAAACAATGGAAAAGTTACTTCCAAAATCTTGCCAAGAAAACTAGAGACTTCTTGAGACAATCCAACACTGAATCAAAGACACACATATATACAAAACCCCACCTGCCTATTATCTGAATATAATGCAGATGTTAATTTTGAATTGCAGAGAAACTTTGATTCTTAAATTACGCTGCCATAATTAATGTAATAAACTCATTGCATCTTCTTCTGATATGCTCTTTGTAACCCTAAAGATGCCTTCTGAAATCTCTGAGCATTGACTTGTTTTATTATTGATGAGCCTAAATATGCCTTTCACATACATTCACTTGGTAGGGTGTCTCAAAGCAATCAAAAAGTCTATGGTTTGCTTAAAATTTCAGTTTGCCAGGTACCAGATGTCTCAATATATTCAAGAGAAATATATTAACAAAAAAAAAAAAAGACTAGGAGAGATGCTGCTCATAATTTGTTCTGAAAATACATGAATCAATCTGACTTTTTCCAAACTATTTGCTATACTCAGCAAAATAAATTTGCTGAGAAGAAACTTAGTGGTGAATTTGTGATGAAGTATATGCCTGACATATTTTTAACTGCATATTTTTCCCAATTCTGCTTTTAGCAAATAGGTCACATTCTCTTTTTCTATGGAGCAGGTGACAGCAACAATATTATTGGTTCTCCTTCTCTAACTCCTCTTCCAATATTGTCCATAATTATATTGAATTTTAAAATATCAAAATGGGGTTTTTCAATGAATGACTGTTGATCAAAGCTATAATCAGGATGCAACTATGAAATGGCGGATCCAATGTCCCTTTAAGCTGTTTTTCTGCTAGTTCTACTTATTACTTCTTAACTGATGGTAAGAGAGTGGTTAATCAGGCAATTCCCACCTGGTTCACATAAGGCTAAAAATCTGAAATTTCATGAAAAAAAATATCCTTTCTGTTCACAGGAGCTTCTGTTTCTGAAAAAGTGATTCATATTTGCCTATTTTTTTATTTAAATACTCATTATTGTCTTTCCTATTCATAATGGGGTTATAAATATAAGATGACACAATGTTGAAAATTCTAGGCAATGCTTCATTCAATGAATGAGTCATTTTCATAGCTTGGAACATTTCTTCATTTTACATATATAGTACAGATGCAATGCCATCTTAATTGCAATTTATTTACGTAATTACAACAATCCCTTAATTAAGAAACTTATGCAGAGCATGATTTCCGGAATTCTTTCCAAACCTTTGTGATTAAGAGGGATCAAGGAGGAATATTTATACTTGGAGGAGTTAATGGTATTCTGAGCTTTAGTCTTACTGCCACTCCCATAGGGAAGTATTGGAAAAAAATTAGCTGGAATATTTTTCTCCATAGTTTCCAGTTGGATATGATTTTTAATTTGCTGGCTTCTCCCTCCAAAGCGTATATGTTCAGTTTTTGAAGAATTATTCTAATTTTGGACAGATCAAATTCTGAGTCCCTTACCCTGTCAATAGTACCAACTCCCAGTTTCGATAGCTGGTTGTTGTTTTTTAGCAAAACATCTTTGGTATAATCTTTTGTTTTGGAGGTAGGTTTATTTGTTTGTTTGTTTAATTCAAAAAGCTTTATTGAGGTCTTTGACCAGTCTTGACAGTAAAAGAGTACAGTAGAAAGAGTGACAGCTTAATACAGCAGCTAGTTATTAAAATAATGATAGGGCAATAAAATAGTGTATCTAATTAAAAAATTTGCACAGTAGTGTAACTTGGTGAAAATATTTGGCCACCTGATATATGAGTGTAGGGTTAGCGTCCCTTAAAAAATAATAAACATAAAATTTATCTGCATGGCTCTCATATTTGGGAATGATTGGGGCAATCAGAGGACATCTTGGGGCATCATAGAAAGGGTACCAGATGAGAACTATTCTCAAGTTTTCTTTACTCACATTATATACTACAGGATAGGCTATAGAAAGCCATGCCTCTTTGTGAATCTGCATAAAAACCCACACATACATTGTCTATGGAGATTCTCAGTCATCCAGGTCATGGTTGTCCCAAAGATGCTTTTTCAAGAACTGAAGAAGCTTCTTGGATGAGAAGCGAAACGTCTTCAAAGAAAAAACAGAAAGTCCAGTTGCCTCCAGAAAAAAAGTACCTTTGGGCGAAACATACATTTTGCTCTAATAGTTGATAAGTAGAAGTTAAGAAACATACAGTCTTAAAAACCAGGAGGGAACTTTGGGGAGAAGAAGGAAAATGTTCATAGGGAAAGTGTAATAGCTGGCAAGCTAAGATGACTCTAGTTAGTATTGGTAGTTGAAGAGATGTTACTGGTTTTGATTAATAGCAGTATTGGCTGGTAACTTGAGATCAACAAAGAAGAGATATACTGCTGAAAAGGTGCAGGTTTGAGGAGAGGCTGAGTTAGGCAACATTCTCAAAAGTGGAGCATGAAACAACCCTTAGAAGAATGCTGAACATAGGGGTCTAATATGGGACAGATTCTGTCCAGCACAGAGGACTCTGGGGAAGCCAAAAGACCAGAAGAGGAGCGACCAACTTCTGTTTTCCCACTGTTAGGCAAGAACAGGCTCCCAGAGGGAAAAAGTACTCAGTAAGTTATTCAAACAGGAATAGTCTCATTAGAAATAGACAAGTATGTATTCAGGTGACTACATTAGAAAACCTTTAAGCTACACAATTTCCAGTAAAGGAAAAATAATATTTTATAGTACATTTTAAATCTAAAGCCACGGCTTCATTCCAGATCAAAATATGGGAGTATCCAGGGCTGGCTCACCCAGTAAACAATTTTGCTAAAGAAAATTTCTCAGATTGAAAGTATTTGTTTTAATAAAGTGGATAACACTCTCAAGAGGTCTTTTGCATTGTTTTTCACCAAAATGGATAAAAAGTATGAAACCACTATTATCACATTCAGCAATCAACTTTAAATTCCTTGTTCACCTAAAATAATTATTATTATTTTACCACACACTTTCTCTAAATCAACACATATGCAACAGACTTTCTCATACATTTCTCCATTACATGCTGAAAATCAAAGTTCTGTTCTACACACTCTCTACTTGGTGCAACGTTATACTGCACTTTTGCTCACAAGGTAGCTAAGTAAGTATCTGGGCTCAGGAAATGTCAGTTAAGGAAATGTTAAGGAGTTAGCACCAGGATGTGACTATGACTATCTTAGAGGACAAATCCCAATTCACAACTGACCAGAAATGATAGGCTTGAACATTGAACCAAAGTACTCTCAAAAACATAAACATCCATGGTAGATCAGTTCGTGCCATCATCTATTCCATCATTCAACCCCCATGTTGTCTAGTGGAATTCCCTACTGGAAAATCCATTAGGAGAACATGAGCTTAGTCACTTTCTCCTGCTTCCTTCCCAATCAGGTATCTTACTGATGTTTAGAGGCATGTTTCCTTGGATACTAGGATAATAGATAGGAATAATCTTAATATTTGTTCATATCTCTTTTTAATGTCTTCTAATCTGATGGCCACTGCTAGAGAATTAAGTAATTAATTCCCCAATTTAATCATGCCCATGGAAACTGGATTATCTTGATACTCAGGCTGAGCATTTCTGGATCTGACTAAAAGTTCTCCAGTCCACAGTAGCATTGGCCAAAAGGCTTATACTTATCATTTTTTTATGTGAATTCAGCATATAAAATGATGACACAAAGTGAATGGGGACATCATTTCTAGGACATTCGTGGATTTTTATTTATTTTTGTGGGTGCTTTCTGGATTTTTAAAAAATTATTTTGGAAATTATGTTAACTGTATCCAGGGACTTACACTGACATTTTTTGAGGTTTCAAACGGCACAAAATCATGCTACCAGTTTTTAACCACTAAGGTAAGAAGAGATAGACAGACATGGGGGGTGGGGTAGGGAGGGAAGGAGTTGTGAAAGAAAGCCCTTTAGAGAAGCAGAGGATTCTGGGATATCCATTCTTGTCCTAGAGAAAGACCACAAGCATCAATCTTTCCCAATTATACAACTTTACAATCGATGTTAAGAAATATTTCATAATTATCACAGTATAAAAAGTGCTTTAGCCGTTATAACTTCTGAAAATTTAACTGTATGAAGTGTGAAGAAAAATACTTTTGACTGTTATGAATCTTCTACCATTCACTGGTTAACATTTTAACAGTCTTTCTCTGCCTGAAGAAACAGTAGAAATTAGTTTTATATAACACAAACTAGGAGTTACATCAAAAATTTTGGGGAACAGCAACCAAAGGATGGGGTGGGGGTCGGGAGACTGCTGGGGCATATTGTTCATTCAAAAACATGTTTTTCACTCAGCACTGTAAACTTTCATTAAACCTATGTTTTTTGCAGCTGAGCTGCAATTTATATTTATTGATAATCATATGTCAAGCTCCAGGGAAAACCAGAGATTCAGGCAATTTAAATGAGTATATTTATTGCACATTCTCTACAAGAATTTGACCAACTAGCGGTCAAGGGAAATGAGTGGGAGATAAGAAAGGCATTCAAGGTTGGCTGGACTTAGCTCTTTTGAGGGAGTGTCGTATGATGTGTTTGACCCCTCCCTTGGGCTCAGCCTGGTCATCTCCTATATCATAGTTACATTTAATCATTTTGTGCCAATTAACAGAAAAGGTAAAACATATCCCCAAAACAAGATCAATACACTTCAGTTAACAGCTCTGTTATCTAGCGTGTATCGTGATAGGATTGTTCCCTAATTAACTAAATAAAGTCCTTGGAAAAATAAATAAACCATACTATAATCTTTATAGATTATCGAATTTTCCAATGAAATAACTACATATTAGAAATAAAAATTTTTTAAAGGTTTACTCATGGATCAATTGAGACTTCCTGTGCATTCAAATATGATTTTAGGGAAGCAGTGGTGCAAGTCACAATATGTGGTTTTCTGGTTAAATTTTGCAGCTTGAATAACTGAGCCGTTATACACTATTGCATGGTGATAACAGAATGTCTTCTGAGCTTCAGTGCTATAAAATTCTGAATGTGTTCTTTCAAATTCAATGCCATAGTAAAACCTTCAGTATAATTTAGAAGATCCAGTGCAGTTTTACTTTTTGGTTCAATGACCATCTCTACTAATAATAAACTGATGTTAAAAGAGAAAATGGCATTCAATTATTGCAGAATTGCTAGGAATTGTTAATGCTGTTTTAGAACATAGAAGACCAATGAGGAAATACAGATGCAAACTTCATGACAGTCTGCACCACCAATGGTCTGTCTTGAATAAGGAAGTGACCCAACTGAAGTTCTGTGCTTTTTTCTCTTCTTTTTTTTTACATTGCTCAAGAGCATGTATGAAAATTTTAGAGTAGATTCAGTGACTCATACAGCATACAAACAGCAATAGAATGATACACTTCCAAACAACATTGAAAGTGTATTACTCTCCCTGCCTGTTTCCTTTTCTGTACCCAAAAAAGCCCAAGCCAAAATTAAATTAAAATTCCATCCACCTTCTTGTTTCCCAAACATACAATTAGTGTATTTAAATAAAAACACTTCTAGTACTTCACTAGTTCTCCCCCCCTCCTCCCCCACTGTCCTGATAGAGTCAACAATTCAAGGCTGTAACTATTTAAAGTCTCTACTCCAGGAACTAAACTCCTGGTCATGGCAAAACAAATCACCTCAAAATGAAGACTGTTCTATTCCTGGTGTGTGTTTAGCCACCATAAAGATGACTAATATGCACATTTTGCAAACAAGAAAGAGGATTTGGTGTTTACCTAGCAGCTGCCAAAGAACATGTCTTTATTTGAGGCAGCTTCAACTATTCCATTTAGCCAGAAAACTTTATTGCGGAGAAGAAATGTGAAGGAGTTACTGGTAGTTTCCCTTCCAGCCATGGGCCTGCTGTGACAAGAGACTATTGGACTCTCTTCTTGGCCCAGGGTTGTCTTATGCTGCTATAAGTAAACACAGTCCATATATTTTATTTTATATGACCCAACTTACAGAGACTTTGGGGAGGGGGTTAGATGATGATGATGATGATGATGATGATGATGATGATGATGATGATGATTGATCATTGCACAGTCAGCCAGATATTCAGACTGGGTTTGCATTTTTGTCTACCTATCGAGTCCTTACCAAGGAGCTGGGTTAGGCAAATCTGGATGTTTGACAGTGTTACTGATATCGTTGCAGGATGGAAGCTGTTCCAAGTAAAGCCGCCTTCTGCAATTGACTGATTGCAAAATTTGTTCAAGTGGTGCTCCAGTTGTTTTGGGATCACACCTAAGACATCTATTATTAATGGTACTATCCTTGCTTGCCTTTTCCAGAGTCCTTCTATTTCTATTTGTAGGTCTTTGTATTTTGTTATCTTCTCCAGTTCATCATCATCATCATCATCATATTATTATTATTATTATTATTATTATTATTATTATTATTATTATTATTATTAATCTCTTTTATTCATTAAACATGAAACTCAGTCAACTGATCATTTAAAAATGTGTCACAAATACCATTGACTGGTGCTAATGGTTGATACAGATTGCTGCCAGCATCCTATGTTTCAACCAAGTATCTTCTTAAAATATATGATGTTCCAAGTAGCACAGTTTTTTGCAGTTCTTCTGGTGTTATTGCAGGAAGCTGCAATTTCTTGATGTGTTTTGTAAAATTCTTGGACATGGTATCAAGTGCTCCAATGACAATGGGTATCACTGTCACATGTTTCATCTATAATCACATACTGTAGTTTCGATGGCCAGGTTGCGATATTTTGTGATTTTTTTTCTAGTTCTTTTTCTTCAACTCTGGCATCTCCTGGTACAGCAATATCAATAAATTGTATGCTTCGGTTTTTGATGACTGTGATATCTGGCGTGTTGTGTTCTAAATGATGACCTGTCTGTATTCAAATGTCCACAAGATCTTCACCTTCTCATTTTCGACAACTTTTTCCACTTTGTGTTCCCATGATTTTTCGGATACAGGTAAGTCGTGTTTTTTATATAATGCCCAGTGGATTAGTTTAGCAACTCGGTCACGTCTAGCTTTGTAATCAGTTTGCATGATTTTGCAAACACATATTAAATGTGAAACAATTTCAACTTGCAAAGTCGACAGTTTGAATTGTCTGTGGTTTTTTATATCTTCATTTTTATGGCATTAGTTTGTAGTGCTTGTTTTTGAGCAGTGAGTATTAAACCTTCCATTTCTTTTTTGATGGTTTCCATCTTAAGCCATGCCCATGTCAAGTTGTTATCACATTTTTCTTCAATGTTTTTCAAATACTGTCCAAAGCTTTGGTTTTCCATCTATTTAATCTGTCATCTAGCTGTTTTTCCTTATATTCTGCCTTTGTTTCTGTTGTTTTAATAATGTTCTCCATTTTCACAGCCTGCAGCAATTTTTCTGTACTTTAGTTCACACAGTCATTCACACTTCGCTTTTCTTCTTCTACAGTTTGATGGACTTGCAATAGCCCTCTGCCACCTATTCTTCTTGGCAGGTACAACCTGTCGACATAGTTGTTGTTGTTGTTATTCACAGATAAATATTAAATGATGGAATTTGCAGACTTTGGTGAAAAATAGAAATCTTTACCAGCTTTCAATCAACCTGAATTTCTTTTATTGCACTTGGTCATTGCAAGTCCCAGCAAACGGGAGTTTTGTTCATTTTCCACCAAGATTATGTTAAGAATAAAGAGGGGAAAATTCTCTGTTCTTGTGGGACTTTAGTTCATATCCTTTGTAGCTAAAAGGATTAGTGTGGAATGTCAACAATACATGGAGGGGTCCACCAGAGGCTGAACACAATGAAAACTTGCTAAAAATTGATGTTGGGAAAATGCCATAAAGCTCAAGGCTTACTAGAAGTAAAAGAAAGAAGAACAAAGCTTCTGTCTTCCAAACTGAAGATAAATTTACATTTTGTGTCTGATTATTCTTGTTCTTTGCTCTCTCTAAAAGGTTGAGGAAGAAATGGACTTAGGTATATCATAATATTGGGGAAACTCTTGCAGCAATCTGCAACTTAGGGCGGGCTTAGCTTGCTATATGGCTATTATCTGAATTTATTTAGAAACAAAGAAATATTTATGCAGGTGGTTTTATACTGTTTGCATGGAGTTAATTGAGTGGTTGAGTTGCAGGCAACGAGATGGGACAAAGTCAGCGGAATAAATAAATAGGGGTGTTTTGCTTTTCTGAAAGTCTTTCAAATGATAAAAATAAAACCTTTTTATTTAACCACCAGAGGGCACCTCTCGGTGTCATAATAGACCTTCATCTAGTCTTCTGCAGCCTCAGATTCTGCTTTATCCCTCGACAGATGTACAAGAGCATCGCGGTATGAACTGATGGTGGGCGGCAGCTGCCAAGCTGGGACCCGACTTGGCTGAGATCCATGCTCTTTTGATTCCTCACTAAATGATTCCTTGATCAAAAGCTGAGCTTAGCTTCGGGGCAACCCCTGCTCCTTAGAAGTCCTCTTCCTTAGGGAATTCTGACCATTTAAAAAAGGGGGAACAGGGGGATTTTAAAACCACAGCAAGGAGCGAAGATGGAAAAGGAGAGCAAGGCATCTACCCAGTATGGATCCCTGGAATCAACCAAGTGGACTGCAGCAGATTCAGGCAAAGGTGAGCTTACTTTGCACATCTGGGGCACTGCTGAAATACCAACTCAGTTCTATGACCTTTACCTCTAGCAACAGGGCACAAATCCCTGCACCTCTGCAGGAGAAATATATATGTTTGTATGAGTATTGTGTGTGTGTGTGTGTGTGTATGTATGTATGTATGTATGTTAAATATTAACTATACACACATACATACCCGTGAAAACTTACATAAATATATATATATATATATATATATATATATATATATATATATATATATATATATATATATTTGTATCCATGGGTATTAAACACATGGATATTCATGTGTTAACTGTGCATGGTCTCCTATTCCTTGAAAGTTTTATAGTAGTCAAGAGAAGATTGATGGCTCATTCCTCTATCTACTTCCTATACCCCCCCCCCATCTGCTGGTGATCTTGTGGATTACAGGAAGGGCTTCTTGGTCACTTGTCTATTTCCCTGGCAATTGAGACAGAGAAACTTGGCATTAAGTAGTGATAGGCAGAAAAGAAGACAAGTATGAGCAAGAACATCTGGCTGAGAACCAAAAGGTTTGGTTCCTCTTCACCCCCACCCCCACCCCCTTCCAAAGGAATCTGGAACAGATCATTGCAGGATGGAGTTTGTTTATTAAACACTCAAGGGAACAAGCTCTTGGAATAATTGAAGGGCCACAGATTATCCCTGGAAGTTAAAAACACATGATTCAGAGGTTACGAGAAAAATAGCACCTTCATCCTCCGCTAGGATGCCTGAAAATAGTCTTTATTTTTCTAAAGGAATTCAATTATTGCTTTCAAATGTGGTTTTGAACTCTAAGTAAGGATTTATTATTTATTTCTTCAGGGAAAAGCTCCCAATTTTTGTGAATGGGAAAGCAATAAGCCAGCTCTGACAAACTAACTTCCCATTGCTTAATGACAGAACAGACCTACTGCATCTATTCCTCTCCTTTTCTCTTGTAATTATGGATTTAAATTATGTAGCAATATTATTAAATCGAGTGAGAAGCATCCATCTATCCATCCACTTTACTAAATTTATGCAATAAAACACAAAAACAGTTTCAAGATAAGAAAATGACATAAGGACATGCATTTCAGAAATCTGTTAGTTTCACCTAACTACATGTCAAAGAAGACCCTGCCAGTTTGAAAGGTGGCTCTGATCACTTGCTGTAGGGCACTGAATATGGGTCATCTCATAGTAAATATAGCTCCATATTGACACCCCGCTCTGAAAGCAGCATGCCAAATAAAGGAACTCTTTCCTGTTCTTCCATGCAAATTGAAAGGGCACTCAAGTATTTCCTGCAATGACTATGGGGGCACCTACTATTTGGAATGAGCTCCCCCCTGGAGATACGGAGGATCCTGGATCTACGCACCTTCCGCCGCGCTCTCAAGACCTTTTTATTCCATCAGGCTGGCCTGGCCTACCTGTTTCCCTTTTTTTCCTTTTTAAAATGCAAATTTTAATTCTTTCTTAATTTATTGGGTTGTTTTAAATTTGTCTTCGGCCAAATTGTTTAATTCGGTTTTATTCAGTTTTAAATTTTGTATTTATGTGTTTTTATCTTGTGGCTGTTCACCGCCCTGAGTCCTTCGGGAGTAGGGCGGTATACAAATCAACTAAACTAAACTAAACTAAACTAAACTAAACTAAACTAAACTAAACTAAACTAAACTAAACTAAACTAAACTGTGGGAATTTTTGGAACATTACAGCTGCATGTCATCTCTCCATCTTCATGCTGCTTCACTTAAGACAACTAAAAGTCTTGAGTCGGTCCAGATCAAGTGTTAATATGCTAGGAGATGTCTTGGTTTATGTAGAAGTCTGAGTATCTCCTAGGCTAGGGGACTTTTAAGACAACTTTTAAGACTTGTGGACTTCAATTCCCAGAATTCCCCAGCCAGCATAGTAGAAATTTGTGCCAGGGCTCATATTTGACGGAGGCACCCAAACCAGAGCATTCCCCTGTTAATCAGAATGCTAGGCACCTAGAAGCAATTGCTCTTCCCCAAGGTCATATAAGACAGATATTTGTAGTTTTTCCTGTCTTTTGCTTAGAGGAACTCTTCCCAAACACAAAAAATCGAGTTCAAACTCTGCCCTTTTTGCTTGCCTTGACCTACCAGCACAAACCAAGTTGGGAGGTCATTTGGCTCCAACAATGAGTTATTGAGTCAGTTATTACTGACCTCTGCTTGTACTGTACATGTCAAACAAGCTTTTGTGTAGTAGAGAAGGATGGCACTACTGACCTTAGGGTTTGCATAAAGGTAACAAAGTTACAAACTTGCTTCTCTCTCTACACAAGTCATATTTGGCAAAGCTGATCCAAGGATTTCAGAACTCAAATCGAGGGAATCTGATTTTGGGGTGGAGGTGGGTCACTTGTAACTCATGCCTACTGTTTCAGTTTGTCCACAAGAACCTGTTGGATAATTTATTATTTTTTAAAAAATGCATGTGCCACCAACTTTCATCAGAATCATTTTGCAGGAGGAATTAACAAAAATAAATAGCAATACTGACAAGGTGAGTGGGGTGAGGTTGGGAGAACTCAGAAACCTAAGAAGCTGATGATTCTACGCCAGGCAGTCAGTCCATCTTGCACAGTATTGCTGGCAATGATTTAAAGACAGCAGTGCTTCTTTGTCCTTTCTGGAGAGGTCAAGAATTGAATCTGGGTTCTTGGGTATGCCAAGCATATACTTTCCTGCTGAGCTATAGCCATTCATGAAGGAACACAAAGGGCACGTTAGCATTTAAAAACCAATGATAAAAACTTCAGAGAAAGAACATCCTTATTATCAAGGCATCCTCTTCACTGACAGGTGTGTTATAATTGTTGCTCCCTGTTGGGTTTTATTTAAAGAGAGGGGGGCTTCTTCTTTGACCCAATAAAAAGGCTTGTTTCTACTCACCCTTAGGAAAAAAAAAGACCTATTCAGGCATTTCATTTTCTAATAATACGTTTCATTTCAATGATTCCCCAGGGAAATAATGTGAATAAGTGTGAAGGCAAGCACATACGCTATAAACTTAGAGTTGAGGTTCTAAGATTATGTTAAATTCTTGAAAATGTGTTGAAGGGAGGAAGGGAGGGACAGAAGAAGGGAGGGAGGAACCACTCTATGGTTGACATCCCTTCAACTTCTGGATTGGAGGAAATGCTAGAAATTATCCCAGAGTTTCAGTGTTGTTCCATGTCTTTAGCCCTTATTTGCCATTTGAGCATTTTGCTTTAGGTCCAATTGAAATCCTGGTAGGAGGTTGAATACTTTAATTCAGAATCCAAAAGCTGAAGTCCAAAACATTGAGGTAGGGAGATATCAACATAGACCAAGTATTTTAACCTAGGAGCAACCATCCTTTTCTCACTAATGATCTTTACAGAAAAAGCAACAGAAAAAGCTGCTGGCATAGCAATGACCTCCTGGCTCTCTTCGTTTTCTTTATTTTGGAACTGGTGGGCATTTAGCAATGCAGCAAACAGCAAGATAAAACAGGATAAATCAAGGCCTAGGAATGAGACAAGGCCAGACCTGGGGATAGGGAACAAATGGAATTTGCTACACCATTCTAGCATGATGGAGGTAAGGAATATTGTATTCAGGATCCAATAGTCCCATGGGAAACCCTCTCACCACCTTATAAATAGTAGTAGGAATCCCTGTGGTCTCCTTTTCAGCAGGAGTGGGCAATGTTTTTTAAAAGTCCTTCGTGATGGAAAGGACAGGCATAAGCTAGGAAACTATGGAGGATAATGCTGTGGAAACCATGGTTTGGAGATGAAAGAAGATCAGTGTCATGGGGAAAGAGGTAAAATTAGGAATGATAGTTCTTACAATGTTGAAGATTACTATGTTTCTTATTATTGTAAATATTCATGTGGCTGACTATCGTAATATACAAGCAACCTGAGTAGCTCACAAAAAAAGACTGATTGGGTTCCATGCAATTATAATTCCTTAAAGTGCTGGTAACACTAATCTTCAGCCTGCTGACTCAAGGGATTGGGTGATGTTAGACCTTCCTCTCTTCTCCTCCATCCTTCTCACTAACTGGTTTTCTTGTCTGTTATTTCTTCAGGGGAAGAAATAGTTTCCATGGCTGACTCTACAGATACCATTGATGACATTGAAGGAGAACTTTTCAAAATTGAGAGAATCAGGGAAGTTCTTGTGCGGAGAGAGTCAGAACTCCGGTACATGTGAGTTGGAAATTGGGAAAACTGGGTCTTCTGTGTGTGTATGTGTGATACAGCATGTAAGACTTCAGGTCAGAGGTGGGTTTCAGCAGGTTCTGACTAGTTCGGGAGAACCGGTAGCGGAAATTTTGAGTAGTTCAGAGAACTGGTAGTAAAAATTCTGACTTGCCCCGCCCCCATCTGTTCTCTGCCTCCCAAGTCGCAGCTG
This sequence comes from Arizona elegans, assembly GCA_022577455.1. Classification (NCBI taxonomy): domain Eukaryota; kingdom Metazoa; phylum Chordata; class Lepidosauria; order Squamata; family Colubridae; genus Arizona; species Arizona elegans. The sequence goes on from JAKOOJ010000003.1 coordinate 61,148,020, forward strand.
ATCGGGAGGAAATGGGGATTTTGCAGTATGCTTCCTCTGGAACAGGGTGGGAATGGAGATTTTACAGTATCCTTCCCCTGCCATGCCCACCAAGCCACACCCACCAAGCCACACCATGCCCACCAAACCACACCCACAGAACTGGTAGTAAAAAAATTTGAAACCCACCACTGCTTCAGGTGATGGAGAGGAGTATCATTTTCCAAGTTTGTAAGGTAGCAAGAAATAGGTAGTGTTGAATTCTCTTGCCAGATTTTCCTCCTTCTCCCTTCCTTTTCTTTCATCCTATCAACTCAACAGCCTTTTTCCCTCCATGCAATTTTGAACATGTCTTTACACTCTTCAATTCCCGCACCTGCAACACATTCCTCAGAATAATGGTAGGCTTCATTGCATGAGAAGAATCTCTCAACAGAATCAGACCAACTTCACTTCCTCAAAGCCTACATTGTTCAACCTGCCCCAGAAATTTCAGAGGTTTCTGTGATGACAAGCTGATTTGGAAAGAACTCAGAGAGTAGCAATGTTTTCAAAGGATTTATATAGTATATGGAACAGAATATTAGCTCAGGCAGCTGACCAAGTTGCATACCTCAGAAAAGCATGGATTAGGTTACTATTTTTCTATCCCTTAGCCCTCCTGTCTTTCACATATTTGAGAGGGAGGGGAGGGAGGGAGGGGGAGAGAGAGAGAGAGAGAGATTTCACTAACATGTCATATCTGTGAAAATATCCCTTTTGTCAGCTGAACATTTTCCTTTAAACTTGTCACTTTGAATATCTTCAAGAGTTCAAACTTGGACAGCATGATTATAAAAACAAGAAACCAGACCAGTATGTTGAGATTAGCCTGAACAGCCTATAGCCTTAAGGCACTGTGAGAGAAGGACTTCATATTTGTGTCATGCCACAAGCTTTCTCTTTGCTGTCTCATCAGTAAGAGCTAATTTTCTAAAACTGAGACTTGGAATGGTTAAGGATATATTTCTGTAACTCCAATTCTTTTACTAGAGCATTATTTCCTTCTGGCTTTCAATCACTCCATACTGGAAGCAATTAAGCTGTGAATTCTGAGGCTAAAGATGACTCTATTCCAAGTTCTGGACTTAGCAAGCAAGGTATGTTGCAGACCACATCAGTTAAAGAATCCCAATTGGCAAGGTCTAGGAAGAGACCCTTTCTGCCATTGCCCCTGCCCTATGAAACATCCTTCCCCCAGAGATTAAATGCCCCCCCCTTTCCTGGCTTTTCAGAAAAATGAAGACTTGGCTCTACCAACTCACATGGGGCTCAAAGAGGGGCATATAAATCTGAAGGTGGTTAGAGACCTGAAGACTTTTACTGCCTTGTACAGTCTTTTAATTTATTTTTGCTGTGTTTTTACTTGGCTCCCATTTCACTGATCTTGGTATGTACTATGTTTTTATATGATTTTTAAAGCTTTTGTCTGTAAACTGCCCAGAATCACTCTTAGAGTAAGATGGGTGATATCTAAATTTGATAAGCAGACAGAGAGAGCAAGAGGCAATCATTTTAAAAGGTGATTCTAGCCAGTGTACATTTTTCTTTTAAATTATACAGATCAGCTGTGTAAAAATGAATGTTCAGTACAATGTTAGACATATCGATCCAGACTTCATAACCTTAGGCTCATCAGAGTTTACTCCTACATGTAATGCAGTGTTACAAAAAGATTTAAAAATTTACAGTGTGTGGCGCATTGGTTAGAGTGCAGTACTGCAGGCTACTTCTGCTGACTGCTGGCTGCCTGCAATTTGGCAGTTCAAATCTCACCAGGCTCAAGGTTGATTCAGCCTTCCATCCTTCCGAGGTGGGTAAAAAGAGGACCCAAATTGTTGGAGGCAATGTGCTGACTCTGTAAACCGCTTAGAGAGGGGTGTAAAGCACTGTAAAGCGGTTTATAAGTCTAAGTGCTATTGCTATAGATTTACTTAATGGGATACCAATTCTAAAACGTTGGCCTTTCTCCTTGGTCAGAACCATGGATAGCTCCTTCAGACTGTGCAGTCTTGCTCAGCCTGGCATCTTTTACATGCATCATTTATTTGTTTTTGTTTTTGCCTTTGGCTTAGCACATACATTCGCCTGCATTTTTTTCTCTTAATTTTCATTCATTTTTACTGAATAAAGGTTGAAAATTATTTCAAAGGAGAGAAAGTTGCAGAAGTTTTGGTAAGTGGAATGTAGTTTTCCTACACTTAACTAATGCAGCAATTGTGAAGAAGTATGTGTGAATAGCTTGTATCCCTTTTCCTTTTCTTTTGCTGTCCAGATATAGTCATATCTTAATGTGCATTGTTATTTATTTATATGTCTGCCCACTTGCTATACATAACTCAGAATAGCGTAATAATCAAATTAAAACATCCAGAAATAATAACAACTATTAAAAACCAATACATCACAAACTGCTTAACTAATATTTACTTAGTTTCAGGCACACTTTCTTTGAGTGTGATTTCTGGCAAGTAAGTATAAATACACACAATGTACTCTACATATAATATTAATGCATATTGCAGGGGGTGTGTGTATGTGGAGTGGGGTTCTTTCAGTTAGAGTTTTCAACTATAATAGGAGATAGAGGAATGGGGCACAGGACAAGATATTTATCTGTCTGTCAAACTGTCTATATCTATCTATCTACCTATCTACCTATCTACCTATCTATCTATCTATCTATCTATCTATCATATATCTATCCAAACAGACAGACAGACAGACAGATAGACAGATAGACAGACAGACAGACATCTTGTCATGTGCCCCATTCTCCTATCTCCAACTATAGTTGAAAATTCCAACAGAAAGACCCCCCCCCAACCACAACACACAGACTACTTAGCTAGCTATCATCTTCCATCTACTTTTTTCTTTAGATTGATTCTCTTAAATTCAGTGTCATTTTCCTTTGGAAGAAATAAGGCAATTACTGTTTAACAGATTAACAGAGTTGGAAGGGACTTTATAGGTCATCTAGTCCAACCCCTCACTCAAAAGGAGACCCTACACCATTTCTGACAAATGGCAGTCCAATCTTTTCTTGTAGTACCTAGACGTTGCTTTCCATAATTATGTATGATTTCTGTGTTCACTTTAGCTTGATAAATATTGCTTTCTCTTTCTATATAAACTTTATTAAAATTCTACACATGAAATAAATATAAAAACACAATACAAAAGCATACATAGAAACATAAACCTACAAGTACAAAACTGAACATCTAACTTAAAACAAACAAAAAACCCATACCATCCACTTGTGCCCTTCTTTCCTCACTGAGCCAGTAATCATTTCTTATTCTTTTATATGATTGTATTGTATCACTATTTACATTTTCCATTATTTCCCCTTAATTAATTTATAAAACTCTTGATCATCCAGCTATTTTTTTTCTACAATTGTAATATAATCCATAAGAGACTCCAGTTTTTAATAAAAGTGTGTGTAGTTATCTCTCTCTCTAGAAATGTAAGTTTTGCCTTTCCTTCAAATCCATAACTTTAAACATCCACTCTTCAACATTTGGAACTTCTTTATTTTTCAATTTCTGCACAGATAAAAAAATCTTGCTCTCATGATGATATCCAACAATAATAAGACACTGGGCTTTTTATTCCATTTTCGTTCATAATTTCTAATAAGTTCTGTTCTGGTTTCATCTGTTTGTTTGTTTTTCTTTTACCCAATCATGTTTAATTCTTGGAGGTTGCCTGGATAAGTTCCTGCAGTTTTCTTGGCAAGGTTTTTCAGAAGGGTTACCATTGCTTCCTTCCTAGGGCTGAGAACATGGCTGGCCCAAGGTTATCCAGTTGGCTTTGTACCCAAGGTAGAAATCATGATCTCCCTAACCTGATGTCTTAACCACTAAACCAAAGCACCCCTGTCTTATGCTCAGGGCTATGTTTTGTTTCTGTTTGTGCAGGATGGATGATATCCAGCTTTGTAAGGAAATCAGCAGGTTGAAAAAGGAGTTACAGAAGTTGATTTCAGTGCCAGGTAAGGCCAATACTTGGAGTGATTGATCCAATGACTGCTGTAGGATTTATCAGACACTGTTTTTCCTATAGAACTATGCAGATTCCCAAGACTCAAATTCAGCAGGAATTGTTGAAAAAGGTTCAAGAGGCTGCATGACAGCCTTAATTGAATTGTCTGTGGCCTATGAGCTCCATATTTGAATACCATTCTGTTGAGGGTCAGGTCCATCAATGGATTCTGCTATATTTGGAAAAGCTCACATCTGCCAGCTCTTCCAGTTCTCTGGAATATAAACCATCTGGTCCTGATGATCTGAATTCATCTCAAGTGGATAGGTGTTTTTTAACAAATTTCTTACCTATTTTTAATCTACCTTTCTGTTCTGTCTCACAATATGCTGCTTTTGTTGGGTTGGGCTATTTTTTTTTCCTTTGCATAAAGAAAGACTTAAGTGACTCTGCTTTCACCTCTCCTTTCATCTTCTCCCATTAGTAGACTGATCATTTCCTTGACTTATTCCCCCCCCCCTGTTCCTTACATATTGAAAGAAACTTCTTTTTGTTATTTTTAGCATTTGTTGCAAGACTTAATTCATTCTGAGTCTTAGCTTGCCTGCCTCCATCCCTGTAGATTTGGTCTATTTGCTGGTACTGTGTTTTAGTTAAATGTTCATGTTCCATTTTTTATACTTGTTCTCCTTGCTCTTCAGCTTGTCAGAGAGCTCTTTGTGCAACCATGCTGGTCTCATCCAGTGTTTTTTCTTTTTCTTTTTCTCTGTGGTTTGGGCCCTCAGTATTTCATTTCTCAGAGTTTCCCATGTGTCCTAAGCTGTTTTTCCTTTTAGGATTTCCAATGTAACAAGTACACATTAAATTAAAAGTTAACAGGTAAGAAGAAAATGTCATAAAGAGAGAGGAAGATTAATATGGATTTTAAAAACCCAGTAAGTCAATATTTTCCTGTCTCAGAAGGCAAGAAGTAAATAAAACTTTCTTGGGGGGAATATTCTACAACTGGGGTGCTGATAATCGATAATCTAAACTAATCTAAACAATAATCTTTCTGGAAATTCCTCTACTCTGAGAATTATCTTCTTCATCTTACCTGCAAAAGTTTTTTACAATAAACATATCTGTACATGTATTTTCCCCATCCTGCAGAAAATAGAAAATCAAAAGAAGACAAACAGAAGGAGGAGGAGTTAGTGCAGCAAATTCATAAACTTGTGGAGACTCGGGATTTCCTTGTGGATGATGTAGAGTTTGAAAGGCTCAGGTAAACATGCCAACTTCCTGCAATTTTCTTGATTACATTATGTCGCCCCAAATCTGCAAACATTCCAAGCAAACACATAGTAGTTATTCCTTTTTATTCCTATAATAACACTTCAAAGCTGAAGCCCAGTATTACTACAACTCCCAGAATTCCAAACCAGCATTGTCAATAATTAGCATTTCTGGGAATTGCAGTCCAGCAAAGCTAGTAGATGTCAGGATGCAGAAAAGTGGACTAGAAAGATGTAGATTCGGAAGGGTCAATTGTGATTTTGGGATCCTAATCCATCAGTGGGGAACTGAGTTGGACACGGTTGCTGCCAAAATGCCAATGTTTTATATGTTTTATACTGTACTTTGCAGGGACTCTGCTAAACCAGTTTGCTTTCTGAACAGTTTGGACACAAAGCCAGAATTTTTTTCACTTCTTTTCTGTATTGTATTACCTTCAATTTTGCATTAATCATACCATACCGTTAAAAACACTGTTCGGACTTTGCCAAAGGAAATGTGGCAATAGGAGTTGATTATAGGAAGTTCTTGACTTACGACCATTCTTTTAGTGATTTTTTGAAGTTAAAGTGGCACTGAAAAAGCGAGTTATGATCATTTTTCATGCTTATGACTATTGTAGCATCCCCATGTCATGTGATCAAACTTTGGAAGCATGGCAATTGGCATGTTTTATGATGGTCGCAGTGTTCCAGGGTCATGTGATCATTTTTGGTGACCTTCTGACAAGCAGAGTCAACGGGGAAGCCAGATTCTCTTAAATTACTAACTTAACAACTGCAGTGATTCACTGCAAGAAAAGTTGTAAAATGGGACAAATCGCATTTAATAATTGTCTTGCTTAGCAATGGAAATTTTGGACTTGTTGTGGTCATAAATTGAGGACTACCTATACAGAAAAGTAATCAAGGCAGGAATACAATCTTAGCAAAATCATAAGTTGTCTTCCCAAGAAAGCCAACATATTACCCCAAACATCTTAACTGGTTCTTTGAGGTTCTGTGAATTTTGAAATATTTTATAAAAGGACAAGAAACAAATATATATAGCCAGTGATCAGACACTTTTAAATCCCACTGAAGTACCTTCCTTGGTTGTCCTGCCAATCAATGGGAATTTATTTACTACTCTAAATATGAAAATTCAAGAATCAAAGAAAAGTAGCTTCCTCTTTCACAGAGATTTGGAGAGCCATCACTCAGACTTCACTTGCTTTGTAATTGTCCTTTCAGACCTAAGGAATGACTGCTTATTCTTTGATGCAGTTTCTTCTTTTCACAGAGAACGAGAAGAAGATAAGGAAATGGCTGAATTTTTAAAGAACAAGCTTTCCAAAACCTGCCTTCTGAAAACAAGTAGGTACTCATGAATATGGAGTTGTCTCTCCCGTTTTTTATGGACAAGATAAGGTGTCCAAGCTTTATTCAAAGAGAGAGAGAGAAAGAAATCTGCATAGTATTAAGCAAAATCAGTGAGTTTGCATTATTGGCTGTACTTTATTCTGCATATACTTATATTCATATTATGTTCTGCGCCCCAGGTCAGATCTCGGTGGCGTTTCTTTCGTGAGCTTCTGTTCCCCTGCAAATGACAAAACAGAAGCTCACGAAAGAAAAATATCTCACCTCTTGCCACGCTGTGGGTGCTGGGATGCCCCACCTCCCACCGGCCAACTGGTCTTTGGGTCTCTGCTATGCATGCATGCACATCCATGCATGCACATGTGCACATCACTGCATACATGTGCACACATCTGTGCATGCGCATGTCAGCACATGTCAGTTTGGGCATGCGCCTGCAGTTTGGGCACTCAGTGCCTAAAAGGTTCGCCATCACTGGTTTAGGCCATTGAGTTCTACTCTAGTCTCTGTGCAACAATCCAAATTAAAGTGTCCCAGACAGATGGTTATCCAGCTGCTTCTTCCACACCCCCAATGACAGGAAACCCACCATCTTTCTGGATAATTGCTTCTGCTGTCTGCTTATGCAGAGATCATCATTTTCTTCTAACTTTCTTCCAGGATTGGCTTTTTATAATGACAATCCCTGCATTCTAAAATGAGAGATAACAGGTCTGGACTTGCTTTTACTCTTCCAGATATTGGAAGAATGCTATTCACATCCCCACAAGGGGATGTCCAAGGTTAGATATGCCATAATCTTTTTTCATAGGTTTGTTTCTCGTCCTCTGATCATCCTTACAGGCTTTCTTTGAACCAATTTCTCTTAATCCTTCTTAAAGTGTGATGCCTGAAACTGGACACAGTACTCAGGATGGAGTTTGAACAATAGAATAATTACTGTTCGTGATTAAAACAAGTTTAATGCGGTTGATTGCATTTACATTTTTTGCAAGCATATGTCACTGTTGGCCAATGGAATAATGCAATCAACCTCTCTGAGTCATTCAAAAAATGAAATGCCCAAAACAGGAGCAATATTGAAGGTGGGAGACTGACTAGTGCAGCATTTTAATGGAGATAAGATTAGCTGTGATTTTGCTTGATTAAGGGCATTTACCCCTCTGTGAATACTTAAGATACTCATCAGTTAGTTCTGACCCAGCACCAGTACTCTCTTTCCTAATGAATTGCTTGGACAACAGAGAGACCCCTTTCCCCTCGATCAATTTGTAGTTCATTCTCCAGAGCTGTATGTCAAGTGCTGTTCTTATGGTTTCTTCATAGGTCCTGTAAAAGAAAAGAAGGTGACATCAAGAGGACAGCAAACCTCTCCACCCTATGTAACAAAGACAAGCCTCATCTTCTTGAAGGAGTGCTGTGGCTTCACCTGCTCAATCATGTAGGCTGTAGCTGAGGGGCATGTGGTCCACACCAGACACAAGATCCATTCATGGGTAAGCCCTGCCCACTTCCTGGTTAACCGGATCCATTCACATCATAGCAGATTCACAAGCCTATTGAGCAGAGATGAGTGATTCCACTGTGGACAAGATATTGACAGAAAGCACATAGGACCCTAAAGGCCTATACAGGCCAGGGTTTGGTGGAGATCAGAAGCAGACAACACAAGGATGCTCATAAAAGAGAGCCAAACTAGGGACACAGACCCAGATATTTAATACCATGTTTTCCCTCTTATAACTATTGTAACAGGGATAGCATCCCAACCTACACAATCCCAAATTAGGATGTAGTTTTCATGTTGGTGACAGATTTATAAGCTCTAGTGACATAGGTACAGAAATGTACTGACACAGATCCACATGCACACTCATCCACATACGAAGTAGAAGGACTGAAAACTTTCTTCCATTTCCTGATATTCTGAAACAGGAAGTACCAGCAGAATGATTCTCAATATCCTGGATTGCTGCTCTTCATCATGTTGCATCCACACTGCCCTGCTTTTATGAAGTTTCCTAGCAACTGTGGGACCTGGAGCTGTCTGTATCATCTCCACAAAGGTTACTTTCATGTGCAGAATGACAGCCGTGCATCAGAATTACTCTTAGGTTACTACATGCAGCGATCTTATCAACAGATTGATTCTTTACTCCTACTCTGCTTATGGCAAAGTCATAAGAATCATAATCAAGAACTGCTTCCAAACTCATGTTTTTCCTGCATAAATGAAAATTGCTGTAAGAATGCCATTGTATATGTTTTCAGTGCAACATTCAGGATCAAATATTTTGCTATGTTGCAAAACAAATTTCATGTTTATATGTGAAGGGATACACAGCTAAGAAAAGGATAGGTACTAATTGTAAGGAAAATAATCCTATGAAACTGTAAGACAAAGGGTATGTATTGAGTAACCCAAGAGTTTGATTGCCTATCCTTATATATTCCTAACAGTAACAGGTCATCCACTGCCTTCTTTAAAACCTCTAGGGAACCTTTCTTCAGCATCACCTGAGCTATTTCTCAATGTTTTAACCAAAGAAGTTATATTTAATCTTAGATCACTTTTCTACAACCCACAATCACAGCTGTTTCTTTGCTCTAGTTAAGATGCTATTAATCCTCCTTGATATGATTTCACATAGTTGAAAACTTTTCTTGTGCTCCTTACTTCAGATCTTTCTCCTGAGGTGACTCAGAGTGTTCCCGAGTGGCTACTGTAGGTTTTGATGTCTTTGTATTTTTCATAGCTGAGCTATTTTAAATGTCAGGAACTGAGTGAGAGGAAACCTGGAATTGGGAGGACAGAAATATCTTCTCCATTTCCTTTTCCCTCAGGTCTTCTGCAGCCACCCAAGGGTCAATCTCTTTGGCAGAAGCCTCAAACAGAAAGTAATTCTTTCCAAACAAGATTTAGTGAGAGATGAAGGAGATAGTACTACAATAATTTCAACAACAGTGTTTCCCTTTCAGAACCAATTTATCCCCTAATACATTAGGGCAGAGATTTTCTTAATGTCTTTCTAACATCCTTCCAGTGATTGAATTAAAAAAGTGGGTCTCTTCGTTGGCCCTGGAGCAGCTTGCTACTTATAATGAATATAATTTGATCCTATCTGAGGTAGGCCAGGCCATCACTTTAAGTTGAAAAGGTCTATTTCATTTTCAAGTATTCAGATGTCTATGGAGATTCTCAGTCATCCAGGTCATGGTTGTCCCAAAAGTGCTGTTCAAAAGGCAACTGGACTTTCTTGATTTTTTTCCTTGAAAACATTTTGCTTCTTATCCGAGAAGCTTCTTCAGTTCAGTATTCACATTTTTATTTGAACTGCTATCTTAGCCAGATAAATATACGGACATCTGCCGTAGCTTCACATCCTACTTGAATTTCCTATTTGCCAATGTCACAGGGTAATCCTGAGAAGTACAGCCGTCACAATCTTGGTGATGACTAAGGGATCAATAGATTACATATTCTACTGGGATATAAGTGAGTTTCACACTGCTTTTCAAAAAAGGACAGAAACATTGACATGGATAAAATATATTGCTTACCTTCTTGAAAGTAGATTCAAACTCAGAAAACTAGCATAGATAAAGGTTTGGATAAAAAATAGGAGGATTCACACTGCACTTAAAAGGTGAAATAAAAATCACAGCTGTAACACATGAGCAACAGAGTGGTCACCTACAGATGATCTGGAAGTGATCAGAATGAGATCATGAGAAAGGGAAGAAACTGTTCTAAATGGCAAGGTAATGCAACTCTCTGGATTGATGGGTAACAATTGCATACTTTCTTATATTGCGGGTGCTTTTTAAACAGACCTACAAAGAAATCAGCCTCTTGTCAATTCTATATGTTTGCATGGCTGATATACAATTTACTCTGTAATGATGTGGTCAGAAGAGTTGACTTCATTCCTGATATCTGAGGGTTTTATATGAAGCCCTTCATTAAATCCTTTGGAACATCAGAACCTTCTTTCCCATTTGATAATTTTAAAAAGTCTTGAATTTCTCTGATTGCGGTCTTTTTCAATTTTCACAATTAAAATGATGGGCATGTTTCTGTCCTTCTCTCAGACATGTATTTTGCTTTCTAAAGCATCGACTTTTCTGCACAGACAAAAAGCATTGGGTTAACTATTGAAGATAGTTATGGAAGAGGGAGAAAGTGCTGCTGATTTATCCATGACCTAGAAAGTTCCATACATTTTCCATAGAAGTCTTACCTGTATAATGGGCAAACTGAATCTCTAGCATTGAAGGAATCTCACACCATATGCAATGAGTTTTAGAAAGTATGCTGAAGGAAAACTCTAAAATTTTATTGTGAGACCACACATTTCCAAGGGGTACAGTCCTTTATCCTTCCCCACTGATACCTATATAATTTATTTTATTTATTTATTTTATTTTATTTTTTAAATTTTTATACCACCCCCTCTCCCGAAGGACTCGTGGCGGTGAACAGCCAAAATTAAAAAACATACAATATAAACATTAAAATAATATAAAACAAAATTAAATTTATCTTTGGCTTCCCCCAATTTAAAACCCCTTACTTAATTTAATTCTATGTACTTGAGGCTGCTTCCAAGATTTTCAATCCATGTCTGTTATTGACGTCAAACCAGAGTTGTCCAAATTTGGTTTCAGGATTTAATTTCATAAAATTCAACCAACTTAAATGTGCCATCTTCAGCATCTTATATCAATATTGTTGATTTTCTCCAAATTGATGCATGGAATGACATGAGGGAAGGTATTCATTGGCAGGAAACCCAGGAATCTCTTAAGTAATGCATTTCCTAATATCAATTAATTTGGAAAGATGGAGTGTACCGGAAAAAATTAAGAAAAGTTTCCAAACCAGAACTAACAGTAGAATACCTACCCCCACAACCCCTGAGAATCAAGTCAATATTTAATGTTGTCAAATTCCTTTATAATGATATTTTTCTTTATGTAATTTTAGCAGTAGCTTGCAGGCCAAGATGATTAGCATCCAGGTCTTCATCCTATCTCATCTTCATCTTCATCTCCATCTCTATCCAATTCCATTTCTTCTTGGACTTATTCATATATGAGTTGAATTCTTCACATCACTGTGAAGAATTCACATAATTATGTGTCCATCATTATGATGGACACATAATTCATTGACCTTATGAAAACCTATGAGCTTCTTTTTCCTCATCTGTAAAGTGCCTACAACTTAGTCCTTCTGTGAAACCTGAAAAAACAATAAAGTCTCTCTCAAAGCAAGTTTGGATTTGTTGCAGCTACTCCTATCTACAGTTACTGTTTTGTACAATATAGTTGTTTTTTTTTCCTGTTGGTCTGCCCCATATTATTGCTGTAAAATATTTAAAAGACCAGTATTGCGTGGGCAGGATAACTGTCCCTTGTTCTCCTTCCCATTAATATTGTCTATCTGAGAATAAAATTGATAACTGTGGCAAGAAAAATCTATAGAGATGAATGTTATAAAAGTGACAAGTGAAACAATAAAAGAGTGATTCCCATGCTACTGTCATCACTAATAAACCTTGTGTATTCAACTAAAGAATTTTGCAAAATTCTTTTCTGGTCCAAAATGAATAGACACTAAGAAATTTTGCAAACATATGAATGTAGGAGGAAGGAACCTATCCTAAAATCTGTAGTGCTATTCTAGTGATTCAATTTTTTAAATAAATTGTTCAGCAGGTTCTGCAGCTTTCTGAGAGAAATACTGTAATTACTGTATCAGGCCAGTATTGTTTCATGTTTGCCCTTATGTTATTTTATTTAGTACATTTATGTTACATGTTTCTTGAATCATAGCACTTAAGGTGGTTTCTATGATGTTCCCAGGTGTCTTCTTAACAGGCACTGGGCAAAGTCAGAGCAGTTTAGCCATAGCAAGATGGCTGATTTATTTATCAGGCTTTCAGTCCCCTTACTCCTCTAAATCAGTTTTACAATATACCTTAGGTGGATCAAGTTTGTTCTGAATCTTTCTAGATTTATGTAGTCATCTGGGTACAGTATTGATGAAAGTATTTGTGTAATCACTACCGTATGTGCTTAGAACTTCTCAAAAACCACCAGCCAATCCATTGAATTCTCTGACAAATAGCTGGAGACAAAGAACAGCCAGTTGATAAGATCTTGCATGCTACTCAGTTAGAACATTTTTATTGCATCTTCCAATGCCTATGCTTAATATATATACCCTTTCTTCTATTAAAGGATAATGATGATGATGGTGGTGATGATGATGGATAAATTCCTGGTTTTTCTGAGTTTTTTGTTTATCATAAGGCCAAGCCACTGCCACCATCTAAATTTCTGTCTTAGGACTCCTTTCTCATGACAATATGGTCTTCCGGGTGCGCTTCAAGGTTTTGGTTACCACCTTTAAAGCGCTCCATGGCTTAGGACCTGGTTATCTACGGGACCGCCTACTACCACCAATAGCCTCCCACCGGCTAGTACGCTCTCATAGAGAGGGGCTCCTCCGGGTGCCGTCAGCCAAACAGTGTCGACTGGCGGCCCCTAGGGGGAGAGCCTTCTCTGTGGGGGCACCTACTATCTGGAATGAGCTCCCCCCAGAGATACGGAGGATCCCAGATCTGCGCTCCTTCCGCCGTGCTGTAAAGACCTTTTTATTCCATCAAGCGGGCTTGGCCTAATTTCTTCCCTTTTTAAATATTTAAATTTTAATCTGTTTTTAAATTATCGGGGTGTTTTAATTTGTCTGGGCCAAATAATTTAATTTGATTTTATTGGGTTTTTAAATTTTGTGTATCTATGTATTTTATTGTTGGCTGTTCACCGCCCTAAGTCCTTCGGGAGTAGGGCGGTATACAAATCAAATAAAACTAAACTAAACTAAACTAAAATATGCTCTACATTGGGATGGGAAATGAGATGGACTGAAAACTCCTTACTATAGAAATCAAGTACAAGGCAATGCTATTAACCCAGGAATACATCAAAATTGCAATATGAAGTTGCATATAACTAATTTGTACAATCAACTAGAAGCTTATATAGCATCTGTATTTTGATTGCGTTTTATGTTTAGGAAAAAAAAAACCCATGATCCGTGTTCTGGGATTTGTCAAAAACTTGTTCATTGCTTTGTGTCATTTTGCTCCAAGGGAGATATTACTTGACCATGGATACCATCTTATGGTATGGTGAATATTCAAATTATCAACAGTCTCTGATGGTTTACACCAGTGGTTGTTATGCAGGGGCCATATACAAATAGTCGTCAACTTACAACAGTCCATTTAGTGACTGTTCAAAGTCACAACAGCACTGAAAAAAAGTGACTTGTGACCATTTTCCACACTTACAACCATTACAGCATGCCCAAGGTCACATGATCAAAATTCAGATGTTTGGCGATTGACTCATATTTATGGCGGTTTCAGTGTCCTAGGGATCATGGGATCACCTTTTGCAAGCTTTTGACAAGCAAAGTCAACGTAGAAGCCATATTCACTCAACAACCATCTTACTAATTTAACAACTGCAGTGATTCACTGTACAAATGTGACAAGAAAGGTCGTAAAATGGGGCAAAACTCATTTAAGTCTCACTTAGCAACAGAAATTTTGGGCTCAATTATGGTCAAAGGTCAAGGACTGCCTGTAGTCTTTGGGGGCCCTAGAATATTTCAAAGGGACATAGGTGAAAAACATGTAACTGGGGCCAGACAAAAGCAAAGTATATTATACTGCAATGCCATTTTATTGATGCCAGAAAATGCACCAGTTACTGACCCATGTCTCTATCTGACAATGGGACCTGGGCAAGGGGGTGGTCAGAAGGAAGCCAAGGGTGAAAAAAAGATTGAGAAACACTGATTTAGACAAAATGAAGATCTCTCATTCTTTATTCCACTCACTTTAATATTTATATATTGAACTGATTTGCTGACAGGTATTTCTAAAAATTAATGGTGGGTTGGTTAGTCTCATCAGATTTGGCAATCACTTTTAATAATGAAAGTTACTCTGAAGCTGACAACAAATCACTATGTTAGTAGATGTTATAATTGTGAATACATCCAAAAAATTTGGGGGAAAAAAAATCATCATTATCATTCAATAATTGACCTAAAGTAAAAATCCCAGCATCTTCCATATAATAGTCCTTTTGTCAATTTTGAGGTCCAGGTAACCATCTAATTGCAATTTAACAGGTGAAAATGGATCAAAATGAACATTTCCAGAAAGAGTACGCCACTCAATCTATTAAAATTGATTGTATAGTGGCAGACGTTACATCTACAATAGTCTATAATGTGGAACTCAAAACATTCTAGTAAATGAATTGTCCAAAACTATATGGTAGTATAATTTAAGATCTGGAACAATCAGCTCATAACACACCCTACATTACCTTTACCTTTGCATCTTTCTCAAAACATTTTCAGAAGTGAAAAACTGACAAAAGGATGTAATGAGTTTCTGAACATGTTTTCCATATACATCTGTGTGTGCATGTTTATGTGTGTATTTGTATATATATATATACAGACACATATTGGAATTTCTTACACAACATGAATTATCTGAATGTGAAATATCTATACAATTCTGGGCTAAGTATGAGTGCTCTTCTATTAAAACTCTTAAAATTATGTTTGCAAGTGCCTTATGATTTTAAGGCTGTTAAGATGTTTTTCAAATATGATTATGGGCTTAATCCAGGGGTGAAATCCGGCAGGTTCTGACAGGTTCTGGAGAACTGGTAGTGGAAATTTGAGTAGTTTGGAGAACCGGAAAATACCACCACTGACTGGCTCCAGTGTGGGGTGGGAATGGAGATTTTGCAATATCCTTCCTCCAGGAGTGGGGAGGGAATGGGGATTTTGCAGTATCCTTCTCCTGCCACACCCACAGAACCGGTAGCAAAAATAATTGGATTTCACCACTGGCTTAATCTTTAAAAAAAACCAATCTCAATATATTATGTCTGGCACAAACAGAAAAAAAAAGAATTCACTGAAGATCATGGACACAAGATGACTAAGAGGTTTACAATTAAACTATCATAATTTCCTACCACATGAGCCTTATGAACTTTTTCACAATTTATGGAACTAACTCACTGTTTTTTATAGGACTAGAATAAAAGTAGTTAACCCCAGTTATTTTTTTTTTCAATCAAGCATGACAAATGAATGAAATCCTGTATAATTGACATTTATGTTTAGAGCAAGTTCAAACTAAACAGGGCTACTATGACATTTACAATTAATCTGCCCTGCAAATAATTCGGGTGCTCAAATTTTAACTGGCTAGAATAAATTTGAATCATTGGGCATCCTTTAATTTAATTTTATTGGACATTCTAAAATATCCTGGTATTTTCAAACTAAAATCTGTCTCATTTGATTAAATATGATTTAAGAAGCTTCAAAATATTTCTTCAGAAGAGATCAGGAATAATGCAGTTTGATGACTGGTTAAAAAAGGAAGACCTGACTATATTACATTTGACAAAGAAACTTACCATATTTCATTCCTACTGTAGAGATTATGGAATAAACTTTCCCTGCACTGGATTGCATATGCTGTTTTGTTGACTCTTCAGTTGCAAATTGAGGAATATAAATTACTATGCCAAGAAAGTTTGCAACATGCTACATTCAAGTTAGTAGATTCTGCAGAATAGACAAAAGTATCTACAATGTATACCCAACTGGGAGAAACTATATTAATTGCTGTTTTATTCCTACATGTTTATACACTAATGATAAATTCTACTATGTTGTCAGGCTTCTAACTTAACTATTGAACCACATGTCAAAATATTATGTATTCAGAGATTTTGTTTAAACATATTTTGTTTAAACATGAAATATATGAACTGCCAATAAATTGGAAGATTTTCATTGCTTTTCTCATCTCTCTCCCATATAAAAAGCAGTCCAGTCAAGAATATTTGTTTTCACGGTGTCAAAGCAGAGAAAGCAAAGATATTCCAGGATCAGTGTCAGAATTAAGATATTTTTTTTGCCAGCAAACTCAGATTCCATAAAAGGAGTCAGAATTTAACCATCTCGAATGGGATGCAATAATATAACAGATCCTAAAACAACCATTAAAGAAGCAGATTTCAGCATTAAACACTGAAATGTTCATATCTAAAATGAAGCATCAGAGCTTTTTTCATTTTCCAGTGGTGCAGAGATATGAAAGGAAGAATATAGGAATAGGATTCCTATTCTTTAATCCTAACCGTAGAATAGGAAATGACATCTCCCAAAGAGTCTTAAACACAGAAAACACACATTTCATGTTGCATCCTAGTTAAGGTGACTTTCCAACTCCTATCACATATCAAAGAATATTGGAACATCCATTACTCTAAATTTCGGGATATGTATGTGGAAGAAATGAAAAGAACGAATTACAATGTCTATTTATGTAAAGCAAAGTATTCTGCTAGAGACTCAACATTTCTGGTCTCTTCAGCTCTCTAAGTCAATGGCTCAATCCCCTTATAGATAACTTTCTATAAACCAAATAGTTCTAACAGCTAAAAGTCATCTACTACCTAGGACCTAATCCAGAGTTGAGGTGTAACTATAGTAAAAAATCTTCACCTTGATCTCAAGCAAACAGTAATAAATCTTCGTGAAATAGATGTTAGACTTCTATTAAGTATCTAACATAGCATTCCCATCAGTTATTTCCAATGCTATAGTACTTTGACAAATAAATAAATACATTCTGCTTCCAGGATGAAAGATCTATCTGATCTCTCTGAGTTTGGCTTATGTAGAAAAAATATCAGCTTTCAACTAAACCATAACTTAACATTTTAATGGTTACATCCTGCATAGTAACAGCTATAAGTGACAAAAATTGAACACTTAAGTCACATGCTTTGACACTGGATAAAATCATTCACAGTTTCTTCCTGCTTGTGTTTCCCAAAAATATGTATGATGGATTTTTGTGGTAGACCCCATTGGCACAGATTGTCTTTGAATGTTGAACTAGATGGAGCTGGGTCCACCTTACATTTTTACATTCTTAAAGCTGATGAGAGTCCTAAGAGTCACAACATAGATTAGCAATGCCAATTGTGGAGATCTGAATTTGCAGTTTAAAGCAATATATATCACATTACTGAACAGTATAAAGATACAGCTCAGTGCCATAATCTATCATTTGCCTTTGCAGTCAAGTCACATCTGAGCTGTACAACATTTTTTTGTGATTCATAATGTTCATTCAGGACAAACACCTGCGATGTTCTTTGACGTGTTTGTATTACAAGTTTGGAAGCATGAATTGATTCACTACCCAGAACCTTCCGCTGCTTGCTTAGATGATTCTGTTGCTTGCTTTAATTATACCCAATCCTAAAACAATAGAGTTGGATGCTCATCATTATTTATGCCTAACATTTGGAAAATATGTTAAAGATCCTTGTTAACAAAATGTTTTATGTCAGGAAAAAAATATAATAGTTTTAGATTTATTTGGAGGAAAGACTTTTTTAAGTGGCAAAAAAATTCAAAGGCCCAGAATTGGAGTTTGGAGGCAGATACTTAGATGACATAAAAAGGGAAATAAAATCACAAGAAATTAAAAAAAGCAAAAGTAATATTCTCAGATATTAAATATTAACTTATTAAAATATTTGGGACATTCGCAAGGGTTACTTCTATAGCTCAGACATTTCCTGCAGCTTCTATGATTGTTATTGGTTTGGGATTTCACCACAAAAATAGATCTAGAGAGCCTTAAATGAAATGCAGGACATGGCAGAGTGGGATATTACTGTCAGCTGCCTTAAAATCTAGGTCTCATTAAAGGCCTCTTTCACTTTCTAGCAGGCTGCCCAGCGAATCTCACTTTTTTCTTCTAAAAAGCCTGGGGGATACTGTTGTAGTGGGAGGAGAGCCAGAAGATTTATTTTCTGTGAAATTTATTAGGTTAGGGTTATTTTTCTTCCAAGCCATTGGTTGATTTATATTTTTAAATATTTTATAGGTTTGCATTTCATTTTAAAACGTATGCCTTGCTGATACACTGAAGGCTAATTTATATCTTGAAAAAGGAAAAATAGAATCAGATACAGAATATTCCATAGCAGCTGCCACCTATGACAGCCTTGTTACGGCAACAATTACTTCCTACAAATACGATAACCTTTTTCCAGCTTTGCAATGAGTAAGACAAACCACAGTGAGGCTCCTCCACCCATAATCTATTCCTTGAAATAAGTATTCAATGAGTATTTACTGAAAATATTTGTAGAGCACTTCAGCATATATACGAGCTTTGTGGCAAATGTTTTAACCAATAAGTATCATTGGTGTAATATATTGAATCTCTGCCCTGCCATTTCTTCTTCCTTATATTGGGTGCTTGTTTTGCCTCTATCAAGTGCTTTCTATTCTAGATTCCAGAACAGGACACTGGGACCCAACAAACAACATTTTCTGCTTTCTTTATACCTACTTGTGTGCTTTTTTTTCCTTTTCTTCCCATGAGTTCTTTTGTTAATTTGGAGAAAACCATTTGTATCAGCATTCTGTACAAAAAAAAGGAGTGGGTGGGAATGCATGTTCTGCTAATTATCTATTTACAGTTTCATCATGAGTATTTGTTGTATACAAATACAAATTTCTTAGGATTTGTTGTATACTCTAATATGGTTAATTCAAGCCACAGGAATTTATTTAGGACAACATGCTGTAAAAACGCAGCTTAATGCCTGCTGCTTTGCTTGGCACTATTAATAAGAGCTCCTCTTCAGTGACAGCTTGAACTATTAATAGTATACTTGGAATGCATAGAAGTTGGGGAAATTTTAGATTTCAAATAATTCAATTGTCCCAGTATCTAAACAGCTTAGGTCAATATTTCACAGCTACCTAAAAGTCAGTCTACTAGTAAGTTGGGCTCTGCTATCATGTGGATACATATACTGTGATATATTTTTGTTAAAACACAAATATTATTAATGTGTGGCATTGTTACTTTAGCCAGGAGACTACAGTGCTAATGTAGAGTGGTAGTTTGGCTGTCAATTTACTAGTTCTTTTGTGGTACATGCTTGTGTGCTTTCCAGGTGTGCCACAGGAGGGTGAATTAGCTTTTCACCAGAAAGAAAGATGAGTGGCTCTTCCTGCAGCATCATTTAAGGCCCCCTCCCCTCCGCTGGAGCCAACTTGCAAACAGATGTCACAACCAGGAAGGTTCAGAGACAGGAGGAATCTGACCACTTGCATGAAGCACCAGCTCATCACCCACCAAAGTGGTACCTGTATATCTACTCATATAGAACTACTAGGTGAGCAGAAGCTGAGGTGGGTGATGGGAAATCACCCTGCCATGCAATACTAAGGCCCAAACTAGAGATGGAGTAAAAACCATCTCCAGCGTCATTAAGTCACCAAGTCACCATGCTTCTGATAAAACACAAGTGAATGTAAAGTCAAAAAGCTAAAGAGCTGAAATCAGAGGTGATCAGATGAAATCCTTAGTCCTCCTCAGCTTAACCTGTGCAATCCTAGGAAATTCTACTCAAGAACAGTGCATTAGTTGCAATAAAGAAAATAAATCCACCCTACTCATTTCTTCTGTATTCAATTCTACAGAGAAATAAGATATTGATGCCATTTGAATAAATGACAAAATCAGAAGACAAACCCTCTGGTCTTGGTGACCGACCCAGATTGAATCTCACAGACTCACAAATCTGTTGGAGGTCCTATTGCAGAATGGAGAAGACCGAACAAGTAAGGCAACTAACAATCTTAGTATACTGTAAATAGGGATTTGTGAATGGTGGTGACGCTTCCATCACCACTGCTGATGGATTTGCACTTGGAGAAAACATTGTTTAAATAAGATCACTCTCATATATGATATGCCATGCTATCAAATGAGTTTATATATTTCTCAAAACCAGTTTACTTGTATTATGATTTGTTGAAAAAGCCACAGGGTAGCTGAATCCAGTCAGCCACGTCAAACAATGCTTTGCAAAGCTCCACACAATACACTAAACCATAAACTAATATTTATAGATCATAATGACTCTTAATAATACACTTGCTGAGCCAAAATCAAACAAGCCACAGACTCAAACAAGCCAATACTGCCAATCAGTATCTATCATTATAATCAGACAAACAACAGTGCCAGCCTGACAACAGCTGCTCATTATTTTAGTTCTTCCTGGAAGAAATATAAATTGGGTAACACATTTTTTTTTATTGCCTAGAGAATCGAGGGAGTTTCATGTTCTTAATAGCTATTGATTTTAATGACACTAAGAACATGAATATTATTTCATGGTTCCAATGTATAAGCAGTCCCAGAAATCCACCAATGCCCAGAATTTTCATCAGTTCTGGTCTCATGAGACTCACTATGGGACTAGCATATCAGAAATGTCCCACTGGCAGTGAGAGATCCAGCCTGTGTGTAATTTTCCTGCAATACTTCCGAATACTTCTAGTTATATTCAAGCAAACCAGAAATGGAGGCAGTGATGAAGGAAACAGTAACATTGCGTCTAATTATGGTACAACCCTGCCCTGAAAACCTCTTTATTCTGTCAGGTCTCTCCATCATGGCATTGCCTTTATCTGAGTGAGATTGTTATTGACAGGCTTTTCAACTGTTTGGCTGACAACAAGTGAAGCCTGAAGTCATCCTTAGCTGTTCCGGTAGTAATTTCATACTGTATCAGTAACTGATACAGTTCAAGGGCAGACTTCATATGTATAAACCTTGTTAGAACTTGTCACCCATTACTCTGGAGGGAAGTTACTTTACAGCAACTTAAAACACAGGCAGTAAAGGCAGGATAGGGATTGGCAATGGGACTACCGGTAGTATATTCCATGCCAGTAAAGTTTTCTGCCAGGTCTATGATAATTGAATCGTTCTTAACTCAGCATTGAGGAAAAGCTATGTCTGTGAAAATCGATCCATCCATTATTAATTACACACATTCAGGTTCTTTCCCAGCTGCTGAATTAATGTGCTATTTATTCAAACAAAAGCAATGCTGGCACAAAATGTCATTGCCATTGTCAATCTCTAACTCTTCATCTTGTCAAGAAGAAGTGAGGAAAGCTAAGGCTCACAATAAACAAAGGCTTGCGACTAAAGTAAAAAATAACCAAAAAAAGCTTCTTCCAACATATTAAATACAAGAAAAAAGTCAAGGAAACAATTGGCCCATTGCTGGGAAAAAGTGGCAAGAAGGTGACAAGCAACAGGGAGAAAGCAGAACTACTTAACTCATTTTTTGCATCTGTCTTTACACAAAAGGAAAAAAAACAGTCCAACCTATCAAAAACAGCACCACAAAAAACAGATTAGGAACACAAGTTAAAATAGGGAAGAAAATGGTAGGTGAACACCTGTCTACCCTAGATGAGTTCAAATAACCAGGACCAGATGGATTACACCCCAAGGTTCTGAAGGAACTGGCAGACGAGATCTCAGAACCACTGAACTATATCTTTCAAAGATCCTGGAGCACAGGGGAACTGCCCAAGGATTTGAAAAGAGCTGATGTAGTTCCCATCTTCAAAAAAGGAAAAAAAAAATATCCAGGAAACTACAGACCTATCAGCCTGACCTCAATACCAGGGAAGATTCTGGAAAAGATAATCAAACAACGAATCACCGAACACCTAGAAGCAAACCAAGTAATAACCAAAAGCCAACATGGGTTTGTCAAAAACAGATCATGCCAGACTAATCTTATTGCATTCTTTGACAAAGTGACAAAATTAGTGGACCAGAGGAATGCTGTCAATATAATTTACTTGGACTTCAGTACAGCATTTGATAAAGTAGACCATAACCTACTACTAGATAAAGTAGAAAAATGTGGGTTAGACAGCATCACCACCAGATGGATTTGAAACTGGCTGACCAACCGCACTCAACATGTAGTCCTCAATGGAACTGCATCTACATGGAGGGAAGTATGCAGTGGAGTACCCCAGGGCTCTGTTTTAGGCCCAGTGCTCTTCAACATCTTCATCAATGACTTGGATGAGGAGATAGATGGAGATCTCATCAAATTTGCAGATGACACCAAGCTGGCAGGAATAGCCAACACTCCAGAAGATAGGCTCAAGATACAGAAGGATCTTGACAGACTTGAACATTGGGTGCTATCTAACAAAATGAAATTCAACAGTGAAAAAAGCAAGGTTCTACATTTAGGGAAGAAAAACAAAATGCACAGGTACCGTATATGCGGTACCTCACTCAATAGTAGTAACTGTGAGAGGGATCTTGGAGTCCTAGTGGACAACCATTTAGATATGAGCCAGAAGTGTGCAGCAGCTGCCAAAAAGCCAACACAGTTCTGGGCTGCATAAACAGAGGGATAGAATCAAGATCACGTGAAGTATTAATATCACTTTATAATGCCTTGGTAAGGCCACACTTGGAATATTGCATTCAGTTTTGGTCACCATGATGTAAAAAAGATGTTGAAACTCTAGAAAGAGTGTAGAGAAGAGCAACAAAGATGATTAGGGGACTGGAGGCTAAAACATATGAAGAATGGTTGCAGGAACTGGGTATATCTAGTTTAATGAAGAGAAGGACTAGGGGAGACATGATAGCAGTGTTCCAATATCTCAGAGGTTGCCACAAAGAGGGAGTCAAACCAGGAGTGAAATCTAAAATTTGTTACTACCAGTTCTGTGGGCGTGGCCTTTTTTTTTTTTTTTTACTTTTAAAACCATTTTTTCTACAACCTCTTTGGTTGTAAAAAAACGCTTTCAAAAGGCACTGACGATCCAAGCTGAGTTCCCTGATTAGGGAACTCACTTGGATCATCAGAGCATTTAAAAGAAAAAAACCCTTTTTTTTCTTTTAAATGCCTGATGAGCCATGCGATCATCAAAGGCTTTTTTTTTTTAACTTTTAAAAGCATTTTTTCGGCCGAAGTTGTAGAAAAAATGCTTTTAAAAGTAAAAAAAAAAAAAGCCTCTGATGATCGCACCGCTCAGCTGGGCATGGGGGTGAGGATTTTTGCTACCAGTTCTCCGAACCACCCACCTCCATCGCTACCGGATTGGGCGATCCGGTCCCAACCGGGAGCATTTCACCCCTGAGTCAAACTATTCTTCAAAGTACTTGAGGGTAGAACAAGAAGCAATGGGTGGAAACTAATCAAGGAGAGAAGCAATTTAGAACTAAGGAAAAATTTCCTGACCGTTAGAACAATTAATAAGCGGAACAACTTGCCTGCAGAAGTTGTGAATGCTCCAACACTGGAAATTTTTAAGAAGATGTTGAATAACCATTTGTCTGAAGTGGTGTAGGGTTTCCTGCCTGGGCAGGGGGTTGGTCTAGAAGACTTCCAAGGTCCCTTCCAACTCTTCTATTCTATTCTATTCTATTCTATTCTATTCTATTCTATTCTATTCTATTCTATTCTATTCTAATTTTCTCTGTTCTGGCTTGCTACTGATTGGTGGTGATTTATTTGCCAGGTACACTGCTATTCTTCGCTTTACTCTTTTCTAAAACATTTAACCCAGAGGAACCCTTGAAATAATGTTCAGGATTTAGGCAACCCCCCACCTAAAAATTACCAAAATTATAAAAACACCAATTTGTTGCTCCTGCATTAGATGCGCTAAGATAGACATCTTGAAAATGGCAACTCCTATCATATTGAAGCACCCCAATCACCATTCATTTTTAAAATTTCTCTCAACAATTTTAAATTGGCTTTTAAATCAGGTTTTAGACCTCTTTTAGATAAATTTGGATGTTTTAATCTTTGAGCCAAATTACTTAATCTGTTTTTTAATAGTTTTTAACTTCTATATGTATTTGTAATTATTATGGCTGTTCACCGCCCTGAGTCCTTTGGGAGTAGGGCGGTATACAAATATGAAAAATAAATAAATAAATAAATAAATCCTGGTCAATATTTGTACTGACAGTATAATTTTTTTAGAAGTATTATAATCAACCAATGCTATGTTTTCAATAGCTCCATCTTGTGGCATTTTATGAGACATGACTCTTAGAGAGTATTTTTTTATCTCTTCAGCAAATAGTAGAACCACACTTGAGACCAAGGTAGTTGGATCATCATTTATTTAGGTCTGTTTAATTTAGAGAAGCTAATTATTCACCTCTGAAGAATTCACTTTCTCTATAGAGGTTTTAATTTTATTTTAAACCCATCTGCTAAACTTGGGGTAACAACCCTGATGTTTTGAACTTCAATTTCCATCAGCCCCAATCAACATCATCAGTAGCATGGGATTATGGGATTAGTCATTCAAAGCATCTGAAGAACAGAAAAGGACAACTCTTGGAGCAGACATTGGCCTGATGAACATGGTGGTAATTTTCTAAATGATGGGAGTAGTTTCAACATAAGTGCAAATATCAGGAAAGCTGTAATCTTTAGTAATTCAATGAGACCTGTTATGTCTCCACACATACTTTTTGTGTTAAGAATTTGGAGAGATTATGACTAATGCAAAGGCAAACAGGGCAGTACTGATTCTAAGAATGTACTGTGGAAGAAGTTCTTTAGAATGTTGTCACAATCTTTGTGTATGGTCATCTCTACTTGCCTGCCATTCATCTATTTACTGCAGTTTTCAATGTCTTACATTATGCTTTTAAGTATTTGATTCTAGTTGCCGACTCTATTCCTTGCATGCCCATCAAGGGCTATTTCAACAGAGTTTTCTTATCATATTGAGCTCATTTATGGAGGACACATCACAAATTATTAAGGAAATGCTCATTTTAAGCTTTCCCCAGTACCTGTAGAACAATGGGAATTATATAATCATGTTTGCCATCAATGACTTAATTTCAAAAATGTGTATTTATATTTGTCAGTACACAGAAAACAATGTCTCATCCCAATCTATCCATTTGCTTATCTCTGTTTTCTTGACTTTTCTTCACCCCAGAAAGCCATTTTCTTTATAAACTGCAAATATTTCTTCATTTTCTGGACTGATGTAGAAAAGCATTTGTTCTCCTAACATGGAAAGTTACATTATATTAACTGTACTAATTATCGCAGTGTTATGCCATGGAATATAATATGGATTCTACCCACACTAAATATTCTTAGTGAAGCACAGGATGGTTGCTGTAACATAAATCCAGTATATTGTATTTTCTCCTGGGTTATAGTTTTATTGCATATCTACCTATTGCAAAGGTCACGGCTTCTATCTCCTTACCTCCCACATTTGTTTGATCATGAATATAGAAAGACATTAAGGAATTATTTACAAATGAAGGGATCCAAATCCAAATTCAGATCTGCACTAATGAATGGATAAGACTTCAGTGACATTTGAATTACAGGGAACTCGGAGAGGGATCTGTTCAAAAACAACCTCTTAGTTATTTTTCCCTAGAAAGCCTGATAAGTTTTATTGAAGGCTCCCCTGACTTTCTTTCCATAATTAGCACTGATTTGCTGGCTAAATCAAGTGCACAATGAGGGGAAAAGTGATGTCGCCAAAGCTTACTTCAAGAGTTTCCCGCTTCCTACTGACAAATAGAGTTGAGCCTTGGAAATGGGAGACATAGCCATGTTCCTCAGTGAAATCCCAAAGGTGCTTTTTCAGGAGGCAACTGGACTTTCTCATTTTTCTTTGAAGACATTCCGCTTCTCATCCAAGAAGCTTCTTCACTCTGACTGGATGGTGGGGAATGGAAGGATTTATATTCCTTGCAGACAGCTGATCATTTGCATTATTTTAGAGAGTCATTGAGGCCACTTGGAGGTTTATCTGTGTCCTCAGGGTCACCTGAGTAGTGCAAATGGGTATGGAGCCTTCTTGGCTGCAGGATATTTTCTTCCCTGTGTCCCTTCATTGCTGAAGACAGGCAAAAGTTGTTGGGGATGAGTCTGTATTGTCTGCATCTCAAACTGAAGTGTAAATGGTTCCTTAGCAATTTTTCAGGAAAACTGTCCATACTCCCATACCATTCAAAGAGGGTTCATTCCAAAGTGCATAGCTAAAAGTCTATGGAAATAGTCAATCATCCAGGTCATGATTGTCCCAAGTCATGGTTGTCCCAAAGCATCTTCGGGACAACCATGACCTGGATGACTGAGAATCTCCATAGTTCCTCAGAGAATTACACTAAGGCTTCTATTTTCCTCACCCACCTGCTGCTCAAAACAGAAGGCACCCCACAGAACACACTCTTTTACATGTAACAAAAATGCTCAGTTTTTAAATAAACATTGATTTGTCTTCCTGAAGCATAGGATTCAAGCTATGCAGGCCTTCTTTCCTTACCCATTCCTTAGAGATTATGGTTAATTATGCTCAATTATTGAAGTGCTCATTTAATCCTTAGAACTGCAAGATTTCCTTCTAATTTCCTCTCTTCATTTTTTTCTGGGATTTCTCAACTCACAGGAGAATAAGGTCTGAAAATAAATGCTAATATATACACCACTGTCCTATCCAGATATTTTTGAGGTAGAATTTAAATGTGGAGTAATCAGTAATTGATCCAGGGAGTAAACTGAGAAATGTATAGAGATGTACAATTTTCTAAGCTCATACTCAGATCATCATTATAATAAGATCTATGGGGTGTCAGTGTTCCAGGAAAACCCCAACTCCAAGTAAAAACACAGAAGCAAGCATTTTCCAAAGTTCTCTTTACTAGAATAGGTAACCTGGCACATCTGGGAAATCCCGAATCTGAAAAGCCCGGGTTTTCCTTCAGTAAGTCAAAGCTCCCAAAACCATCCCCTTTTCCCCCAAGTCAGTCACATGCTCCAATCAATGTCTGTTCCATCTCGACCCAGCCCCCTGACCACTCCTTCTCCAGATGCTGGATCGCCCTGACCTTGACTGACAGGAAGAATGCTATTATGTCTACTAATCAGCTCTCCTAAATCCCCCCTCCTACTTTCCCACACATGAGGAGGTGGCAGCATTGAAGCTTCCGGCCTAATATGGCTTCCAGAGCTGACATGGGGTGGATTGAAAGGGGATGCCTGAAGAGCATCAGTGGAGCTTCTTGTACGCCTGCTCCTTTCACTTTTATTTACTTTAATACTCTTCTTTTTCTGATAGATGTCTCACCTTATACTAGCTCCCATATTAAATTAGGTCAAACAATAATTTGTATGGTTTTAGCCTAGTGCAATATTTTGCATGAATCTAACAGTGTAGTTGGTAAATCGTGTATCAGGAATGGCTTAAATATTGTACGGCTTAGGAAGAATGAGGATCAGTTAATTGTGATTTATTCAAAAAAACCATCATTAAAATTGCAATTTAACGCAATTAGCCTCAGCCTCAATTGTAAAATTTCCCAAATTTATGCTAAACTATATTTCCAAAGTATCACTGTATGAAGATGTGGCACAGTAGTTAGAGCCAAGGTGGCACAGTGGTTAGAGTGCAGTACTGCAGGCTACTGCAGCTGACTGCTAGCTGCAGTTCAGCAGTTCAAATCTTACCAGGTTCAAGGTTAACTCAGCCTTCCATCCTTCTGAGGTGGGTAAAATGAGGACCCAGATAGTTGGGGGCAATATGCTGACTCTGTAAACCACTTAGAGAGGGCTGTAAAAGCACTGTGAAGTAGTATATAAGTGCTATTGTTATTGCTATTTCTGATATCGCTTTCATCTGAAATCAACCATGGATTCAAGGGCAGCGTTGTCACTAAAAGGGAGAAGTTGTTACCTCAGAGAACAAATTCTGGTGAGCGATATTAGCCATCTCTTGGCTGCTTTTTTTGAAAACCATCTGCTGCCACCTTTGCTTGTAACAGCTTGTCAAAAGCTGTGCTTGTAACACAATTTTCTTGAGTTATCCAAACTAGCCTGCTCCCTCAGATATGGCACAAGGCACTTTCCCATTATCAATATAGTGATAATGATGAACACTATGCCAGACAAACCTAGTGTACAACTTGGAGATTCTCTTAGATTCTTGACTGTTACTTGTCATTTTAGGAGATCCTTTGCACAACTTTGAGCAGTGTTCCAACTGTGCTTTTTACTGGATTGTGAGAGTCTGCACTCAGTCACTCATGCTCTGGTCATCTCCCATTTGCATTATTGCAATATGCTCTACATGTAAAATATCCTTGAAGAGTATTTGGAAATTACAATTGGCTCAGAATGCATCAGTACATACAGTTTTGGAGGTTCCTAGGATGGTAGATGTACACTGTTACACTAGCTGCATTGGTTGCCGATTTGCCTCCAGGTCTAATTCAAGATGCTGGTCATTACCTTTAATGTCCTTTATGGCATAGGTTCAGGATATATGAGGCACCAACTTGCCCCAATGGGTTTGGCCCGCACTACTCATGCTGGCAGAAAAAGTCCACTCAGCTAAGGAATCACATCTGGCCCGGTCCAGAAGAAGAGCTTTTTCTGCCACAGCTCCTGTTCTTTGGAACATCTTGCTGCAGGAAGGAGGCCTGTCCCCCTCCCTTCTGGTTTGTTGGAAATGCCTTAAAATTTGGCTATGGCAGTTGGCATGAGGCCCTGAAGGGGAATCTGTTGGCTGGAAGTGGCTAGTGTAGTAACAGAGAAGCCAGCATCACCTCTCTGCTCTAAACCTGTGGGGCTTTTTTAGTTTGTTTTCATCTCCTGTAATTTTAATGCCTTTATAATGCCTTGGTAAGACCACACTTGGAATACTGTATCCATCCAGAAACAATGGGTGGAAACTAATCAAGGAGAGAAGCAACCTAGAACCAAGGAGAAATTTCCTGACATTTAGAATAATTAATCAGTGCAACAACTTGCCTACAGAAGTTGTGAATGCTCCAACACTGGAAGTTTTTAAGAAGAGATTGGACAACCTTTTGTCTGAAATAGTATAGGGTTTCCTGCCTGAGCAAGGGGTTGGACTAGAAGACCTTCAAGGTCCCTTCCAACTCTGTTATTCTATTCTATTCTAATTGTTTTTACTTCCATATGTTTTATTATGTTATAAGCAACTCAGTGTTGCCTCATACCGTGAGATAAATGCCATATAAATGTGATAGATATAGATAGACAGTTAGATGATAGATAAATGGATGGATGAATGGATGGATGGATGGATGGATGGATAGATAGAGGATAGATATGGCCTATTTATTTGTTGAGTCAATCAGCTTGTATAAGAAGGTTCATCAAGACCTTAGGATTTAGTCTTCAGAAGAGAACATCTGTTTCCCTATAATACTTCAACAGATCAACCTTGAAAGGCAAAATGAACTGGGACCATTGTAAAGTGGAATTGATTCAGGTTAAGCAGCACCCATAGATTCCTCATCTGGCAAAGAGTCTTCAGTCAGGCAGTGCTCCCATGTGCCATATGCTCCCTCCTTAATAGCCTGGAAGAAGTATGAATAGAGAATCACCTTGATCCCTGAAAGGTGCTTTATGCTCACCAGCGATAATGCCATTCTCATACTCTCATCACACAGGAAACTGGCCAGGCAGAGAAACAGGGGTGGGTGCAATGGGGGGAGGGGGAAACAACGTCAGTAAACTCCCTGTCAGAAAAATGTGACTCAGAATTGGCATTTTCCTCTGTTTAAATAAGTGATGCTGTGTCAGAGCTCAGAAGTAATTTATTCATGGATAGCTGATGCAGTTACCATGGAGAATGTAAGAGGGGGAAAAAAAATCCAAGCCTTTAAAAATGCGCCCTGACTATATTGAGGAGAGAGGCATTCAGCGAGGAAGCAGAGCTAAAGCTAAAGGAAGAAAAAAGAAAAACACAAATTAAGACTAAATGGCAATGGCTTTATCTCTGTTTGTGGATGCTATTATAAGAGCTGAAAGTTGACTGAAATCCTTTCCGTCATTTACTGCAGGGAAATTCAGGATCACCAAAATGAGATCCAGAACTACAGTTATTCGCAACAAAATCACATCAAAGGATAGCCACAGGCTAGATGAGCATTTAATTCAGACTTTCAGATAGTTGGGTTGAGGATGACAATCTCAACATGTTGTGGGCCAATATTCCCAAGTGTTCAACATTGGCCAGTGTTAATTATACTAGAAGGGGACACAATGACTTAGGACCGTGATGGCGAACCTACGGCCCACATGCCAGAGGTGGCATGCAGAGCCCTTTCTTCTGGCACGCAGATCTTCATGGTGTTTCTTTCATGAGCTTTTGTTTCCCTGCAAACGACAAAACAGAAGCTCACAAAAGAAAAAGATCTTACCTCTTACCACTGGCGCTGCCAGTGTTGGGATGCCCTGCCTTCCATAGCTAGCTGGTCTTCGGGTCTCTGCTGTGCATATGCACGCATTGTGCTTGCACCTTTCAGTTTGGGCATGTGCACGCGCAGTTTGGGCACTCGGTGTCTAAAAGGTTCGCCACCACTGGCTTAGGGGGTTAAAGATGCTGAGCTTGTCATCTGGAAAGTTGACAGCCCAGGTTCAAGACTGGAGTGCCATGCGATGGGGTGAACTCCTGTTACTCCAGCTCCTGCCCACCTAGCAGTTTGAAAGCATGCAAATGCAAGTAGATAAATAGGTAACATTCCAATGGGAAAGTAACAGCATTCCATGCATCTCAGCATACAGTCATGCTGATCACTTGATCACAGAAATGTCTTTGGACAATGCTGGCTCCCTTGATTAAGAAATGGAGATGACCACTGCCCCCTAGAGTCGGAAATGGTTGGAAAAGCGAAATCTTTACCTTTATTTTAACCATGCAAGAAGAAGGTCATAGAACCTGCTGAGAAATGCTACCTCTTTCTCAGGAAATGCTGGCATTTTATCAATGAAACCACCACATCTGAACCAAAGGTGCTTTTTTTCAAGAAGCAACTGGACTTTCTAGTTTTTCTTTGAAGACGTTTCACTTTTCATCCAAGAAGTTTCTTCAACTTGGATGAGAAGTGAAACATCTTCAAAGAAAAACCAGGAAATCCAATTGCCTCTTGAAAAAAGCACCTTGGGGACAACCATGACCTGGATGACTGAGAATCTCCATAGATGCCAAATCTGAAGAAAACGAGAAGTGCTTTCAGACTGGAAGTTTGAAAGAATGTATCTTTACTTGTACATTCAAAGCAGAGTCCCTGAGCTGCCAAGTAGTTGCCAACTTGATGCCAGTCCTCACAAGCACTTAATCACAGTAAATTTTCCAAATCAAGTTCACCGTCTTAGTCTGCAGTGCAAAACTAAAGAAAGACAGAGGGTTCTTAGGTCACCGAGTCAGCCTTTTCTATATTTCTTCCCTTTCATTGATCCATCTGAGGATATGATAACCCCACCAGTCTTCCAGTTGACACCTTCCCACGTCACCTCCAGCCACTCCATATTTTATTTGACTCTGGCATGGGTAATAAATAAGTCACCTGATGTCAGATGTCAGCATTTTCCATTATTTCTGGCTATATTAATGCTGGTGAAATTGGAATTCAACAACTTGCAGCAACATGATTGATATATATTTATTTATCTATTTAAACTTCTATTACCTATTTATGATTATTATGAACAACCAAGATATGCAGATAATATTGTCCCACTGATCTGGCTGCAGTCACCAAAGTTTTAATAGCAATAGCACTTACACTTATATACCATTTCACAGTGCTTTCACAGCCTCTCTAAGTGGTTTATATTGGTTTTCAGCATATTGCCCTCAACAATCTGGGTCCTCATTTTACTGACCTCAGAAGGATGGAAGGCTGACTCAATCTTGAACTGGTCAGGATTGAACTGCTGGCAGTCAGCACAATTTGCCTGCAATACTGCATTCTAACCACTGTGCCCCCACAGTATTTTTAAACTTTTAATTTTCATCTAGTGTGCCATCTCTGAAAAAATTGAGATGATTCTATAACTATGAGCAATGGGATGCATCCTATTGCTTTTCTACCCCAAAGTTCTTTTATTGAAAAAGTTTTCAAATACAAATTTTTCCCCTTTTTTTCTCCCCCCTCCTCCCTAACCCCCCCTCACCACCCATCCCCCCTGTGACTTCTTCAAAATAAAAACCTAATACATAACAGATTATATAATATTTTACCATCCCCTTACTCCCTCCTCAAAATACTGACCCTTACTTTCTAATGATATTATTAATATTATTACTTCCCCCTTTTACCATACACTTCAAAATAACATTCTACTATAACATTGTATAATGACTTCTAATTTAGCACAGTAATGTTATTATGACTCCCAATTTAGCAATAATCTGCCCTTTTTTCTCCTCCCCCATACTTATGTCTGTATATTTATTTATTATTATTTGTTTGTTTGTTTGTTTAAATTTCTATACCGCCCTTCTCCAAAATAGGACTCAGGGCGGTGAACAGCCAAAGTAAAAAACAATACATACAAAATTTAAAAGCAGTTTAAAATAATTAAATATTTGGCCGAAAATTAAAACAACCCAATTTAAAATCAATTTAAAATTAACTCAAGCCAGCCCAGCTAGTTGAAATAAATGGGTTTTCAGGGCCCGACGAAAAATCCGGAGGTCTGTTATTGTACGTATCTCTGGGGGGAGGTTGTTCCAGAGGGTGGGCGCCGCCACAGAGAAGGCTCTCCCCCTGGGGGTCGCCAGCCGACATTGTCTGGCGGACGGCACCCTGAGGAGGCCCACTCTGTGCGAGCGTACTGGCCGGTGGGAGGCTATTGGTGGCAGAAGGCGGTCTCGTAGGTACCCCGGCCCTAAGCCATGGAGCGCTTTAAAGGTGGTCACCAACACCTTGAAGCGCACCCGGAAGACCACCGGGAGCCAGTGCAGCTCGCGCAGGAGAGGTGTTACATGGGAGCGCCTCGTCGCCCCCATAATCCCCCGCGCAGCCGCGTTCTGGACCAGCTGGAGCCTCTGGGTGCACCCCAGGGGGAGCCCCATGTAGAGAGCGTTGCAGTAGTCCAGGCGGGAAGTGACGAGTGCCTGAGTGACTGTGCGTAGGGAGTCCCGATCTAGAAAGGGGCGCAACTGGCGTATCAGGCGGACCTGATAAAAAGCTGAAATGTTATTAATGTAACATTTCAAAACAACCTTCCACTTTAAGACTATATAATAAATCCTACTTTAACATTTAATCTTTTGTGTATATTAATATAACATTTCAAAGCAGCCTTCCCCATAAATTCTAATTTTACATTTGTTCAACTCTATCCATTTCCTCCACTCCCATAAATATATCTCTTAAGCATCCCTTTTCTTAAACTAAACAATCAATAAACTAGCCTGTCTCCACCCACTTTCCTACAAAATTACCATACACAACAATTCTTAATATCTTTATTCTTTTGCCCACCCTACTAAAAAAAATATTCCCTTATATAAATAAAATCAATGACTTTAAACTTATAATCCATATAATGTCTTCTTTGATGTCTTTCCATGGATTGCTGAATCCATCACCCATATTAGGGTAACATAACATCCCGGTTGCAACAGAATGTTCAAAATCCTCAGTTATCATCTACCTCCATCAATAATGAATATCTTTGTATATATAAAAAAAGAAAACAACCACCCGAGTGACATCATAATTGTATTCCATATAATATCTGTAATAGTGGCTTTCTTCAGGATTATTAATTCCCACCGTCATAATGGGGTAACAACCAGATCTTCTGCATGCCCCAGCGTAGCTCTCTTGCCTTATAACTCAGCATAAATGTAATACATTTATCAATAAAAAGAAAACCAAAATAGATAATTCCAATCCAACCGTTTAAGGCCCTTTTCACATCCCAAAATTATGGCATTGCAGAGGTCTGTCACTCTCCTCGGGATAATATTAACCACTACTTTGCCTCAACTATCTTTTCATGTATTCAATCATTTTTTAAAAAATAACTGGCTTCGCTGTTGCTTAATTTAGAAATTTTTATTTTTGTAAGACCTGTTTCTTTTTTTCCTTTCTTTTTGTGGGTTTGATCTCCATCCTAATTTTCTTTCTGCAAGTTGTATATCAACTGATCGGTTTTCGTTCTGATTTATGACTTGATCTTGTTGGTTTTGCTTTTGTGACTCATATTTCTTTTCTATAAGTTGTGTATCAACTAATTGATTTCCATGCTTGTCTGTGGCTTGATGAATCATCACGTTAGAATCCAATGCCACTTCTCTCTTATTTATGGATAATCCAGCTGAGGTGTCTGAAGGATCCAAAGGCAATTCATCTACGGAGGCCTCTGTAACTCGATATTTTTCCTTTATTTCCAACTCCTTCTGCTTAACTTGTGTTGTGCATAAAGATGTTGAGTTCATTTTTAAAAATTTTTGATAAAATTCTTCTGCTTTTTCAACAGTATTTAATTGGTATCTTTCTCCTTGATAACTCAATATTATACCAACTGGAGCATCCCATCTGAATAAGATATTTTGTTTTTTCAGCTCAGTCACCAGAAAACCAAATTTCTTTCTTTCCAATAACATCTTAGGTGGTAGTTCTTTGTATATCCAAATCTTTGTTCCAAACAATTGCAAAGTAGAATTAAAAGATTTTTGCACAATATTATTTCTTATTTCTTTATCTGTAAAATAAATCACCACATCTCTAGGCAATTGCCTTTGCTTTGCAATCCAGGAATTTATTCTATAAACTCTATCGATCCTACAAAATACTTCCTCAGGTTGAACCTTTAAGATCCCAGCCAGAATTTCAGAAGATATTTTCCTTAAGTCATCTCTGTTATTTTCCTGTAATCCTCTCAGTCTAATCGCATATTCAGTAAAATTATATTGCATCATTAAAACTTCCTTTTCAATCCGTTGTTGTATGTTTTCTGCATTACAAATCTTTGGATCAGCTTCCATTTTAGGTTTTTCTTCTGAGCTATTGTCTTGAGTGTTTATCAAATCATTTTCAATTTTTTGTATTTTATTGTCCAAATTGTCCTCAATTTCCTCCATTTTAGACTCTAATAAATTGATATTTGTATCCAACTTGATCATAAATTCTGAGAAACCATTAGCCATTTTTATAATCTTTCGTTGCAAGATATCAAACTTTAATTGCACCAATTCTTTAATTTCCTGCTTAAATTTTTCAAAGTTCTGATTCATAATCTCATCCCTTCTTACAATCTCCTCCAGAAGAAATTCAATTATATTAAAATCAGTTTTCTGAGACTGTAAATTAAGAACTTGTTCATATAATTTGTGGATGGGGGAATTCCCCCCCCCCCACTGCTTGTTTGTCCGGCTTTGTAAGTCTAAACGCCATATTTCCACACAGGCAAACTTTTTTAGAAAAGAAAAAAAAAGCAAAGTAAAGAGAAAAAAAGCTTCTTTCCACACAAGATCAATATCAAATCTCCAGGAAAGAGAAAACACAAAAGTGGAGCTTTATCTTCAATTGTAGCCAAGAGTATTTATTCCGCTACTTTGTATCTTAATAGGAGACGGAAGGACTTTCCCTTTCAGCCCTTTCTCAAGCCTCGGCAGTCGCCATTTTAAAAACTCTTTTTTTTCCTTCTTCAGTAACTTTTATAAAATAAATGAAAATACTTGCGATTCAGGGTCACACGTCCAGCTCTCATCCTCTTTAATTGATCTGTTAGTTTTCTTAATAGGCTTGTTCTTGTCACCTAGCTCTGCAAAAAGGCAGAGGTCTCCCAAAGCCCGGAGCGGCGGCAGGGGAAATAGGGAGCCTCATCTGCTTCGTCCCCAAAAGTAAAAAAAAACTTTTGGGGCTTCGCAGAGAGCTCTACCAGCCCTCGCTGGCTCTGTCTCACATTTCCTCATGGAAATGGAGTTTTTCGAGCCGCCTTTCTGGTGTAAAGGCGGCTCTTTACAGGCAATGGGGCTGGCGGTCCTGAGGGACCGTCTGGCAGCGACGAGAAGCAAACCGGAAGTCCCCCAAAGTTCTTTATAAATGCACAACTTTATGTATTTCTCTTTAGATGAATATAGTATTTACCATTCCTACAAATCTCA
The DNA here is from genome assembly GCA_022577455.1 of Arizona elegans. NCBI lineage: Eukaryota > Metazoa > Chordata > Lepidosauria > Squamata > Colubridae > Arizona > Arizona elegans. The sequence continues at coordinate 61,184,599 of JAKOOJ010000003.1, forward strand.
AAACTGTTTGTAGATCACCATTAAGATACGAAATACAAACAATAGAGTAAAACAGAACAAACCCTATGCTCAGTTTAACAAAGCTGGTTCCTGGAAATCTTAATATTTGCTCCCCTCTGGGTCACATGGCCAGGAGGGAATGGGGAAGAGAGGCCTTAGGAGCTGGTAGCATTCTGAACTGCTGCTCAACTCTTGGTCCATAGGGATGCCATGGGGAATTTTTCCCTTCGCAGACTCTGGCCAAATCTTATCCCTTTCAAACTTGAGATTCCCTTTTCTGGATTCCCCTCCAGACAGCTACTAAAAATTTGCTCCCATTATGCTTAGTTTTTGGAAGGGTTATTATGCTGATAGAAGGGCAGCAACTTTATTTGTTTGTTTGTTTGTTTGTCAAACATGTACAAGATAGCAGGTATAAGTATGAACATGGACATGAATGAAGGAAATGAATACAAATAAATGGGGACAGTGGGACAGGGACGGTAGGCATGCTGATGCGCTTATGCACACCCCCTTTAGGGACCTCTTAGGAATGGGGTGAGGTCCACGGTAGACAGTTTGAGGTCGAAGCTGTGGGGATTTGAGGATGTAACAACAGAGTTAGTTAGAGCATTCCAGAGTTGACCACTCTGTTGCTGAAGTCATACTTTACTTTCCTATATGCCATTGAATTTGAAGCAATAAAAATGAAGGAAAAGAGGGGAACAAAACCAAAACTATTCATTTCACATTCAGACACAGAAAGGAGAGATTTTTTTAGATGCCTAAAAGATTGTGCCATACATATTTCAAGAAGCATTCTAGAATGAAAACGCCATTACCAGGATCGTCTACAATTCTCTGCGTACTCAGGGACGCCAACCCTCACAATCATAGCTGATCATGCTGAAAGCACCTTGTCAGGTTTTTTGGAAACCACAGCACTGTAGTTAAAGGTCTTCTGCATCAATATTAAAATCCTGAACCTGGCTATATAGCTGATGGTCATATGCTCTTTCAACAGTGTGACACGTGTATGGGCAATGGGAACCTTGCTCAGCTATCTGGCTACCACATTCTGTACCATCTGCAAATCTACGTTATTGTCCTCCAGCCATTCTCAGTCCAAATATATCTCAGCCCCAAATATATCTTCATTAAAGCAGAAGGTCCACTCTGCTTCATCATGAGCGATCTTGCATGTATCTGAGTGGTTGATTTGCCCTGCTTCTTCCAATTTTGTGACATCCCAAATTCCAATTATTGCAGAGTTATTTAATCAAGAAGACTGACCATATAAATCTGACAAATAAATAAATATTTTTTCAACAAAGACAGATATTGTATTATTATTTTTTTTTGCAAAATGCATTGGGATTGAGTTTTTTTAATATATACAAAAAGCATGTGAACCATCCTTTCATCTTTTCATGATAAAGTGGCAAGACGTTCAGAAATAAAAGTTCAACTGACAAAGAACCAAATAATTTCAGCAATTAACTCCTAGGCAACAATTAGGTACATGAAACCTGAATCCAAAACTGCAGGTGAACTTCACACCTTCACTTTTCAAACTGAAGGTCACCCAATACAAGGAGAACAGAAGAGGGCAACCACTGGAATGTGTTTTCTGAGGCATTCATGATGATTCTGAAGGTGCTAACAGAAACAAAGTCCCTGATGGAGAAAAAACAAAACAAAAACCAGCTTCATTGGATGAACAGGGCCGATCTATTCATTTGAACACTCTAACCAGCATGTTTCTTCAGCACTTTTCTCCCCTGTAGTTTCAGATTCCATTATCTGCTCAGAGGGAGGTCCAATAAGTTCCTCTTCATTTTTAATATTTTAGTCCCTTTTATTTATTCTTGTCTTTTCCCTTAACTTGTCGACATTGTTCAGAATATCATAACAACAATCAATGAAAAATATTCACAGATTTGTTAGATTTATATCCTGCTGTTTAATCAAGAGCTTAAGACAGAAGGTGTCATTTTTCCTCTTATTTTTTCACAGCAATCTGGTGAGGTAGGTGGTCCTAAAAGAGAGCAAATGGCCCAAACTCAATTCCATGGCTGGGGATGGACTTGAACTTCAGTCTTCTAAGCGACAGTCCAATACCTCTATTGGATCTATTAAACCTCTTGCTCCTGGAAGAAAGACAGGATATAAATCTAACAAATGAAATAACTAAGATGTATTGTAAATATGTGAAATAGATTATTTAGGTCTAAGAGGACAAAACAAATCATTCAAAGGGAGGTTTTGTCATTATAATTCTAAAGAAGTGTTTGTCTATTTCATTTCTGCAAAAAATCCAGTTAAAATTGGGGTTTCTATCTCCTCCTCTCCCACCTATCCCCAGAAGCTGAGTTTCTTACAATATTGGAAATGGAGAGAAGAGTATTGAACAGGCAACATTGTCCTCATTTGCAGCACAGCAGGTGAAATTGTGAGCAAATGGCTGACAAGAACAAATGGCAAGTTTTGGGAGAAAGATTTAAGAACCCTGTTCTTCATATGATAGATCCAGCATGGTTACATCTATAACGTATTTAAAAAAAAAAAGAACAGAAAGGCTAACTACACATCTATCTTGACCATAATAGATTAACTTCCCTCTCAGGGGAAACAAATGTGAATAGAAAACATGGCTTTCTATTCTCCACATAGTTACAAAGCAAATATTGCTGAGCCCTCAGCAGGGAAATATAAAACCTTACTTTCCTACCTATAGTCTAGCTATAATTAAACTAGGACCTACAGAACAATCCCACAAGAGAAAACACATGGCTGGGAAATGCTTCATAATATTTTATGGACACATCTGGACCCATAGACAAGATGAAGAGAGTCTGTCAAGTGCACCCTTGCATTCAGCAGTGATAAATGCAACTCCTCCAAAGGCTCTCTGTCTTCTTTCTGAAAGGGAGCATAAAAATATGCTTTCTCTTCATTCTGTCTAAAATTTGTTTCCATTAATGTACACAAAAACATATGCTTTATGTTAGAATAAGGACGCTTCCAAATGAGACATTTATTACCTAAAATTTTTCTGAGGGTAACATTTGTAGTCAAACTGATCAATTCACTATTAAATATAAATTGGCAGAGATTATTTTTTATGTTCAGAAAAAAAAGGGGCCTCTGCCCTGTTTTATCCTTTTCCATTCCATTCTCTCACTGATACCTTTCAGAAATTGGTAACAGCCCCCATTATCTTTGGTTTTAAAAATTAAAAAATTTTAAAATTAAATTTAGCACAAACTAAACTTACAGAAAATTAAAAGGACTAAAAGGTGCAAAGAAAAAGAAAAAAGAGAAAAGTAAGAATACAGAAAGAGAAAAGAAAGTTATTTATGACCATCACAGGTATACATGAATTTAGTGACTCTTCACCTCCTCTGAGGTTAGCAACATTTATCTCTTCATCCCATGTCCCATCTTTTATCTACAAACAAATCTATAAAACTTTTTTTCCAATTCTGATGCCAGCAAAAAGTCCATAAAAGGTTGCCAGAAGTACCGTAACAACGTATCTTCTTTTAACCTTCAACAAATAAACCAACTTTATATTCATTCCTTTTAATTCTAACAGTTTAAATCTTTAGTTCATTCAATATTGTTGTCAGATTTGTTTTTTCTTCATTTCTTCTTTGTCACATTACACAAATGTGACAAATTTTATAAAACAAGCTTATAAGCCCAATAGGAATATATATATTTGTCATTTGTATGTCCCCTTTGAATTTTAAAACGTCAGCCAGCTTTGTTCATAGATCCAGAGAAGCATCCTTTTCTAAGACATTCATTTGTAAATCCACTTTCAATACCATCTCTATCTTGTCAGATATACTTTTTTTCTACATCTGGCTTAACAACATTTCTTCATAACATCTTTTGGACTTAATCTATTCATAGAAGCAGATCTCATAACTGACATTGTTGATTTTGTGGCTGCTGTTTTCTTATTCTATTACTCAAAAATCTTAGTATCTTTATTGTCATGACATTTTATGTCATTTTACATGTCTGTATATCTTTCCTCTACCTAAAATCATTAATCCTCTTTAGTGTTCAGTTTTTGAAATCATGAAACTGCTTCTTTATATTATGTCTTATTAAACCCTAAACAGGATCTACAGTATTTCCCACAAGAAGCTGTTTGCTCTTTAAAATTAATTCCAAAATCTTTTTGTAAAAGTTTCAATATTCTAATTATATCAGGACCCTTAGCCTTATAACTTTCTAAGACCAAAATGTTATTTAGTCTTTTTTATTTTGCTGTTTATTTCAGATTCTTTACATTTTTAAGCTCACAGTTAATATTTTTCTTTTATTCAGGATTGAAGGCAAATTTTCCCAGTGTTTTCAAACTTGTCCATCTGAAGTTCTTCAAGTTCTTCAATAGCTTAGAATACAATTATGTATTGTAGAGGTCTGTAAGGGGCGTGCATAAGAGCACCAGCGTGCCTACCGTCCCTGTCCTAATGTTCCCTTTAATTGTATTCATTTTATATATTCAATTCATGCTTATACTTATATATATTATCTAATACGTATTCGACAAATAAATAAATTTCTGTAAGTGATTAGAAACTCAGGTTTGCAAACATAGTGTCCTTTAAAATAGAGATCCCCAACCCAAGGGCCATGGCCCACTAACACTCTGCGAGCCATTTGGAACCGGGCTATGCAAGTGGAGGATGACTGTGTGTGCAGCTCCATTTGCACAAGCAGTGGGTGCCCGCCACTTGCACAAATGGAGTTACACATGCTCATGTGCGTGCAAATGGAGATTTAATTTTTAATTAAGAAAAAATCCATTAAAATCTACAAGGACAGATATTACCTATAGAAACCACAGAGTAATTTATCAGCCATTTGAACCTTATCTCAAAGGGCAAAACATTTTCATTAATTAAAAAAGCAAAAACAAAAAACAACTAGCTTGCTTTAATTCCCTTTTTCTCTGCCCAGCCAAATCTCCTTTTTGTATCACCTTGCTTGATAAATAGAGCTGTAGATTTTGAAAACTTATTTATGAGTTTTCTAATTATTAGGTTGGTCTGAATGCAGCTACTACCCGCTCAGAGATTTTGCATATATTTTTCATATGACGCACTGTGGCAAGAAAGATATAATAGTACATATAGTGTAACACTGGTGAACAAAATTAGTTTGTTGCTAGATCTGTTTACCTCAATTATATTTTTTTTGAAAAATGCTGCTGATTTTAAAAAGAAGGGGTAAAGCAGATTTCTGTAACTTTTCTTCTGATTGTAGATTCTAGAATGATTTTGCATATATACACATGTGCGCATATAAACACAAACAATTATGATTCGTTGGTGTGTGACAATAACTTAGCACAAATGGCAGCTGCCTTCCCCTATGTTTGCAGCAAAACACTAAATGACAACATTTTATACTATCTCTGGTTGTCTCAGTTACAACCAAATGGGAAGAACGGAGCTGTTGAATTTGGGAGGTCTTGTTAAGTTCTACCACCTACAGAGCAAATCATGACTTCCCAAAGGACTTTCATCTTTCCCAATGCAGTAAATCCCTACTGTTGCTAAGCAACCATTTGCATCTTCCGTATCTTCCTCTGAAAGTTCCAGGGCTCCAACTGCATCAGCTTCTGGCAGCTTTTCAAATCTGTTTGTTTGACTCCCAAGCTCAGATAAAGAGGTGAAAGGGGTCAGGACGTGCCTGGCACGTGGACAGCCATCATGACCACCATGGATGAAGAGGATCTAAGCGAGTATTTCCGCATGCAATATGGACAGAAATTGTTGAAACTGTTGATGTAAGTTAACTGTTCTTCCTTCCATTGTTTCTGTTCAACTCTCTGAACTGTTGTCTGTTCCACCAAAATGTTTCTCTGCTTTCCCCTTTCTGAGCCCTGTTCTTACTCTCTCATTTCTGGAATCTTTTCCCTTCTGAATCCTTCCTCGCAAAACCAAGCGAACATACTTTTAATAGAAGACATCTATTAGATCAGTTCAAGGTTTCATCTAGCTTAAAATTCAGTATCATACAATAGGATATCAGGTTGCTTTTGTGAAACCAGAGGGAGGGATAATTCATTTATTCCTCAATGCTGTAGCCTTAATTTGATTCCCTCCACCATGTTACTATTAATACATTTTTTTTAAAAAAAATGTGTGAGATGCTTTTTATAAAAGACTTTGTATATAATAATCAATTGGATCATCTATAAGCAAAACTAACTGTCATAGGAAGGTTACAGATATGGCATCCTTGTGACTGGAGATACAACACAGATAGTCCTCGACTTATGACAACAATTGAGTCCAAAATTTCTGTTGCTAAGTGAGGCAGTTGTTAAGTAAGCTTTGCCCCATTTTATGATCTTTCTTACCATAGTTGTTAAGTAAATCATTGCAGTAGTTAAGTTAGTCACACGGTTATTAAGTGAATCTGGCTTCCCCATTGACTTTGCCTGTCAAAAAGTCACAAAAGGAGGTCATGTGACCTGGGACTCTGCAAACGTCATAAATATGAGACAGTTGCCAAATCTCTAAATTTTGTTCATGTGACCATGGGGATGCTGCAACCACCGTAAGTGTGAAAAACGGTCATAAGTCACTTTCCAGTGTTGTTATAACTTTGAACAGTCACTAAATGAACTGTTTTAAGTCAAGGACTACCTGTATATTCTCAAACCAGTATCCAAACCAGTGGTGGGTTCCTCCCGGTTTGGTCCAGTTCTTGCGAACTGGTAGTAAAATAATAATAATAATTTTATTTCTATACCGCCCTTCTCCCGAAGGACTCAGGGCGGTGTACAGCCTATTTAAAAACACAGAAACAAAACAACAATTTAAAATTTGAAATCATTAAATAATTAGGCTCCAATTAAAATCCCAGAAATTTAAAATACCCCCAATTTAAAACGTTATGTTAATAGCCCTGCCTGGCGGAACAACAGGGTCTTCAGAGCACAGCGGAACACCTGGAGGTCGGAGATCCTACGTATTTCGGGGGGCAGTTCATTCCACAGGGCTGGGGCTCCCACAGAGAAGGCCCTCCCCCTGGGTGTCACCAGCCGACATAACTTGGCCGATGGCACCCTGAGGAGACCCTCTCTGTGGGAGCGGACTGGTCGGTGGAAGGCTACTGGTGGCAGAAGTCGGTCTTGAAGGTACCCGGGTCCTATGCCATGGAGCACTTTAAAGGTGGTAACCAACACCTTGAATCGCACCCGGAAGACCACTGGGAGCCAGTGCAGCTCGCGCAGGAGGGGTGTCACGTGGGCGCAACGAGTTGCACCCATAACCACCCGCGCGGCCGCATTCTGGACCAGTTGGAGCCTCCGAGTGCTCTTCAAGGGGAGCCCCATGTAGAGAGCATTGCAATAGTCCAACCGGGAGGTGACAAGGGCGTGAGTGACCGTGCGCAAGGCGTCCCGATCCAGAAAGGGCTGCAACTGGCGAATCAGGCAAACCTGATAAAAGGCCCCCCTGGCCACGGCCGTCATGTGCTCTTCTAAAGACAGCCGTGTGTCCAGGAGGACACCCAGATTGTGAGCCCTCTCTGTGGGGGGCAAGGATTCATCCCCAATAGTCAGCGATGGCACCTGCTGACTATATCGGGGCGCCGGAAGCCACAGCCACTCGGTCTTGGAGGGGTTGAGTCTGAGCCTGTTCCTCCCCATCCAGGCCCGCACGGCCTCCAGGCAGCGGGACATCACACCAAGGGCATCGTTGGGGTGGTCTGGGGTGGAGATGTACAGCTGAGTATCATCAGCGTACAGATGGCACTTCACCCCAAAACCACGGATGATCTCACCCAGCGGCTTCACATAAATGTTGAACAGGAGAGGCGAGAGGACCGACCCTTGCGGCACTCCCCATGTGAGATGCCTCGAGGTCGACCTCTGCCCCCCTGCCAACACAAACTGTGAGCGGTCGGAGAGGAAGGAAGAGAACCACCGCAGAACGGTGCCCCCTATTCCCAACCCCCTCAACCGCTGCAGCATGATACCATGGTCAATGGTATCAAAAGCCGCTGAGAGGTCTAATAGGACTAGGACAGAGGAGCAACCCCTGTCCCGAGCCCTCCAGAGATCATCCACCAACGCGACCAATGCCGTTTCTGTGCTGTACCCCTGCCTGAAGCCCGACTGGTACGGGTCCAGATAGATAGCTTCATCCAGGTGCCGGGGAAGTTGTCGTGCCACCACGCTCTCAACAACCTTCGCCACAAAACGAAGGTTGGAGACTGGACGGTAGTTGGCTAATTCAGCCGGGTCCAGGGAAGGCTTCTTGAGGAGGGGCCTCACTACCGCCTCTTTCAAGGCGGCAGGAAAGGCACCCTCACTCAGAGAAGCACCTATAATCCCCTGGAGCCAGCCTCATGTAACCTCCCGGGAGGCCAGCACCAACCAAGAGGGACACGGGTCCAATAAACACGTGGCGGCACTAATCTTACCCAGAACCCTGTCCACATCCTCGGGAGTCACATGATCAAACTCCTCCCAGATAACATTCTCAAGACCTGCCCTCGTCTCCTCCCGTGGACTCATCCAGTCGGAGTCCAAGCCATCCCGAATCCGAGCGACTTTATCGTGCAGGAATTGCACAAAATCCTCAGCACGACCCTGCAAGGGATCTTCCCGCACTTCCCCCCGGAGGAGGGAGTGGGTCACCCTAAACAAGGCGGCTGGGCGGTTCTCTGCAGATGCGATAAGAGCGGAAAAGTGGTTAGACTTTGCCGCTTTTATCGCCACTAGGTAGGTCTTGATATAAGACCTCACCTGTGTCCGGTCGGAATCGGATTGACTAGTCCTCCAAATGCTCTCTAGGCGTCTTTTCCGACGCTTCATCTCTCTCAGCTCCTCAGAGAACCAAGGAGACAGTTGAGATCGGCATCGGGTCAGAGGCCGCAAAGGCACGACGCGGTCCAAAGCTCCAGCGGCCGCCCTTTCCCAGGCGGCCACCAGCTCTTCAGTCGAGTCGTGTGTTAAGGTCTCAGGGAACGGCCCAAGCTCCGTCAGGAACCTTTCGGGGTCCATCAGGCGCCTGGGATGGAACCATCTAGTTGGCTCCATCTCCCTGCGGCGGGGGACGGCAGTAGGAAAGTCTAGGAGCGAATGATCTGTCCATGACAAGGGTTTAATATCTAGGTCCCCTCTACCAAGATCATTCAACCACTGACCAGAGACAAAAATCAGGTCCAGAGTGTGTCCCCCTATGTGAGTTGGGCCATGAACTAACTGGGTCAGGTCCATGGCCGTCATGGAAGCCATGAACTCCCGAGCCACCTCTGATGCCTCACCCGCAGATGGAAGGTCGAAATCCCCCATGACGATAAGTCTGGGGGTATCAACCGCCACCCCGGCAATGACGTCGAGTAGCTCGGGCAGGGTCGCTGCCACGTGGCAGGGAGCCAGGTACGTAGTCAGCAAACCCATCTGCACCCCACGGCCCCACTTTACACAGAGGGACTCACATCCGGCTATCTGAGGAACAGTGGTCTCCCTCGGACAAAGACTTTCCCTAATAATCACCGCCACTCCCCCACCCCTCCCCTGGGCCCTTGGCTGATGAAATGCACGGAAACCTGGCGGGCACATCTCAACGAGGGGGACCCCCCCTCCTGGCCCAACCAGGTCTCCGTAATACCTGCCAGGTCCGCACCCCCCTCCGAAATAAGATCACAAATGAGGGGGGCTTTATTAACCACCGACCTGGCATTACACAACATCAGCCGCGGACCCTGGGCCTGAGACTCTACACAACCCAGGACACGAGTCACGCATCGGGGGCTGGAGTGCGCAATCGCTCGTAAACAGCGTATGCGCACCCCCGACACTTGATATGACCCCCTGCGTCTGTCATACCTGCCCCTCCCACTCATTATTTCAATTTCACAGCCCTTCCTATCATCCCCCTGCTCCCCAGTTAAATTTCCTTTCGCGACCCTCCTGCTGCAACTAATCGACCCATCATCCCGCTCAGTCGCTATCTGGACCCCCCCAGGTCCGCTTTTACAACCCCCTCCCACCCTCCCAGGTCCCCTTAAAATTTTCTTTAAAAATTTAACTAAAAAACCCCTCAACCCCCTCTTCGCTACATGCCATCTCTCGGGGTTCCAAAGCCCGTCATCAAGATAGGCCCTCGATAATGTGGAGGGCCAGGCCTGCGAGAGGGGGGAGTCTCGCAGCGCAAGAAGGTCGGCTTTTTGGAGCATCAACCGAACCAGAGATGGGAAAAAAAGGCCAGTCCGGGGGTCTATCATAGTCCAAAGGGATAGCTGAGCATAAGGATCACAAAATGTCCATTTGTAGAGCTGGACTCCACCGTCCTCTCACGACAGGGAGAAGGTCCAATGTTCTTTTTCTCCAACAGAGGCTAATAGCCAACCATCCTCTCACGACGGCCGGTCCCGTTACAAGAAGTTAACGGGGACAGTGTTCTATCCTCCCCGTTGGGATACAAAAATCTCTCAGTTCTTTCAAATGGTGCTCAGTCTCTCCTGCCAGCGAGGGCATGAGTGGAACATGGTGGGGGAGGGGGTCCAAAGTGTCCAGAGTGTAGTAGTTCATAAGCCCCTCCCCCCATAAAAAAGGGGGGGCAGGATGGCAGGGGGAGGGAGGGGGGGAAACAATATCCCCAGAGGAGGGTAACATCTCTTCCTCTGCCGATCTATAAGTCCAGGCCTCCTCACTTCAGCTTCTCCTCTTCACTCTCAGCAAACTACCATTGCAGCATTCTGTGGCAGACGCCATCACCGGAGCCAGTGTCACCCCCCCCCACCCCCACCCCAGCACCATAACAGATGCATCTGGGGGGGGCAACCAGTGCCGCCAACTGGCCTCCACCGCCAGCACCGCCTTGGCTCTGTTGCTTTGAGTGGGGGGGGAGGGGGGGGGGCATCGCCCCACGGCCGTTCGCACCACCGCCGGAGCCACCGTCCCCCTCCAGCCCCTCTTCTCCGATGGAAAACAAGACCGCAGCCAGATGACTCTCTGCGGCCACACCAAGCTGCTCCCACCATCGCTGCTACCGCCGTTACCGCTGCTGCTACTGCCGCCGTCACCGCCATTGCCTTCTCGGCGCCCTCAGCTGTTTTATGGCGCCCTCACCGCCGCCACAACCTCGCGGGGCTCCAGGCAGTTCCGCAGCTCCCAGGATGGCCTCACAGCGTCGCCGCCGCCGCCACCGCTACCAACCCAGCGGCGCTCCGCGGCGTCCTCGGCGTCCTCGGCGTCCCCAGCACCCTCCAGGGCCTCTCCCAAACCGCTAGCCCCCCGCTCCAACCACGGTGTCACAGACGGAGCAAAAATCCTCCCCAGGTTGGGCAGGGGCTCTCCTCACTGGGGCTCAGGGTCGTAGATGGATTTAGCGACCCTACACCCCCCGAAAAGACCAAATAGCCCCATCGTCAGACCGGGAGCTCACCCAGCACCGCCATCTTCGAGCATGCGCAAAAATGTCTATCTGTGGGAGGCTCTGCCCACCTGCCCAGACATCATCATGGGCGATCTGTGTATGTGCAGAAGTGCGCGCACGTGCTCCTGTTGCAAACTGGTAGTAAAAGTAAGTAGAGCCCACCCCTGATCCAAACAATATATGGGTGGGTGTTTGATTACTTCTCTGGTGTAATAATATTTAATTCTGTCATTTTGCTTCTGTTTTTTTTAAAAAATCTCTTAGTGAAGAGGATTTTGGAATCTTCTCAAAGTTTCCTTTGATTGGAATATGTAAGCTCTAATGAGTAACTGTGAAAGTAAATAAATAAATATAATACATACAGTACATATGTACATAGATTCATACATTCTTAAAAAAACACATCAAGATTTCCCTGGATAAAACACCGGCTGAATATCCCATAAGCAACTTTTCCAACAGGGTGCTAAAGATTCGAATTTTAATTTAGCTTGTTACTGATAAAATGGGTAGATCTTTAGTTTTAACTTCTAGGCAAGATTTTACATTTTTAGGGGAAGATTTTTTTTTTTAACTTCCTAAACCTTGCTATGCAGTCAGGATCATGCTCTGGTGGACTTTTTCACACCCTTTCAAGTCTACTTCTGGAGTTTGTCTAGTTAGGGGCAAAAGAAATCTTATTTGTAAAAGAACCACCTTTTCAAAAATATTCTCTCTTTGAAACTAAAATCCAACTGTTTTTCACCCACAGATGAATTGGATCGTGCTGTTGACTATTCAGCAACAGTTATATCACTAAGCGCTATACCTTAGATACTAGTACTAATCTCCATCAAAGTGTAATTTAAAGGCCATATTTGTTGCTATGGACTCAGCTACCTATTGACTTGCCTTTCCTCCTAGGTTCCTTTGCCTTCTACATCCTTTGTTGCTTTTATCTTCTTTTAGTTCATGATTATCTTTAATTCTTCAGTTCCTTCTCCCAAAGTCCATTGATTAACTGGGCATGTTATTTCCACTTAGATCACATTGCCTGGAGCTGTAGACACTTTTCTGAATGAAAGTTAATTTAGGGACAAATACAATCAGTTATTCTGTTAGAACTCTGTCTTTGCTATGTAAAGATGTTTGAACAGCTTTCACAGGTCCTATGGCATGATATGCCTTTGCTATTCATTAGAAATATTTGTTCTCTTTGATTAGGAAATTCCCAGTGTCAGAGGAGCAGTCTCCATCTCCTTCCATTCGACTCCTGGAGAAGAAGAAAGAGGCCAAATTGGTGCATCAGGCCATGGAAGCTCAAAAGGAGGTCTCTCCCTGTCTCTCTCTCTCTACCTATCTCCCTCCCTCCTTCTCTCTCCCCTCCCTCCTTCCCTCCCTCTCTCTTTTAATTTATTCATTTTTTTAAAATTAGAAAGATAAAAACAAAGAAAGAAAGAAAGAAAAGAAAGAAAGAGATAGAACAAGAAAGAAAAGAAAGAAAGAAAGAAAGAGAGGAAGGAGGGAGGGAGGGAGGGAGGGAGGAAGGAAGGAAGGAAGGAAGGAAGGAAGGAAGGAAGGAAGGAAGGAAGGATTGGAGAACAACACATCTATCATATTTCTTTACCCTTTGAAAACACAGAATGAATACTTCCATGCCAAACCTCCCCTCTTTAGCAGGGAGTTGGACTAGAAAGGACCTCCAAGGTCTTTTCCAACTCTGTTATTCTGTTATATTATTTTCATTCATCCGTTGCCACCATAATAAAGTTTGATCCCATCTAGGATCCAGTTTGTATCCTGGTGGAAGTTAACTGTGTTCATACTACCCACAGAAGAAAAGGACTGTCATAATTAAATGACTTATTGTATATTCTTTAGGCATTTAAAACAAGAATGGAATCCCTAAACAACAGGTGGGAAGAGCTTGGTACAAAAGAAGTCCAGCTGAAAGCATATATTAAGAAATTTGAGCAATTCATACAGGTACAGATTCCTTATAGATTTCCAACACCTTATTTTAAGAGTAATGGCTCCATCCTAACAGGGAGTCCTCGACTTATGACCATTTGTTTAACAACAGTCCAGAGTTATAATGACACTGAAGTGACTTATGACCTACAGTTATAAGTGACAAACCACCCCTGCAGTCATTTGATTGCAATTTGAGTGCTTGGCAACCAGCTTGCATTTACGATGGTTGCAGCATCCTGTGGTCATGTGATTGAGATTTGTGAATTTCTCAGCCAATTTCCTACAAAGCAAAGTCAATAAGAGCAGCCAGATTTGATTAAGAACCATGTAATTTATTTAATGATGTGTGGTTTGCTTAGTGACTGCAGTATTTGCTTAACAACTATGGTAAAGGTGGTTGTAAAATCGGATCTGGTCATCTGATAATTTGCTTAACCAATTGCATTGCCTCATGGTCGAAATTCTGGTCCAATTGTGGCTGCAAGTCGAGATCTACCTGTTTGTTCTAGTTAGGAATTAGTAATTCTCTTTGTGGTTCTCTCTAAACCATGCACATTATATACTAATTATTTCTTTTCCCATCAGGTATAGTAATAAAGGTTGCAAAATAGGGTCAAACTGGAAAAGAAACAAAATAGGCAAGATATATGTAATAAAATCCATAGCTGTTCAAAATTATTTCCTCTTTCAACAATGGCATAAATATGTTTCCACAATAGGAAAAGAAATGGCATCTAGTAGTTTATTTATTCGTCCATTTATTTAACACCTTTATGAGGCCATCATCCCATTCTGGGCAGCTAGAAACAACATACACAAATAAAATAACAATGCATATCAAAACCAGGAAAAAAAAAAATCCAAACCAGCATATAGAACTTTATAAGAGTTTATCATCCAACCTTGTCCAAAGGGTATTAAATTTTTTTTAAATATGGCCAGGTGAGGGACCGTATTGATCCCTTGTGAGATGCTGTTCCAGAAAGTTTTCAGTCTGTTGCCAATGGACCAGGCAGAATGGTGCTTTTTGCAGGTCCTCATTGGTTCTCTCATCATGGCCCAACTTAGCAAAAAGAGTCATTGAACAATGCCACATCTCTTTCTTATGACAAAGGCAAGTTTTCTGGACGTGGGTTATAGCCTAGGCAGCTCAGATCTTCATTCTTTAGTCATAAACAAAAAACAATAACAATGAGCTAGATAAGTAGAACAACAATAATATTATATGAGGAAAATAAAAAATAAAGAAAAACTCCAGAAGAGCACTCTGAAATCTTTGGGTTTTTAGTAATTTTAGAAAAATCAACAAAGAAGGGGCCACCTTAATTTAGAAAGGACCTGATTTAAGTCTCATACTGGGCCACACTAGGGGCAGCCAAAGATTTGACTGACTAATAGACTTATAATTTATATAGCTACCCATCTCACTCTGGGTGGCGTATGCAATTTAAAACTAGATGATCAGCATAATTTATCCATTAAAAACAATTTTAAAATGATAAGAACAAAAAGACAGGAAGAATGCACACTAAATTTATACTAGCCATTTAATGGGCTCTAGGCTTCCATGGGATCCTCAAACTAATGGACTGGTGTGGTGCCATATCTCAGTCAGAAAAATATATTGCTTTGTATACAAAAGACTGCAAGTTCAATTTCATCTCCAATAGCAATAGCAGTAGTACTTAGGCTTATATACCGCTTCATAGTGCTTTTACAGCCCTCTCTAAGTGGTTTACAGAGTCAGCATATTTGCCCCCAGCAATCTGGATCCTCATTTTACCTACCTCGGAAGGATGGAAGGCTGAGTCAACCTTGAGCCACTGAGAATCGAACTGCTGGCAGTTGGCAGAATTAGCCTGCAGTACTTCATTCTAACCATTGCACCACCACATCCCTCCAATAAAAGGATAAAGTTAAAAAATAAAATAAAATTGGGCATATATTTTTTTTCTTGAGGTCCTGGAGATTCATTATTAGGCGATCATCCTGACCTGATTTAAGGCAATTTCTTCCAAAATACTGTCATGCTCATATATTCCATGAAGACCATAACATTTCAATTACCTTTTCCCTACCCGCCACCTTTTTTTTTTTTTTTTTTGCTTCTTACCTTTGTTATTCGTCTTTGTCTGGGTCATCGGGGTGTGGGAGATGTATTCAATATGGGGATTATTAGGAGAATGACCAGAAACGGATCAGAGCTCTGAAGAAAGCCAACAAGGAACGAGAACTGAAGAAACAGCGAGTGAAGGAGCTCGCCAAGGTCAAGTTAGAGATCGCAGCTCTGAAACAGCAGCACCAAAAGCTCTACAACAAGCTACAGCAATACTCAATCTTCAACAAGTATTTGGAGAAGGTGGTGCAAGTCTCTGAGGTATGGTATGTATGAGAAAAGAATTGCTAAGGAAAGTCTTAGGGGAAGTTTCTCTGACCTAAGATGCTCCCAGTGTACTTAAACCCACCCACCCATAATTACCCCATATGGCAAAGATTCAATCTCCAACAAATGTAAAAAGGATTAGATTGGGAATAATTGTCTTAACTCAGTGACAGATTTGTCCTTTCTTCTGTAATGTTTGGGTCAACCAAGTATAGGTCGGTACAGAACTTTTAGTAGCATTTGACTCTCCCCACAGTACATTACCAGAAACTCATAGTTCACTTAACACATAGTCCATTTAGCACTCATTTAATATATCATTAGCACAGTCTGAACAGACTTTGAACAGCAAAGTCTGAATTACAGAATAGGTCATGGAAAAGTATTCCACCTCAGGATATATATAACGTTACACGAATACGGAGGGTAAATTTTGTTATCCTGAAGATTTTTCCTGTGAGTATTGCATTTGTGCAATGTACAGTTTAATTCAGCCGCAACCAGGGTGAAGGAGTGATAGGCAAGCTCATCTCTGGGTGTGCATTTTCTCTGAACTTAATCAACCTTACACTCTGGAAAAGATTCCCTAGTTGTCATCATGGTGTCTAAGTTATTATTATTTAGTTGTAATCGACCCTTGATTGTCCCAGTCTAAAAAGGATTGCCACCTCAGGATAGTTGTAACCTAAGATACCATCTGCAGTTTGAAGAAATCCGGGAAGTCATTGGACGCTATAAAACTCTAGTTGGGATGCACCGGGATCTCCTGCAGTCAGCCCAGGAGGGGCTGGAGTTGATTGAACAAGCGAAGGTGCGCCTGGCCCGCTACAAAGAGGAAAAAGATGATGAGATTCTGCAACACAACAATGAGCTGGCCCGCCTGCAGCTGCGCTTTGACCATGCCCGTAGTGACGTCATTGCCTGGGTAAGCAGATTGGGGGGCGGGGGGCGGGGTGAGGAGACAGGTAGTCCTCGACTTACAACAGTTTGTTTAGTGATCATTCAACATCACTGAATAAAGGGACTCATGACTGTTTTTCACACTTACAGCTGTTGCATGGTCACATGATCAAACTTCAGATGCTGGGCCACTGGTTCATATTTATGATCTTTGCAGTGTCTTGGGATCACGTGATCGCCTTTTACAACCTTCCGACCTGCCAAGTCAATGGGGAAGCCAGATTCACTTCACAACTGTGCTACTAGCTTAAACGACTGCAGAAATTCCCTTAACAACTATGGCAAGGAAGGTCATAAAATTCGGGCAAAATGTACTTAAGAAATGTTTCACTTAGAGGCATAAATTTTGGGCTCAATTGTCGTTGCACGTTGAGGACTACCTGTACTTTTTTCTTTCTCAGGGAAACCTGTGAGCAAACCATAGTCTCGGAAGTCAAAAACAATCTGTTGCACTCAACACTGGTTTATTAGGAGGAATAGAAGGCAGAATTCCAAGCTCAGAGAGCGAGTCAACCACAATTCACTTAGGGTTCCACCAGAGCCACCAAGGGCCATCTGTGATGATGCTTTCCTTTGAACAATAGGCTTAGAGAGTCTCTCTAGACTGGTTGTTTTGCTTGCTATGCCATGTCCCTCATGGTTGTTTGAGAGCCATTTTATAATGTAAGCAGGAATTAGAGGAGTTCATCAAAATCCTGTCAACATGTTCTTTTCTGCCTCTGTCTCCTCCATAGGAGTCCCGCTGGGCTCATATCCAGAATACTGCTGCAAAGAAAACTCTGATGCTGGGCACCATCAAGATGGCTACACTGAATCTTTACCAGAGTGTAAACAAGCAGATGAAGGAAACTTTAATGGTGCCTCTGGAGGACACTCACAGGCAGCTGGATATGGTATGCATGAATGACTTTTATTTCTTCTTCCACCACACTATTCAAATGAGGAAGCATGTTTCGCCTGTGGTTCAGAAAAATTCTCTTTGGGCCTGGAATCCCTTTGGATTTAGGAGTAGACTTAGCACATATCCTGGTCTGTACAGGACTTTGTCAGTTTTTGTTCTGGTTTGGTTATCCCAACTACCTCCCAAATACCAGAAAGTACTTAGAAAGTAGAACTGTACATAAGGTGGCAGAAAGGTGTTCTGGTAAAGCATCAGATCCTGATAACATCTCTGTAAAAGCTTCAGGGCCTGACTAGTGCAGCGCCAAAACTTAATTGATTCAAGCAGAGAGCAAGCAGTCAAAGAGAAATGGCCACAGAAGTCCTGTGGTCTGTTGGAAAGCATTGGTAATGAAAAAGTAACTTTATGACCAATTCTTGCATTTATGAACTTCACAGGCCTGTAAAACGAAAAGTGAAGTACGATGATTGTAAGCACAGTCACCATCACAGTTTCACTTAGTGACTGTCTTTGCTTAATAACCAAATTGCCAAACCCAATTGTGATCATTAAATGATAACTATTTGCATTTGGAGAGAGATGCTTCCTGCTTCTCTACCCCCAAGTAATAGCAACAGTCTTAAGTTCTAAAGCAGCAGTAAATTCTATCTTGTGCTCTTAGGGAGTCACCCCTTATTGTACAAATCTGACCTTCCTCTTCCTTGCTCTCAGATCCAGCAGTTTATCCAAGATCTGTCAGACATCTGGGCAGAAGTGAAGAAAAAAGATCAAAATCGATCACAAACAGGGCTTCCCAAGGACATGTAGAGGAAAGCTGTCCAAAGATTTACACAGCTTATTTCCCTGCTCATTCTATGTTTGCTAAATTTTGGGCGGAGATATTGTTTTATTTATTATATAATTTGTAATTATCAAATCTACTTTACTTTCTTTCATACAAAACGAAGTTACATGATATCAAGAGTATATTTTGCAAATAAAACTTTCTCAACTGTGTTTCACTGTTCCATATTTCTTTTAACTTCCTAACACAAAACTAGCACAAGCATTCTGAAGAACAGTCCTTTGAAAGAAAGATAGATAATGATCAGAATGGGCAAGGGAAAGATATATGGATCATAATTAACAGTCTTTAACAGGACTTCAAACATTTTGCAGTTTGTCAAGATACTAAAGATCAAGATTGTTAAAAATAAAAGGAAAGAATATGAAGTTAGTTTATTTGAGCAAGGTTAAAATAGATGTGTTGTTGTCTGTGTGTGATCCTTTATGGACTTTTGCTGATCAGGACTGAAACAACAAGGTTTCATTATGGTATATTATGGGAAAGAGCTTGGAAGACAGGGCAAAGAGATGCTGCCTAGGGAATGGTCAAATAAGATCACAAACAGGGTGAAAGGGGCATAGTACACAGCTGGCTAATGGATGGAGCAAGACAAGGACCCTCCCAGCTTCTGTAAAGGAAACAGTGAGAGAATAGAGTAGAATAGAATAGAATAGAATAGAATAGAATAGAATAGAATAGAATAGAACAGAACAAAGCAGAATAAAATAACAGAGTTGGAAGGGACCTTGGAGGTCTTCTAGTCCAACCCCCTGCCCAGGCAGGAAACCCTACACCACTTCAGACAAATGGTTATCCAACGTCTTCTTAAAAATTACGAGTGTTGGAGCATTCACAACTTCTGCAGGCAAGTTGTTCCACTTATTAATTGTTCTAACTGTCAGGAAATGTCTCCTTAGTTCTAAATTGCTTCTCTCCTTGATTAGTTTCCACCCATTGCTTCTTGTTCTACCCTCAGGTACTTTGAAGAATAGTTCGACTCCCTCTTCTTTGTGGCAACCCCTGAGATATTGGAACACTGCTATCATGTCTCCCCTAGTCCTTCTTTTCATTAAACTAGACATACCCAGTTCCTGCAACCGTTCTTCATAAGTTTTAGCCTCCAGTCTCCTAATCATCTTTGTTGCTCTTCTCTGCACTCTTTCTAGAGTCTCAAATCTTTTTTAAATCGTGGCGACCAAAACTGAATGCAATATTCCAAATGTGACTTTACCAAGGCATTATAAAGTGGTATTAACACTTCATGTGATTTTGATTCTATCCCTCTGTTTATGCAGCCCAGAACTGTGTTGGCTTTTTTGGCAGCTGCTGCACACTGCTGGCTCATATCTAAATGGTTGTCCACTAGGACTCCAAGATTCCTCTCACAGTTACTACTATTGAGCAAGGTACTACTTATACGGTACCTGTGCATTTTGTTTTTCTTCCCTAAATGTAGAACCTTGCTTTTTTCACTATTGAATTTCATTTTGTTAGATAGCGCCCAATGTTCAAATCTGTCAAGATCCTTCTGTATCTTGAGCCTATCATCTGGAGTGTTGGCTATTCCTGCCAGTTTGCTGTCATCTGCAAATTTGATGAGTTTCCCATCTATCCCCCATCTATGTAGTTCCGGACTTGCAAGATTCTGTTAATGTAACCTTACAATAAAATAGAGTTAACTCGTATTTCCTTTATAATCTATCTGGGAAGGCTGGCAGGTTTTAAGGAATTGTTTATGGATAAAAGATGGGATATGGGAAGAAGACATCATTTATTGTATTAGAAGATAAGTTATTAATAGATAAGATAAGTTAGATAAGTTATCTTAAGTTATTAAGATTGTTTATACATGATGAAGGGGGAGTCATTTCTTAATATATTTGTTTTCTTTTTCTTTACTGTATTATTAGGTTTATTATCTATTTTCTTCTTCTTTTCTGCCCTTTCAATTTTCTCTTTTTATTCTTTTCTTTTAGTTTGTATTAGTTTTTTAAAATCAAATTACTACAGGTAGTCCTCGACTTAAAACAGTTCATTCAGTGACCATTCAAAGTTACACTGGCACTGAAAATAGTGTGGCGCAATGGCACTGAAAGGCGCTGTGGGGAAAAAAAACACTTTGCATTTGGATTCAAAGAGAAAATTTACAATTTTAATTGTTAGAAAAAAAAATTAACAATAATAATGTATGATCTTTAGGTTCATAAAAGCAGGCTAATAGGAGGGTTTTTTGGGGGGGGGGGGGCGGAATCTGAATTGCTGAGTAGAAAGGGCCAGGCCATTCCTTTGCCATGTATAAAAAAAATACATGCAGGAGTATTGGTGTCTGTGCATGTGTATATATAGATCTGGCTGAAATGGCTATGATGCATGCCAAAACTTAGAAAATTAGTACAAAAGAATGAGTCTTTCTGGCTGAAAATGTTTTCTGGTCTGGGAACAACATGCCAGCTGGACAAGGGGGCTTGGAGGAAAGTGAAGCAAAAGGAATGTCCCATTTTAAGTGGGAGGAGAATACAACTAGATATTGGTGTGGTTCCACCTTTGGGCTAGTAGCACAGCAGAGAATGGCTGGCCTCTGGAGCATTTCACAGTGCGGGAGGTCTTGCTGAAGTCCAGAAGAAGCTGTCTCAAGACAGCTGCAGTGGGCAAGCAATGTTTGCAGAGCCGAAGACAGCAAAGCACCGAGCAATTTCTCGCTGGCTGAGTCACAATTCTCTTCTATGCGTAGCGCTTTGAACTGAGCAAAGACAGCTAAGGTGATGAGAACAAGAGAGGCACAGAAGCTTAGGAGCTCACTTATCCCATACACTTATCAGAATGCAGCAAAGAGCAGAGTCTAGGAAAGCAGCAGGCACTGAATGTATTCTGCTGCCGTCATTGCTCAGCTCTGCAGTGCAATCAGGTGGCACCGATGACGCAGATTCAGTCAGAATGTGTGGAACAGGAAAGTATCTCATCTCTGGAGTCCCTGGTGACTCATGCCAGCTTGCCTCATTCATTTGGAGGCTTAGGGACCACCGCATACCTTCAGGAAGTGAAATACATCAGCAAAGAGATGATAACGCAGCCGAAGGACATCTTTTAAGAAGGATGTGAATACTTTCCATTCATCTGGATCCCATGGCAAGGTGGGCCACATTCAGCCAATACCTCCAGTCACTTAGGAGGTAAGATAGAAACACCACCAGGTGTTTTATTTTTATTTATTTAACAAATTTAGTGACTGCCCATCTCACCCACCGAGTGAGTCTGGAAAGTGTACAATTCAAAACATAAAAACCGTATAAATCTCATATTTCAATAGGAGGCAGTTAGAACAGAAATAGAATAATTGAAGTTATAAAGAAAGGGGGAGAGCCTTCAAGGTACAAAGTCAACCACAAGGGTGTGTGCTTCTCCGCAAGACCCAAGCAAGATGGCAGAGCTAGGTCTTCAAACTCTCCCAAAAGGTCGGGAGGGTGGGGCCCTACTTCACCTCTGTGGGTGTGGGTGTGGGAGGAATATTCTAAAAAGCAGGAGTGACAGCAGAGAAAGGTCTCTTTAACTGACTTCTTGAAAGATGGTTCTTTAACATACATTGGCTGCCTGACCAGTTGGGAAGGGCCGATGTAATGGGGAAAACACAATTCCATACCTAACCCCATGTCTTGCAGAGTTTTAAAGGTCATCACCAACACCTTGAATTGCATCTGGAAGCAAACCGACACAGCTCGTGCAGCAGAAGTGTTATAAGCGCCATCCATGGGACTCCCAAATTTGCTCACCTGGCTGCATTCTGTACCAGCTGAAGCTTTTGGGTTCTTTTCAAGGGTAGCCTCATGTAAGCCCATTGTGATAGTCCAGATGGGAGATTACCAGGGTCCGAGCAGGGGTGGATTCTAAACTTTTTTAATACCAGTTCTGTGGGCGTGGCTTATTTTGTGGGCGTGGCTTGATGGTCATGTGACAGTGGGCATGGCTTGATGGTCATGTGACTGGGTAGGCGTGGCCAACTCAATGTCACTTAGGTCAAGGGGTGCCTCGCCTGGCCCCTCCCCTCCCAGCCATTCCTTGTCACACCCAGCCTCAACCTATCTATAGTTCTGTAAAAATGTTGTTCACTTTTTTTCAACTTTATTATCTACATACTATAGATGCACTTTCATGGACCACTGAAAGGAGGAAATGGCTCACGTGCTTTGCCCAAGAGTGTGATAGGCAACAGGCTTTTAAGGGGCTGCCAGAAAGAAGGGGGGGGGGACAAAGTATTTTTCAAAGCACCAGAAGGCAAAACAAGAAGCAATGGATGGAAACTGAACAAAGAGAGAAGCAACCTAAAACTAAGGAGAAACTTCCTGACAGTGTGAACCAATATAGGTGCAGAAATATTTCAGTCATAATTTCACATATAAAATAGCCATTCGTGTAATACAACCTGCATATTGTTCAAAACAGTCATTAGTATTATGGCTGATGTTTGACAGCAAGCCTAAAAGTCAAAGATTATAAGAGTGCTTCTTTCTCTGTATGTATACAAAACATCACATACCAGGAATAGCATATTAAGATGGACTTATGCAGTGGTGGGTTTCAAAATTTTTTACTACTGGTTCTGTGGGCATGGCTTGGTAGGTGTGGCGTGGCGTGGCAGGCGTGACAGGGAAAGGATACTGCAAAATCCCCATTCCCTCCCCACTCCAGGGGAAGGTTACTTCAAAATCCCCATTCCCTCCCCACCCCACTAACCTGCTCTGGGAAGGAATCAACCCCCCCCTTCATTTCCCCAAATAAAATATTATTCATAAGAAAAGGCACAAACCCCAAAACTTCAAAAACATAGAACCATATAAGAGTCCCTCCTCTTATCCAGTTTGTTGTTCAGCTGACCCAGAAACGAACTGCTGAATGACACTTCGCTTCTGCAAGCAAAAACCTCCTTCCAGCAGCTGCTTCTTGGCTTGTCAATTTAAAGCGACGGAGTCTTTCCCCCCGCCCCCTTCTTCTTTGCCAAGTGATCTCCTGGCTGAGAAGTGAGTCCTGTTTTTTTTCTTTCTAAACAATCAGTTGGGAGGCTTTTTGGCTTCTCAATTTAAAGCGACTTGGTGTTTTTGGTTTTTTTCCTCTTCTTTGTCAAGTGAACCCTGATTTTTTCTTTCTAACTGATCAACTGGGATTCGGGAGGCAGAGAATAGATGGGGGCGAGGCCAGTCAGAGATGGTATTTACCGGTTCTCCGAACTACTCAAAATTTCCACCACTGGTTTGCAAGAACCAGGGAGAACCGGTAGCAACCCACCACTGGGTCCGAGTGACCAAGAGAAGGGCTTCACTATTCAGGAAGAAGTGTACCTGGTGTACAATACAGTTCAACAAAGGCCCTCCTAGTCATGAGGATCCCCAAATTATGCACCAGGTTTGTCTGGGATAGTACACCTCCATCCAGGACCAAAGATGTTAAACTCTGGGTTATAGAGGAACCCCCACACACCCACCCACAGCCAGCCACTCCAATTTACCAGGGTTCAGCTGAATTCTGTTGTTCCTCATCCAGATCTCCACAGTCTCCAGGCACTGCAAAGCAATGCCCACAGCATCACTTAATTCTCATGGACAAAGATATATAATCATCAGAGGTTTCATATAGATGTCAAAAAGGAGTAGAGAGAGAGCACTGAGTTCTGTGGCATCCGTAAAGCAGAGGCCATGGGCTGGACCTTTTGGTAATACCAGTCGGGACTGGTCTCAGAGGAAAGAAGTGAATCTGTAAAAAAATGTGCCCCCAACCTCAACTCCCTAAGTTGGCCCAAAGAATATCATGGTCAATGGTACTGAAAGCCACAGAAAGGTCAAGAAGAGCAAGAATGGATGCACCACCTGCATTCCAGAGATGACCAAAGATCATCTAAAAGTACAATCAAGGATACTCTGGAGTTGCAACACCACCACCTTCCCTAAAATGGGAAGGTAAAAGACTGGATAAAAATTATCTTGAACACTGGAGTCCAGCAATAGATTTTTAAGGAGAGGGTGCACCAGTGCCTCTTTAAAAGGAGCCAGGAACACTCCCTCCATCAAGGATAAATTCACCATCACTTGGACCCACCCACATGATACTTCCTAGGTGGCCTTGACCAGCCAGGCAGGTCATGGATCTAGCTCATAGGTGGTGGTATTTGCCCTCCAGAGGACCCTGCCCACTTCCTCAGGTCCAACAGAAACAATTCTACCTGAATCTTAAGAAAGCATAGCCCTAAAATTAATTACTTTCTTGGACATACTTTACATTACTCACCTACTGGCATGGATTACAAATTAGACTAACCAATGCCATAGCATAGAATAGTTTGCAATTTATGGTATATAGTTTGGTGAGTTGTGCCAGCCCAGTGAAATGTGGGTTTTTTTCCCTATAAACCATAGTTTAGTATGTGAACCAAATAATTATATTTTCATATCAATTTGCTACCATAGTTCTCCCCCCTTCAAATTTAAGAATTGTATTTGGTTGAAAGTGGTCAGGATTCTTTTTTATAACTCTTATTTTGTGTCTGAATATGCAGGCACAAAAACCCCAAGAATCCTTTTCTTCCTAGCAAATAATTTCTAATTCAATCTAAATGTGAAATGCAGATTATTTTGCAAATGATCTCGCTGTATCCGTCCAGCAGGACGAGCTAAAGGCAAAGACTAAACAAAGGGCAACTTTGTGTTTCTCTTCCAAATATTAGATACATTTATATCTAAAGGAATCCAAAATCATTGACCACACAGAAGAAAAGTAAGTTTAACACCATCAGAAATTTATAGTTCTCTCTATTATTCTGTTCTCATTCCTTTTCCTATCGAAGGTTTCATCAAGCCGATCCAAATAATTAATGAAGTTTAAATTGTCCCTTTTCTGAAATTGTGGGTTAGGCAACATGCAGAGCACAGCAAGGCTTAAAGCTTGCTTAAGAAAAACAAAACCATTAAAAACAAAAATAAAGGCAAAAAGCATGTTAATTTTCTGTAATATGTACTATTAAGAAAGTAGAATCCTGGTTGTTTAAGATCTATGTTATTTAAATTCCTTTAATGATGACTGCATGAACTAGGACTTCTCTCATCTACATCTAAATAAATGTTGCTATAATTTGCTTTATCTTGAAAATAAAAAGGCATTAGATGAGAATGTTTTGTTGGAAGCCAATCAGAGATGTAACTATTGGTTGAAATTACAAAGCCTGCCCTCCATCATCTCAAATGCTGCTAATATCCTTAGCAGAAAAGCCCTTTCTGCTTTTCTGCTAAAGATATTAAATAAGAATATGCAATTAAATTTCTAATCAGTGCTGAGGAATAAGTAATGTCAGCATTATATCCTGGTAGGAGCTGCAATGTCATAACTTCAGCAGCTTTAAAAAGTAAATTATTCGAATTAGGTCGGCAGATATAAGAGTTGGTTTTCTCTCTGTAAACATTAAAGCTATTCTGTCCACAGCAGGAAAGCTAAGTTTAGGCTCCATTCATGAAGCTTATAGAAATTCATGCTGA
Organism: Arizona elegans; assembly: GCA_022577455.1. Taxonomy (NCBI): domain Eukaryota; kingdom Metazoa; phylum Chordata; class Lepidosauria; order Squamata; family Colubridae; genus Arizona; species Arizona elegans. The sequence continues at coordinate 61,210,538 of JAKOOJ010000003.1, forward strand.
GACTTGAAATTCATTAACTGACAGCAGTAGTGAAACCTGCCAAGGACTATATATCGGATGGGTGTCTCCCAGCCAGCATACAATGGAAGGAATGAGAGAGAAATATCTTCGCAGACAATAATCAGACACATCCCATTGAATGTTGTGAACTCTCACTGCTGTTGTTAAAATTATTGAGTGCGTAGCAGTCTGTATGCTAATTCAAATAGTTATTTCTCAGGCTGTCCTAAGTATTTTTTGTTATTGAGCAATATCTGTAGACTGCGCCAATCCAAGTAGACTTCATATGATGGCAATGAAACACACACATAACCTATGTGCAATAATGAAAAAAAAATCCAACAAATTATACATTTAAAAAAACTAACAGTGGTAGATACTCACAACCAGCAAGAGCTAAAGCCACGCAGGTAGTCTTAGGCTTACAACAGTTCATTTAGTTGGCCATTCAAAGCAGGGGTGGGTTCTACTTACTTTTACTACCAGTTCACAACAGGGCCATGCATGTGCTCTTGCTTTGCTTGTGCACGCGCTCTTCTGCAGAAGCGCAGAAGCATTTTGGTGACATTGGGGTCAGTGGGCGGAGTAAACCGCCGGTTTTACTACTGGTTCTATAGAACTGGTGCGAACCAGGGGCAACCCACCACTGATTCAAAGTTACAACGCCACTGAAAAAAGTGACTGATGACCATTTTTCACCCTTACAACCTTTGCAGCATCCCCATGTTCATGTGATCAAAATTCAGATGCTTGGCAACTGGTTCATACTTATGAAGGCTGCTGTGTCCCAAAGTCACGTGATCCCCTTTTCCGACCTTCTGACAAGCAAAGTCAATGGGGAAGTCAGGTTCACTTAACATCCATGTTACCAACTTATCAACTGCAGTGATTCCCTTAACAATTGTGGCAAGAAAGTTTGTAAAATGGGGCAAAATTTACTTAACAAATGTGCATTTGTTAACAACAGAAATGTTGGGCTCAATTGATGTCGTAAGTTGAGGACTACCTGTATTGGGAAAAATAATAATCTTCATAAGCTTGCAAAATGCAAAAAAAAAAAAAAAATGGGGCTCACCATTCCTCTGGGAAAAGCCATGTGGGGATGACCATCACATCCCACATCCTTCCTCTCAAGGGAGGGATTTTCTACAGCAGTGTTTCCCAGTGTTTCTTGGGAGCTTTAAGATGTATGGACCTTAAAGCTCAGAATTTCCCAGCCAGCCATGGTGGTTGGAGAATTCCGGGAGTTCAAATCCACATTTCTTAAATTCCAACATTGCCAAGGTTGAATAAAGCTGCACTAGATGATTGGACTGGGCAGTAGATTCAACTTTGACAAGATGTTGTCTGATGTATCCCAGAGTTGTCTTCTATTGGACTTTAAATTAAATAATCAACATCTCACTCTGAAATAATAATTCACCATGAAAACCTAGAAGCAGGCAACTGAGCAATTTAGGATTTGTGTTATTCTGCAGTGGCAATGCTACCTACCATCTGCTACCTACACATTTTGTATCTGAAGTTGCAGCTTCTGAGTCATCTCCAAAGGCAGCACTGTATAGTACAGGGGCGTCAAACTCATGGCGTCACGGTGTCATCATGTGATGTATCGGGACTTTTTTCCCCTTTGCTAAACCGGGCGTTGGCATGGCCAGCAGGTGACGTATCCGGCCCGTGGGCCATGAGTTTGACAGCCCTGGTATAGTACATTATAGTAGTCCAGTCAGATGGTGGCCAGTGTGTAGGTTATCACTGCCAGGATATCCTACCCAAGATAGGACTGTAATTGGCCCACTAGCCAAAACTGAGCGAGGGACCCTTGGCCACAATTTCCACTTTCTGCTTAAGCAGGAGCCAAATGACTAGGAACATCCAGCACTCCCTCTGCTCTGGGGTTTTAGATAATGTCATAGTGATGCAAGCCAGGCCAGGGTTCTCACCCACTATCAGCTTCTGGATGACAAAGTTAGTCCTCAACTTACAGCCATTTGATGAGTGAATGTTGAAAGTTACAATGGCATGAAAAAAAGAGACTTATGATCATTCCAAAGGTGCTTTTCAAAAGGCAATTGGACTTTGTTTTTTCTTTGAAAACATTTCACTTCTCATCCAAGAAGCTTCTTCAGTTCCCAACCAAGGCATGGATGAGTGAGAATCTCCATAGACATTGAGATTTATGACCGTTTTTCACACTTATGATCATTGCAGCATCCCTGTGGTCACGTGATCAAAATCCAGGTGCTTGGCAGCTGACTTATATTTATGACAGTTGCAGGGTCTCAGGGTCATGTGATCCTCTTTTGCGACCTTCTAACAAGCAAAGTCCATAGGGAAGACAGTTTCACTTAACACCCATCTTACTAACTTATCAGCCACAGTAATTCAATTAACATCTGTGGCAAGAAAGATTGTAAAATGGGGCAAAATTCACTTGTTTAGCAATGGAAATTTTAGGAGCAATTGTGGTCATAAGTGGAGGACTACCTGTACAGACTGCCTGGCATTTAGCAGCCAAAAGCCAGGCCTTATTTCTACTGTTCACACTCCCTAAGCATTTTAAGGCTGGAAATGTAATTAAAAATGACCATCAGATTTAACACTTAAATTGTACTGATGTCAGCAGAATGGCCCTAATGTTACTGGAATTTCCCAAAGCACATAGTATTTCTAGCCATTCATGTCCTCCTTCCTAGTGATATTCCCCAAATCATGAATAGGAGCAGTATATTAGCGCTTTTCCTTCAGATTAAATAACTTCCATAAAACTCTTGTTCAAGAAGTCTAGCCGGTGTTTCTCCTCCAGTTTGAGATCAATAATTGCAACAGAAATTGTCTCTTTTCTGTTGTCAGTCGTGCCGATTATTTCAGAACAGAAAACCTGCAGAAGAGGGTTTGTTCCATGTTCTACCCTGCTGATACAACAACAACGAAGCAGTCTACGTGGGCTGTTAAGAAACAAAGCCATGAATTTGTTTTGGCCAAACTTTCATCTTTTGGACTGGGTTTTTTTTTTTAAGGACCTGCCTAAAGTTTTCTTCACCCAGTTTCCATAGCAGCTGGTCTGATAAAGCTGACATTTCATATTCCCCAGATTCATGAAGGAATAAGATGCATTGCCTTCTTATCTCTGTCTTGGCAAAGGGCCAGTCAGAATATGAAACTGGGGATAATTTGCATTCCTTTGGGTCTGAACGACAGCTTTGGCTAGTTCCAGCAAGCCAAGGAATGTCGTCCCTCCTCCACGGCTGACAGACTTTCTCATAAAGGCAGGACCCTCAATACAGGGAAAGGTTCACTGAGAGGATAGCCAAACTTTTGGCTTGAAGCCAGGTCCCATAAACTCCTTTTGGTTTATCCACATACAAAAGGAATGTTTTTTTCTTCACACATCTGGAGTCCTGATCTAATGGTGTCTCTCTCGTGGGGCTGACAGTATTGGAACCAGCAAGCTTGCTGGCTGACTATGTAAAATCTTCCCCCAACTATAAAATTCTGGGATGGAGTATGTGACCTGATGCAGCAAGTCTCTTTGAGGTGTAATTGTGTTGACGTGTTTTTTAGCACCTTGGCCCCATCAAAGACATGCAATGTTGTGAGGAGGTTGTTAGCTTTATAACGAGTGGCCATTTGTAGCTGGGTGAAAAGGAAGCCACAAACGTCCATGGTAGCAAAATGGCAAAGGCTGCTTTGGTTTTTATATGAACTGCAAATAAGAGTACTTGCTCAGATGAAAAATAATTCAAACCACCACCATTTTTAAAAAATATTTTCTTCATTTCCTATTTTCAGAAGGCTTTTAATGTAACAGTTCGCTGAAATAAATGTGGTTTCCCTACCTGCATTCTGACATGGTGCTAACTTTCCACCATCAAATCCTGCTGCAGACATATCCTGGTCCTAAAGCCAGATTTACCTCAGGTTCTAAGTATTATCAACACAGTGCCAGATCTTATGAAATCGCAGAACATAACATGAAACCTTGAGCTTTTTTAAAAACAAAATTAACCCACGTCCTGCTGCTGCATCCTGAGACCATGCCGCTGTCACTCAATACAAGCTGCTGAACGGAGAGGGGTGAAAAGGTGAGGCTCTGAATGCCACTTTTCATTTGTTTGTTAAAAACAGTTTGGCAGCTCCTTTTGCTCTGATGTCATTTTGTCTTTTGTGGCTTTTTGTTTACTTTCCTCAGCTTCTGAGAGGTGTACAACACGAAGCCAAGCGATTGCGGCAAAACCACATAGAGATCGTTTTGTTTTTCCACAATTTTTTAACCACATCTGCACATTCTCATACACACAGCCACAATCGAATTTTTTATTTTATTTATTTTTTATTTTTATTTTTATTCTACCTTTATTTTTTTTATAAAAAATCTCCAGACGGTGAACAATGTTCAAACTCCTTCCTCCTCCTATTGTAGGCTGATAATATTTTCTTCCTTCTCTTGGCTAAGTAAACTGGGTGCTACACAAGGAATATGATGTCCTCTAAATGTTTGGAAGGGCAGCTCCCCTTAATCCCAAACCAGGTTGGTTAATACGTGTAGTCCTCGATTTATGACCACAATTGAGCCCAAAATTTATGTTGCTAAGTGAAACATTTCTTAAATGAGTTTTGCCCCATTTCAAAACCTTTCTTCCTGCAGTTGTTAAGTCAATGACTGCAGTTGTTAAGTTAGTCACCCGGTTGTTAAGTGAATCTGGTTTCCCCATTGACTCTGCTGGTCAGAAAGTCGCAACAGGGTGATCCCACGACCCCCAAGGCACTGCAAGCGTCATAAATATGAGTCAATTTACAAGCATCTGAATTTTGATCACATGACTATGGAAATGATGCACTGGTTGTAAGTGTGAAAAATGGTCATAACTCACCTTGTTCAGTGCCGTTGTAACTTTGAATGGTCACTAAATGAACTGTTGTAAGTCAAGGACTATCTGTAGTGCTCCTGAAGGTGTGACAGTACCAAAGATCTGGAGGATCCGGTGAATCCTGCTTGAAATCCTGTGGCTCCTGTCTTTGATTCTCAAAGTGGCAAAGGCAGAGGAAAGAGTCTTTCAGGATCCTTGTTTAGTTTTGTTTTTCTGCTTTGATCATCAAGGGCTTGGAGCCTTGAGAATTTTCTGAGACAGCTGAAGTTGAAGATGCTTGGAGAATCAGCAGTAATAAAGTCCTCCCCAGATGATGTTCCATTTCACATAGTCCTGGGTGTCAAACTCAAGGTCTGTGGCCTGGATCCGGTCTGTGGGGTGCTTAGATTTAGCCCATGGGGCTGCCCTGGAAACAGTGAAGGACTAGCCCGTGGTGCTCTGCCAGGAAAAATGGAGCACGGAAGGGCCATGTGCAGCTTCCTAGGCTCCGTTTTCGGCTACGATGGTCTCCTGCAGCCCTCTGCCAGTGAAAACAGAGCTCAGAGAGGAGGCTGTTGTGGCCAAAAATGGAGCCCAGGAGGGCCACGTGCGGCCTCCCCGAGCTTCGTTGTCACTGGCAGAGGGCTGCAGGAGGCCATCACAACTGAAAACAGAGCCTCAACAAGTGACGTCAAGCTGGCCACACACCCTAGCCATGGTCCCCCGACCCCCCGGGGGAGAGGGGGTCAAACACAACCCTGATGTGGCCCTCAATAAAATCGAGTTTGATACCTCTGAGATAGTCCATAGCCAAAGGAGGAAGTAAGGGAGAATCTTTCCCAAATAAACTACTAAATCCATGCTCAATTGACATATTTCAAGTCACTGGAGACTTTTGCTTGACTAAGTTCTGACTCATATAATTTCTGACTCTTTTCTCTTACCACAACAGTAATGACAAAAAGAGGAAATTGTCTTCCAGTGCTAAATAGATGACAGAATACCTTCAGATCATTTCCTAACAAGCATAAGATGCAAATCCAAACAAAGTTTGCTACAGAGAATTTGTGTTCCTTTTTTCCTACCCAAAGACAAAAGTTGGCCAGTGCTAATTTCATTCAGCATCCAGCACAGCCTCGCTTGATCAGAGTACAGGTAGTCCTCAACTTACAACAGTTCACTTAGTGACAGTTTGAGGTTACAACGGCACTGAAAAAAGGGACTTATGACCATTTTTCACACTTATAACCATTGCAGCATCCCCATGGTCATTTGATTTGCATTTGGATGCTTGACAACTGATTCACATTTATGTATCCTGGGGGTCATGTAATCCTGTTTTGCAACCTTCTGACAAGCAAAGTCAATGGGGAAATCAGATTCACTTAACAACTGTGTTACTAATTTAACAACTACAGTGATTTCACTTAACAACTGTGGCAAGAAAAGTTGTAAAATGGGACAAGATTCACTTAACAAATTTCTCACTTAGCAAAATAAATTTTGGGTTCGATTGTGATCGTTAAGTCGAGGACTACCTGTATCTTTCTGAATGAGGTTTTCCTTGCTGTTTCTTTTTCTGAAAAGGAAGGTGCTAGCTATGCTGCCCTCTGCTGTTTATCAGTAAGAATCAACTTGACTTTTTGAAAAATTGTTTATTTTTTCCCAGACCCCCATATTCAGACATATAAAACACAATGACATATATTTTAAGGATTCCTACCATACCCACCTGGCCAGGAGATTGTTTTTAAAAATGGATAGAAACTAGAAGTTTATATCTTTTTTGTCATAACTATATAAGATGTTTAAACAAGAAAAATAAAAGCTAATATTCCAGATAAAGAAAAGAAGGAAGGAAGGAAGCTCAAAGTGCAGAAAAATAAAGAAAAAGATATAAAGCAAATACTTCTGATTTTCTTTTATGATAGTTATAGGTATAAATTTAAATTAAACTCTTATTCTATGATTACATATAACTTACATTTTTTCTTTTTTCTTTTAGTCATTAAACTAAATTATATCATAATTTCTTTTTTCTTTGTTTAGGGTAGAGAGTCCAAAAGGGAGAGAAAGAAACTAGAAGTTTATCAAATTTTCAGAACTTGTAAGATTGCCAGGTATATCAGTTGCAGGTGTAAGATAATAGGTGTTTACTGGCACACTGGCAACAGCCTGATTATCACATTTCTCATTAATCAGTTGTTGTTAAAGGCAGAGCTGCGGAGGCTTATCAACACAACTGACAACTCTGTGCTCACTTCCCATATTGCATTCTGCCATGGTTTGCATTTAATAAGACACAACTGCCTGGATTTACACATTATGCTAAGTCATAATTGAGGTTTTCCAAACCATATTGGCTGTATACAAGCATGCTAAACACAAACCAGAGATATGTGAAATCTGCTCACCTTATGTGATACTCTACCTAAGTGGAAAATGTTGGGGGTTTTTGCTTATTTGCTTGAAAATTGATATTCTTCCTTTCAAGAAATGAAATAAACTGAAGGCAGTATATAAAACATCATCATATTAAATGCAGAAACGTAAAGTGAGCAGCAATAAGTATAGTAGTATTTAGTATTAGTATTTAGTATTTATTAAATTTTTATACCGCTCCCTCTCCCGAAGGACTTGGGGTGGTGAACAGCCAGAATTAAAAACACACAATACAAATATTAAAATACATTAAAACAAAATTAATTATCTTTGGCTTCTCCAATTTAAAACCCCTTACCCATAAAAGTGACCGTGCATAAGGAGTCCCGATCCAGAAAGGGGCGCAACTGGCATATCAGGCGAACCTGATAGAAAGCCCCCCTGGCCACGGCCGTCATATGCTCTTCTAAAGACAACCGTGAGTCCAGGAGGACACCCAAGTTACGCACCCTCTCCGTGGGGGCCAATGTCTCACCCCCAATAGTCAGTGATGGCACCAGCTGACTATATCGGGACGCCAGCAGCCACAGCCACTCAGTCTTGGAGGGATTGAGTCAGAGCCTGTTCCTCCCCATCCAGACCCGCACGGCCTCCAGGCACCGGGACATCACTTCAAGGGCATTGTTGGGGTGGTCTGGGGTGGAGATGTACAGCTGGGTGTCATCAGCGTACAGATGGCACTGCACCCCAAAACCACGGATGATCTCGCCCAGCAGCTTCACATAAATGTTGAACAGGAGAGGCGAGAGGACCGACCCTTGTGGCACCCCACAAACCAAGTGCCTTGAGGTCGACCTCTGCCCTCCAGCCAACACAGACTGCGACCGGTTGGAGAGATAGGAGGAGAACCACCGTAAAACAGTGCCTCCCACTCCCAACCCCTCCAACCGGTGCAGCATGATACCATGGTCAATGGTATCAAAAGCCGCTGAGAGGTCTAATAGGACCAGAACAGAGGAGCAACCTCTGTCCCGAGCCCTCCAGAGATCATCAACCAACGCGACCAATGCCGTTTCCATGCTGTACCCAGGCCTGAAGCCGGACTGGAATGGATCTAGATAGACGGTTTCATCCAGGTACTGCGGGAGCTGTCGCGCAACCACACTCTCAACAACCTTCGCCAGGAAGCGAAGGTTGGAAACTGGACGATAGTTTGCTAAAACAGCTGGGTCCAGAGAGGGCTTCTTGAGGAGGGGCCTCACCACCGCCTCTTTCAAGGCGGGAGGCAAGAACCCCTCACTCAAGGAAGCATTTATAATCCTCTGGAGCCAGCCTTGTGTAACCTCCCGGGTAGCCAGCACCAACCAGGAGGAACACAGGTCCAATAAACATGTGGTTGCATTCAACCTCCCCAGCATCCTGTCCACGTCCTCGGGAGTCACAGGGTCAAACTCATCCCAGATAACCGACTCAAGACAGACCTCGGACAACCCGCCTGTACCTACCCAGTCTGAGTCCAAGCCTTCCCGAATTTGAGCGACTTTATCGTGCAGATAATGCGCAAAATCCTCAGCACGACCTTGCAAGGGGTCTTCCCGCGCTCCCAGATGGAGAAGGGAGCGAGTCACCCTAAACAAGGCAGCTGGGCGATTTTCTGCCGACGCGATAAGAGCGGAAAAGTAATTACACTTCGCCGCCTTTAGTGTTGCTCAATCTTGACAACATTAAGTTGTGTGGACTTCCAGCTCCCACCATTCCCCCAGCCAGCATGTCCACATATCTTACAAGTTGCCAAGGTTGAGAAACACTGGCATACAATATCAGAGATTATTGATACTGAAGATTATATGATCTTAACTGGATGTTGTGAATGCATGGGAAATATTCTGGAATATGTGTAAACAGTCTTATCTTGCTTACAAGGGGACGGTCGCATAGTTTTGCCTCAACCAGCAACTTCGTGCTACAGAAGTGATGCAACATTCCTCTTCAAGTTGAGGAAGTCTTTCCCAGTGAGGTATTTTGTGTCCTATTAAAGCATCTTCCTTCATTTTTAGTAGCTATGGGAAGGCTTTTGTAGTTTTTGGGAACTTCTAGAGGAAACCTCAGGTGAGGAAAATAAATGCTACCACTTCACTGGACATTCAGAAGAGGAAGAGGAGACATTGCCTTTTGAAGTATCTTCCAAGGGTTGCTTCACAGACACTGAATTGATGTTCGCTCTTAAAACTTTGTCTAGCCCGGAAATAATATTAGTGAGACAGGTACCGTATTTCTGTTTGGAAGGATTTTCAAAGTAGCTTCACATATGCGACTGTTACAGATTAGCAATAAACCGCTCACCAGTCTACAGCGCGCTTACTAGCCCATTTAAATATGGGAAAGGAAGAATTTGTGGCATAAAGGGCCTGCCTCTGTTTTTGCACACTGTATATACAATCATCCTAAAATAATTACAATACTGACAGAACTATGTAGAGAAACTGAGTGAATAAACTATAACCTTGAATAAACTCAATTCAGCTCTGTTCCCCATATGTGAAGCAGGAAGAATAGAGACAGGTTTATAACACTGGTGGAAAATAAGAGTTATATATGACATGACAAATGGTATGGAAATGGAAAATAAAATACGTTTCAATAGACTTTTGGCTACACATTGTTCCAAATTCCAGCACTGCATAAAAAGCAGATCATCATTCAAAAAGCATCTGAAATTACTGTAGTTCAGGCAGATCTGAATGTTAGTTACATGCACCTAGGAATTTCACCCCAAAGAGGCATGTTTATAAAAGCCACAAGAGACCTTGTGCTTTCAATCATGGTGGCAGATTCAAATCTCTTACACAAACAAAGGCAAATGCAAATGGCTGAAGCTTGAGTTAGGCAAGTTCTTGTCATATGTGGTCTATAAGCAAAGTCTTGGGCATTTTAATGATGCCAACTAAAGGCCTGGAATGCTGTCGTGCTTAACTGCAGTTGCAGAAGCTAAATTATTGAGCCTTCAGGAAAAGAAGGAGGAAGAGCAACCACAACTTGGGAAAACAATGTACTAAACAGTTTAAAGACTTGTTGCAAGCAATAGGAATTTTCAGTGCTTTGAGGCCAGGGATATAGAAGCATCTGCAGGAGGCAGTCAGAATTGACAACTAAGACAATTCGACACAGCTAACTCACCATGACCAACTCACTGAGGGACAACTTGCCATGGCCAACTCGCCACAGGATAAGAGTTACACTAATATCAAAAATATGGTGGAATAGAATCATTAAAGAAGGGATGCAAAAAGAGGGACAGAATGAAATGTGAATGGCAACAATTAAAACATTTTTAAATTTATTTTAAATAATTAAATAGAATTGTTAAATTGTCCCACAGTCCAGTGGCAAGTTGGCCATGGTGAATTGGCTGCAGCGAATTGGCCATGGCAAGTTGGCGAATTGTCCCATTCCGGTCAAAATTAGCCAGATGGCAGTCACAACATCACAATCCAAATCTTGCCTCCTTGCTATGTGTGGATCATGCTGTGATCATTGGACTACAATGCTGCATTCACAATCTTATCTGTTTTGACACCCATACACAAGATCCTTCTGCTGGCATATGTATATTCACTCACATATGTGGTCGTGCATGCATAACTTATAGAGACTGAAGTGTCACTAATGGACATTTAATGGCAGAATTACATATATAGAATACCACAAACTTTACCTACTGGGTCAAGAAATAACTATTTCTAAATGTGAAATGTGGCACAAATCATTTCAATAACCATTCCAATTCATGACAAGGCAAGATAATGGACTTGTTTCAGTTCAAAAAAATACATGCAGCATGATAAAAATACAAGACAAAGAAAAAGAGATTATCACTGTCATCTGGCATATAGACCAGCATACTACATGTAGGTACAGTAGTAGTTCTAATATAGATCATCTTATTGTATTTATTACCTATAGAGGAAAAGAAAGTATTATGGAACTCAGATTATGTGCTGCTATCCAAATAGGAGAAGCTCAAATGGAAATTGAAAAATTGTGGATTGTAAGTGTGAAGCAATTAGATTTTGAAAGGGAAAAATAAAGTATAGCAGTCTTGGGAGCATACAATGAGTTTGTTATTACTGCATAGGCTAGGCCTTGCAGTTTTTTGGACACAATTTTGGAAGTGTCTATTAAGTGTCCTTCCCTTAATCCAAGGTTACCTAATTGCTTTTGTACTTAAAGTGGGACTAGAATTCATAGACTCCTGGTTTCTAGTCTGATACCTTAACCACTACAAAAATTAGCTCACTGGACTGAATCTGCTTATTTAGAGACATTCTCCTAACAGCTTATCTATACTGTAATCTGTTTCAGCAACAAAGTCATTTAGGAAACATGTTACCACTTTAACCCATTGTTGAGTGAAAGCACGAAAGTGTCTTTTCGTTCTTGAATGGACAGAAAACTATAATGGCACAATATTTTCAGTACCCTGTATCTACTGTCTCTGTTTTGCCTTGCCACCAAATGTTAGTATTGAGATTAGAGAGGTACATAATATATTAATCAAAGCATTTGGTGAAAAGTGGTGAAATCCTCAATCCTCTGTTCCAATTTCTGGGTATCACCAGCTGGCATGATATCCATCCATCCATCCACCCACCCACCCACCCACCCATCCGGAAGCAGGATTGGAACTGAAAGAGAGTTTAGGGAGATGACTGATCTGTTTAGCCTGCTTTCCCACATTGATTAAAGCAGGAAAAAGCAGCTGGAGAATTACATGATAAACAGGAGAATTGGCTGTTCCCAAACCCAGTAATTCCCCTCCTCCACAGTCTGCTGGACAGCTGAGTTGTGGCTGGGAAGTTGCATGAGAAAGCTGGAGAGGGATTTGGCTGAGCACTTCTCCAGCCCACTGATTAGCTGTCTGGTGCATCGCAAGAGCTCTTAGTATTGGCACAGCCAACAGCTTTGTGCAGTTCTTTTTATCTGGGGGAACAACATAGCAGATGAAATACTTAGACCTAAGGATAGAGGGCAGTTCATACTACCTGAACTGGGCTGTCCCCATTTCCTATGGGTTGACCGATTGAGCTATGTCATAGTCAGACTCTTAGATAGGAGGTTATGGGGTGTCTCTCCAATCTCCATTCCCAAATTGGCTCAGGGCTCATCTGCTCATCCTGCTTACCCAGTGTGATGACTCTTTGTTTTTTGAGGATGCATTGTATTGCCATGAATGCATTTCACCAACCCATCAGATAGGCTTTCCTTGCCTTGTATCAAAAGTAGTATTTTCTGCCCTCTGCTAGCATGAGTAGCACAATGCAATCTGTCTGTGATGCTTCATTTCACTGTAGAGAATGCCTCCACCCCAACTGGCTAGAGAATGCTATTGTGGAGAGGCCTCGTCTACTCTGGTCCCTGGTAGCTTGGATCCACAGCCATTTCATCTTGGGTTGCTGGACCACTTGCCCCTTTTAGAAAGAGCTTTCTTTCTTAAAGCCTAGCCACGATTCACTGTGTAAGGCTCATTTGAGGTCTTGCCTATGCTTATTATATACCTGCAAAAACCATTTTCATTGGCTGTGAGTGGCCAACATGATAGCTACTTTTGCCTCTCATGCCTTCCTGCTCTCCTACAAAGGAATATCCCATGTAAAAGACTGTGAGCCTTGCTATTTCCAGGATGCATGCAGCGCAGTATGGAAAAAGGGAAAATAATAACATATTTTTTTCTAATGGTCAGCTGATGTCTTGCTTCTAAAGGAGAGGATGTTGATTGAGTTGGAATTTAAAATTGCAAAGCACAAAATAAACAAGACACATGAAGCAAGTCACAAACATTCAACCAGAGTTTAATGAACTAAACACAACTTCCTTTAGAATCTATTCTTGTCCTGTGACTTTTCTCCCCAAATTCTCTGGAAGAAGCATATATCATCCCTAGAAACTTTGTGCTTGTTCAATCCAGCCCTGAGCACAGATACTAGCACTCTCCTCTCTGCCTTAGTTATTGCTCCTAGCCCTAGGGACAGCTAATTTATCAGAATATTAACATTTTTCACAGACTCTTATACCAGTGATGGCGAACCTTTTAGAGACCAAGTGCCCAAACTGCAACCCAAAACCCACTTATTTATCACAAAGCGCCAACACGGCAATTTAACCTGAACAATGAGGTTTTACTACGTAAAATAATGATAAACAATGCACAGTTCAGCTACTTGTTCTAAGAAAAATGTGATAAATGCACTTTTATGCCCCTTCATTTTTTTCCTGCTTTTGAAATATTATATTTAGCAATAATAAAAAAGAAAAACTTTTGTAATATCATTTCTCTCTTTTCCTCCTCCTCTCTTTCCTCCTCTTTTCTCTCTCTTTCCCTCCCTTTTTCTCTTTCTCTCCCTCTCTTTCTCTAGGTCTCTCTCTTTCTCTCTTTCCCTCCCACTCTCTCTTTTTCTCTTCCCCCTCTCTTTCTCCCTGCCTCCCTCTATCTTTCTCTCTTTCCCTTCCTCTCTCTCTCTCTCTCTCTCTCTCTCTGTTTCTTTCTTTCTCTCTCTCTGCCTTTCTCTCTTTCCCTCCCTCCCTCTCTGCCTCTCTCTGTTTCTCTCTTTCTCTTTCCCTCCCTCCCTCTTTATCTCTCTCTCTGTGTCTCATCTGTCTGTCTGTCTATCTATCTATCTATCTATCTATCTATCTATCTATCTATCTATCTATCTATCTATCTGTGCTCTCCTGTCTAGTTTCACATACCATGTGAATCCAACCACTTGGGCTGTGGAGGGGGAGTGGAGGCTGGCAGGCAAAGCCAAGCGTTAGAGATCCACACAAAATAAGGCAACTCCAACCTGGATCCTATTGGATCCCCTTCCCTCTCCCTCTCCCCCTCCACGGCAGGGGCCTAACTGGAGCTCCCTCCTCAGAGGCGACCAGCAAGCAAACAAACATGCCACGCATAGGATATCGTCTCCAAGCTGACAACATGCCATCTATACACCCACAATCCACAGCAATTAAAAGGACTGATTTCAACTCCGTCTAAAATGTTTACTAAGACACAGAGAAAAGGGAAGAAGGATGGAGGAAATTGCTTGGTTTTTTAATTCCTGAACATCCTGGAGGTGGTGCTGTTCAGTTTCCATTAACTTTAGTTCAGAGAGAGTTAGCCTGACCTTTTTGAAGTACAGCAATCTTAAATAATGCCAGACTGATATGACATAAACTTTTATGGGGTAGCATGTCTCTGATTACTCTGGACCCCCAAAACTTATGCCACAATAAATCCATTTGTGTTTTAGATATCTCAAAAATCTTTTTCGTTGCTTTAATTTCCATTTAGGAAGTATGACCGATAAACTTTAAAAAAATGAACAACCAGAATCTTTTCTGCAGCAATAATCATGAAACAGTTCTTAACAATTTATAAAATGTTAAATGTTTATAAAAACATAACCCTCAGCCGGGACCTGATGCAGATATGCCTAGTAAATGTTGTAATAAACACAGTTTATTACTTAACATAGTTGAGTCCTATCATTGGAAATCATCACCATCTGTTCTAAAAATTCACAACAGGAAAATGTACATCCTCCTCTGCTTTCTTTGACCTTGCAAGTTATTTTAATAGGCATCTTCCAGCAGAGTAGAAATGGGTCATCCAAGTCTGTGATTTTATCTTCAAAAATAAGCCTGTTGGTTCAATAAATCCTGGTGAGTGCAGAATCCCAGCTTATAGTTTCTTCTACAGATGAAGATAAACAGGCCCATTCTTCTTTTTCTTTAAAAAAAACAAAAACAAAAAACCTTGCATGACAAAATTAGAATATTGTGGACTTGGGGGCAAGAATTCCTATGAAAATTAAGTTTCACTGAGAAAGGATTCAGCTAGGCAGATATTAAAATTTACTGAAAGCTTCCCTCAGTGTAATAAGCATTTTGTGGTATCCTCAGCTATGTTCATTTCCATTCTTTGTGGTCCCCAGTCAGAATTTTTTTCCAACCAAGCAATGGAAGGAATACCAAAACTGAGGCAACCAGGGCCCCATCTCTGGTCATTTTTCATCAGACCATGTTAGCTTTCTCCAGGAAAGGTGGAGGGGGAGGCAGGGAACACTTTTGCCAGTGTGGTCATTGCTACCTCCCCATTTATCAGATACCAAAAAGTGGGAATTCTCATGAATAGGCAAGTGCCTCAAAGTCACAGCTCTAAAAACTCGCAAAAGTATCACCAGAGTGTCTTCTCTGTTACAAGAGCCAGCCAAGTTCATAAGCTTACAGAGTGTATTGGTTGTGATTTTCCAGATGGCTACAAGTGTCAGGACACTTTGGAGACTAGCATGTGCTTTGCACATGAAGGAGTTCAATAGTGGGTTTCAATTTTTTTTACTACTGGTTCTGTGGGTGTGGCTTGGTGGGCGTGGCGTGGCATGGTAAGTGTCTCAGGGGAAGGATACTGTAAAATCTCCATTCCCACCCCACTCCAGGGGAAGGATACTGTAAAATCTCCATTTCCTCCCCACTCCAGGGGAAGGTTACTGCAAAATCCCCATTTCCTCCTGATCAGCTGGGACTTGGGAGGCAGAGAATAGATGGGGGCGGGGCCAGTCAGAATTTTTACTACCGATTCTCCAAACTACTCAAAATTTCCGCTACCAGTTCTCCAGAACTGGTCAGAACCTGCTGAGACCCACCTCTGAAGGAGTTAAAATAGGGGTAAAGTCAGTGAAAAACAAAAATCTAGAGGGAAACTACTTGTACATGGTTATCCATCCATCATCATGTCTATTATGCATTGTCTATTATGACACTGTATATGTTTTTCAAATTGAATCATTCATGTTGCTTTGCTGGCCTGTCTACCAGGAACAAAAGAAAGAATTACTATTTCAGTTGTGCAAGAAGATGAAAGTTGTACTGCTCACAAGTAAGGACCTTCTCTCCCCTGCCAGAGCACTACTGAAACTGTGGCAAAGATGTTGCAAATCCACTGGTAATATTTGAACAATTGCACTAAGAGCAAGACATACATTGAATATTACATACTGTAATTCACAAGAAGCCAAGAACGTTTTCTCATGCCAAGAGGAAATTGGTCTAAGTACTCCTCTGCCAAACGAAGAAAATACAGCAGGATCATAGCCAAGTTGTGCTGTCATTGTAGCTTTCTATGTGGTTCACGATGAGGGAGCATCTTGGCATAAATGGCTGTGCCTTTAATGTTGGCCCATGAATCTTTCTGCTTTTTATAAGAGAAACCTATTTCATAAAGACGGGAGATAGAAATTCCATCTAAGGTAACTTATGTGTCTGAGGGGAGACATTTTCCTCAAATTTGGCGTAGGAGCTTTCTCTGTCTGGGTAAGAGTCTAATGCATCATACTGAAAATTTTGGCATTTTAGTCAGGCCTTGTCTAGAGGTAAGCCACAGTGAATGACTGCTACAGGCATATTTGAGATTGTGCACTGGATTTAAGTACAGTTGTCTCAACCAGGTTTCCATGTATCACTTTTTAGTGAATGGAAAAAATGAGTCTGATAGAGAAATAGTGGGATGATGTCAATGCATACAATAAATGGATTGGAATTCAGTTCTTCTATGATTAGCATATTGATAAATAGGAGAGATATTGAGTACCCTTTCATTATGGTGAGTTCTTGGCCAAGATTAATCAGCAAAAGTGCAGTGCATTTGTCCTCCAAAATAGAAATATTGTCAGGCCTGGAAGCCGTCTTTTACATTGGGCCTTTACATTGGGCCTGCCACAATTTCTACTGTGGGAAAATGGGAGGAGGGATTATATGAGGTATGGGAGATATATAGTCAGAATAACATTCCTTTCTCAGAGAGTCAAGGACATTTTGCCCTGGCACCTGGAGTCGAGTGACGAGGAGGCGTCTCCAGTTGGGACGGTGCCTGATTGGACCATGTGATGGACATTTGGGTGCTGGGCAAGGACTTGAACTTTCACTTGGGTGGGGAAAACCTGGAAACTTTCAGATTCGGGTTTTCCCAGTCGTGCCAATATGACATCTCTAATAAAATGGAACTTGGAGGAATCTCGAGCCTCAGAGTCTTCTTTTGTTGTGGGTGTTACTTGGAGTCCTGACAAATATAATAATAGCACCACTAAGGTGTGGGGAGGTTACTGTTTTTTATTCTTTCATATTGGTTTTTTTTTTAACCATTTGTAAGCCACCCAAATACACTGAGAGTGATGGGTGGCCATTTTTTTTGTTGTTGTTACTTCTGTTCTCCTTCAACTTTTTCCTTTGCCCCCTCCCTCCTTATTCACATTCCTTTTCATAGTTTGGGTCTTGGTCATACTCTATACCACATAACAAGGAAGAAGCATGAATTGTATTTCTATTTTACAAATCTCATCCTGCATTACTCATGTTCAGCACTGTGGAGGTTGTTAACAGATTGCTGACTGGGGCTTTCATCTGTATAGGATGCTTTGGGTGTTCATCCAGGATTATTAAAGTGTAGAAGGACACTTGACAAAATCAGATAGTCCTTTCAAAGACACTGAAGAATTTAACCATCAAACAAAAGAAATTAAGAATGTTTCAACTTTTGTACAAATGTACTGTTTAACTCAGAAACCAACTGTAGTGGATTTAGCTGCACTTAGAGCCAATTTAAAACGATTGGCTCTATCTAAGGCCATTTTAAGTGGCCAGTTGCACATAACTTTTAAATGAAACTTTGAAATATGAATCAAAATGTTAACGATGGCCAAGAACACTTGCCAAGCATTTATTTACTCAGGAAGTAGAAAGTGGAAAACAAACAATAGAAATAATTCAGGCTGCAATTTTAAGAAAATCAAGGGGGAAAAAGAATTAGAGAACAGCTGAGATCTCTCACCTGAGGCCTGTTTTAACAGCTTTGTCCTGGAATGTAGCTATAAGGTTGAGCTTCTCTCTTCCTAGCAGCTGCTGGTTGAAGGCTAAGAAAAAGTATTTGTTGCTTTAGCTATCTTTTCCATTATTTTGTGCTTTTTATTTGTTCTTCCTATGGCTGTAGTCACCAACAATAGTGCTCTGGAATATCCATATGCCCCCAGACATGCCTATCAAGCTTCTTGCTTTACTTGACATTAAAAATATTAAAAATATTTTTATTTTTAAAAAAGTTGAGTAGAAAACAAATGTGTCACAAAGCAAAGGACCAGCTTTTCTAAGTCAGGAGGTTTGGATTCTTGTTTTTCTACAAGATGGTAACTTTGTGAATGAACTCAGATGATCAGATTCAGGTTGCAAAAATCTAGAGTCTAGATTAACTATACATCAAAGAGTTAGAGATTTCTGGGTCTCTGATAGCTGTCTGGATTCTTGCACTCTATATCTGGTAGCACTAAATAAACAGCAACTTCTCATTACAGAACATCGCTTTGTACAAGTGGGAAATAGCATGGCAACAGCTGAAGTTCAGGAGACTACATATTTTTGCAATGCCACATGATATACAGAAGCTTCTGAGTTAAGTGTATGTACAGTGTAACATCCCTAATGTAACATGACATCCCAATTAGGGTATGGGGTTACAGGAGTTATCTTTACTACTGGTTTGAACAGGGCTGCGCGCACCTCTGTGCATGTGCAGAAGCTTCCTGATAGCGTTGGGGTTGGTGGGCAGAGCCTCCCACCGGGTTTACTACCGGTTCTATAGAACTGGTCCAAACTGGGGACAACCCACCATTGATTATGTATCTTTAAGATACATAGTACGTTCCCAGTGCACAACCAAAAGAGACTTAAAATTGACCTTCTGATACCTGTTCAATTAACATTTCCACATCCTAGATGACCCACATCCCTTCCAGAAGTTTAATATTAAGGATTATCCTCAAAGATCCAGATGCAGCAGCTCTTCGATGAAACAATCAGGAAACACCTGGATAACTCTAAATAATAAGCTTTCTTCAGACACAGGATACAATCCCCATGTTGTAAACTTCCTGTCTTCTCCTGGAAGCAGGAGAAGGAAGGAAGCCCAATGTCTTAGAGATCAGAGGAGACTGAAAAAGGGAATGCCACAAGTGCCATGCTCTGTTACATGAACATCGGCATTTCTGTTCCATGGAAGTCTAGCTTCACCTAAAATAAATTCCTGCCTGTAATTCTTCAACAACCTGATCAGAATCCATTTCCCTTGACATTACAAAAGAAGAATGTCTCATTCAGTTATCGAGTTTCTGAATCTCCTTTTTCCTCTAGCAATTTTATGCACTGCCTCTGACTTCAGCCCCATTTCTTGGGATCAATGGATCACCTACAATCCATTCCTTACCGGGGAAAAAAAGTCTGGCAATTTATAATAATCCCTCACTCCGCTCTGTTAATCTGCTGCTGCAGAGATTCAGTCCTTAGACTTAGAATAACTTTATTGTCATTTTGAATGTACACTAATTTGCATATATTAAAATGAAATTATGTTGCATACAGCTCTCAAAGGGTCTCCACTCTCCACCTCTAATGTAAACATAAACATGACAAGATAATAAATAAACAAGTAAGTAAATAAATAAATAAATAAATACAAAATTATGCATGTACCCACATATCAGTGGTGGGTTGCTCCCGGTTCTGTCCAGTTCTTGTGAACCGGTTGTAAAAGCGGCGGGAGGCTCCGCCTACCCACCCGGATGTCATAATGGATGATCTGCGCATGTGCACGCGCTCCCATTGAGAATCAGTAATTAAGGTAAGTAGAACCCACCCCTGCCACATATACTATATGATACGGAGAAACAACACAGTCTAGTTTGGATGTATACATGTACATGGCGAGAGAAAGGAATCTTTACCAGATGGCAAAGAGAACAAAGCTGTTACAGAATCTGGTAGTCCCTGCTAGATCTGGGGTGTCAAACTCAATTTCATTGAGGGCTGTAACAGAGTTGTGTTTGATCTCGGGGGGCCGGGGTGGGCATGGTCAGTTTGATGTCATTTGTGTTGGGGGTGCCTGTGGTGGCCCAAATACTCAACCAGTGAAAATGGGCTCCCAAGCTCCATTTGTGACTGTGACAGCCTCCTGCAAACTCTGCCAGTGAAAATGGAGATGGGGAGGTCTGGGCAGGCCATCACGAGCTCTGTTTTTGGCTGCAACCTCCTGCAACCCTCTGTCAGCAAAAACGGAGCTCAGGAGGGCCGCATGCAGCTCCTTCCAAGCTCCATTTTCACTGGCAGAGGCACCGTGGGCTGGTCCTTCTCTGTTTCCAGGGTGGCCAGATCTAAGCAACCTGCGGGCCAGATCTAGCCGCCAGGCTTTGAGTTTGACACCCCTGTGCTAGATATACTTCGAAAGCTCCTCCCAGAGGGGAGCAACAGAAACAGACTGTGAAATGGGTGTGTGGGGTCTCTAACAATGCTTTGAGCTGTAAGCACACAGCACACCCTCCTGAAGCAGCTGAGTGACAGGAGCAGAATAGCAGGATCTTAATTAGGATGCAGAACAAATAAAAAGCAATGTCTGCCTCCAGCAGTAGCACAACGGCCAGCAGTAGAGGTAGTCCTCAACTTACAACAGTTTGTTTAGTGACTGTTCAAAGTTACAATGGCACTGAAAAAGTGACTTATGACCACTTTTCACACTTAAGGCTGTTGCAGCATCCCTATTGCCACGTAATCAAAATTCAGATGCTTGGCAACTGACTCCTATTTATGACGGTTGCAGTGTCCTAGGATCATGGGTTTCCCTTTTGCGGTCTTCTGACAAGCAAAGTCCATGGGGAAGAAAGATTCACTTACCAACTCTGTTACTAACTTAACAACTGCAGTGATTCACTTAACAACTGGGGCAAGGAAGGTCATAAAATGAGGCAAATTCACTTAACAAAATTTTCACTTAGCAACAGAAATTTTAGGCTGAATTGTGGTCATAAGTCAAGGACTATCTGTTCTGCTACATAAGCAAGTAAGAGTATAATGCATTTAACCTGCACTTGCAGAAAACCAAAACTGATCGGAATATCACAATAATTTGTGGATTATGGAAAGTGAATTTGTAGTAGGGATGTTTGTTTCATTTTTCCTTTTTAAAAACAATATTATTAATCAATTTTAGAACAAAAAAGTGAACAAGCAAGCAAGCAAAAGGAAAGGAAAAGAAGGGGGAAAGTGATACAGAAATACAATAGCTGGGAACAAAGAAATTACTAAGATTGTACTGTTAGTGCTTGATATATCTTTGATTAGAAGTTAATCATAGACATTAAATTACATTTAAGTAAATTAAATTATTTTAACAAAGTAATTTAGAATGAAAATCTCTAAGCTAGTATCAAAATATCCATTATTTGTACTTATTTCAAAATGCAAAGGGAGAAAAAAGAAGAAAAACTACAAAAAACATAGATATTAGTTTCTAAATTCTCATTTGTCAAATTCTGATTAATGTACAATATTTATTTTTTGTGTGTATCTGATCTCACTTTTTAGTCAATTCTTTTTCCATTAAAAATCATACTTTAAATACCTATTGATGCTTAAGGAATGTTTATTTCTTTTATACATTTGATTAATATCTCTAATTGCTAATTCTTAAGTACGAATGTGTTCTCTTCAAACCAAAGAAATCTCTGCTGTCATTTTTAATCATTCTTTTTCTTCACTTAAATAATATTATTCTAGTGTGAGAAAGTGCAAGTATAAATATAGGCTTGGTTCAAACATTGTATTATTTATTTAGTTTTTGTTTTATTTTATTTTTTTGTATCCCACCTTTATTACTTTTACAAATAAATCAAGGTGGCAAACATGTCCAACACACCTTCCTCCTCCTATTTTCCCCACAATAACAACCCTGAGAGGTAGATTGGCCCCCCAGGCATAGAACAAGAAAGAGTATTCCTTTCTCTATGGGCATTGAGGAACATAAGTGACTGGATCTCTCCCATGGTTTTCCTTTCTGTGTACAGAAATCAAAATATCCATTTTATCAAATTTAGATCTGGAAGGTTGATCATAAATTCCCCAGAAATGACTGACAAAAATGAATGTATCTTTGAAGCTGGGTATATCAATAGCAGAGGTGGGTTTCAGCAGGTTCTGACCAGTTCTGGAGTACCGGTAGCAGAAATTTTGAATAGTTTGGAGAACCGGTAATTACCACACCTGACTGGCCCCACCCCCATCTATTCTCTGCCTCCTGAGTCCCAGCTGATCGGGAGAAAATGGGGATTTTGCAGTAACCTTCCCCTGGAATGGGGTGGGAATGGAGATTTTACAGTATCCTTCCCCTGCCATGCCCACCAAGCCACGCCCACCAGGCCATGCCACACCCACCAAGCCACACCCACAGAACCGGTAATAATAAATTTTGAAACCCACCACTGATTAATAGCCTGTCTTCTATTTTTTTCTAATAGATGGATTATTCTGCACTGCAAATTACAATGAAGATAAAATGAATGACTAGCAATAATAGATTGCTTTTGTAATGTAACTTTCTGCTCTGCTGAGGAAGGGTTAAGGTTAATGTCACATAATTAAATGACTCAGTGACCACTGTACTAAAAGATTCTATAGATTGAAAGGTAGAATCGATCTATTGCATGGGTTAGTTATCTCCTGGATGGACACCTTGGCCACAAACTGAAACCCACTTCCATACCTACATAGTGCACGGTATGTAGCCCTACACTTTTGGACATTGCGTGCCTTGCTACAGCAAGGGTCAGTCACCTCTCCGTGTCACTAGAACTCCACAGTAAATGCTATAAATCTCTTCTGCATCTTTCTGTTTCTATCTCTTGTCATGTCAGCAGAAATCACTGAAGTGTTTGAGCTATGAAAAAAGGCTCGGCAAATATTAGCAATGCCAGGGCAAATGGAAAGATACTAGTATGGGGATAGATGTCCATTCTGAGCCTAGTTCAGATAGGCAGGCTCACAAAAGGACAGTGTGATTCCTGAGCACAAGGATAGGGCATCATAATCAAACATGGGTTAAGATTAGCTATTTGTCTACAGAATAGGAGCCAAGATTACCAAAGGCCAGTTTACAAAAGTTTATTTATCATAAATCAAAAGTAAATATGTTTGGGGAAGGAATATACCCCCTAATATATGCTTAGCAAAGCTGATAACTAGGAACCTGAAGCAGCATGAAGGGCCTCTGTGTATTCAGTCCATCAAACACTTAAGAAGTTGGTTGTGACATGTTTTGGACAAAGCATGATATCCCCTAACTATCAAACTATATAGAGAAACAAACTGGACTGAGAGAGTTTATTTAAAACTGGCAATGAAGCAATCTCCTCCATCACAATGAAGGGAGCAGGCAATGTGTGCTGGATATACAGCTCTCCAACAGAAGAGAATGGCTGGAGGTTGAGAAGTTGACAGGGCACTGCTGAGGTCCCTCAACATTTGGCACCTGAGGCAGTTGTTTCACTTTTTATCATGGCAGAATCAACTCTTCTGAAATTTAGAAGAACCCTGGGAATATTGAACAGATTTTTCCACTACCCTGATATAGTTTTCTGACTTCAGTCCTAACCACATATACTGCCTCTCATGTGTACTCAAGCCCCTGCTGTGCAATGCATTATTATGAAGAGAGAAAGGGGTAGATTTATCCTTAAAAGAGAAGACTATGACCAGAAAGTCCTTAGCGGAATGCTTCAAATCTTGCTTTGCCCAGAGGAACTTAACAGGTTCATTCTCCTCAGTCAACTGTCAGTAGAGACAGTGCTTTTTATACCTGCTAATTCCAAAAATCTAGCTGAGGTTCAAAGACTTTCCCTTGGCCTTCACATTTCCTCAGTGTTTCTTTCTTATGGGTCAAGGGGATTTTCTAACCTACGGGCAAAATTGTGAATTTCTAAATGAAAAAACTATTGTCACATCTAAAGTATGTTTGCCAAGCAATGCCTAGCAAACCTACTTTATGTTGTGCAACTAGGGGTTGCACAAACTGTAATAATTTTAAATATGGTTTTTAAGGGGTTTTTAACTTATTTTGTTATTTTGTGATTTGTATTATTGATTGTTGTTGTAAGCCGCCCTGAGTCCTTCGGGAGAATGGCGGCATATAAATCGCAAAAATAAATAAATAATAAATAAATAAATGCAGGAATAAAGCAGAAGGAAATGGCTGATTTCACAGGGAAGGAGTGACCTTGGGGAAGTGCTAGATGGTGCCGGACAGCCTTTGGCAATGATTACAGAGATTCCATGCTTCATCTCTCAGGCTCATCACCTGGGAAAAAGCTGCACAATTTCTGTTCAGCTTCAGTGAAGAATTGCCAGCCCCATCTTATAAAGCAGGAAAAAGACAAAATGGGAGTGACAGTGAGGGGTTTAGCAGTGCTTGTGAGAGCTGAAGACATCTCCCATTTATACTTTTAGGCTTGCATTAAATGTGTTGATAGGCCAAATTTATGAATGGGTGAATTCTTGATGTCAATTTTTATTGTGATGATATCAACCAGGGAGACAATTCATCACTATGATCCTAGACTTTGTTCTTTCCTCACCTTTCATTACAATTACTACAAAACAAATTGCTTAAAGGAATCTCCTACCCCTAAGGTCTCCCTGCTATACCCCAGCTTTATAATTAGCATGAGAAGCTGGACAGAGCCAGCACACCTGTCTTCTTAAAAGGATGACTTGCAACTCCACACCTGTGTACATGCAGCTATTTAATGTGTATCTTATCAAATAGCCAAAGAACTCATTCCAGTTTCATATAATCTACTTCAGGTATTGCATCAATAATTCTCAGCAGGTGAACTATGATGTCATCCTGCTTCGTGTATTTATTCTGGTTCCAGAGCTGCAAGGCTAATTTCTTATTGATGCATTTGTACTACTAGTTGATTCTATGATATGATGTACCTTTCCTATGTTTAGTTTTTTTCAAAACCACAGTTAGGCACCTTCAACGAACAAAACATTACTAGCTGTATTCCACATTAAGTTCAAGGCTTCACAAACACCAGGCTAGAAAAACCAATGAGACAAAACCATTCAGATTCATTTAATACTTGCCCAAATCTCCCACCTCTCATCTAAGAGGTAATAATCCAGTTCTTCGCTCTCAGAGAACAAAAAACTGATTAGCCCCGTAGTTATGCTGAAAGCCTGATTTTAAATACAGATCCTTTAGCTGTCCATGTTTAGCAAAACACATGGAATATTTCCATTGATTCTGTTTGCACATCACAAGTAACCTTAGCCAAACTGTCAGTGCCATTATTGACCATCCAGGTTCCTGCATGGTCAACATTAATGGACCCCAACCTTGGCTGATTTTGAAGAACTAAGCAATTGAATGATTTAGCGGGTACTATTCAGACAGGAGACCACTAAGAAATTCCAAGTCTGTGCCTGAGAATGGAAAGTTGAAGGCAGCAATGGGAAACTGCTTTATTTTTGTTGCCAAAAAAACTACAATCACTCCTTCATGTTAGGGCAGGGTACTTAATAGTTTAAACTCTTTCTCTTCTTTTGGAAATATTTGTTCTAAGTTCCTCCTAGGTCTCCAGGCATTTTCTTTTTTTACAGTTGATACTGGAAGTGATGATATGTCTGGAAGTTCACAGATAGATTTTGTTTTTCCTTGACTTAAATTTCACTGGGGTGGGGATGGCTGAAGTTGGTAGGACAGTGATGCATAATGGGTAGAGGCCTGATAAATAGCGGAAGGCAGGATTTTTTGTTCTAACCCTCCTAAATTCTGGGGAGTTTGGATTTCTTTTATGTTTATCGTTCTAAAGCTTGTTTGAACCTATGCTCTGTTTGTTTCCATTTCAAAATTGAAAATTGGCAGCACTATTGAAAGGACTGCAAAAAGGGAGTGCCAAAGGCACTGGAGAAAAACAATTGCCTATTCCAACAGGAGGATGGAGATTTACCAACCCATTCTTCAGAAATCACATGAAGGGGCCTGTTCAAAAGAAGCAAAAAGGGGTCCTCTTTTTATTTTAAAAGTACCATTTCCAGCATTGTTAAGCACTACTTTATTATGAAACTTAGGTGATTCAGTTTTATGGGTGTGTTACATTGTACTTCCACCATGTCTTTAACCCATTAAGGACTTTGTCTCTCAGTAACAGAGTTGGAAGGGACCTTGGAGGTCATCTAGCCCAACCCCCTGCTCACGCAGGAGACCTATACTAGAGATTCGAACCACCGAACTGCCGACCTTTCTGATCGATAAACTCAGTGTCTTAGCCTCTGAGCCACCAAGCCAGGCTGGTCTCCTGTCTGGATTGATCCAATTCCATTCATATCGAAGTAGAGTCTTTGATCAGGAATCATCCCATGTTGCCTCTAGTTTAGAATGCCCTAAATCAAGAAAAACTCTGTCATACAATAAGAGGTTTCATCCATTAAGACTCTCTGCAGCCCATTGATTTGTGTCAGCGGAGTCAGGAAGTCAGGCTGCTTCTGCTTTCCCAGTGTGGGTTTATGAGTGACTGACACATGAGAGGCTCCAGCAAACAAGGGGGAGGGAAGGGCTGGCCTGGAAGTGGAAGTTAAAGTTTCACACAATCAGTAAACAGAATTCCTCCCGAAGGCTGCAGACAAACTCTCAGCTGCCTGGGCCAAGTAGTGATGTCACAGTAGGCCGAGGGTCTGGCTGGCCTTCCCTGTACCTAATTTTCCCTTATATGGGCAGAGAGAACAATTGGACTTCTGGCAGACAAATCAATAGAACCAGATGGTGGGCTCCCAATTAGAGATTAGGCACATTCCAATCTAGCACAAATAGACCATCAATCATACAGAAGGAAGGTATTTATAGTCTCTATCACATTCCTTAATTAATTCAAAATGGCCAGAGCAGAAAACACAGTTACAAAAAGGGCTATTTCTTAAGGAACTCTGGCCTTCCTTTGGCAAAGCTGCATTCCTCTCTCAGAGGGAAAGGAATTGAGAAGCCACAACACAGATGTTGGCTGGATTGCTCCATAGTGGTTGAGGGAAGAAAAAAAAAAGGGAGCCCCTGAACTGTTCTTTGGTTAAAGAAAAAGATTGTTAAATCCAGTCTGAGTTTCTTCAAAAAGATCAGGCAAATCATCTGGATTACACCTACACCAAATGTTTAGGTTGCTCCCAGATGATGTGAATGGTCTGCTTTTTATGGCTGGTGTATACAAGCAGCTTGTCCCAGTGTGAGCAGAAATGCACAACTTCATGCTCTATCTACCCACCCCTCCGAGCCCACTTGGAAGGCACCCCCCTCCTCTTTTCCTGCCATGCACCAAAAATAGCATTTTCCGAATTGTTCTGGAAGCAATGTTGTCGGGTTTGCTTGCTTGCACTTCATTTCATGTTTTGCTCAAATCGGCACCTCGGTGCTGTGGCAAGATTGCCCTCTTCTCTGTGGTCACTGCTTGCTGCACTTAAAAAAAATGTTTACCAGTGGAACAGTGAAAAGCTGGAGGGGGGGAGTTATTTGCAAATTCATGGACAGAACAAAGAAGGCTGATTTTTACTCCTCCTTTTGTTAAATGAGCGAAACTAGCAAGTGAAACTCCTGCTATCTTTCCTTTCTAACTCAAGTGAAAAAGTTAGATATTCAAATGCACAAGGAAGAAATGATCAACCATTGGGTGGGTGGGGGGGTATGTGTATTTGTTTATAACTAATCCACCAGAGTCTGCCCTAGAAAGGAAGGTATTGGGCAAGAGGACAATCTACCAAGCAGCTCTTACAAAAAAAGTCTATCAATGGGTACTCTATGTCCTCAAAAAGCTCAACTATGAAAAGAAAACAACAGGAGCTTGCTCTCCCAGCATGGATGGGAAAGGTAAAAAAAAAAAAAAAAAAAGGAATCTGCCAGTCTGGGGTTCTGGTAAATAACAGGCCAGCCTAAGAATATCAGGTGATTGTCATGGATCACACAGAAGAGTTGAAATCCAGAAGCGGGGTTCTTAAACCTGCTTCATTTCCATATGTTTTACACAAAGGAATCAAACAACATATCATTTCCATATCACTTCACATCCTTAAATCTAGCCTATTTAGAATATATAGTTTGATTGTAACCACTCCACACTATAGCCACTTACAGGGCCGGATTTTCCTATAGGCTAACTAGGCTTCAGCCTAGGGCCTCAAGATCAAGAGGGGCCTACATTCAAATTGTTAGAAAAATTAAAATTACACTTTCACTATAAGTGAAAGGGCCTCATAAGTGGAATAACCTAGGGCCTCTTTTCATCTAAATCCGGCCCTGGCCACTTAAATCCTAAAATCTTCTGGCAATTCACCGTCTTGGAGCAAGCTGATCTTAGGACATCCCAGAGTGCTTTGCACATACCAGACACCTTGGGTTCCTCTCTTATTGAATTTCAGCATCAATAGCTGTCTCCCTCAGCTAAGCCACAAATCTTATTAGTCTGTACATATTCCTTCAATCTTACTATATTTTGTTTGCACTATCTACAAAATAACAGGAAATGTCATCTGCATTCCCAATGTATCTACAAGATGAATGCCTTTAGACTGAGATACCATAAATAGCAAGATTATTTAGAATTGTAAGAAAGCAGGAATAGTATTGAGATATCATTTGACTAGTAAAATTGCAGGTTTCAGATCTAAATCCTTATGCAGGATACAATACTACCTTCACATGGATGCAGGCAGCAGAATAAATGAAAAAGTATAGAGGGGTAGATCTTGCACACATTCCCACTCATTCTGTGAAAAATAGCTCATAATATTCAGTTTAAACACAGAGGGAAAGAATATCTGATCCCCCAAACAATCACTCCAAATTCTCTCGTGACTTGTTACATGGCCTCAGAAAAGGTCTGTGGAGATTTTCAGTCATCCAGGTCACAGTTGTCTCAAAAGTGCTTTTTTCCTTCAAAAGACAACTGGTCCATTTTTTTTCCTTGAGGAGGAAGAAAACATTTTGCTTCTCATCCAAGAAGTTTCTTGAATGAATCCAGAGCTGATGAAGCTTCTTGGATAAGAAACAAAATGTTTTCTTTGTCTTCTTCCTCAAGTAAGAAACAGTCCAGTTGCCTTTTGAAGAAAAAAACACCTTCGAGATGGCCTCAGATAGATGTCATGTGCCAGAACATCACATACCTGAACCAGATTCATGACTGTGCAATTCCAACTATAATTCTTGGTATTGCTCTTTCCATCTCAGTGAAGATAAGGGATAATCAGAGAGCAATCAGTTATTTATTTGGTTGTTTCAAACCATAATAATGTTTCAAACCATAATAATATGGTTGTTTCAAAACCATAATAATAATGAACCAATAATAATGCCTGGCTGGGTGGCTCAGTGGCTAAGATGCTGAGCTGGTCGGAAGTTTGCTGGTTCGAATCCCTAGTACAGGTCTCCTGCGTGAGCAGGGGGTTGGGTTAAATGACCTCCAAGGCCCCTTCCAACTCTGTTACTGTTATTATTAGTTTATCCCTATTTTCTCCTCTAAAAATATGCAAAACATTTTTATTTTACCTTCTGGCACAGAAAACTGGTTTTTTTCCCTTGCTTTTTGAAAAAAACACTCTCACTCCTGATGAGCTATCTCTTTGTCTTCCCTGAAATCATTTTGGGTTGAGGCGGAGATCTCTTCTTTTTTTTTTTTTTTATCCAGTTAGGTTTGTGAATGTCTTTCATTCTTGTAAGTGCTTTGATGAGTTGTTTATGTACAGAATTTCTATTCTACCTTTCCGTTCAAGAGACATTCAAGCAGCTGACAGTAATAATAATAACTATATATATATATATACACACACAGAAAAACTGATTAAAAACAGAAGTCGTATTAATTTCTTTAAACTGATGAAGCTTGACTAAGAACAAAATCATGCCATTTTTCCTAAAAGCAAAAGAGGTGGGGATTGCATGCAATGCACATTCCATCACTCGGGAGCAATGAGAAGGTCCTCTCCCATGTGTCCCATAAACAGCCTCCGGAAACTGAAGGCTTTGTTAAGTTTTTGAAGTTTCAGATGTTATAAGAAGCCACTTGGATAGACAGATTCCAAGAAATTTAGGACTGCAAAAGTGAATCCCAACATTTTAAATTGTGCCTGGAGAAGAAATGAGAACTTGTGCAGTTTTTCCAACATGTACATATGTTTTGCAGCATTGTACCTCACCCCATTCCTAAGAGGTCCATAAAGGGGGCGTGCATAAGCGCACCATTGTGCCTACCGTTCCTGTCCTACTGTCCCCATTTATTTGTATTCATTTTCTTCGTTCATGTCCATGTTCATATTTATACCTGCTATCTTGTACATGTTTGACAAACTAATAAAAATAAATAAATAAAATAAATTATGGAACAACTTCCTTCCAATGTCACATTCAGACTTAACATGATGATCTTCTGGAAAGCATTAAGCTCCAAGTTATTTTGGAGGGCTTTCAGTGGTTGAGGGTTGCTTGCTGATGGTTATTATTGGTGAATTGGCGCTTCTTATCTGATTATAGAGGGTTACACTTTCTGGTTTTAATTATATTATTTAAAAGTATTAATTGAGTTTTTGTTAGAATTTACCATATATATTTAAATATTAATATTTGTTCATGATAGTTTTGTTTATACTTATTTTATTGTTTGATTCTTATAGTGATACTGAAGCATGGAATTTTAAATTTTAGTTTGTGTGCTACCATAAATTTAAATGGAACTGATAATACATACTTTCTAATTCTAATAATGTTCATAATAATGTCATCGGTGGGAACATTGATCAAAGGAGTAGCATTCCCTGCTCAACTATTATTTAGAGTGACAACTTCAAGGCCTTTATTTTTTCCTCAGCTTTAAACTAGACTGCTGTTCAAATATAAAGATAGTCTCCAGGAAGTAAAATAAACCACATGCATACTTCAGCAGTGTTCCTGTAATGGCAGAAATACAGTCTCTTTCCCTCTATTCTGTAACCTCCTTGCAAAATATGACAGGAGATTAAAATAGTGAGGAATTCTGCCCACCCCCTTTCCTCTGATCCTGGCACAGATGAGTCTCCAAAATTGCAAGATAACCAAACTGGCTGGGAATGAAAGAACAACCCAGCCTGTTCTGAACCAAATTTAGTGTGTGGGAGAGCGATTCTTTAAAAATGCATAAAAATCCACCATTAGCTCAATTTTTTAAAATAAAAATATACATAACAAGTGAAGAGAAGAGAGAGGTTTTGAGATATAAAAGAAAATAAAACCTTACTGTCAGCATTCCAGAACAACCTAACTCCAACAAAACTCGGAGACAAGTGTCATCTCAAATCTTTCATTTATTAGAATAGGTATACTGGTACATCTGGGAAAACCCGAATCTGAGAGTTCCGGGTTTCCCCTCAATAAATCAAACCCCCAAATCCAGCCCCTGCACCCATCAGTCCATCACATGGCCCAATCATGATCCTCCCCAACTTGAGCCACCACTGCAACCACTCCTCCTCCAGATGCCGGAACACCCTGACCTTGACCAAAAAGAAGAATGCTATTATGTCTAACTAAAACCTCTCTATTAAATCACCCCTCCTACTTTCCCAAGTGCAAGAAGGAGGCAGCATGGAAGCTTCCAGGGTTAAAAGCTGACTCTTATACTGTATTAGAAAGATGGTATAGCTAGTTATATACTGAGATAAACTGCCATATAGAGGACAAGTTGGGTTTCATTCAAGGTTCTTGGCAGGTTCTTAGGTTCAAAAAGTTGGCAAGGGATGCTAGGAATAGACAGAAGTAACCAGGAGTACACAAAACAAGGGGAAAAAATGACTAGATCACTAATAAGAACAAAGGGAGATTTTGATTGATAGCTTTCTCTCTTCTGATGACTGCGGGCAGGAGAAGACTCAGTTTGTCCAGGTAGATGAGAATAAGTAAGGAAGTAGCAAATAAACAATTTAGTCAATTTGCAAACAGAATATGGTTAGGACACGACCAGAGAGAAGCAAGGAAAGAGCCGCTACCCCAACCAACTTGTGCTACTTCTCCGTTAGTGGCCTATGATGGCTACATAACACCATGAAGTCTCGTTGCTGCTATTTTTCAGCACAATGATTGGATTATTCTAAAATATACCATAAGGCACTAGTGGGAAAGTGGCCTTATTGTAGATTTTAAATATGCAACACAGCCAGAACTGGACTTGGTCAGACTTTGTTTTTACCTCTGAAATGTGTTTGAGTATGTGCCCAGCATGGCACCCCACTTCTGAATTCCTCCAGGCTCTCCCCTGGATAACACAAATCTTGCATGCAGAGGACATTGCTCTCAAAAGACGCCAAAATGCTGTTATTAGTCTAATTCTTTACAACTTTCTTGTCTCCTGAGATAAGAAAAAGATCCCTTTGCCAATCTTACACCCTTGCTCTTTTCCATCAATGCCTCTGAATTTATTTCTTCCTTTCAGACTTTCCGGCCCCAATAAAAGAACATGTTACTAACTTCTTTGACTTAACATCTCTCAGAGTAAATTGTTATTTTGCCGAAGATTTTGCAGGGTAACTAATTAGAAACACCTTTGGAAACCTGCAACACAACCAAGAAGGGAAGAGAAAGGAAGGGCTATTTGATAAAAAGCAACTAAGGCCAAGGCACCAGGATATTGTACTGAAGCCAAGGGGCCATAGAGTTATGCAGGCAATCTGCTTATCAAGAATCAATGGTCAGAGAAGGGTGGGACAGTGTTATAGAGGGCTAGTGTGGCATTCAAACAATGTGAACACTATTCTTAGCTTTGCCATAAATCATAAGACTGGCCTGATGTAATGTTAGAAAGTCTGCCTAAAAATTCTTGTTCAGTTAAGCTTGAAGCTGGGGTCAAGAGCTGTTCCAACTAAGTTTTGTTGACTTCTTCATTCCTCTATGGACTTTCAGATCTAGCTTGTAAACTATGAAATGTACTTGCTGCCCTCGATCTTCATTTCTATATGTATCAAGACTACTTTAAAAAAAAATGCATTTGTACAATGACATTGATAGCTTCCATAGTCAATGAGTTACATTGCTTACAACTTGACTGATTTCCATCGCCCTTTCTAGCTGATCAATAAAGACAGAGATTTGGACAAATGAAAGAAGATTGGGTTGGAAAAGAAAGTGGAAAGATCAGCAAGGGATTGTAAGCAATGGCCTGAAAATTCCTAAATACAATTTTTTCCAACTAGGTGCACAGCTACAATATTTTAATTGGGAGGTATGTTAATTAATATGAACAGAAGATTGATTATATTGCTATTTCTTTGGATCTGAGCTTTTTGACTTCCTTTAGCTACCAAACTAAAGGTAGCTAATGATAGTAAAAATGAATTTACTAGGCTTCACAGGATCAGATGGAGGAAGTGACTGCAGGTTTTCTTTAGCTTCTACCTACCTCTGTCAGATAGCATGCACATCCTACCTATGTATGTACAGCTAATGCGTAAAGACAAACTACAAATTAGGAAGACTGTTACAATGCTGACCTCCATGAGCATGGATTGCATTGGATCTATATACCCACTGGACAACTTGCTATCATTCACCTGTTGGGCTGAAGACAAAACTCAACATGTGAGAAGTAAGAGCTGTAACCTTGATTAACAGGGTTCCCATGTTCCTTTTTTTATTGACTCTACTGAATTATATTTAACAGTTGTCTTATGAGAATATTTAAGATAAAGTGAGGAAGAAATTTCCACTGTCTATATTTTGCATATTGGCTTGTTTATTTAAACTTAAATCAAGCTTAAACTTTGGCAATCATAAAAATTGTGAAGTTTTTCTACTACGACTGTTGAAAATACATTTTTAAAAAATCATTAAACTTTGACATAAGTATCCTGTATATTTTTAGCATCTGGAATCTTCCTGGCCAGTTGCCTCAACAGAAGGCGGTAAATACAGATGGGGAAAATATATTTTATTGTTAGCATGAACAGTCTTGCTTTGCTCCAGATCTTGAGACAAGAATCATGTACTTCAAATGGAAACAGTCAAAAGCGTTTTGATGTCTGAAGCAGAAAATTTAAGCTTTCCCCTATTACAAAAAAAATAAATAAATACAGTACAGATACTCCTCGCTTAATGACTGGTTGTTTAGCGACTGTTTGAAGTTATGACGGACCCACCACAAGCTACTTATGATCCAGTTTCAGAGTTCTAACAGCTGCACACACATCCGCATTCACATGTCAACATTTTGAGGACTTGGCAACTGGCTCACCTTTATAGCGGGGTTGCATTGTTCAGTGGTCACATGACTGTGATCAACAACTGTTTTGCCAGTTTCTGGCCTTTTCAGCCAGTTTCCAGGAAAAACCCATAGAAAAACGTGGATTTACTTAACAACCGCTGCAAAATGGGTTGGTGGGCCTGGTGGCTCAGCAGACTAAAAAAACACTGTGATTAACACCAACTGTCTGCGATTACTGCACGTTCGAATCTCGCCAGGCTCAAGGTTGACTCAGCCTTCCATCCTTTCTAAGGTAGGTAAATTGAGGACCCAGTTTGTGGGGGCAATAAACTGACTTTGTATAAATATACAAAAGGATGAAGGCTATTGCTTAGCGCATTGTCAGCCGCCCTGAGTCTCCGGAGAAGGGCGACATATAAATCAAAAAATAATAATAATAATAAGTTGTAAAATTGGGTCTGGTTACATGGATGCCTCAATTTATG
The DNA here is from genome assembly GCA_022577455.1 of Arizona elegans. Classification (NCBI taxonomy): domain Eukaryota; kingdom Metazoa; phylum Chordata; class Lepidosauria; order Squamata; family Colubridae; genus Arizona; species Arizona elegans. The sequence continues at coordinate 61,245,368 of JAKOOJ010000003.1, forward strand.
ACTGTTATGACTCACAGAAATTATGGGCTCCCTTAAGGTTGTACGTCAAGAACTTTCTGTAATGGATTCAATAAAAGACATTTGCTGCCTTTTGGTCGTTCTACAACAAGGATACTCGCCTCACCTTGCACTATCTTTTGCAATGAATACATAGACCAAGGACAAGGCTGCCAGTCAGATGTTTCCCCTGCTAATGAAAATTAGCAGCAGAATCTGAAGCAAAACCATGTTTGTTCTCCTTTCTCTTCATGTCTTTTTAAGTTGCAGAACAAGTTCATCTGAAGGCAGCTGAAAAACAGCATCTAAAATAGCCATTTTCAACCTGTAAAATATTAAGATATAAATTAAGATACACAGCCCCTTCACAACCACTATGACATTTTGAAGAAATGATTGAGTATTCTATACCTATTCCGACTTTGAGGTCTCCTGGAGAACAAGACTAGTCGAGGCACGTTGTTTAGGAAGACAGACTCCTGTTTAGGTGAAAGGGGAGTGAAAGAAACAGTGTATTGCTAAAATTAAACATAGACAGTCCTCTCCGCAAAGTGGAGTCTTTCTACTTTTTTTTTTCCTACCATGATATTCAGGATTCTAGGTATGCTCTGACAAAGCCAGACAAGTGCCCAGGATCAAGCACAAATAGGCCAGAGAAGTTGAATATGTCTTGCTTCAACTGTGAAATTATTTATTTTAATCCAACAGCCCAAGGAAGGGGGAGAAAAAAAGAGGCCTGTTTTTATTTTAATTTTTAAATAAAAAGCTCACCCAGAACTGTGCAATAAAGGGAAAAATGCTGATTTTATGGGAATCCTCTTAAACTTGGCGATTTCACTGGGAACACTGAAAATGTCTGTGCAGAAATAAATGCTTCCAAGCCACCAATAATAGCCCTGTGGTTGGAGAGACCCTTTCTCTCGTTCAGCATATAAACCAGAAGCAGCTTGTTTTTACAAAGGAGATGTTCTCTGAACCTGCTTAGATCCCAGCACTGGCAGCCACCACGTCTGAAATTAGGAGTTGGCTTTGGAAATAGCATTTGCTTGATGACACTGTGCATGTAGGGTTTGGTTTCATTGGAAAGGAAGAAGATGAAAAAGGGATTTCTGATTCCTTAAGGAACAACTAAAATGGGGTTTGAGAAACTAGCGCCCTATTTTTATTTCTCTTTTTATATCTGGAAATTCAATCTACTTTAATCCCTCCCCCCCCCCCCCCCGTTTCTATTAAATCCTTCAATGAATTTGTCTCAAGAAGCAACTACTGGTCAGCTGTCATAAAAAGGGATCATAAAAAAATCCCCTTTTTCTAATTCCAAAGGGAAGCAGCCACAATATGGCTCCTGCAGCAATACACTGGTCTCTATAGCCATAACTGTCAGAAGCCAGAGCTGCTGTAACTTTCACTCCACCTTCCTTCATTTCCCCTTCTGAGCCTCCAAGACTCACTGGATGAGATTGTTCGCATTCCTGTTTTGTACGCCTGTCTGTCCTTGGAACAGTTGGGCCTGGAGCATTTGGCTGTCTCTTGCAATGAAAGAGAATGAGCTCCAGAGATATTGGGCCTGTGCAGACATTGTCAGAGAATCAGCCTTTCCAATGTAATGTAACAAAACAAGGGCAGACCTGGAATTGGAATAATGGAGAAAAATCTTCTGAGAACGTTCCAGGGGTGAAATCTACTTACCTTCCCTACCGGTTTGGAAGTGCACGTGCCACATACATGTGGACCCTCTGTGCATGGGCAAACCCTTCTGTGCATGCGCAGAGGGTAAAAAACAGGTTGACAGGGCAGGTGGGCGGAGCCTCATGCTGCTGTCGCTACCAGTTCTCCAAACCACCTGCCGCCATTGCTACCGGTTTGGCTGAACTGATCCGAATCGGTAGCATTTCACCCCTGGAACGTTCCCAAAGGAAGGGCAAGCACTCTATGGCCTGTTAAAATCATGGTGGCCACTGGATGGTGGCAAAGAGTTAAAGATGTCTGCATCCCTTTACTGCCAATGCCACCTAGTGGTCAGATGGCTTCTTACAGATCTGGTGATATTAGTCAGAGACAGTGGTGAAATCCAAATTTTTTTACTACTGGTTCTGTGGGTGTGGCTTGGTGGGTGTGGCAGAGGAAGGATACTGCAAAATCTCCATTTCCTCCCCACTCCATGGGAAGGATACTGCAAAATCCCCATTCCCTCCACACTCCTGGGGAAGGATATTGCAAAATTTCCATTCCCACCCCACGCTGGGGCCAGCCAGAGGTGGTATTTGCTGGTTCTCCAAACTACTCAAAAATTTTGCTCCGGTTCTCCAGAACCTGTCAGAACCTACTGGATTTCACCCCTGGTCAGAGAGCATGAAAGGTTTCCCATTCTATGCCTTCACTCTATATTTTTCAGTGGATATGCTGAGCCTCCTCATTTATAATATGACCACCACTTCTGATATTTTCCATTTCTGTCCATTAAGTAAGAAAGGGCAAAATAGCCACCTGATAAATTGGGGTTTACAAAGACAGCAAAGCTGCTGTCTAGTAGTTCCTCACTGGAGTTTACTTTTCTACAATTAGCCTATTAATAACCTGCCAGGACGAAAGACCAAGTCCAAACCTGAAGGTTCAATTAAACTGATTTATTGCTAAAGCCTATGCACAGGAATCTTCTCAACTAACGGTCAATACCTTTTTAGAGTTGATAAGGGCCAAAGGTTCTCAAGGGAAGGGTTGGACTTAGTTCACTTGTGATTATGTAACAATTCTAGCCTGATCCCCCTTTTCACTCTGCCCTCAGGTTCCACCAGTCCTTCTCCTATACTAACAGATTTAAAAAGAAATAAGAATAAAAATCAATGCCCCAAAACTGGAGAATACTTGATGAAATAATCTTCTCACATATTAAAAAAAATACTATAAAAATCTTTAAAAGAGAAACAAAGAAAAAATGCTGAGCTTTCTTGTTCGAAAATGATAATTTAAGTGACATAAAACATCACTTTTTTCCTTTGTCCATGGGTATGTGGATAGCTAGATAGCTGAACTGATTTTTTTCCTGCTCTGGTTAAGGTTAAATAAAAACTTCTTTAAGCCAACAAACTGGGGAGGGGGGGGGAGAAGGAGATTTTATTAGTAATATCTTCTGTTATAACCTTTTAATGGGTTATATACTTTGTGGGTATAATTCTTAAAAGTTCAGAGAAAACTAAAGTGTTGTAATGCTTAAAAGGCTGAACTAAAATTAATGCACTACAACTAGGTGACCAGAACTCAAATTCAGTCTTTTTTCAGCTAGGAAATTCATTGTATAAAGCTGTTCTATCTGGGTTGCAAATCCAGACAATCACTTCCAACCTTTCTATGGTAGGTTGAGAAGGTGGTGGATTTGAAATGTCAGAGGGCCCAGGAGGAGATGAATTATCTGGATCTGTTCCAGTCTGGGTTCAGGATGAGATAGGGCACAGGGGTGGGCTCTACTTACCTTTACTACCAGTTTGTAGTGGGGCCGCGTGCATGCGCTCACTTTGCTCGTGTGCACGTGCGCTCTTCTGCGCATGTGAAGAAGCATTTTGATGATGTCGGGGTCGGTGGGCGGAGCCTCCTGCCGGTTTTGCCCCCCCCCGCCGGGGGCAACCCACCATTGATAGGGCACCAACATCAGACTGATCATTCCTGAGGATGACCTATAGTAGGAACAGGTTGGACAGCGTGACTCACCTGATCCTATGGTACTTCATTACTCCTTTTCCTTCAGTACCATCAATCATGGCATCCTTCTGGACTTGCTCTGGAGATGGAAGTCAGGGAAACTATATTCCACGGGTTTTCACATTTCCTCCAGGGATGTTTCAGTCACTGATAATTAGGGGAGATAGGTTAAGCCTAAACCTCCGTTGTGGCCAAAACCTGGCTCATCTAAAGCAACCGAATCACTTTGAAGACACAACATAATTTTATTAGCATCTGAACACTGGGCTCCCAGCAAAGCCTCCTCTGTCAATGCTGAAATGCATACAACATACCCAACTCTGCAGGCCTTTAGGGAGGCAGCAAAAACCTGGCTGTTTGTCCGAACATCTAGGTCAGAATGATTAGAGTTCCTATCTGAATGCAGTGAGTTCCCAATTCCCAATTAAATTTTGTTTTTGTTTTTGCCTGTCAGAGGTAAATATTATTTTGTTTTTGATATTTTTGTTTCATGGTTTACTGTAGGCTACCAAGAGTTGCCTTGTTCAAGTTAGGCAGCTATATAAATGGTATAAATAAGCAAATAACCTGATGTTCCCCAACTATATAACTTCAATATTGACCAAATAGCACAAGATTCTCTCATTGTGCCTAGAAGCTGTGAAATCTAGATGGGGAAAAACAAACATACATTCAATTCCAGTAAAATGGAATGGAAATGGAGTTTGGAAGCCAATGAGGTTTCTACATTCCAATGTGGTTAGAAGGGATTTGGTATGTCTCCATATTATATGCCACTTATGTGCACATCTGGATCAGGAGCCACTGCTCAGAGTTACTCATCACCTCTTGAATGGAACTCTTTGATGGGACATGTTATGTGTAGTTATAGTCTGGTTTGCGTGGTAACTTTTAAATTTTTATGTAATGTTTAAATGGTATTTTAAATTTAATTTGTTAGCCATTTGAACTCTCTTGGGAGATTCAGCAACATACAAATTGCAAAAAAGGTATGCATATTTACAGATAAGATAGCAGAACATTAGAACTGTGTGCATGTGTTCCTTCATGCCATCAAATGGCTTTCCAGATCTTTGCACCCGGATCCATTAGCCATGCAACATTGAGCCAAATCTATCTTAAAGGGTTGTTGCAAGGATATGATAGATTAGAACACGGGTTTTAAACTTGCGGCATCACATTGCCATCACGTGACTTTTGCAATGTTTTTCCATTTGTGGAACTGAGGTGGGCATAGCCTATGCATGACACATCTGGCCCGTGGGCCACCAGTTTGACATGCCTGGATTAGAAGATGAGGGATACATCTAAATCGCAGAACAGTTGTGTTACATGCAAAAGCTCAGTAATAATGAACAGGTGTTTCAGAATGAAGCGATTTTTCCAGTGACTTTTAGTTACAGCGTGCATATTAGTTCCCTGCCATAGCAGCATGACCTGGAGGTGTTTTATCAGGAATATGCCATCTTCAAAGACAATAACTTAAAATTAATAAGGAGGTATCCCCTTGTATCTAAGGAAGATGCTGTATCTTCTGGGACCATTGACTTTGTTGTTACATGCCTCCATAGAGAGGGTGAAGGACTTTGAAAACAATAATTGGATAGAGCTCCGTTCCAAAATGCTTGAAGTGCAAGATGGAGATGGAAAGATTGGAGAAGGGGTTGGTTTTGATCAAATCCAGTAAAATCACATTGGATACAAGTGATGCATAATTCTTTTTTTTTTTTTAATGTAGTGTGGCTATTAATATCTATGAGAACAAGGGCTGGCACTTGTTTGAGCCCCAAGGTCATTATATGTTGCTGCCTGATGGTTTGCATGTGCGTACATGCATGGTTTATTCCTACATCACGTCAGTTCTCCAAACTCTCCACACTATTCCGTGGAAAGGTGGGAAATTTAATTCCTATTCTCCACCCAAGTGATCAGGATTGTAGTTTTCCTGAAGCTAGAATGCCTGAATATGCTGTTGATAGGATTCTTCTAGAGAATGAAATAGTGTTTCATTTAAGTAGCAATCCTGTGCTCACTTGCCTGAATAAAGTGAGACTTTCTGCATTATTGTATAATTGCCCTTGATACTTGTAAAATTGGGCACCATTGCAATGATGTTGCAGGTAAGAATCTCAGGCTATACAACAATCAGGTTGTTCTGCTCTAAGTCTATGATTATAACCATATGTTATGCCTAAAATGCTGAGTGTGCTATATTCAAAATCTATGTTCTATTATTATGACACTCATTTCAAGTATTTCTATAAAACAATCCTGGTAGTCTAAATCATTTAATGTGCAAAAAGTATCGCATATCCAGGTTCAAGTCAATACTTGTATTACAAACTACATTTAATGCCTTCTACAAGAAATAAATCTCTCCCGAGAATGTATTAGATTAGAATGAAAATATTGCCTAGGGGTCAACATTCTGGAACAAACCCACCAACCTCTACAGGATGATTAATATAGTTCTATTTCTCTCTTCTTTTGAAGTTGGGCAATTATTTTTTTGCAAGAACTAAATTCCCCCCCCCCCCCCAAGTAGTCATGCCTGACAAGTTCTCAGTTAAAGCATACTAAAGTCCACTTTTCTTCATTTTTCTTTCTTCCAGGTCTTGGTTTCAATTGTTTATTCTTATATTATTATTATTATTTGCTCTATTAACATGTTACGTTTAATGTCTGGATACTTTTATTTAATAATTTGTATTGATCATTTTAAGCATTGCTCTGGGCTGCTTTGAGGGAAAAGGTGATAAAAGTAAAAATATAAAAAATAATAAAAAGTATAAAAATAGTAATAATTGCCTCTTCAGTCTGCACAGACCCTTTCAATTATGATTGGGAATATCTTGAATGGGACAAGGTTGACATGACTAGTTTGTCAGAAGGCAGACCATTTGGATGTCGGCAATTTCAATTAATCTGTAAACCTACTAGTTGTCTCATAAAAATAATATTTAGTTACTTCCTAGTAACTTCCCATTTTAGCTATACAAGGAACATTGTGGTATTTCACTGGATAATAGCTCCTGCATTACTTCATATTCTATGCTAATGTTAAAAACAATAATAGCCTCTGGTATTTGCTTTGATGTGATCCTGTATTATCTGAAGGAATTCGTTGTCACCTAGACAATGTCTTAATCAAGTACTACATTTTTATTAGGGACTAAATGTATATGACGCAAAAATCCAGATAACCACTAGATGGAAACAACGACTTTTCTTTATTTTACTGCTATCTAATGACAATCCAATTCTTGCAGCCCTGGTATCCTTATTTTTAACAAACAATATGGAATAGGAAAACTAAGAGATTTAGAACTCTATCACTGTACCATGTAAAGTACTTAATTCTGATTTTTAGCCCTACAGTTTATAATATAATAGGTGATGATGCTCACCAATTTGTAGTATATTTTATGTAAGAACTAATATTAATGTAAATATTGTGTTACTAACTCCTATTTAAGTTTGACTTATGTATTTCTGAGGTATTGGGGAAAAAAGGAAATAAGAACTTCTCAAAGGTTTCCATTGATTTCACTTGTACCCATATCTGTATGGGTATGGTTCATGGCCTGGATATCTGAGAGACCATTTATCTCCAATTATTTCTGTCCACCAATTGCCTTCTAGCAGAATGATGTGTTCCTGGTCCCTTGCATTAAATATTTCTGCTTGTGGGACTTATGAACGAGGCATTCTCTGTTGTGGTCCCCACTCTCTGGAATAGCATCCCTTTGGAGATAAGGATGATGTCCTCTTACCTGGGCTTCTAGAAAACCTTGAACATGTAACTCTGGTCCAAGGTCTTGAGCTGACATTTGTCATTGTTTAATGGCCCTTGTTTTGTTTTGTTTTGTTTTGTTTTGTTTTGAGACTATTTTAGTCTGGGCTGCCTGTTTCTCTCTGTTTTTATGTAGTTCCAGTTCTGTGCACTGCTCAGAGTCAACTGGAGTTGGGGAGTCCAAAGATTTAAACGAACAAATAAATAAATAAATAAATAAATTTGCTCTGCAAAAATTCAGCAGTTTCTGCAATCAGAAGATGAAGTGAATCGACCTAAGCACAACATTTATAAGGATGTGTCTGACAAGTTCTACTTATGTCTCAGGTGGGTTTCCTGGAAGCTGGGATTAATCTATTTAATGGTATACTTTGTGATCAAGGCAATGCCCCCCACCAGGTAAACACTATATGGTATATTTCCAAAAGTAAGATAACACCAATCCTCTTAATACAACAGCCACACTGAAAAATAGCAGCTCTGAATCATATATATTGACAATGCATCCAGGATAATGCCACAAATGAAGACAGAATTCAAACCACTGTTCAGGACTCTGGTCTGACTCATTTTTCTGGAACTCTTTAAAAAAAACAAGGCAAAAGTATTGTTATAGAATTGTCACTTTTTTTTCACTTAAATCCATTACAATATTCTTAGATCTCAAATGATTTTTATCACAGGAACATTTGATTTTCCTCCAGAATAGTTAATGCCAGAAAAGCATATTCAGAATATGTCAACTGGAGTAGAAGAGAGGTAGTGAAGAATTTTTTCTTTCTTTCCAAACATGCAGCCTATGTACATTTTACACACAATTATGAGGAAGTGGAGCAGTAGCCTGTTGCCATAATCTATTTCAGAACCCTGACAAAAGTTGGATACTGATATTTTGAAGGCTCGGATCTTCAAGGCCCCAGGGAAATTCTTGTGCATTCCTGTATATGAAGCGAAGACCCCTTAAATCTCTTGATTTTTCTGGCTGAGTGAGAAGAAAGTGATTCTGCCTAACAGGAAACTCCCTTGTCAAATACACTGTCTACTTTGTATGATTTCAGTTATTATAGGTGCCTCTTTAAAAATACTCTTTTGACTAGCTACAATAGTCTGAGGAAAAGAATGTACATCTGGACTCAATCAAAACTGAAGTGTCTCCCCTGACCTAATGAGAACAAAGGGGCAATATATCTCCACTTCTGTGTGTTCTCTACCATTATAACATGGGAGCATATATGAAAAACAAAGGCAAGGGCGGAAGGGATACAAAATACTGAGAGGGTTGAGGAAACAGCCATCCGTTGCCTCAACATAGTGACTGCTTTATTTTTGAAAGTGAAAAATTCTTTCCGTGTTTTGCATTACAAAATAGTGAAAAGGGAGTTCACCATCACACTATATGTATGAAATGTGGTAAGAACTTTCCAAGATGTGTCTCAAAGGTGCTTTTTCCAAAAGACAACAGGACTGCCTTGGTTTTTGCTTTGAAAATATTTAGAAGCTTCTCAAAGAAAAAAAAACCAATATAGTCCAGTTGTCTTTTGGGAAAAACACCTTCGGCACAATCATGACCTGGATGATTGAAAATCTCCATAGACATTTGCAAGATGTGCTTGAAAACTACAAACAATAAAATGTGCTCATCACCCACTTGATGATGAGCTTGAGAAACTTATGCAAATCAGGAGAGAAGTTCCCTCTCTCACATTTCCTCTCTCAGAAATCTTCATACCATGAATAATAGAATAACAGAGTTGGAAGGACCTTGGAGGGACCTTAGTCCAACCCCTGCTCAAGCATAAAACTCTCTACCATTTCAGACAAATGGTTGTCCAATCTCTTCTTAAAAACCTCTAGTGTCAGAACATCCACAACTTCTGGAGGCAAGCCATTCCACTGATTTATTATTCTGTCAGGAAATTTCTCCTTAGTTCTAGGTTGGTTGATCCACCTCCTACTTTAGTTTCCATTGATCCCATCTATCTTTCAGGGGGCACTTCATCCAATATCTTCTTCATAGCTCTATTATAGAGAGTGTTAAGGCTTTCATGCCCTAGGTGATGCCTTGATCACAGAGCTTTTATATATATATATAATTAAAAGGTTAAATCAAAACCAAAAAGGGATATGGGGGAGAATAGGGCAAGAGTGATAGTGGAGCCAGACTATTCTTGAGGTGTGCTGTGCTCATCTATCAAAAAGTCATTTTATCCCATCCCATCCCACCTTTTATTGAAAACTTCCATCACATAGACTAAAAAAGGTAGTCTCTTCCAAGTCAAGTTTAGTTCCTGAAGATTACATGAACCTAGTATGTAATTTTCACTGACAACATATTTTTCAAGTTCTCAGTCTGGCATTCCTCCCTCAGATTTTCTAGTGGTCTCCATCTAAATAATCATGAGTTATAACTCTGTTTAGTTTGTTCAAGATCACCCAGAATGAACTAGATGCTTGACCTTCACGGAAGACATATCACTATTTAAAAACCTGTGTTCTTCTCTTCTTTTCTGCCATATTTAAACCCACGTATATGATTCCTTTGAAGGAAATGTGGAAATTGGTATGATAGTGCCCATCTATTCTGTTGAATAGATGGGCACTATCTATTGACTATCTATCTATCTATAAAAGTTCTCATCAACCTACTGATGAGAACTTTTTGGAAAGATGGCCATTAATTGCCCCACATATACCATGTCAGTAGCTTTAAAAAAATATGGGCAAGACATCTCTCTTTCTGTTATATGAATACAGTATACAATTGTCAAGCATTCCATCTCCCATTTTCTGGGAGCCAATGCAATGATCAACACCAGAATCTGCTAGGTCTAATCCCCATTGCTCTCAAATAGAACAAGAAAAGAGTGCAGAGAAGAGCAATAAAGATGATAAGAGGTCTGTCTGGAGACTAAACTATATGGTGAACAATTGAGGGAACTAGGTATGTCTAGTCTAATGAAGAGAAGGATTAGGGATGATATGATAGCAGTCTTCTAGTACTTGAGGGACCATAACAGAGAGGTGGTCAACCTATTCTCCAAAGCACCTGAAGGCAGGACAAAATGGGTGGAAGATCATTAAAGAGAGATCAAATCTAGAATTAAGGAGAAATTTCTTGACAATGAGAACAGTTAATCAGTGGAACAGCTTACTCCAGAAGTTGTTGGTGCTCAATCACTGAAGGTTTTCAAGGAGAAACTGGACAGCCTTTTGTCTGGAATGATATAGTCCAACCCCTGGTCCAACCCCTACTCACATGTTTGAATAGGGGTTGGACTAAACCTCCAAGGTCCCATCCAACCCCATTATTCTATGTTTTAAGTTTGAGATTAGAGCAGTGAACAAATACCTGAAAGAGTACATAAAAGAGATGGAGAATACTCTGAGTTTCCGTGTTACTTTGCCCAAGGCAAAGGACAACTTTGGTCTCTTTTTTCCTCACAAATAAATATATTCCAAAACACAAGAGGAGGTTAAAAAGAAATGAACTTTGGATCCATAGCAAAATAAAAGTGTTATGTCCTTATAAGGACATCCGCCCGGATTGGCTGCCAGCCACCGGGCGGGAAAGTTTGAATCCCTGTCAGGGGGCGGTGCGTCTGCCGGAGCGAATATAAGGAGAGCTCCAGCAGCGCACGGCAGTCTTGCTACTGTTCTTGTACTCAATAAAGGTTACTAATGTAACAAGCTGGTCGCGTCTTCCATTTCCTGTGCCGATCTAACACTGGCGACGAAGGACTAGAGAGAAGAGACGAACCTCGTGGCACCAAGCCAACAAGACCAAGACTCCGGCACCTGGAACCACAGTAGGCATTTCCAAAGGCATGGCATCCGCTGAAGTCACTTTGCCAGCCCTTGCTCCTTTCCGCCCAGGGAAGGACAAGTGGAAATCCTACGTGGTCAAATTTCGGCAATACCTGAGAGGCAACAACATCAGGGACGCCGACGATGACCGAAAGAAGGGCATCTTCCTGGCCAACTGCGGCTCCGAAGTCCTCGACATGGCAATCGATCTCGTAGCACCACGAGACATCGAGGAAGTGCCATGGGCAGACCTGCTGCAGATCCTGGAAGACCACTATGCCCCAACGGGAACACCAGTGGCGAACCGTTTCACCTTCCATCAGAGGGATCAGAAGGAAGGTGAGACCATCAAAGAATTCGTGGCCGCCCTACGCCAGATCGCAGCCAGCTGTGAGTTTGACCACGTGGACAACGCCATCGCTGACCGCGTGGTTTTCGGCATGAGGGACAGGGGCCTCCAAAAGAAATTCCTGAGCAGAAAGAAACTCGTGCTCAAGGATGTGGTGGAGGAAGCCACCGCATCCGAAATCTCGGAGAAAGCAGCCGCCGCAGTAAGCAGAGCAAAGGGAATCCACAAGATTCGCTCCACAGCGCAATCGTCAACAGAGGATTCCACAGCTGGATCCGAATCAGAGGGAGAATCCACCGTCCACAAGGTATCCAGACCCCCAAGGCGGGAAACCGCCCAACGGAACTACAAGGGGGAGCGCTGCGCCAGCTGCAGAGGGGACCATGCCAGAGCAACCTGCAAATGGAGAGATGCGACCTGCCGACGCTGCAACAGAAGGGGTCACATCGCCGAAGCTTGCAGAGCTGAGGAACCAGCCCCAGAGCCCTCCAGCCACCGTCCCCGCGAGAATCGGAAGGATTACCAGAGATCATCCAAACGGTCCTCTGGCCCTTCCAGACGCAGAGACGACGAATTCCCCCGGAGCGGAGCGGTCCACCAGACGACCATCGCACACACGACCTCAGACAATGCCACCAAGTTCCACGTGACCATCCACGTGGAGGGAACACCCTGCAAAATGGAGGTAGACTCGGGCTCGGTCTACTCCATCATGGACTGGCAGTAGTTGAAGCGCCTGCAACCCAGCATCACCAAGCGAGAGCTGAAGCCACTACACTCCAAGCTCGTCGACTTTGGGGGAAACCCCATCGGAGTGTTAGGAAGAGCCAACATCCGAGTCACCTACAAGCAGTTCGAAGGCAAGCTCCCCATCACCGTCGTAAAGGACAGCCGACCGAACCTGCTAGGAGTGGAGTGGTTCAAGCCGCTGGGGCTTTCAATCGAAGGCATCAACCAAATTTGCAGGGACGAACTCGACAACCTCATCGAAGAGTTCAAGGAAGTCTTCGATGGTAAGCTGGGGAAATTTGTGGGGAAGCCAATCTCTTTCAATCTGGATAAGGGAGTCACCCCAATTAGGCTCAAGCCCCGCCGAGTCCCATTCGCCCTGCGGCCTAAAGTAGATGAACAGCTGGATAAGCTGATCGCCCAGGGCGTCCTGGAACCGATCGATCATGCCTCATGGGAGACCCCCATTGTGACCCCACTGAAGCATGATGGGTCTGTGCGCATCTGCGCCGACTACCGTTGTACCATCAACAAGGCGTTGGCACAGAGCGCATACCCAGTCCCAGTAGTGCAACACCTGCTGCATTCCCTGGGATCTGGCTCAATATTCGCTAAACTGGACCTGGCCCAGGCTTACCAGCAATTGCCAGTGGATGAAAAAACGGCGGAGGCACAAACAATTGTCACGCACAGGGGGGCATTCAAATGCAACCGCCTCCAATTTGGAGTCAGCGCTGCCCCCGGCATCTTCCAATCCATGATGGAACGCCTGCTCCAAGGCGTTGCAGGGGTGGTGCCTTACTTCGACGATGTGCTCATCTCCGGGGACTCAAGAGCCCAACTCCTTGAAAGGCTCAGGCTTGTCCTGCAGCGGTTCAAGGCCAAGGGTTTGAGAGTCAGGCGGGACAAGTGCATCATAGGAGTACAGGAAGTCGAGTTCCTGGGCTATCTCATTGATAGCACGGGCATCCACCCCACCAAATCAAAAGTGGAAGCAATCCATGAAGCGCCGAGCCCAAAAAACAAAACGGAGCTTCAGGCTTTCCTTGGGTTGCTCAACTTTTACGCCATCTTCTTAAAACAGAAAGCCACAGTTGCTGAGCCACTCCACCGCCTGCTGGGGAAATCGGCGTCCTGGAAGTGGGGCCAGGAAGAGGAAGCAGCGTTCCGGGCCATCAAAGGACTATTGACGTCCAAAAGCGTCCTCATCCAATACAGCGAGACGCTCCCCATCAAGCTGACCTGCGACGCGTCGCCATACGGGGTGGGGGCAGTTCTCAGCCACGAGCTGCCCAACGGCACGGAAGCCCCCATCGCCTACTTCTCGAAAACCATGTCCGGCGCAGAGCGGAACTACAGTCAGCTGGACAAAGAAGCCCTGGCAATCGTGGCAGGAGTGAAGCGCTTCCACGAATACCTGTACGGAAGACGTTTCACCATAGTCACCGACCACAAGCCACTCCTGGGACTACTCGCAGGCGACCAACCCACCCCAACCTTCATGTCCCCGCGGATGACGAGATGGGCCATCTTCCTGGCTGGCTACTCCTATAGGCTCGTGCACCAGCCAGGCACAGCCATAGGAAACGCCGACGCACTCAGTAGATGCCCATCGAAGAACCCGGTGGAAGACCCAGCCCCCACGCTCCATCTATTCCACATAGATGACGACGCCAGCTGTCCAGTCTCCTCCGCAGATGTGGCCGCACACACCCAGAGAGACCCCACCCTCCGCCAAGTAAGGTCCTGGATCCTCAGGGGGTGGCCATCGGAACAGACGGAAGAGAGGTTCAGCCCGTTCACCAGGAAACAGAAGGAGCTGTCCACCATAAAGGGCTGTCTGCTATGGGGAGACAGGGTGCTGATTCCAAGCACTCTGCAACGGCGGACGCTAGAGACACTGCACAACGGGCACCCGGGCATCGTACGCATGAAGGCCCTGGCACGGAGTTACGTCTGGTGGCCCTCACTGGACAGAGACATTGAACAATGGGTCTCCAGATGTGACCCGTGCCAAGAAGTCCGCCCCGCGCCACCGCAATCCGAAGTCATGAACTGGGAGACCCCCAGCAACCCCTGGTCGAGGGTCCACATCGACTTCGCGGGCCCGATGCAGGGGCGACACCTCCTCATCGTGGTAGATGCCTTCTCCAAATGGCTCGAGGTGGTACCCATGGCATCTACCACAACAGAAGCGACGATCCGAGCCCTGCGCCGCCTGTTTGCCACACATGGACTACCGGACGTGCTGGTCTCGGACAACGGCCCCCAGCTCACATCCCTGGCCATGGAGTCCTTCCTGGCAGGACTGGGCATCCGCCATGCCCTCTCCGCTCCGTACAGGCCGGCCGGAAACGGACAAGCAGAACGGATGGTCCGGCTCACAAAAGAAGCCCTCACCAAGATGGGCCCAGGAGACTGGCAAGAACGCATCGACAACTTCCTCCTCACCCAGCACATCACGCCGCATGCCACCACCCACAAGAGCCCGGCCGAACTCCTCATGGGCAGAAGGTTGAGGTCACCCTTGGACCGGCTGCACCCCCAATACAGCCCGGAAGTGACCGCAACCGCCAGCCGGCCGCTTCGTGCCTTCAGCAAAGGAAATTCAGTTTTCGCGCTGAATTTCAATGGCTCTCCTAAGTGGCTGAAAGGGAAGATTGCCAGCACAACCGGCCCCAAATCCTACACCGTCGAGTTGGAAGATGGACAGGTCGTGAGACGTCACATCGACCAACTCCGGAAAAGGTGGGGGGGAGCACACGAAAACCAGCCTGACGAGGGAGGCCTACAACACCCAGACGGGGTAGGCCTACAACACCCCAGCGAGGTAGACCTACCATACCCAAACAAGGTAGGCCTACCACACCCCTACGAGGCAGAGCAACGCCATCCCGACGAGGTCGGCCCAGCACACTACCAGGCACTGTCACGTCGGCAGTGCAGCAAGGTAGACCGGGGCCAACCGCACGGGGGACGGCAACACCAACCCGGCCAGGTGGGCACCCGGCACAACAGGCCCAGGGACCCCCGACCCAGCCCGCAGGTAGACCGGGACCTGCCCAGAAGGGAAGCACCGCACCCTACCAGTGAAGGCAACCCACGGCAGCCCTACCAGGGAGACCTCAACGCAAGGCGAGTAGACCGGGGACCATCGCAGATGGGCACACCACAGCACATGGGCGAGGGTGGCACACGACTCCCCGGCGAGAGGGACCCCCGCCCAACGCAAGAAACAACCCGGCAACAACAACCCAACCCAGACGACCCCAACCACCAACTGGCGGTAGACCAGGGACTAGGGGGAAGGGAAAGCCGACAACAACCCGGCCAGGGAGGTCTGCGCCACCCCGGCAGGGGAGACCTCCACCGACCCGAGGAGGTATCCCCACAACGACACCCCGACCAGGTCGACCACCACCAACCCGACGGGGAAGGCCAACGCCTGCCCGGCCAAGGAGACCTGCGCCAACCCTGCAAGGTCGGACACCGCTACCCGAGCCAACACCACCCACAGCGGGCAGACCAGACCCAAGGGCACTGGCCCGAACCACCCTCCAGACCACAGCGGGCCGGGCCGCAGCAGAACCGCAGCCACCGGGAGACCGAGGAAGAGCAAGTGACAGCCGGGGTCTTACTGAGACTCAGACGCTCTTCCCGGGTCGGAACCAAACAGCACCGCCGAGGCGAAAGATCCACAGGCCAGGAGGAAGACCACCAGAACCAGCCATCCAAGGTCTGCGGTCCGGCCGGAGGCGCTGAGGGTGACCCCGCACACTCGCCAGCCGAACCGAGCCCGGTTCCGGGGAAGGATCCAGGAGCCACAGAAACCCCGTCCGTCCAGGGCGGGGACACGGGAGAAATGAGACTGCACAGGTCAAGTAGGGTGCTTAGGCGTCCTACGTACCTGCAGGACTACGTCACGTTTATTGACGAACACTGAACTTTTTTTTCTTTGGACTAGGGGGGAGGAGTGTTATGTCCTTATAAGGACATCCGCCCGGATTGGCTGCCAGCCACCGGGCGGGAAAGTTTGAATCCCTGTCAGGGGGCGGTGCGTCTGCCGGAGCGAATATAAGGAGAGCTCCGGCAGCGCATGGCAGTCTTGCTACTGTTCTTGTACTCAATAAAGGTTACTAATGTAACGAGCTGGTCGCGTCTTCCATTTCCTGCGCCGATCTAACAAAAAGAGGTATCAGTTTGGTTTGCATTCTGCTGGAGATTCCTAGGAAAGTGATTCAGTAGCTAAATAAGCCTTTAAGAAATCCAAGAATGTATGTATAGAAATTCAGATTAAAATAAAGGCGTTCTATAGACCTGGGAGACTATGGCTCATAATAATCCAAATGCAGATGGACCTCAGCTGGCAGGTGATTGCATAGCAAATATAAAAACCACATCATAATTTTCTCCCCCACCAAATATATGGTGTTTATGAGTAAATAGTTAGTGCATTAATATTGAGCTAGGTCTCTCTCGTAGCCCTAGGAAGCAGGCAGAGCAAATTACTTCTGAAAAACCTTGTCAAGAAAACTGCAAGGACTAGTTGAGGCAATTGCCAGGAATCAAGGCAGCACAACACAAAGGAATGATGATGATGTATATCTGTAAGAGTGCAGTATGTAAAGAGCAAATATATTTTCAGTTGTGGGCATTATATGTGACTCCTTGAAGTGTGTCATAAATATAGTGAAGGCAAGGAAGGTGATTGCCTTGAATCTGCAAGTACAAGATCTCCCATGCTGCTCACTCCTTTTCCCATGCCTTTAGCATACATGATCATACAGGGTAAGGCAAACATATATGGAATACAACAGGGTTGGGTTCTACTTACCTTTACTACCAGTTCACAACAGGATTGCCTTGCTTCTGCGCTCGCTTCACTCGCGTGCACACCTTGCTTCTGCACATGCGCAGAAGCTTCTGCGCAGATCAACGATGACAACATCCAGGGCAGTGGGTGGAGCCTCCCGCTGGTTTTACTATCAGTTCTTGCGAACCGGTCTGAACCAGGGGCAACCCACCACTGGAATGCAGAAATCTAGACAACTACTGGATGACTGCAAAGAGCTAGATTTTTCTGTATCCTTTTGCTGCCATGTCTTTTTGCAGCTCAAATGTTTCATATTGACATGTACATAAACATACACGGCATGAAGCAGCCTAGACAGATAAGACTTATATCTCTGGCTACTATTTCCCAATGTTGCATTGGAAAAACAATAATATTGCAAGACAATAATGCTTACAGTGGAAAAATTAGGCAGCTGTTAAAATTTAACCAATTAACTTCAACCAATTGCATTTTTAAAAGTCTCTTAAAACCAGGAAATTTCAGATGTATGAGTCCTAACACAATCCAATTATTGTTTTATTCATTTTCAAATTATCCTGATGACAAATTGTCTAGTATGATATCTAGACTAGTATTACTATTTTTATTGCCACTCAGATCCCCACATAAAACCCTTAGGCATGATAAAAAATGGATTTTAAAAGAAGAATACCATTACAATAAAAGACAGCAAAACTTTTCTTTCAAAAATATTTCTTAAAATCATTATTCATTTTATTGAAATACAAATATTAAAAAAGCGTGGGAGAACAAAAATATTCCCAGCCTGGCACCAAAAGGAACGCAACATAGGCACCGGTCAAGTTTTCCTTGGGAGAACATTTTTACACAATGATGTTTAGCAGCAGAAACTCTTCAGTTCAGGTTAGCAGAAGGTAGATTAGGTCAATGATTAATAACAATCGACCCCTTAATATCTGGCAGATATTAGAGGGATTCAAAGTGGCGATTCTTGGTTTCTTAAGGAAGAGGGTATGATGAGGAGATGGCTTAGACCAGATATTCCTAAACTATGAGGCATCCTGAATATGCAGTCCGTCTTTGTAAATTTAAACCAAGTTGGCAGAGCATAAAAATCCCAGGGCTGTTTCTTTGTTCTTTTTAAGTCCATCTCTGATGTTATGTAAATAAACTGCATGAGATTCCTCTAACAACAGAAACTAGGCAAACTGGAAGCTCCTGTTGAACAAGTAGAATGACTTGGGACGGTTAAAATAGTCTGCTTTGCTTTCTCAAATAAGACCTCAATCTTGGAAAACTGAAAGGCATCCTGTCTGTAGGTGAAGGCTTTTCAGTATAGCAAAGAATTTGGTAGGATCCTCCGTTGCCCCAGACTTAGTGCCGCCTGCTCTATGCTGGTCTGGGGCTGTACCTGGCTCTGTAATGTTTCTCTGTAATAAATGGAAAGTCCTCGATTCATTTTTACTGACAAATCAGCTTCGGATGCTTCCTCAAGAATTAACCCCTTAAATATTGTAACCCTTCTTAGAACCAGCACTTTGCAGCTTTGCTATAGCTGACCTCTGAAGGGTTAAGCAGCTGGCTTTTCCCAAGACAAAGGAGACCAGCCATTAATCAGGCTGGAATTTGGAGTAATTGCACGTTGACAGAGGGGCTTGATGGCTGCTGACCTTGAACAGGGATGTGAAATGGCAAATATTTATTCACATAGCAGTAGACCTGGTCCTTGCTGCCACGTTAAGAGAGTTAGGAGCTATGCACTGCTTCCTGAGTGCTGTTCTAACTAACAGGTAAAGAAAAGTGGCTGCATTGAGAGGGGAAGTGTGATAATAGGGTTATTTGAAAATAAGACGACCAACATGTGTCACTGTTTAAGAGAGGGAGAGTTGTAACCAAGCAAGCCGTGGTTGCAGACATAGCAAAGCCTGCAATGGGTATAAATCATAGTTCTTTGTCTCAACATCCTCCAATAACTTTTAAATGATTTTGTGACAAACATTTGTGGATCACTGTGGATGACATGGAATAATATCCATGGAATATGTGATTGGTAGAGCATTTCAATCTCTTGCTATGCATTTAGCAGGGCTTTGGATGTACGAATTTGATAGTCTCCTTTTCCATTACTTATTAAGATGGGGCTTCATAGCATTCCATTTATTTGAAAAGAAAATTAGTTAAAGAAATCAAAGAATTTATGCTAGTTCATATAGAAAACTCATTGTAGAAGTTCTGGCAAAATTGTGCAGTTTACTAAAGTTCAAGGCTAAAATGTACTTTTATGCCCCCCCCCCTTTTTTTAAATGTGAACCAATAAATTCACATTTTAATCTGCCTGGTAGAATGGGGCAGATAGCCACAGGTGTGTCAGCAGAGTATACAATAATAAAAAAAATAAATAAAGATGGCAGTTGTGATGGTACAATCAAGACTCCAATTCTATGCGCGATGCATATGAAAAACAGGCAGAACTTCTACGGCATCTCTATAGCTGCCATTCCGACCTTTTTGATCATGCCCTGTGAACACCCCTGCACAGCCACAAAGAAGTCTGCACACATTGTGTTTCTTTACATTAAAAATTCTTTCCGTGCAGAGAGAGGAACTGTGCACCATAAGAAAGAGTGGCTTTAACCTCGCCCTTTCCTTGGAATGCAGAGAACTAAACTGGGCAGTAATATGAATGGAATTGTCTAGTTTAGGGTTTTTCAAACTTAGCAATTTTAAGATTTTCAGCTTCCAGAATTCCTGAACCAGCTGGTTTAGTCTATTAGTTCTTGTTTCACATATAGCTACAGTTATTCAGTCCTTTTGTGAAATCACATAACCTGTTCTGTGGAATTGCCAGCAGTTGATTTCAAATAGAACTTCCAAAGTTTAATATCCAACGTAAATCTTTCTCCCCCGCCCCCACCCCAGCTCAGCAGCACAAGACAAATAGTGTTGAGATGCTGATATCTCTGGGGCATTCACACTTGGCTTAATGAACTGAATTTATTTTAAAGCAAAATAGATGTCTTCAGCCTTTTTAGACTTCAGTATGTGTCTTAGTTTCAGTCTTAACTCCAGGCGACTGCCTGGACAAGTCTATTCAGTTTTTTTTGGCAACAAGTGGTTTGCCTTGCCTTTTTCCTAGGGCTGAGAGAGAGTGACTGGCCCAAAGTCATCCAGCTGGCTTTGTGCTTAAGGCAGTTTCATGCTTTTCTGCGTTGGTGCTTTAACCGCTACACAAAACATAGTCTCAATTCTGTGTAGGTTTAATTCATCTTTTTTTTTTTTTGCATAGAAAAACCCTCCAGAGAAAATAACAATCAGTATATTAATTTTTAGCATTTTTGCTGACCAATTTTGTCAATGGAACATGGTTGTGGAGGGAGTGGGGAGGATTGTAGAAAAGGAGCTCAGTGTGTGGCAGTTTGCCCATCACTGTGTAAAGTCGGATTCATCTATTTACAACCATTTTTGTGCTTCTGTAATATTTGTAGAAAAGAAATTTACATAAAAAAGAAGAAAAAAGGCTGAAAAAGAAACTCTTAAAGCTTGACTCAGAGACAAAGAGGGTAATGAACTATGGATGATTACTCCTTGATGCCCCTTCAGGCTTTGCCACAATGTTGGATCTTCCTGTTTTTTTTGTTATCTTGCCACATGGGGCTGGGAAACGGCATTGTTCACATGGATCTTTCCTGGGGGAGGATAACCTGACTCCTGGGCACAGATGTTGCTGCTGCGGTATCTCCCCAAACTTGTTTCAGTCTCAGACATCTCCTGTTGTATCTTAAACTCCTCTCAGATCTTAGCTGTCCCTGTCTACGAGTCAGAATCTGGACTACAGCCAAGTTCTAATGTTACCAGAAAATGGTTAGCTATAGTTTTCAGTAGTAATTCATTGCAGATCTCATTTACGTTCAGTTAAGGATGGCTTTTCAGGACCCTTACAGAGAATTTAAATTAAATTTCATAAAACTGGGAAAATAACATTCCTGAGACACCTGAGGATATTAAAAAGAAATGCTACTCATTTCTTCTAACAAAGATCAATAGTTCTGTTTTTTTGTACTTGGCTATAATGATAAATGTTATGCTAAGGTAGGACAAAGTCTGTTGCAGAACTGTGTAATTGCTGCTGATGGTTTATTTTATTTTTTTTATTTATTAAATTTGTTTGCTGCCCATCTCACCACAAGGCGACTCTCTTCCTCATACTATCTTTTTCAGTTAACAACAACAACAAAACCCCCACTAATGTAGTAATAATTGGATGATAAAGAACCATTAACAGCTTCGAGAATACCATGGGAAAAGCCATGGTTGCATGCATTTCATTGAGCTCTTCCAAGCACCCATTCAGATAGAAAGCTACTTTAGCTTAATATTTACAGAGACCATTACCTATCCACAGTGACTATGTTATTGCGTGAACAACAATTTCAACATTTATTTATTTATTTATTTATTTATTTATTTATTTATTTATTTATTTATTTGCTTTATATAGCTGCCCATCTCATAGATGTGATTCTGGCAGCTCACAATACCTTAAAAACAATTTTAAAAATATCCATGAAATATAATGAATCTACACCAAGAATAAAACCCAAAGCAATCAGCAATATGTCACTTGGGCACAGGCCATCTGACCCTCCCAAACCTCATATTCTGGAGCACATCCATGTCTTCGGTGTTTTATAAAAAGCCAGCAGGGTCAAGGCCAATCTGATCTTGAGGGTCATGATATCCCAGAGTTCAGATGTTGTGACAGAAAACACCTGCTCCATCTGGCCCATTAGATGGAGCAAGCCTCCCATCAAGTATGGTGGGATGTGTAGAAACAACTAAAAAGAGGCAGTCTTGCAACCTGCCCCCATGAAAAGAAGGGATTTAAAGATACATTCAGCAATCTGAAATCCACCCAGAAGCACACTTAAAACCACTGCACCTCACAGAACAAAGGTATAACATGGGGCTAATAACTGCCTATAGTGTCACATTTTGGACCAGTTGCAGCTTTTGGGTGGTCTTCAAGAATAACCCAATGTGAAGCACATTGCCCCATTCGACTCAGAAGATGACTAAGATGTGACCTGCCGTGAACAATGCTCCCCAGGCCAGAAAGGAGTGTAACTGGTGCACAAAATGTTCTGCAAGAGCCCTCTTGTCATGACTGCTACCTGCTTTTTGAACAGGGGACATGAGTTCAGGATTGTGCACCAGTTCTCTTCATTTCCTTACCTACCGTGTGCAAGTCAAGTTATAGAAAGGGATTAGTTGATTTCCCCTGGCTCCCCATCCCCTCTCACCGAACACCAATCACTTCTTAACATGGGATGGGGCTGGGGGAGGAGGCATGCTTTGACAGATGGCTGGATCTATGGATTTAGCCATCTGTCAAAAACCTAACACTAACATAGCTGATCAATGGGATGACTGGGCTCTGCCTGGAAAAGCAGGGCTAGGACAGGTAGTAGGAAAAAGGGAGATTTCATTCTTGACTCACCAAGCCTCTAGACTCTTTTGCAATTCTTTGTGGAAACTAAAAACCTGGTATATTGGAAATCTGATGGCTAAAAACCATCTCATCTCTCTTTGCTTTTTTATTAACCCTCCTGATTGCGGTCTATAAAGCCCTACATGGCACAGGTGCTGGTTACTTGAGGGCCATTTCCTATAGTATCAGCCTGGCCAATTCAATCTAGCACGGTTGGTGTGCTCTGCCTTCCTTTGATCAAGCAGTGCCATCGATCAGGATCCTGGAAATATGCCTTCGCTGTTGCAGAACCTGCTGTCCAATATAAGGTTCCTCCTGAGATCCAGGTGGTTCTTGCCCTGATGATGTTCCAGAGGGCCTTAAAGACTTGGTTCTTCTCCCAAGCCCTGGGCTAAAGGGGTTTGAACCCCTTGAGTGTATATGACATGTTCTCTTGTTGAGTGCTTCTGCCATCTTGTTATACTATTGTTACATGTTCTTTGTAGATTGGACCAATTTGTACCAAATTGGCTTTCTATTATGGAGGCCCTGGCCACCTCAAACAGAAGAGATTTAAAGTTCGGCACCTATAAGGATATATTGGATGATAACGGGACCCTTAAATTTCGGGATACATTGAGAGACCAAGGCTTCAATTTATTGTTTACCTCTTTTCACCTGGGTGATTTGTGAATCACCCAAAGTTGTCAGATGGTGTCAAAGTTGAATGAAATAAAGTAAAAATAAAACAAAACTTTGTCACAGATGGATCATAATTAGTGCACATTTGAATGCAATATTTGAGTTAGCGTGAATTTGAAACTGATACCAGGTCGCAGTTAATGCAAACCCAAATTCAGTTAATGTAGGGCTAGCATGTGTAGAATTGAGGCTAATGTGTTTGCAGTTGCAGTTGCAGACTCTGCTATATGTGTACAAAATGGAGAAAAGGTGTGTGTACAAAATGGAGAAATGGAAATATGTGTTCAATTAGAATGCGTACAAAATGATGAAAAGGAAGATTTAGAGAATCCTCAGAGGAAAATTGCGTAAGTTTGAAAAAGAGGAGGGTCAATATTACATTAGAGCAAAAATTTGATATAATTGAACAATATGAACAGGGTCACAGCAACCTTAAAACAGGACAAGATGTTGGAATGCCTGATTTTTTTTTTTTTTGCTTTTCTTTGTTTTTCTATAACTACTCTCTTAGTTAACCATGCATTTAAATTGTAAGTATATTCTTTTCATCCTTTACTGCAATATTTCATTAATATCTATATAAAAATTTATGTTTAAAATTTTTCATTTCCTTTTTACATCGAACTGGAACTAATTATCATATTTTCCATAGACATATCATTACGAATAATGTGAATTCAACCATTTTGGGAGATTCATTAACTACATTAATCAAAACCTGCCAGTAATTCAACGTAACGTAAAAGTATTTGTGTTTGTATTTCCAATCACAAAGAATTTTTAAAAATAAGACTATAAGGTAACATGATAAAATCACTAAGTTTATATTTCTCCTTTGTGGCAAAACTGTTTAAACTCATTACATATTTTGATGTACAAATCACTTACTTTGCTCTTAGCTCATTTAGCAAGAGGTCTTGACCTAAACTAAGAATTTTTGCTTCATGGCCAGCCTTTTAATAGTTCAGTCTGAAAGAAAAATGTGCAGGCTCAAATTTTTGAGGTTGAATTCTGCAATGTAACTGTTCTTAGCTGGTAAAATAAAGTTTGATTCTGTTTCTCAGTTGCTATTACTGATCTAAACTATGCTGTAGCCAATGAGCAGCTGAGAGCCAAATACTGGTTAGCTAAAAATTAATAGACTTTTTTATCAGTCAATAATTAAACTGAATTAAAGGAAATCTCACATTTCAAACAGTCCAGTTAAAGATTCTGAATGTTCAGTTTTGCCTTATATGATTGGCCTTGAAAGTGTCTCAACACATCAGCTTAAATAATTAAAATTCTGTAATTACATTGAATTTGTAAAAGGCTTCTACTGTACAGCTTGAGAAGATCCTATGGCCCATCTCTTTGCTGGATTTTTACCCTGGGATGGACTTACTATGCTTAGCTGCATTCCTTTCTTTTTTTTTTAAAGGACCTGGCAAATGACTAAAAAGAATACCAACTAATCCTTCTAGCAATGGCTGAGAAAAAAAGGAAAAATAAAAAAGGATCTATTATTAACTTTACTTACCGCTATGCTGTACTTACCTCTATCCAAAGTGGATTTCAGGGAGATAAAACATAAAAATCTAATAATTAATATTAAAATAACATTGAAAACAAACAGTGCCATCTTAAGTGTCTTGAGAAGGTGGTCAAAGAAATCTAACAATATTTTATGTAATTTACAGTAATTTAATACTATAAATTGGATCAAGGTTTACTGGTCACAATATATTGTAATCCAGAGACAAAAACCAAAGATTTTTCATCCAGCTATAAAGAATTTAATGTGTCTGAGCAAAAAACAATGGATGCCAGTTGTAGCTCTCTGTACAGCAGGCTTCCCACAAAAAGCCCTCTCCTCCATGAATGCAGAACTCATGACAATGGAACTAAGTATAGGGCTTCCCTAGCCTATTTTAATGCACAGACAGACTAATAGGGAGGAAAACATTTCTCATAAATTTGGCTCTCGTGCTATTTAGGAGTTTAAAGATATGTTCCAGCAAAGTGCTTGAGTTCAGTAACATGGCCATTCTCGGGAGGGGGGGCGGGATGAAGAGGCCAGTGCATGCCAATTTCCAACTTTAAAATAATTATTTAAATGAAAACAAATAAAAAAAATATTATTGTGTCATTATTCCTGGGATGCTTAACTCCAGTTTGTAGTTATGATGGACCATCCTCTGCAACCACGGAATTTCATATGGAAGAACTGATGGACAAAGTAAATGACTAGTTACCCATTTGAGGACTACGTGAAAACTCTTACAGATAGTTTTGAGGAAAACCAGTAACAGTAACAGAGTTGGAAGGGACCTTGAAAGTCATCTACTCCAACCTCCCACTTCTTATAGGAGACCTATACAATACGATTTCTGATAAATGGCTATCCAGTCTCTTCTTAAAGGCCTCCAGTGATGGGGCACCCCATCTTTCGAAGGCAATTTGTTCCACTGGTTAATTGTTCTCACTGTTAGGAATTTCTCCTTAGTTCTAGGTTGCTTCTCTCCTTGGTTCATTTCCATTCATTGTTTCTTGTCCTGCCTACAGGTGTCTTGGTAAATAAGTTGGCCCCCTCTTCCTTGTGGCAGCTCTTCAAGGATTGTAAGACTGCTATCACATCATTTCTGGTCCATCTTTTCACTAGACTAGGTATACCCAGTCCCTGCCATTATTCTTCGTTTGTTATAGCTTATTGGCTCTTTCAGTT
Organism: Arizona elegans; assembly: GCA_022577455.1. NCBI lineage: Eukaryota > Metazoa > Chordata > Lepidosauria > Squamata > Colubridae > Arizona > Arizona elegans. Next base: position 61,271,425 of record JAKOOJ010000003.1, read on the forward strand.
TCTAGGTCCCTCTTCTCTGAACTCTTTCCAAAGTCTCAACATCTTTTTTGTATCGGAATGACCAAAACTGGATGTGGTATTCTAAGTGTGGTCTTACCAAGGCTTTGTAGAACGGTACTAATATTTCATGGGATCTTGATTCTATCCCTCTGTTAATGCAACTTAGCATTGCATTGGCTTTTTTGGCTGCTGCTACACACTGTTGGCTCATGTTTAGATGGTTGTCTATTAGGACTCCAACATCCCTTTCACAGTTATTAATGTTGAGCCAGGTTTCACCTAGTCTGCACTTGTACTTTTGATTTTTCTTGCCTAAGTGTAAAACCTTGCCTTTATCTATGTTAGATTTTCATTTTGTTGGATAGGGTCCAGTGAACTAGTCTATAGAAATCCATCTGGATCTTGAGCCTGTCTTCTGGGGTGTTGGGTATTCATTTGTATAGGTAGGTATAAATAGGTACAAATCATTTGTATAGGAATAGAAAAATAAACACCTATTATATTTTATTCCATATAGTGAATTTTGACTGTAATAACATCATAAAAAATATTCAAATATCTATAACACAAGTATTCTTGCCTATTGGGCAAGATCCTTCTGTCACAATGCAATCCCCCCACCCCCTTTCCTTTCTTTTCCTTTCCTTTCCTTTCCTTTCCTTTCCTTTCCCTTCCCTTCCCTTCCCTTTCCCCATTTTAGCTAGAAATAAGAAGCCCATTTCTTAGCTGGAAATGCGGGACAGTATAATATTTCAGGCTGTAGCACTTTTTAAAAATATGTTATGTTGGTTGGTTTTTAAAGTCAAAAGCAACAACTTTTTAAAATTCAATGTCATTCCATTTTAATTATTTTTTTCATTAAAGAATCATTCCTTTTTACACAAATGATTCTCAAAACCACTTTATTTCAGGCTTTTGAATTAATTTCTTTTTAGAATGTTTATGTCACTGAAATATTATCTCATATTTAAAACCTGTTTTCAAAATAATATTCCTGCTTATACATTTTTAAAAAAATGGTTTTAGAAAGATTAACAGCATGAAAGACTGGCCTCATGGAATTTTATGCAAGGAGATTTCCAGTGGATCCTGGCTCTTTGCTTCATTTCTTCCTGCAGGCACCCAAAATTGGCTCTGGAGCAGGGGTGGGTTCTAAATTTTTTTACTACCGGTTCTGTGGACGTGGCTTATTTAGTGGGCGTGGCTTGGAGGTCATGTGACTGGGTAGGCATGGCTAGCTGGTCATGTGACCAGGTGGCATGGCTATGTGTATAGGGACTACTCAGAAGGCTGAAAAAAGTCATTTCTGACAGGTCCTCGCACTTTTGACTGGTCCTCACCCTTATTATCATCCTCACATTTATGCCCGTGCAGCATTCTTAACAACCATGTCACTCATTTCACAACTGCTTCTTTTCACCATGGTGATAAGATAGAGCAAAAAACGTAAAATGTGAGGACAGTCGTAAGTTCGAGGACTGGTCAAAAGTGCGAGGACCAGTCAAAAACAACTTTTTCAGCCCTCTGAGTAGTCCATATGCATAAAAGGATAAACTTTAAACTTTAAAGAATCTATTTTTATATCCATCCTCACATTGGTTAATTGTGTAATATTATAGTGGTTTAATACAAATTCAACATTTTAATATAAATCAATTAGTTATATAACTACCTTTTTTGTATATTAATCAATATGAACATGAATATTCCAATTATTTCCATGCAATCCAATTTCTTACAAATCAATTAATTTACCAATAATAATAAACCAAATAATTTCCCCATATTCCTCCAAACCACAACTTAACCATTTCTGCTTTCAACACAATATACAATTAATAGTATCTCAATTATTACAATTCCCTAGTTAAATAGAGCTTTTTTCTTTTGTGTTTTAAAATCTTGAACTCTCCTCTTTTGCCCTAAATTTCCCATTGTTTGCAGTTTTGCACCTACCTTGTTTGGTGAGGAAAAAGAAAAAGAAATCTCTCTCTGCCTCATTTTGTCATGTTGCAGCAAAGACCCTGCTTTACTTTCAGTTCGTTTTTTCAGCATAGATAGGGGGAAAAAAATCTGCTCCAGCACTCTTTGCAGAGCCCTGCGTAAAACAGCTGAGAGCAAATCAGCTGAGAGTCGGGAGGCCGATCTAATCAACTTATGGTAATTAACCTATGCTGAAGCTGAAAGGGGCTGTTTTTTCTATTTTTGCAGGCACCGGTCTACTCATTTGTTTTCTTTTAACACTGATCAGCTGTAGGGCGGCCCTTTGAAGCCCCGCGGCAAGAGTTTAAACAGTTTTTAGCAGCAGCAATAGATTGGGAGAGGGCGGGGTAAGTGACCGGCGACCAGGCCGAGAACCGGTTCGGGGGCGTGGCCAGCCAATCTTATTACTGGTTCTCCGAACTATTAAAATTTTTTACTACCAGTTCTTGAGAACCGGTGCGAACCGGGAGCAATCCACCACTGCACTGGAGTGTCCCCCTTGTCTCCTATAATAGAAATCAGGAATGCTTGGAAAGAGGAAAAAATCCCTGCCATTGATGGATACCATTACAGTAATATAGCAGTCAATTCATTGCATAAAGACTTTATATAATGAAGATGTTCCCCAAAATCAGATCAATCTATAAGTATATACCACCATTGTCACCCATGTTGTGGTCACAGAAATTGACTAATTTGACCTGAAATTTGTCAAATGATTAAAAATGTTGACAAATACCTTAGAAACCAATATAAATATTCAACAAAATGAAATTCAATGTAGAGAAAAGTAAAGCCTTACACGTAGGAAAGAAAAACCAAAAGTACAGGTACAGATCAGGGGTGGGTTCTACTTACCTTTACTACCCGTTGGCATCAGGAGCATGTGCATGCTCTTGCTTTGGACACGCGCTTCTGCGCATGCACAGATCACCTATGATGACCTCCAGGTCAGTGGGCGGAGCCTCCCACTGGTTTTACTACTGGTTCCTGCGAACCGGTCTGAACCGGGGGCAACCCACCACTGGTACAGATTAGGTGAAACCTGGCTCAATAGCAGTAACTGTGAGAGGGATCTTGGAGTCCTCGTGGACAATCATTTAAATATGAGCCAACAGTGTGCCACAGCAGCCAAAAAAGCTAATAAAATCCTAGGATGCATTAACAGAGGAACAGAATCAAGATCATGTCAAGTACTAGTACCGCTTTACAAAGACCACACCTGGAATACTGCATCCAGTTTTGGTCACCACATTATAAAATATTTAAATAAGAAAAAACACCAAGTCCCAACAGATTTGGGACAAAAAAAGAATAAAACATACTACTTATAGAAAATCATTCAGCTTAATTTTTTATTAAACCTTACTTTATAAAATAATATTGATCAATCTATATATTGAGGACAGATATCAGGAGGGAGACCAGCTCAGACATAGCAAAAGTGTATCAGCGACCTAATATTGTAAATCTAAGCAAGGTTAACTTAGCAGCAATAACACTATTTCAGAACAAATGATCTATACTGACCCTTTAATAAGGCTTTGGGGGCAAGTTACTATCCATAAATCAATTATATAACCTATATTAAATTTAAAATTGGGTGGCTTATCTTTGTCAGAGCTATCTGGGGAGTCCTTATCTAATCATTCACATTATTGAACTCTCCAACCCAGTGTTTCAGAGAGGGAGGGAGACTTCTATGGACAAGGAGATGGTGGCCATTTATCTTGCCTGTGACAGCATGAGAAAAAGGAGAGTTTCAAAGTTGTACAGGCATGCCGGTAGCATATTTCATTAGTTGTGAATGTATCACTAGGAATTGGCTCCAACTGGGCATTTATCTTCAACTCTGGGCAGCTGATCTCCAACATTGGGCAACTGCTTTTGCCACAGACAAAATAACTCCAATGAAATTCCTAGCTCTGGCCCCTGCTGCTTCTATCCTGACTCATTCTCCACTTGCACCGTGAGCTATTTTTGCTGATCTGACCTCACTTTTGCCCAGCCGCTATTGTGCAAGTTCTGGGTTAAATGAGAATCACAGCATTCATGCCTGCTGGAGCTGTAGTACTGTACAAACTTTCAGCAGCTGAAGCAATCTTTTCAGACTGATACATTGTCCTACACGACCTAGGAGGTCACCTTAAAAAAGTGTGTCTTGATATATAGCCTAAAGCTAAACTCAGCAGGTGTAATTTATGGAATTAAATTAATGATATCCAAGAGTAATTTACTTTAATATAACCTGTGATGCCAGGCATTCATCCACCAGAGAGTTAATAGTTTTTCTTGGGAACCTTTTATTTGGGGAGGTGTGAAATTTTTGATGCATTTCATTCTTTCCAAATCCAAACCTATCATTTTAAATTCTGCTTCTGTTTTTCATTCCATACAGCCTAAATTCCCAAAACATATCAAACTAAACAAACCAGGTTACATTATGATTTAATACGGGCTAGGAACACATATAGTCTGGTTCCCATACTATGAAAAGTGATCACATTGTTTGATGTTGGGTAAACAATACATACTGATTTATACATACTGACAAATATACCAAGAAACAATACAATGGAGATTTTAATATCAAGTAATTTAGCTTAAGACTGAAACCTTTATTATATAACAAATACTCCAATGTATGTCCCAGCAGGTTATCACTGTCTTTCCAGTGCTATATTTAAATTTGTATTTAAAAAATTATAATGCTCATAAATTGTAATTAATATTAAGAGAATATATACTTCTGTTCTTCTCTATTTCCAATACTTTGAGAATAGCAGAATATCAAGAATTTAATTACACCAAGTAAGTGTACTGAAATAACATAATGTATCAAGATTTATAATAACGCAATAAAAAAGAAAAAAATGCTTTCTTAAAAAGTCATAAATTTACGTGAATCCAGCCATCCACTCTTTCTCACCCAACTGTATGTATCTATGTACTTTTACAAATATCACAAATATTAGTATCTAGCTTCTCTATCACCTTTTGGTCACCGGTGTATTTCAGAAGCCAAAAATGGTCATTCAAACTTTGCCTAGAATGAGCACGACCATAAAGTGTTTAATCATTAAAAATAGAATCACTATCAAAGAGATATTCCAATACTTCGTTCATAGTCTTAAATTAACACTCATGATTCAGTATCCCAGGAAGAGAGAACTGCTCTTGAACGGACATATGAGATGACTCGTATAGATTCATGTAGTGGACAAGGTATAAGGCTACAACTAAGCATCCTCCTGACTCCCTCAGTCTATTTGTAACCTCCACGGAAGCCTCGATTACAATGCACTATTGACAGTCCATGCCTGTTGAGTTCCAGAGTTATTTCCACTGGGTTATTTTAGCTTGTTTGACAAGGTCTGAAGAGCATGGCTTTGCATGGCTTTGCATATGATGTTAGGGAAAACATTTATGTCATGAGCTACTGTTCATATTAAGAATGAAAAACAGCAGGACTTGCTCAGTGGAAGAGTAGCTTTTTCATAAAACAAATTTAACTATAAGAATTGTGTTCTACCTGGCAGCGAAAGCTCCTGGTGAAAAGTTAGGACAACAGAAAACTGCACCCTGATTATTTAGTCTGAAAACTCATCACTGCTTGATTGACACCAACCATGGAAGGCCACTGTAAACAAGCCAGAATATATAAGTCAGCAAGAACCCTCAGTTTATAAAGCTTGTCTTTCTTAGTTGGCAGAATTATTCTCTGGATTTAGATATTGTAGCAACAGTTGTAAAAGGAGGAGATAGGGGAGGGAATGTACTGCTTGTTCACGTCTTGGTCTATTACTTATTATTCAGGGAAAATTAGAGTAGGAAGGCAATAAAGATATCATTTTGGTGCTATTTTTGGACAATGGATTTTACCTCTATTTGTCCTTTTTACAAACCAATTAGATATTTCAAGTTTTCATTGCTATTTGGTCTATTATATTTTTTATTACTGTAATAGTCTGTGAACATTGTCATTAAGAAATCCATGTATCTTGGACTTTAATAATAATTCCTTTTTTAAAAAAAGAATACAGAAAGTCCTATGCTGCTAAATCTTTAAATGGCACTATACTTTAGAATAGAAAGAAAAGGTGGTGTGGTACATTTTTGAATAATATCTCATATAATAGCTGTGATCTTAAAAGCATAAACAGGAAGCTCCATCTGCTCCTTTTGTCTATGGAGGTTCTCCATCATCCAGAACATGGTTGCCCCAAAGGTGCTTTTCCAAAAGGCAACTGGACTTCCTTAGGTTTTTTTTTTCTCCATGAAAATCTTTTGCTTCTCATCCAAGAAGCTTCTTTAGTTCTGAAAAAGCTTCTTGGATGAGAAGTGAAACACTTTCAAGGAAAAAAATCAAGAAAGTCCAGTCTGTTCCTTTTTTCCCCATTGAATTTGCTTTTGGTCACTTGGTACCACTAAACCAATGTTTTTCAAACTTAGCAACTTAAGATGTGTGGACTTCAAGTCCAAGAATTCCCCAGCCAGCATGAGAAACATAATACTAATACTAATCTTTCAGCACTTCCTAGATAATTACTCTGTTCTATTCCTCTCTGGCAAAAAAACTAGGAGTATGGTAGCATCTTTTCTGGTTAACAGTGTTTATTAAAAGGCATATGTTTTTGGGAGTTGTAGCTTGTTTTATCAGATGGATGGAATGGCTAAATCAATTTAAGATTTATATTGGGAGGAAGTATGGGGAGCAAAGGAGGGGAAGAGAAGTTGACAGATTAGGGGAAACTTGGCTCAAAAACAGCAACTGTGAAAAGGACCTTGAAGTCCTAGTAGACAATCACTTAAATATGAGCCAGCAGTATGTGATAGCTGCCAAAAAAGCTAATACAATCCTTGGTTGTATAAACAGAGGCATAGAATCAAAATCATGTGAAATATTAGTATCACTTTATACAAGCTCAGTAAGACCACACCTGGAATACTGCATCCAGTTTTGATCACCACATTACAAAAAAGATGTTGAGATTTTGGAAAAAGTGCAGAGAAGAGCAGAAAGGATGATTAAAGGCCTGGAGACTAAAACATATAAAGAACAGTGGCAGGAACAGGTTATGGCTGGTTTAGAGAAAAGAAGGACTAGGGGTGACATGATAGCAGATTTACAGTATCTGAGGGACTGTCACCAAGAACAAAGCCCCAGGAGGCAAGACAAGAAACAATGGATGGAAACTAATCAAGGGGAGAAGCAACCTGGAATTAAGGAGAAACTTCCTAACAGTGAGATCAATTAACCAGTGGAACAGCTTGTCTTTAGAAGTTGTGGGTGCTTCATCACTGGCGGTTCTTAAGAAGAGACTGGACAGCCACTTGTCTCAAATTGTATAGGGTCTCCTACTTGAGCAGAAGGTTGGACTAGAAGACCTTCAAGATCCCTTCCAGGTCTATTCTATTCTGAGTTGACTATGCAGACGTAGGTTACAAGCAAGACACGTTACCAGCCTTTAACAATTAAGAACTGTGATATGTTAAAATCTACACCAATTTATGTTCATTAATTCTTTTGTGCAAAGTTCATTCCATTTGTTCTATGTAGAATCCAGAGGGGGATTGCTGGCAGATGATGTCCACTTGTATACAATGTGTAGAAAGTTAACACCTACCCCTCTCCTAGAAGAATTAAATATTCTAGGAAATATTAAAAAGGCAGAATATTATATTTCCCTGGATGAGAAAAGGAGAAACATGTTTTTAAAGACAAAGAGCAGCTCCCTGTCCCCAGCAGATATTTGGTGTCCATTGAGCAGGACTGGGTCAGCCTATCTACAAGACAATTAGACCTTCAGCTAAGACATGACCCTCCAAGACATAGTAGGATTAACCCATCTAGGAGCAGGGCTCACTGCATTGCAAAACTTCTTAAGACATTAGATCAGTCCAGGCTCCAACCAAACTTGGCACAACCTACAAAGTTAGCCATGACCCTTGCATAGCCCTATGGGAGTCTGACAGCAACCAATAGAATACATGCCCTTGCCACAGGAACAGGAAGCTCAAGGGCAAGGCCCAAGAGAGGGTATAAATAACTCTCACTCTCCACTCCATGTGGTCAGCTGTCTAGGATCTCAAACCCATGTGGTCCTATCCATCAATAAACCATCTTTCCAATCAGCATCCATGTTTCCAGTGTTTTTCTCCCCACTTGGAACTGAACCAGATGGATATTTCTTCCAACAAATGTAATCTGTGCCATCATATATTAATGGAATTAACATTTTGGTATCAGGATTCAAAAGAAGAACAAAGTAATATTGAATGAATCTCAACCTCCCAGGAACACTTCAAATCAGACTTGAAAGTGACAGATTTTGGGTGAAATAAATTATTTGATATGATATGATTATATCATATGATTATCATGATCATGATATTATTATTATTATTATTATTATTATTATTATTATTATTATTATTATTATTATTATTATTATTTTACAGCACCATTGACTGAAAAATTGGTGAACTCACATACATTAAAAGATTTTGGGCAATCGCAGGTCTCAGCAAATACAAGTGGTTTTTGACACTATACACCACACGGCTCTTCTTCTATAATGCTTATTCCTTTCTGGGAGATCTTGATACCATTATTTGTAGCATTTTTGTTTGATTAAGCATTTGTAAAAAAAAAAAAAAAGTATGGACAAAGCATACATCTGCAGTGTTTATAGGCTGAGTTCTGGCTGCTCCATAAAGCAAATTTGGCAAAACAGTATTATTATAATTCAACACAAGACACTTAATAAAACTTGACGACCTCATGCTTTTCTAAGTCTTTTATCTCCAATATATTCCAGGATGTTTTGACACTAAATGTGATAAGAAGGAAATGTGTATCCACTAGTAAATTGGAAAATTTATTTGGTTAATTTCCTCATAAACAGTTTCAGGGACGGCTAGCCCAAATCATGTTGTTTGCAGAGGACAAGCAAACATTCTTTCTCCAAGCATCAAAATAACTTGGTGCTTCAGTTAATTTGGCATCCAACAGAGAAAATTCCATTCAAGAACTGGTTTGCATATCCAACTGAACCAGTATATGATCTCTTTGGTCTTAACCAAGCATGTTTAGTGACCTCAACTGCTGAAATTTATAAACCATGGTTTATATAAAATGAGATTTCAGAATACTCTCCAAAAGCTAGTAATATAGTTGACAAAATTATTTCCTTCAGTAGAGTTTAGACAATTAAAATTTACAATAAACACTTTCTGGGAGAAATGGAAAATCAAAATTCAGTCCATAAGTAATATTTTGCATCACCACTTTTATACCCCAAAACCTAAATGCAAATCTACTGATTTTTATTTCAAGAATTAGATTTAAGGAAATCATAGCTTACCACAAATTGTGGATCCAGTCAAAAGTAGTGGTCTAAGAAAATTATCTCATCCTGCCTAAAATTAAATCCATGGTGATGCTATATAAATATAACCCAAACCCATTTCTACAAGGAAATAATTAATTCTGCCTCTTCTGTTTAATCCTGATTGATCAACTTAATTCAGTTGGCTTCTTTTCCAACTGGAAAAGAGAGAAAATTCCTTCAAAAATCAAGAAAATATCTCAGCCAAAAGCAAATAAAAATGGAAAAGCTGAGCCCTTGCCTCTTCTGTTTTCTTTCCTTTTTAAACAATTTTAAAGATAACTTGTTCTTTTTTCATCACTTTGCTTATTTTCCACTGCTCTATCAACAATAATAATTTCAGTCAAAAATCATGCTGAGATTTATAGATATGCAAAGAAACCTCAGAAAGTATATTAACATAATTATTAAGCCTAATGCTCCTAGTGTAATTCTTGCAATAGACTATACTGTAACCAGCATTATGACCATGTTGTAGAAAGGGAAGTGTATTGGTCAATTTAGACAGCATGGTAAGCTACAATTTGGTTTATTGGCATATTAGAATGATATGTGAAGTTAATGAAGTATGCCACACACAGAACAATCTGGCTTAAATTTAAAAATGTACATTTAATCATATTGCATTTTATCCTTAAGATCACTGCTGAATTACAGTATGAATCCAAATATTCCTCACCTCTGACCACACTGGGAGTTGTGGCATGTAAGGGGCTATCAATTCACTACCTCTAACCAATTAAATCTTCATTAAAAGCAGGAATTTCCTTATTAGCAATCAGGTTCCTAGTAGAGTAACTCTGACATGTATCTGATTAGGAGAAGCTGTAGTTGCTTTGTTGCTCTTTCCAAAGCTCTACTGATTAATTGCAGCCAGTGAGTATGGATAAACTTCTTGGCCCTAACTTTGATTCCAGTAGGAGAAGTTACTAGTCTTTGTAACAAGGTTTGGGACCCTTTCAGGCTATTTTAAAGACGTATGCATTCTTGATTACTTGGACATATAATTCTCAATACATCTTGTTTCTTCACCTCTGTTCCTGGGATACCTTCACTTGCAGAAGATGTGCAAATCTAAGGTGGAGTTTCTGGCAGTATTAAGTATTATTCTGTCTCACCCTCTCTCCCCAACTAGCAATTCTTCTGAACCGTCCTATAGCTTCCCAGCAACCAAAATCTTGGTTGTAGGTTGCAATCTTACAAGTGATGCTTTCATCACCTATAAATATGTGTTTTAGATCAATGCTTTGGCTACTCCACATTACCAGTTCTCAGATTAGAGCTTTCGTGGTCTTGGCTATGTTTGCTTTCTTCAACATGCCTTGACTGATTCCTCCCAATCAGTTCTCTAGGGGCTAAGATTTTAACAATGTAATGTTTAAAAGTCACATAAAGTATTTTTTTGTTTGCCAAACCAACTGCTGCATTTGCTAATGCAGAAACAGCATGAAGAAATTAAGATGTTTCAGTATTTAAATTACAAGTCACATTTGATAGCTTGGAGAAAAGGTAGTATATACTATGATTAGCATAAGTATTTTCTGTTAGAGAGGGATGCTACCATATATTATAGGTAGCTCTAAAACTGCAAATGTTTGTTTTTACAGTATCCTGAATAATCCTAATCTTCTATACAGTAATGAGAACTAGGGGTTTTCATTCCTTCTTCAGATTGTCTACCCCTACAAAGGGAATGGCTCTTTCTGCAAATCCACACACGTTTGCAAAAGCAAATGTGAAAATGCATGAGACATTTAGAAAGCAGGTTGAGAGCATCTGGTGAAGATTCCAAGGATTGTGTGCTTAATACTTTACATATACATATCTTTTCTCATTACAGATTCTATTATGTACATTACTGGCATTTATAAAATTTTGATTTTTCTTGATATTGAATTTGGAGCATTTTCCTTCCTTTCCTTCTTTCTTCCCTCCCTCCATCTTTTCCCACCCTCTCTCACTATTCCTTCCTCCGGCGCTACAATTCCCCCCTGGTTTCCTATTTAACTTGTTTGTTGGAAACAGGAAGGGAGAAGGCCTATAGAGAAGCTAGTAGGAAACTGAAGGCCAGGACTAGTAGGCAAGTAAGAGGCATCTGCTGGGTGGGGGAAGGACTGAAAGGATCTGCCGGTTATGGATCAGGAATGTTATGTAGAGGTCCATAATAGGTGCTAAGTGTGTTGGGAAAGGTGCCTTGGTGTGTGTCAGAGATGACATATGGGTTGCGAAAGGTGTATGAGTGGGTAGGGAAGAATGTGTGACAAGAGAGGGTGTAGGGATAAAGGACAATATGTGGGGGTCATGAAGGTATTTAAGAGTCTACCTCTTAAGCTCCATGAGGACTGCAAGTCAAGATAAATGCAAGTCAAAGATTCACCAGTCAGGATGGTGCATGAAGAATGCCTGGGAGGGTGCAAGAGGTGCCACATGAGTTGAGGAAGGGGTGTGGATTGAAGAGAACATGTGTGGATGAGTAAGACGTGGGTGGTGATTGGGGTGGTACAGGTCAGGGGTGGTGCAGATCAAAGGGCATGGGTAGTAGCAACGGGAAGAGTATATGGGGATCCCTTTCCTTCCCAACAGGTTAAGTCTCTAGCTGTTGAGTGGGGAGGGAGCAAGGAATTGCAAGAGTGTCTGGGAAATTGTTACAGAATGTTTGTATGACAGTGACAATAGCCACCGCCCAACCACAGTAGTACCTGTGGTTTCAGATCACAGATTTTCGACACGTTCTGCAACTTAGACCATATGAGGTACCTTGGTTCAAAATTGTTGCCCTACAATGCACTGTTTTGCTCAGCCAAAGGTCATGACAATGAGAGTTTTATTAGCATATAGATAGTAGCTCTAAATAAAATTGTTCAATTTATAGAATACCTTGCACAATAACCAAAGATATATTGGAGACAAAAGTGTGGATGGAACTCACTAACTTAAATTCTTCTGTCCAGTATCAGGATTCATGACCGATCCAAAAGCAAACATCTTGTAAGGAGAGAGGAGTCCATCTGTGCCATATACAGAAGGCAATGAAGTATTTATATTAAAAGTATCTGTAGTAGCAATGGGACAGATTTTTAAGAGTACATGCACTCTATGAAGAAAGCACGTAGTAGAGAGTCAAAAGGCCTGCATGGATAGCACAGGGATGCAGCACTCAGGATACCCAATTTAAGCAAGCTTTATTCTGCCCCAGCGGTAGATGCATTTTCTTTGATGGACAATGCATCTCCCGTATCAAGCTAAATAGCAGTAAACGTCCCAATTAAATTAGGTTACCACGCAACAGAGAAGAGGAGCGCGCTACGACTGCAGCAGTTCAGTTACACGCGTGTAAAGGGGCGGAGTATTGCAGGCTACGCTCCAGAGACACCCCCCCACACACACACATAACGCATTTCGATGTATCCCGCCGCTGTTTTTATAACCCTCGAACGCTCCCCTGGAATTCATGCGCCACCACTGACCCCCGGGCTACCTTCCACGCCCCCTGCTCCTCCCCCCCCCGCCCCAGGAAAGCTCAAGGAAAAAAAGAAAGGGAGCAGAAGGACCGCAGCCGTGCACCTTAACCCCCCCCCCCCTCTCCCGCCTCATTCTACGGACGCCACGAAAGCGCCATTGGAAGGAGAGCCCTCGCTAGACAGGCAGGCGCAGCCAGCCAATGGCAATCCTAGCCGGGACGGCAAAAAAAAAAGACAAGGGGGGCGTTTTCGGCGGCGAAGCTTGAGAAGGTTGCTATGAGGCTGGCTCGGGGCGGAGCGGTAAAGGGCCAATAGGTGGAGAGAGTGGACCCCGATGGGTCGTCGGAACGACCAGTGGAAGCCTGGCAGGGATTTGGGGAGGGGAAGGCGGGACCAGCGGGGAGTGCTCGGTGTGGCGCTAAAGGCGCCGCGAGCGGGGGCGGGGCGGCTAGTGCGGATTCAGTTCCAGCGCGTGCTGGGGAAAGCGGCTCGGCGCCGAGCAGCAGCAGCAGCGGCAAAAGCAGCAGCAACAGCAGCAGCCCGGCGGTTTATCGAGGCAGTTTATCCAGCGCTGGCTGGATTCAGGTGAGACGTGGGGAGGAGGCGTGGGGGGGGGGCTGTGTCTCTGCGCCCCTCCAGCTCCCCCCCCCCCCACCCACCCACCCGCCTACTATTTCGCGCCTTGTCTGGGGAAGAAGGAGGGTGGGCGGTTAGCAAGGAAGGAAGGTCGCAGGGCCTCGAGTCGTGCTGGAGTCTCCCCTTGGACCCTCGGCCGTCTCCTCCACCTGCCTCCCCTCCTCCGGTTGGTGCTCCCACCCCCCTCGCCCTTAAAAGAGAGCCGTGCGAAAGGCGTGAAAGGAGGAGCGGCTCCTCCTTCGCTTGGGCGAGAGGGGTCGACTGGCGTTTGCTGCTGCGGTGGTCTCTTCCTTGCGGGGAATACGCGCGCGCTTCTTAAACGAGGTCTTACCCCACCCCACCCCCGGGGGGGACCGAGGGTCCTGTGGCCGGGTTAACAGCGCAAAGCGCACGTGTCTCTTTGTTTAAGGGGTGAGGTTGTCGGATGAATGGGGAGGGGGGAGGCGAGCGAAGGGAGCAGAGGCGCCCTTCCGACTCCCCTGAGGACGGGGGTAGGGGGTTGTAGTAGATCACCCGGCGGGCAGTGTGCGGTGAAGCTGCCGCTCTCCGATTCCGAGCCCTTTTGTGCGGGATCGCCAGAATCTGCTTCGCCTGCTAGGTCCCATCCTCCTCCCGGCGATCGCCTCCCTGCCGTAGGAAGATGTTGGCGTTTTGCTATTACGGTTCCTCTCTTGCCACGAGCATTGGAAGTTGCCTCCCGATTCACTGTGATAGCATTATCTTGCCTTTTTTCCCCCCGCTTGGGTTAAAACTGGTTCCCAACTTGGCGATCGCGCCGGATCTACCGGCCAGTTCCTCTTAAACCGTGAGATAATAAGCGTTCACCTTTCGACCGGTTGTCATCGCGTGGTTCTCTCTCCTTCCATATGGGATATTTGGGATGCTGCGTGTTATTGCAGTGGGTAGGAAGGGCCTCTCAAATATTGTTAGCGTTGCATTTTTTGCATTCCAGTTGCTTCGGGAATGTGAAATGAAAAAGGCACCTTGATACATGATCTTTCTTTGATTAGGGGAACGATGTCTAATTAAATACAGTTTCCCTAAGGAGCAATGTGGATAAATTAAATCAAATTAGGTAATTTAGTGGGGAAAAAATTGAAACCAGCTACCTATGCTCTTCCAGACCTTAATGCTAGGCCTGTACATATTTCTCAACAATGCTGCTTGCGTTGCAGATCTAGCGTTCTGGGAATCTGGCTGCCTGTATTATAATAACACTTGGAGATAAAGAGAAAGGGAAGTCCTAATAACTGTTACAAATAACAAACATGCTAGACAGCTACATGCATGAAATACATGAGAATAGAATGATGCTGTAGAGATCCTTAGGTCTTGAAGATTTTATCTTGGTTCCAGTTTAATGTCTTAGAGTAACTGATTCATGTTTCTCATTGTTTGAAGTACTGTATTTAGTTGAGGGGGAAAAAACTTCATACATGTTACTTCCTTTCCTTGGCTGCTAGTCTGTTTTAGCTGTGCTTTCTGTAGCCAACCCATGCTCTAATGCTGTAATGTGAATTTAGCTACTGTAGTCTGAAATAAGTGAATCAGGCTGCTTTATGGCCCTCTGGTGGAATGAATGACTTCATACTTGCTTTATATTCGTTAAGCTTTAATTATTGGGCTAGCTAGCATATCAATGTAGATACTGTAACATACTGAATGATTGAAAGAGGGTAGTCATTTAAAAGCATAATTCTTAAAATGCCATTTATGTGGGGAATCTGTATCCATACAGAGATTGAGAATTGTTCAGTATCTAGATAGGTACTTAATACTGGTGGGTAATATTCTGGGAGGTTGATAAGTAGTTTGTCACATAATAATGATCCAAGTAAAAATCTGAATGTCTGGATCAGGTTTTGTTTTCTAAAAAGGTGCAGAAAATGCTGCTGGAACACTAATCTACTTGTTCAAGTGTTCAACAGCAGTAACATGAATATTTTTAGAAGAAATTTCCAGTATAAAAGTTAATATTTTATAATGTATTTTTCCTATAGTAAAATGATTTTGTATGACAATATCTTAGCAAACTGCTGACTATAGAAATTGTCCCATAATTATAACATAGCTGTGATGTTTTTACTTTATCTTTAAAAAGAAAAACTTTCTTATTTTAACTTAACCAACTTGGGGGGCGGGGGGATAAAAGTTAACCAATAGTTTAAGTTTAGATTTTTTTAAAAAATGCAATTGTAAACCAATTGTCACAGAAAGCCCTGTTAAAAGGCTACTTAAATTCCTGAGCTTATTGTTGGTCATTTTATAGACTTGATGAATTTGATATTCTAGTAGTAAATGACTTTTTATATATCCTAAGGCCGTGGCAGAAATTATGCTATGTTAAATAATTTAACAAAAGAGTTGAATACTTACGATTTACCCTATTTGAGGTGACACTTTCCTGGAATGCATTTTTAATTGGGAATTTACATTAGTAAGACTTTAAATATTTGTCAAATGCTGTTTTGTCAATACTTTTAAGAAACATGTCCTCTTATACCACATTTGTCCATACATTAATTGCAATCATATTTATAAATATATACTTTATGTTGCTCTGAAGACCATTAATCAGATCCCTAAGAATGAGGTTCTAATAGTCTTGCATATTTTTATTATGCTCAAGGCATAGCTTTAAGTAACAAACATTTGCACTAGTAGGGACAGGCAAACAGGGAAAAAATGAATAAATTCAAATACAAGTAACATTCCATCTTACTACAGTCCTAAGTGATGCTGGGAACATTGGGGAATGTATCCTACTTTTCGTTTTTAAACTTTGTTTAAAGGGTTTTTAATAAGTGAATTTCTTTATTTTCATCGCCTAGCACATTTTGGTTGAAGGCTGGTAAGTGGCAGTCTTCCTCAGAAACTATTTGCAAGACTCAATCCCCAAGTTCTCACCAAAGGCAGGAATATTTCTGTTCTATTTCTCAATCGGATGTTAGCCAAGTATCTAGTACTTTTTGTCATATTCCAGCTTCAGTGCCTTGTTCCTGGAAAGCTGTTAGGTCTAACCAGCGGTGGGTTTCACATATTTTTACCACTGGTTCGCCCCGCGCGTGCATGCTCGCTTCACGCATGCGCCTTCTGCACATGACCCGTGTTGTGCGGCTTAACAGCGTCCACACCCAAATGGTCGATGTCCAACTACGCCAGACAATGCATATTATCTTTGCCACATTGCATCCCACTCCTGTGCACTGGTTACCAGTACTTAGCAATATCATACTGCCTCGCATTAGAAGACAACAAGCTTTCAGTCGGCTATGGTCAAGGTTGCTGAACAAGAGGGCCCTTCCTATTCACCAGGACAATGCAAGATTGAAATCCTGTAGGCCAGCATGGGAAACAGCTATTCACTTAACTTCTACTTAATTTAACTCGAGAATGCCTGGAGAGTGGAATGGTCCGAAGTACCTTCGTGTGGCCTGACCATCAGTGATCTCTCTACCAAACCACCTGGTTTTAACCTGCCTTGCTCTGTCTGGTTGAAATTGAACAGAATTAGGTGTGATACTGGAAGAAATACCTCTGCCCTTGTATCAGTGGGTATGGAAAGATTCCTCTTGTGCTATTGTGCCGATATGCAAACTATTAAATATGTTGCACAATATGTTTAATATGCCGATATTAAACATATTGTGCAAGATTGCCCATGACATGTGTTCTCTGGTTCCCTAAAAGATTTGTACAAAGTAATGCCAGAGGTGATGGCCTGGATAGCTGAACTGGACATCCAGTTATAAGGCCACTCCCTCATAGATGTTTTGTATATAATTATGTGAATGCTGTGGCTCAGTGGCTAAGATGCTGAACTTGTCGATCAAAAGGTTGGCAGTTCAGGGGTTCAAATACCTAGTGCCGTGTAACGGAGTGAGCTCCCGTTACTTGTCTCAGCTTCTGCCAACTTAGCAGTTCGAAAGCACGTAAAAAATACAAGTAGAAAAATAGGGACCACGTTTGGTGGGAAGGTAACAGCGTTCCGTGTACCTTTGGCATTTAGTCATGGTGGCGACATGACCACGGAGACGTCTTCAGACAGCGCTGGCTCTTTGGCTTGGAAATGGAAATGAGCACCGCCCCCTAGAGTCAGGAACAACTAGCACATATGTGCAAGGGGAACTTTACCTTTTATGTGAATGTGTATATGTTTTACTTCTCTTCTGTCATTTTCTCATCATTCTCCAAATAATAATTGATTATTGGTAACTAATACTTTGTTTTTACATTTACTAGGTTCCTGTTGTGGGATAGTTCTCTAAAAATGGCTCAGAGGACTTTGCAGGAAGACCCTGAGAGGTACCTTTTTGTGGACAGAGCAGTAATCTACAACCCTGCTACTCAGGCTGACTGGACTGCTAAAAAATTAGTCTGGATTCCATCAGAACGTCATGGCTTTGAAGCTGCCAGCATCAAAGAAGAAAGGGGAGATGAAGTGTTGGTTGAACTGGCTGAGAATGGAAAGAAGGCAGTTGTCAACAAAGATGATATTCAAAAAATGAATCCTCCCAAATTTTCTAAAGTAGAAGACATGGCAGAATTGACCTGCTTAAATGAAGCCTCTGTTCTTCATAATTTGAAGGATCGATACTATTCTGGGCTCATTTATGTAAGTACTTATTGGATTGACATGTGCTAACTAAAAAAATCAACTTTATTGGTTGCAAATATTCCAAAAGGAAGTGCTGCTTTAGTCGGTAGACTGATTTTAAAATGTAAGGTTGGGTTTTTGCTGTTTTATTAATACTATCATTTTAATTCTGATCACCAAATTATGTTTTATTTGCTATTTCTTTGAGCTTTGATATCTTTGATTGTCACATCTGCTGAACTGGAGTGCTTGGCTATTTTAGAATAGGTCTTCTGAATAGTTCCTCAGTTATGGTATGTTTTTTTTTTTTAGAGTATACCCCCATATTATCTACTCTGTTGTCTTTTGAGAACTAAGAAATAACTTTTTAATCTATCAGTTCTTTTCATTTTTCATTTTAATCTCAATGCTAATCACTTTTATCTTTATCACTTTTATTTTATAAACATTTACATTGTCTTGCATTTTTAACCTAAATAGCTGTGTAGATAATTTTTGTATGCTGCCCAGAGTCACTTTATGCGAGATGGGTGGCCATATGCATTTCATAAATGAATTTCACAGCTACTTAGATTAGTAGCAAGTTTAAAGATTGTTTTGGAACTATTAACTGTCCTTTTTTTGCTGCAACTATCCTAAATTATATTTTATAACAAATTTGTCCATGTCAGTGATCATTATGATTTATGACCAAATTTTAAAACACTAGAATCCTCAGGAGATCCCATTTTTATTAATTATTGATCAAGTTAAAAAGCGATTGTCAAATCCATTAGGACTGGAGTGGGTTAGAAATTTTATTTAGTAAATAGTAGATTCTATCTGTTTTTTACTTTGTTCTCTAACTTCTGGTATTTAATAACTGCTATATTATCTTGTCTAATATAGGCTAAAATGTGGAGTCTTCCACCAATTTGAGTTGTAAAACAATATAGCTTGTACTTCCTTCTATGTTGGCTTCTTACAAATATCCATAAAAGGTTGATATATTGACCTAAGGATCCATTGATTTAGGTTTAAAAGGTTATTCAATTCCATTAGATCAGGCCTGTCAAACTGATGGCTTGCAGGCCGGATGCGTCACGTACAGGCCATGCCCACTCCGGCTCCGCAAAGGCAAAAAACAGTGATATGTCATGATACATCACGTGACGTGATCGAATTTGACACCTGTGCATTAGACTCAGTAGTGTACCACATAAAAAAATATGAAAAGGATTTTCTAAAAAAAGAAATTTGGGAGATGGTTTCTAGTAGATACCAAGGGAAGTCTCTGTAGTTACATTGCTTACCCTGTGGATATGTGTTACTTTACTTGAGAAACAGAATAAATATATTCAAGCATTTGTTACAACTGCTATAGTCAAGAATTTCTAGATTACACGTGGTCATCACTTAACAACCACTCATTCAACAATCATTTGAACTTGCAACAATGCTGAACAAGTGGTATTTACCAATCCCTGGAATTTTGGCCATTGCAGCAGTCATGTGGTGCAAATTGGGTACTCAGCACCTGGTTCACAATTATGTCTCATAATGGTGGCTCAACATGATCACCTTTGCTGACTTCCCCAACAGCAAAATCAATGGTAGGAAGTCGCAAATGGTGAACATGTGACATCCTCGCTTAATGACTCATCGTGATTCCCTTAATGATGAAAATAGGGAGTACCAGAATTGCCATTGCTAAGTGCACAATCACATGACATTGTGCTTTACTACTGCATCACTTAGCATTGGTCATTCTGGTTCCAGTTAACATTTGTTAACCAAAGATTACCTACATTGGGTTTCTTTAGCTTTAAAAACCCTCAATATTTTAAGCTTTGTATCACATCTTGAAACATACAGTACTGAAATGTAATATTTTTCAGCATGTAGATTGATAATAGTCTAGGCCAGTGATGGCAAACCTTTGTGGCACCGAGCGCCCAATCCGGAACCCACGCACTGGAAACCCGAAAACCAGCTGGCCAGTGCGCATGCAAATAGTCTAGGCCTGCATATGTGCATGTGCACTGGCCAGCTCTTCTTCGGGTTTCCGGTGCTCCAGTGCACGCAAAGACCAGCTGGCGCACTGGAAACCCGAAGAGCAGCTGGCAACAATGCATGTGCCCACAGAGAGGGGACTGCGTGCCACAGGTTTGCCATCACAGGCCTAGACTATTCTCATGATACAGTATAGCTACTGTAGTTACAATTTCAGTGGATTTTTGAACATATAACTTATTTCAGCTTGCTGAAGTGATAAAGTGGTGACAATTAAGCAGTGGTGGGATTCAACTGGTGTAACAACCGGTTCGCTGAGCGCATGTGCGCCAAATGTGCGCTCTGCGCACACGCTGTCCATTTCCAAACAGATCTAAAACTTACCTTCGACTGCAGCCCTGGTGAGTAAAATAGCTGAGGTGCGGCAATCCGCTCTGCCGTGCCTATCAGCTGGGCTTCAAAAAAAGAAAATAAATGTCAGTATAGTACAGGGGCGGCTGGGCGGGGTCACATGACCGTTGGAACCGGTTCACTCTCATCCGATCGTCAGAGCAACTGGCTCGTCCGAACCAGTCTGAATAGGCTGAAACCCACCCCTGCAATTAAGTACTACTTAAACACCTTGACTTCAAGTGATGCTAAAGCCTGAATTTTGTTTCTTGAATGCTGATTCATTTACCTTAAAATAGAAGCTAAAATGCTATAAAGAATATGTTACAATTTCACTCTGTGTGTGTGTGTGTATGTATGTATGTATGAATGAATGTATGAGTATACATATATACATATATATGACAAGCTGTCTTTCCCAGAAGATGCACCTTATACTCAGCCTCTCTGTGAATGAGGTAGCAGTATCTAAAATAAATAAATAAAATGAGTGTCCCATTCCAATGAGCTGCTTAATGATAGAATGTTAAACAGAAAAAATGGCTGATTTTAGAACCATGTTTGTATGATGTCTCACTGGTGAAGGGAAAATTTTAGTTGTACAAGTTTGAGTTGTAACAAGTACAGAATGGTCACAGCTCTTGCAGAGGTTCTAGAGAGTGTTACCGCAAGCTTTGCAAAAGCCCTCTGGGAAGTAGCTGCAAGAAAATAAAAAGGAATGGCTTCCTTAAATTCTGTGAACACGTCCATTAGTTCCCACTGTGTTGTTGACCATAAGCAAAAAATAAAAATTTCTGACCTGATGGAGAAAGTTAAAATGAATATTGCCATTTTTATAACACCTAAGAATACTTTAGGATATTTCAATGCAAGTAGTTCTAGACTTATGACCAAAATTGGGACTGGAAAATTTGCTGTGGTACAGTCATCAAGTGAGGCATCATGTCACTGCTTCTGTTTTTACAACTTTTTTGCTGCAATTGTTAAGCAGGATATCACATGACCATGAGTTGTGACCTTCCCTGCCAGCATTTCCACTGACTTTGCTTTTCAGAAGCTGTCTGGAAAAGTCACTAATGGTGATAACATGACTGTAGGACACTAGAACTGTGGGAGATGTTTGCCAAGTGCCAGCATCATGATTGTTGGATCCCAAAGGATGCTACAACAGTTTTAAGCATTGTCGTAATTTTGAATGTTTACTAAATGAAATGTCATAAGGTGAGGATACCTGTAGATAGAATATCGGTTGGGTCAAATTGTATAGTATTATATAATAATTGAACAAAACCATTATATAGCTGTTCTGAAATATAAAACTATGTTTTGTAGGCCTGCATGTTTCCATTTGTTTTGTAGAACAAAATATGAAAAAATTACTTGATTACTTCATGCCACAGCAAACTATCTATAAAACACATTGTAGGGCAAGAGACCATAGATGTGATAATAGTGACATTATGCATTTTTAACACTAAAACAACAACCATGGCATCCAAATTTAAATCTTGAGTGACAACTGTACATTTTATTCCAGCCCTCTTTTCTGTTTGGAAATCAGTGCTGTCAATTTACCATGGTATAGAAATTAACAACTTTAGGTAGAGTTTCCAGTATTGCAAGAATTCTAATTGCTAAACCATATGTGACAGATAGAGTCTTCTATGTTCTTTCCTTACATATATTTTTTTTTTAATGGAGAGCAGCGTTGTGGCAGTGATCAGAGAAGGAGGAACTTCTCTGTCTCTCTACTTTCAAGCCACTTTCTTCATTCAGAGGCTTCATCTTGATTTAATGATGTTAAATTTGAAGAGCAAGGGTAGGAGGAAAAGTTCAGAGAAATCCTACAAGCTCATTTATTTATTAGCTCTATTTTTGTGTTATTGAAATAGCAAGAATTGGCATTGCAGTCTTTTGAACTTTTTAATCTTGATTTACATTTTGGAGCCTAGTGGCTTTTTTAAACAACCAAACTTCTTTATGTGAATTTATTTATACCAAATGACATACTACTTATTTTTTTACCTTTATCTTCCTTTAATTACTAATTAGTTGTCTCAGCAGTATTTTTAAAAGAAAATAGTTGAAGGTAAATCTCATCCCTAGTGGATTTTTGACAATAGTTTTCACTGTAGCTGAAATTTCCATTACTATCTGTAATATCCTTTTGGAACCTATCGGTATATCCTTTTGGAACCAGGATTTTGTTCAGAAGCAGCTCATTGGTATTGTTTTCTAAACATTAAAATATTTAAGTCTCCAGTTCGATAGAATTATTTCCGGAGAAAACAATCTCTTGATTGTGGATCAGGTAGGCTAAAAACAGCTTTTTCTTCTTCCTGTAGACCTACTCTGGACTCTTCTGTGTAGTCATAAATCCATACAAGAACCTTCCCATTTACTCTGAAAACATCATTGAGATGTACAGGGGAAAGAAACGTCATGAAATGCCTCCACATATTTATGCAATATCAGAATCTGCATATAGATGCATGCTCCAAGGTAAGACTCTTACTTACTAAAAGTCATATGCTGACATTGTGTTTAGCATTTTAGAATTACAAAGTAAATAGAAGATTAACATTAAAGACTGTAATAAATGTCATTACCTTTATGCCCTTCAGTCATTAAAAATCTGACTGGTTTAAATTCTTAGATGGTAAATGGCCTTCCGTTGTGAAATGAAGAATTTTCAGATATTTTGCACCTTAATTCCATAAACTGCAGCCAGTATAGTTAGTTGTCAGGAAATCTGAAAGTATAGTTGAAATTTTTGATGGATGTTAGATTGCGTCTTTTTGACATAATGTTTGTCTAGACAGGCATTTCTCATTTTTACAGAATGTAATAGCAGTAAAAAAACAATTTAATTTAATTAATTAAATTTATATGCTGCCCCTCCCCGAAGACTCAGGGCGGCTCACAATACATTTTAAAAAATAATTATAAAAAAACAT
Organism: Arizona elegans; assembly: GCA_022577455.1. Classification (NCBI taxonomy): domain Eukaryota; kingdom Metazoa; phylum Chordata; class Lepidosauria; order Squamata; family Colubridae; genus Arizona; species Arizona elegans. The sequence goes on from JAKOOJ010000003.1 coordinate 61,294,832, forward strand.
TGAAAAATTAAAAACATTAAAAACTCATTCACGCCATTCATGGCTGGATCTCGCCAGATCACAAAAGCGAGATCAACGGCCCCAGGCCTGCCGGAAAAGCCAGGTCTTCACTTCTTTTCGGAAGGCCAATTGGGTGGGGATGGTCCGGACCTCAGGAGGTAACTGGTTCCAGAGAGCTGGGGCAGCCACAGAGAAGGCACTCCCCCGCGGGCCCGCCAGCCGGCATTGTTTAGCTGACAGGACCCGGAGGAGACCAACTCTGTGGGATCTTACCAGTCGCTGGGAGCTATGCGGCAGAAGGCGGTCTCGAAAATAATCTGGCCCTGAGCCATGTAGGGCTTTAAAGGTAATAACCAACACCTTGAATTGTGATTGGAGACAATAGGGAGCCAGTGCAGCTCACGGAGAATTGGTGTAATGTTGGTGTTGTGCACCCACAACAACTTGCGCGGCTGCATTCTGGACCAACTGTAGTCTCCGAACACTTTTCAAGGGTAGCCCCATGTAGAGCGCATTACAATAATCTAACCGTGAGGTGACAAGGGCATGAGTGACTGTGAGGAGAGCCTCCCGATCCAAGTAGGGTCGCAATTGGTGCACCAGACGAACCTGTGCAAATTGCAGTATCTTTCTATAGCCTTAATTATTGTGCTATTTTTCTTTTTAATCCTTCAGCTATTCTCTTTATGTTTCTTTAGCTTTTTATACCAGAACAATTCTTTGAGGAGAGTAAATTGCAACTGTTAGTCTGTCAAACTACGAGACTATCATTCAGTTCAGTTGATGAGGTTTTGACTGGTATGGGAGTAAATGAACTGTCTCAAAAATTCAGTTAAATATTAATGTGGATTGGAACTAGAGAAGCTTCCTAAATATGTAGGAAAGAACTGGCAAATGTCAGAAGAATTGTCTCTTTGTAATATTAATGTAGAAGAACAAGCACTGGCTATTACACCTGGACAGTCAATGATGTAGCGTGCTTTATTAAGGAAAGTAAATCCTCTTTTCATGATCTCTGTGCAAACCTACATGTAGGATAGGATTGTGCACTGCTTCTGGTGCTTCTGTGCTGCTGCTCAGTGCAGGAAAGCTATCATGCTTCAGCTTGGTATAAGCTAAAGCTGGTCTGATTCAAAAATTAGTTTATTTGGCAATGGACTCATGGACAAGACATAGCTTAACTGAATATAAGTATATAAGACAGTATATAAGTATAAAAAAATCAAATAAAATAGATAAAATAGATAAATATTTTATTTCAAACAAGAATGAAATAAATACAACAGAAAATCTATCTACTTCAGTACAACCTCTTTTTATAGGCCTCTGACCCTAAGTTTAAATTCTAGACTTTTCCTTCCTTTCTTTTCATGTCCACCATCCTTGTGAAGGCCACGGAAAAGTAACTGGAATTTGTCCCAGTAACAGTCCTCTCAGAGTTAAGAACTGTTAGTTCTTCTTTCACCAGCTTAACTCCTTATAGGAATGCATACAAACCATCTTTTCATAATGTTAAACAGCTGCACCCAGTGTTTAAAAAAGATGTGCTCTAATGTGTGCTGCACTTGAAAACTTTAGTTCATTTGAGTAAATGCTTTTCCTTTGATTGAGAAGCCAACATTTCTGGCCATTTGTAGAATCTTTTGTTTTATGGGACACTGATGAACTGAAGTGCAATAAAAAAAAAATCATCCGACAAAAGTTACAATTGTTACAGTGTGACTTAAGGCTCTTTTATAGCTGGAGGAGAGAGGTGCCTTTAGAACAGGGGTCTCCAACCTTTTGGACCTCAGGGACCATTAAATTCATAATTTCAAATCCTGCAGACCACTAATATGATCTGGCTAATGACCGGCTGGGTGGCTGTGGCTAAGGTGGTCATGTGACTGGGTAGGCACGGCCAACTCAATGTCACTCGCATCGAGGGGCGCCTCATCGTTCTCTACTTGCCCCTCCCCTCCTAGCCACTCCTCCCCTGCCTGCCCGCGGTCCTTAGGGCCCCAACAGGAAGCAGTTGTTGGAGCTAAGCAGCCACTTTGAGAAAGAGTTGGCAAAACAGCTCAGTTCAAATTGGATCTGGCCGAGAAGGAGGCTCAGCAGAAGCACCTCACTGAGGACTACGAGCATAGGCTTTCTAAGCAGAGGGAAGACCTGCAGGAGTGCAAGGCCAGGTACCAGCGCCTGGAGATTCAGTGGGCTGAGATGGTCAGCCGGTCCCACTGGAACAAGGCCCTCTGGCTCTTCACCACCACCAGCACTTCCCTCCAGCCTTCACTGAAAGCCCTGCACCAGGAGGCTGAAGCAGACCCCACATCAGAATTTCTGTCCCCTTCCAACCCACACAAAAAGACCCTGAAGGGGGAGAGACACTCTGCAGCAACACAGACGTTTTTTTGTTTTTTGTTTTGCTTTAATTTATATGCCGCCCTTCTCCGGAGACTCAGGGTGGCTTACAATGCGTTAAGCAATAGCCTTCATACTTTTGTATATTTATACAAAGTCAGCTTATTGCCCCCACAATCTGGGTCCTCATTCATTGCATGTATCCAACCCAGGGGCCGTAGTTTGAGGACCCCTGATTTAGTGCAATATAAAAAATGCAAATAATTTTTCTGAGGACCACCAAAATTTTCTCAAGGACCACCAGTGGTCCACGGACCACCAGTTGGTGACCGCTGCTTTAGAAGGACAAGTGCTTCACAGAGAGAAAGAGTGGAAGCTTTTTTGTTTCTCTTACTATTTACAGATAGTCCTTGATTTACGACCACAGTTGAGCCCAATATTTCTGTTAAGTGAGACATTTGTTAAGTGAGTTTTGACCCATTTTACGAACTTTCATGCCTCAGTTGTTAAGCGAATCACCGCAGTTGATAAGTTAGTAACCTGGTTGTTAAGTGAATCTGGCTTCCCCATTGATTTTGCTTGTCAGAAGGTTGCAAAAGGTGATCACGTGACTCCAGGACACAGCAATGGTCATAAATATAAACCAATTGCCAAGCTTCTGAATTTTGATCACATGATCACCAGGATGCTGCAAAGGTCGTAAATGTGAAAAATGGTCATACGTCACTTTTTTCAATGCTGTTATAACTTTGAACAGTCACTAAAAGAACTGTTGTAAGTTGAGGACTACCTGTACAAATATATTTACAAGTATTAGTGAAAAAAAATCCAATTTTTTAATTTTGCCAACTGTCTTTTTGCATAGTTTTTGTGTGATGCATGTCTCTTTGGGGCTTTTGCCCAACACTTCCCATTTTGGGGCTTCCCAAAGTCTGCAGACCGCTGCCTCCCTTAGTCCCGTCTGTTGTGGGTTTGGAGTGTAGCATGTCTGGTCTGGCTTCCCACTTCTCTCAGGAAAGCTTCTAGCTGACATCTTCACTCTCTTCTCCCACTGGGACCAGGATTGACACCTGCACATTCCAGTGGAATACCTGCATAGCAATCTCTGTCTTCATCCCCCAAATTCCCGCACGTCTATGGAGATTCTCAGTCATCCAGGTCATGGTTGCCCCAAAGGTGCTTTTTCAAGAGGCAACTGGACTTCCTCAGTTTTTTTTTTTTAAAGATGTTTTGCTTCTCATCCAAGAAGCTTCTTCAGCTGAAATAATTCATCTGAAGAAGCTTCTTGGATGAGAAGTGAAACGTCTTCAAAAAAAAGCAAGAAAGCCCAGTTGCCTCTTGAAAAAACGTCTTTGGGGCAAATTCCCGCACATTACATCCAAATTTTTTTTCTGACTTGATGCCTCAAAACAGCATGAGCTCAAACATTGCAAACATTGTACTTAACCCTAACCCTTATGTTAACCCTAACAAAGCTCATCTTACAGCTCAAACTAGCAGCATGTATTACAGATAATGAGGAAATAGGTTTCCCTCCACAATCCCCAACACCTATATATTAGACTTAGCCAATAAGAATGCTGTCTCTACCCTATAACAATCCTGGCTTGCAACCAGAGTAGCCATCTGCCATGATGACAACATAACTGTACTCCAAAACTGTACCTGAGCCATTTCTCCCCATTTTCCCTCCTCTTCTTAAGTTGCCTCACTCTACCACAATAGTAGGCAGCCTGGCCACAAAACTCATATGCCACACTGGAATCTTAAATCTCTATGGCAGCAAGGTGCAGCCCGTAAGGATAGGAGATATTTCTCTCTCAAATTTCCCAAGTGCTTGCTTAAACTGGATGCAAGCACATAATTCCATTGAAGCAACATTAGGTCTTGGTTGTTTTTTTCAAAGACGTTGCCTATAAAGCAGGGAATTGAATTCAGATCATTATTAGCAGTTTTAATCCTAATAACATCTTGTTGTATAGAGTAGCTAAATCAAAGCAACAAAGGGCCTTCAAAAGATCTCTACTCTCTGAAGAAGATTCCAACTCTGAATTGTTATGATAAAAGATGTCAATGGGCAGATAGTAATTGATTAAAAGATCAAACAAAGGGAAGTACATAATAAAAATTTTGTGCAGTAGAGATGTCAGCATCCAACTTTGAAAAACATTTCCTATTTTCTCTAGAAGATGAAGTTAGATCAATACTGGGGTCATTTCAAGTCAAAAGACATTTGTGGAATGTGTAAATTATTTCACAATATCCTTAATTTCACATGCTATCTTAATAATACTTAGAATCATTCATTGCAGATTTGAGACCTGCATGGAAAGGGAGATACTGGATATTCAGGCTTGTTTTAGAAAAAGCTGAGGAACAACTGACAGTGTTGCTGATGTACACTGGACAATTGAAAAAGCTAAAAATATTGAAAGGAAATAAATATTATAGAACAATCTTCAGTTATCTCGATCATGTCAAGATGGGGAATGTGCTTAGGAAAATGTAAACATCAGAAAATTTCATTGACTTCTTCCAAAACCTATATGCAAGTCAAATAGCCATAGTCCAGATGGAACGTGGAGGAATAGACTAACTCCAGGCTGTCAAAGGAATGAGACAAGTTGTATATTCTTCCTTTATTTATTCAACCCCAGGCTGAATATATATTGAGGACATCTGGACTAGAAGGTTAGCGTGGTATAGCATCCCTGTCTGGCCCCCACTCTCCCACTTAGAGAGATTCTTAAATTAACAAACTGAAAGGTGGAAAAACCTGCAGTTGTGATCTGATGTTAGAGTTACTAAAGAGAAATGCACTCCAGGTGCCAATTGACTGGATCCAAGTTGTAACTGTCCATCCCAAGGAACAGCAACAACACAGACTCTTCACGCTATCAATTAGTTAGCATATTAAATGTACCTAGTTAATGATATGCCTATTTCTTACAAATTGCTAGATGAATCAAGAGCAGGATTTAAAGAAACACTGCTTTCATTGGCTTAAAATCTACATTTGATTCTATTCCAAGGGACAGACTCTGATGCAAGCTGTCCCTCACATCTGTTGATCTGTGGCTGTTCTTCCTAATTAGGAGTTTATATGAAAATACACTTATCCAAGTTAGAAATATACTAGAAATATAGTAGCTGGCTACCTTGCTGCAGTCCATCAAGGAGGGAAACAGGATGGCATTCTACCCGTTTTAATCATGTGAATTCACTGTAGTTGCCTTAACCACAAAGGAATTCCTCCTAAACATAATAAACATGTCAGGCATTTGCCAGTACTGCTGTATGCTTTTGCTGATATAGATGGGCCTCAGGAGAAGTCTTCAAGCCTTACCAGAATTCTGTAAACGTAAATAGCAAATTGGAGACAATAAATTTTGGCAAATTTCTGTTTTCAAACGTCTTGGTATAAATTTTGAAGCCTTTGGAATTTGGAGGAAACAAATTAAAATAATTTCTACCAAAACCAAAAATAGTGTCAAGATAATTAGGAACTTTTTTCATTCCAAAGAAAGCAGATGCATCCCACTGTCATCAAGCTTTTAAAAGCTAAAATTATATCTTAAGTGCTTCATGATGCATACATATGCCATATAGCTACAATGATTCAAAGCTCTTAGATGTTTTCTCTAGATTTTTATGAGCCTTCCCAAATGTTTTAAACTGGATGATTTACTGCAGGGGTGTCAAACTCTATTTCGTTGAGGGCTGCATCAGAGTTGTGTTGACCTGGAGGGTGGGGGCGTGGCATAGTGGGCATGGCGGTTTTGCTTTTAGTTTGTTTTGCTAGCCCTCTGCCAGTGCAAACAGAATTGGGGGGGACTGCAAGCTGCCCCCCCCCTCGGGCTCCATTTTCAGCCACAATGGCCTCCTGCAACCCTCTGCCAGCAAAAACAGAACGTGTGGCCACCCCAAGCTCTGTTTTCACTGGCAGAGGCACCGTGGGATGGTCCTTCGCTGTTTCAAGGGTGGCCCCAAGGGCGAGATCTAAGCACCCCATGGGACAGATCCGGCCGGCGGGCCTTGAATTTAACACCCCTCATTTCCTGGTATGATTTCATTGAAGGCAAGAGTTCGTGTTTGAATTATAGATTAGACCAAGGCCCCATTTTTTTGTTTGATATGTTGATAATAAAATGTTTAAACCAACATATCAAACAAAAAAATGGGGCCTTGGTCTAATCCTTGGTCCAATACAATTTTTTTTAAAACTGGAGTTGTATAGTTAGATTATTTTTTATTTTTGTTTATCACTCAAGAGTTTCTTGAGTAGAAAAGTAACTATATGCATTAGTTAAATACATAAAAATAAAGCATTTCAGTAATGACATTTCTTGGAGATGGGTGGATCAGATCACAAGAATTTGGAGCGCCTGCAGGAAGCATTGACCTACAGTTAATATCAGATCAGGTGGGACATAGTTTTTCTCCTACTTCAATTTATATATCACCTATGTTCCTAGCACAGAACATAAACTTCCAGATTCTTTATTGTGCAAGCCCTAATTTGACATTCCTAGTCTATTTCCCCCTACCCTGAACCTGTATATAGGTTTTTATTGTCATGTATACAGAACAGCACCGTTAAAATGAAATTCTGATGCCCTGCTCTCAAAAAAAAGACATAAAACTTATGTCATGGCTCAGATGGAAGACCTCAGGGAAGAAGTATCACGTACAAATTCTTTTCTTTTGTGACTGAAGGACAGCTGTTTTATGGTGGTGACTTATTTCTTCCTCTTCTTTCCAAGGAAGATGTATTGCAGTTCTGCCATGACAATCAAGTATTATTCATAATTTTTTGAATATTATTCAAAAAGTTGCACCTTTTCTTCAGGGAGTAATGGTGGTCAAGGGTGACAGAAGATACCTGTGGCTAGGCCAAAGCTGCTGCTGCTGGTTTTCTGCAACTACTCCCCTCTCCCTCTGGACTATGAGACACAGTTTCCATGGATTTTATTACACGTCTCTTTCAGATGTGTAAGGTTACATGATCATTTTGTTGGTTACAGACCAGGTCACTCAGAGGCCTCATTTTATTCCATGCAAGGAGCTATCATCTGCTCTGGACAGTGCAAAATTCTCTCTTGACTACATTTTTCAACATAGGGGCTTAGTCACCAGAGATTAGATTAGGACTCTCTGTTCATGTTCCATTTAACAAATATTTATAATTATTTACTGCTTCTTATCACCTGAAATTGAACAGGGGAATAAAAAAAGAGTAAGGCAACCCAGCACAGTTGGTAGGGGGAAAAGGCCACATTAGTCCATTAAAAATAATTGCAGGCCACAAAGGATTAACTGGCATGCCAACCAGCTGTTTAGTAACTATCGGCTTGGCAGCAGTGATACAGTTGACAGTGTTGGTAAGACGTGGAGGTGTTGAAGGCTTCTTGGCAGCATGACTTTTCAAGAGAAAAGTGGCTGTAAAAAGCTAGCTGGCAGTGGCAGATCCTTCCTGGCATCAGTGAATTTGTTGAATTTTCAAAAAACACTGGTGGGCTGCGCAAGGCTGTTTGGTGGGTCTCACATATGTTGTGCAGGCCTAGACTAATTCTATGCTGCAACAATTTCTGCATTGTTATTTTTCCTGTCAGCAGGACAATTGGCTTGATTTGTTCTTGTTTCCAGAATTTGTGTATAACAACTCTCTGCATTTTTGATTGGCGTCTTCCTTTCAAGCATTTTAGGGATATAATCCTTACTGCTTGCTCTGTAAAACCTCTCTTTCTGTGGTCCAATATGATCCTGATTTTCCTGAGAGAGAGAGACATGGCACAGCTCCCCTTGAAAGAACAGTTCGATTTTGCCAGGTTGCATGCAAATGTATAGCAGATAATCAGTACATTGACAAGAAGGCACTAAGATTGCTGTGGGGAACTTGGCATTGTTTTCCACTAAGTTTTTACCTTCATGTCCACATAAAAACTACACTTGATATTTATTGGCTCTTTCTCTTTCATACATGGCTTCAACTCAGGGGCTTTCCATTTCCATGAAAGTAAATATAGTTTTTCATTGTTCTCTCCTTATGCAGGCGGGTCCTCCTTGTTTACAGACTTTCCCCTACCCCTATGGTTCTCCTAGTTGGAGAAAAGAAATATGAGGTGGATTGTATGTTGGATTCTAGATGCAGGCGATCTTGCTAGATGCGCACAGGAAACTAAAAACTACCTTGAGTATTCTTTAGAAGATTGGAGGGCTGTTACACTGTTCATAAGTGAGGTGATTTAGGAAAAGAGTTACAGTCTACAGGATCAACTGATATGTCAGGGAGTATGTCAGCTTGCTGAGCCTTTGTCAAGCACCCTCCCTTCCTGTAACAGCCCACTCAGCGGAGCTACCACTACAGTTAACAATGCAGGCTTTTGTAGGGCTTGTAGTGTGGGCAGAACCGTCTACTTTTAGCAGAAGATGGATGGATAGATTTGCATTTTCAGAGGAGCTCTTCTTTCCTGATAACTTGGGGCTTGATTACTGCAACTTGGATTGATGTGACCCGTGGCCCCCTGTGAACTCTTTAATGGCTGGAGCTCTTTTACTGAAAGGAGAGAGATTTTTAAGTCACAATTGCAATATTTCTCTTCCCTTTTTTTAAAGCTCACTTTCTTTTTTATTACTTTTCTTCTTTTAATTTTTTTTCACAGTCCAATTGTAGCCAAGAGATTAAAAAAAACTTTTCTGTAGAGGGCAGAAGAGGAAAGCTGGCTTTCATTGGATGGCAAAAATCTAACCCTTGCCTTATAGCCCAAAATCAGGCCATCCTTTACTGAATACAAACATATCTTGCATTAAGTCCAAGTCAAAGGGGAACATTGTAACTGCTATGCTATAATACCCCAATTAAGCACTTTTTAGTGATATGTAGAACTCTGATAACAAGTTTAATAACTATTCTACACATTATAATATATTCTATAGCAGCGTTCCCCAATCTTTCCGACTTTGAGGACTGGCAGGGGGAAATGGGATGGTTCCGTGTGAAATGTGGACAAGTGCATGTGCCCACGCAACTCAATTTGTGCAAACAGCGGGCACACTCGCCTGCCTCTCACGCAAGAGGAGATGCATGCCCGCACTTGCCCACCAGTTACACGGGCCACGTTGCGAATGGGCTGCAGCCCAGTACTAAGTTGCGGCCCATGGGTTGGGGACCCTGTTCTAGAGTGTTGTAACTTTCTGTTCTAAAAGAGAAGAAACTGCTCATTTCTTGCCCTCCCCAGGCTCCAGAGGCTTTCTTGGAGCCTGGGAAGGGCGAAAACAGCCTCCCCCACCCCCAAGGCCCTCCAGAGGCTGAAAATGCCCCCCAGAGCCTCCATGCAAGCTCTGTACTTACCTGGCATCCAAAACAGGCCACGTGGAGACTCCTGGGAGGGGAGGGACAGCATGGGTAGCCCCAGCCAAAAATGAGTTAGCTGGCAGGCGCATGCATGCTGGAGCTGAGCTAGGGCAGCGGCTCATGTGCCCGCAGATATGGCTCTGTGTGCCATAGGTTCACCATCACGGCCTTAGGAGATAGTATATGGAAAGAGGGACATTTTGGTTTCTCTGTAACTGACATGCAGAACTGTAAATCTTTTTTCTGTTTTGTTTTGTACAGATCGTGAGGACCAATCAATTCTTTGCACGTAAGTAAATATATTTTGTGCAGTTTTTTAAAAATTATTACATATCATAAGCTTTTCAACTCAGTTTGAATATTGCTTCTGTAAAATATTTTTTTTTAATTTTTTGACATTCATAAAGGAAATGTCTTGGGAACAGATTATTGCAATCAAATATTGAAACCGGTTTGACACGTTCATCCCAAAGAACCACTTGACATTTGAAAAGACTATGTAGAGAATATTTTTCATTCACAAAATATTTTACTCTCTTCCTCTCAGCTGTTTTAGAATAAGAAGTTTTATAGTGCTTTTTAAGCTTTATTCCTCTTTTAAGAGGGAGTCTGATTTTTAGGGCTAAGTCTAGTATTGTATTATATTATTATTATTATTATTATTATTATTATTATTATTATTATTATTATTATAATTTCTATACCGCCCTTCTCCTTTCGGACTCAGTGCGGTGAACAGCCAAAAATAAAACATTTGTACACAAAAGTTAAAATAGTTTTAAAATAATTAAATAAAGTTTGGCCCATAATTTAAAACATTTCAATTAAAATCAATATCAATTTTAAAAACCAATATAAAATCAGGCCAGCCCGGCTAACTGAAAGAAATAGCTTTTAAGGGCCCAACGAAAAGTCCGGAGGTCTGGGATCACTCGTATCTCTCGGGGTAGATTGTTCCAGAGGGTAGGCGCCATCACAGAGAAGGCTCTTCTCCTTGGGGTCGCCAGCCGACATTGTCTGGCTGACGGCACCCTGAGGAGGCCCTCTCTGTGAGAGCGAACTGGCCGGTGGGAGGCAATTGGTGGCACAAGCGGTCCCGTAAGTACCCCGGCCCTAAGCCATGGAGCGCTTTAAAGGTGATCACCAACACCTTGAAGCGCACCCGGAAGTCCACCAGAAGCCAATGCAGCTCGCGCAGGAAAGGAGTCACATGGGAGCGCCCCATCGCTCCCATAATCCCCCGTGCGGCCGCATTCTGCACCAGTTGGAGCCTCCGGGTGCACCCAAGGGAAGCACCATGTAGAGAGCGTTACAATAGTCCAGACAAGAAGTGACGAGTGCTTGAGTGACCGTGCGTAAGGAGTCCCGATCTAGAAAGGGGCGCAACTGGCGTATCAGGCGAACCTGATAGAAGGCCCCCTTGGCCACGGTCGTCATATGCTCTTCTAAAGACAGGCGTGCGTCCAGGAGGACGCCCAAGTTGCTGGTCCTTTCCGTGGGGGCCAGTGATTCGCCCCCAATAACCAGCAATGGCGCCAGCTGGCTATACCGGGACGCTGGCAGCCACAGCCACTTGGTCTTGGAAGGGTTGAGTCAAAGCCTGTTTCTCCCCATCCAGACCCACATGGCCTCCAGGCACTGGGACATAACTTCCAAGGCATCGTTGGGATGGTCTGGGATGGAGATGTACAGCTGAGTATCATCAGCGTACTGATGGAACTCCACACTAAAACCATGGATGATCTCACCCAGCGGCTTCGCATAAATGTTGAACAGGAGGGGCGAGAGGACCGACCCTTGTGGCACCCCACAAACAAGGCACCTCGGGGTCGACTGCTGCCCCCCTGTCAACACAGATTGCAACCGGTCGGAGAGGTAGGAGGAGAACCACCGCAAAACGGTGCCCCCTACTCCCAGTCCCTCCAACCGGCGCAACATGATACCATGGTCGATGGTATCAAAAGCCGCTGAGAGATCTAACAGGACCAGGATAAAGGAATAACCCCTACCTTGGGCCCTCCAGAGATCATCCACCAACGCGACCAATGCCGTTTCCATGCTATTCCCAGGCCTGAAACCGGACTGGAGCGGATCGAAATAGACAGCTTCATCCAGGTACTGGGGAAGCTGTCGCGCCACCACACTCTCAACAACCTTCGCAATAATAAATATGCAACTGTGCTTTAACCCTTTATAATACTTATACAATTCTACTTAATAGATTTTTCAATTGTGCTGTTATAGTATCTATTGCTTTCCTGCCCCTGGCAGCTTGTGATGTTTAATTGTACTGGAGAAATATAGAAATTTATAAATTATAATGTAAGACTTTTTCAGAACACTGTGCAGATAGAATTAAATGTAGTTTTCAAGTATGTTCAAGCCTAAATTGAGATTAAGATCTTTTTCAGTTCAAGGTCATAATTCATCTGGTTGGTCGCTTAATCTAAATAAAAACTGATTAACTTTTTTAATATTGAACCACTGATATTAGTTCATTATCTTTTAGCCATCATTGTTGTCTTGATTATATATCAGATGGCAAAGAGGTATTTGGATACAGAGTTATGGTATAACACTTTCAATTCCCTTCTAGCTCTTTTGCATATAGTAGCTTTCCAGACATTAATAATCCTGTTCTGGTGAACTATAGTGTTCCATTATACTTTTAATGCCCGTATTTATTTTCACTAATAAACAACAGCAGCAAAGAAGAATTCACAGTAGAATAATCAGATTCTATAAATCATCCTTCTCTATTCCATATTTTTCTTTTATCTCCAGCCCATTTTCAAACCTCCAAGATTGTCTAGCAGAAAGACAATTTATAATCAAAATTTAATTTGATTTGAAATTTACAAAACAGCACATTAAAGTCAACTCACATTTATGCTTTTTCAGGGAAGCTGTTTTCAACTGTTTTATATCATTGCTATCTTCTGTCTGTCTTGCAATTTTTCATTTACAAATTGGTTGACAGTTTAGTTAATAAAACAGATAAAGTTCTAGAGCAAAATAGGGGTGCATGACAAATTAGTTTCATATTTTAATGAAAATTTCTCCAATTTACATTTCTGTAATTTGTAAAATGTAATTTCTGTTACATTTCTAAATAAAACATGAGTTGCAAGTATATTCCAAATCCATTTCTAATTGAGATGCAAAATAAATTTGGGAATGATGTTTTCAGGTTATTATTTTTCCAAACTTGTCAATTTTTTTCAACACTAAAAATACTGTTGTTTCTATGTATAATTAACAATTTACATAGAATTATGTAAATTTCCAGTGCATCTCAAATCTGTTTGGTAGTGAAATGTGAAAATCTAGATCAATTATAAAATGATTTAGAGTGGCTTGTTACCTTCATCACATACTAATATTTCTTGGAACGTTGCATAGTCATCAGACAATAATAAGGTTAAATGGAGAAATTAATTTCATACTTAGTTGTCCAGCTACCTTTTATGTGTATAGAACTGATCTTTCAAATTAGAGCTCTGCCTACATTTGCATGCAATGAATCACCTACATTTGCTTCATTTTTTTAAATGTTATCTTCCTTAGTAGGTTGTGGGGGCGGTGGAGATAATATACTTCGCCTTCAGCAAAATATTTGACAAAGTGTCTCATGTCATTTTGCTTAGCAAGCTAGTTATGTACAGCTTTGATGAAATCTCTGTTAGATAGATCCACACATGCTTGAATGGTGGAATATTAAGTGAAGTGCCCCAGGGCTTGGATCTAAGCCCAGTACTCCAGAACATTTTATTAATGAAACAAATAAGGAGTTGGAGGAAAAGCTTACAGATTTGCAGATGACATACTACTGGTTTGGGTAATAGATACAGTAAATACTCCAGAAGCTAGAAATAAAATTCAAAATGACCTTAATAGTCAGAGAAGTACCTAAAAAGAATATAGTGTAGTTTAAGAGAAGAAGTGGAAAATCCTTCACTTAGGTAAAGAATTTAAATCCCCAGGTTTAGGATGGAAGATACCTGGATTGGTTCTTGGAAGGAATCTTAGAATTATAGTTGACCAGAAGGTTGAATATGAATTAGCTATGTGATAAGATCTCACATAGCAAATGTAGTTTTGGGCTGTATCAACAAAAATATAAGTTTCAAATCATGTGAATAATTCCATTGTATTCAGTATTGGTCAAACCAGTGGTGGGTTGCTCCCGGTTATGTCCAGTTCTATAGAACTGGTAGTAAAACCAGCGGGAGGCTCCGCCCACAACGTCATCATTGGTGATCTGTGCATGCGCAGAAGGTTCGTGCAATCCTGCTGCGAACTGGTAGTAAAAGTAAGTGGAACCCACCCCTGGGTCAAACCCATCTTAAATATGTCCAGTTTTGGGCATAAAATTTAAAAAAGCTTTAGAAAAACTAGAAACAGGGTGATGAGCATGATAAGGAGGCTAGAATCTTATCAGGAAAGATTGAAGGAACCATATTTAGTCTTGAGAAATGACTACAATAACACTTTTCAGGACTCACAGAAAGGCCAGTGTTCTGGCATTCCAGAGAGTAGGGCACAATGATAAACTTAAGTTGCAGGATGGCCAATTCCAGTTACAGTGAAATTAGGGCATAAAGGCATGTAAATACTTCAACTGCTACAGGACGCATAAGCAGAAATCTCTTCATTAAATGTTTTAAAGCCAAAGCTGACTTGGGAAATTAGACTCAAAATGGCCCCTTCCAAGTTATTAAATTTACTAATATGCCTTGGATGTTGTCAGTTACTCTGTATCTAAAAAAACTCTCTAAATAACCTAAATGTTATTTCACATGCATAACCTTGTGTTTCTGTGTGTGTGTTTTGTACACTAAAACAGAATCATAATGAAAAATAATCCCATGAGAAAAGAGAAGTTTGGTGTGTGTATCATAAGAAATAGAAATATATTAATCACCAATATCAGTATTTATATCCAGAATAACCTTTACATTCAAAATAATGTTTTAGGACAAGTGTTAATATTTGACAGTGAAGATATTGAAGAGCTGAATAGCTTCTTCCTTTTAAAACTGACTTTCTGTAATAAAGGAACTAGCAATTAACTCTTTGAAAGAGATGGGTGTTTAGAAATGTGAAATATAAATAAATAAGAAATACACTGCTACTTTCACTTAGAAAGTAGCAATGAAGACATTTGAAAGACATTCACATGTTGGAATGTGTCTCCACCAGGATAGAAAGAATATAGATGCTTTTGAATTTTGGTGTTGGAGAATAATATGGACAGCTAAGAGTTGGAGAATGCTATTATAGATAGCTAAGAAAATAAAGAAATGGATAATCAAATCAGTCCAAACCTTAACTCAAGGCATCTATCTGGGACACATGATGTAAAGACCTAGCTCTCTGGAGAAATCTATATTGTTGGGAAAGATTTAAAGAGAAGACGACAACCGGCAACTAGGTGGAAACAAGGATTCCGTTATATTCACGGGAGAATCTAAAAAACTAGGTTGGGGACAAATTATCATGGAGAAAATCTATGCTCACTAAGAGTTGATACCAATTTGATGGCACATAATCACTTTTTAAAATATAGATTTATCTTTCAGAATTTTTCCTTTTTTTAATATAAGCTGTTAAAAATAACAAGATGTAATAGTAAAAAAAATATAATAGTGAAACAACATAGTAATTCTGAGGTGGCTTGTAATGTCATTAAGATTTTACTTCTGTAAATACTGCTTTTGGGTTTGGTTCAGTTGATATCTAAATTCAGTATCTTCTGAAAAGGCACCCAGTTTAATCTTACACTTGCTTACCTTTCAGCTCTCAAATATCCTTGCCTTTGTGGAAAAGCAACGGTAGCTTGCAAGTCCTGTATGCAAATTGGACAACATTTTCTTTTGAGATACTTAGAGAAATTTCCAAACTCCTATTGCTTTATACTGGCAGTATATTTAATATACTCCTCTATATACTACTAAAACTCTCCTTGTCATGATCTTTAACTGGGCAAAATGGTGCATCACAGGTCAATAATTTTTGAATCAACATACCTCAAATGGGCTAATTTACAGAATGCGTCCAAAATCCAGGGCCCATGACGACTAAAAATGAAATTTTAGAAAGTTGTGGCTGCTTCAGTGCAGCCGCACTGTGGTGGAATGTAGTCTCAACTATTAGATATACACTCTGAAGTGCTCGGGGGGGGGGGGCGGGGAGAGGCGCTATCGTCCTTTTCCTGCATATCAAATATTCCAAGCTATGTTGTCTCTTTGTTCCCTGGGGAAAAACCCCACCCTCCTGTGAGTCCAGACTACATTCTACCACATGCTACCAGCCATGGTGATATAACTGGTCATTTCCAATGCTCCTTCATAGCTTTTTATAAGGCAGTGGGAAAATTTGCAGGGCTCGGGTAAGTTTTCCCCACCCACGCAATTGCATGTGTGGTCGTTCTGTTTCTCTGTTTAGGAAAGGAAATATCTCTGAAACAAGTGTCCCAGGGGGTCATGGATTGTCTAGTCTACATCTACATTTGTCTGAAAATAAAGGAATGAGATAGCTAAAAACATGTATTTTAATGGTCAGTTGAAGTGGCAATGTCTTGTTACGGCATAATCTTTCAGAAATTGATGATTGTATCATAATTTGTTAGGCATTAAAAAACCTGAAGAATTGTCTTCGTTGTAACTGAGTAAATCTGCTACATTTTGGCTGATGTTTCCAGATTTGAATTTTGCTTCAAGTAATATGTAAACAATAAATTATTCTGAAAAATTAGTGTGGAAACATACTAGTTCAATAATTAGTGTTGCCATAAAATATATTTAAAAACTTTGAAACCTTACTTTATATTCTGTTCAAATTTTGAAACACTAAGGTGGTAGTTACTGTTTCATTGTCTATGAATTTATCCTTGTATTTTGTCAAATTGAATTTGAGACATTTGTTTAGTCCTAGCTTTATTGGAAAAGACACCTCAACCTCTACTTCTTTATTTGTTTGTAAAGTTTTGTTATAATTGTTATTACAGCTGAAAGTTTGTAGAGATTGTCAGTCATCCAGGTCATGGTTGCCCCAAAGATGCTTTTTCAAGAGCAACTGGACTTTCTTGTTTTTTCCTTTGAAGACGTTTTGCTTCTCATCCAAGAAGCTTCTTCTATCCTGTCAGAGCTGTTTTTACAGTTGTGAATCCAGATTATTTGCCTTGGACTCATTTTCATTAGCTGCACAGTTTGCTTCAGTTTTATTTGGGGAGCAAATCTATTATAAAAAATTGTGTACCTCCTGTGGGCTGTAACTGGAAATCTAATATTTCTTTCAACTTTTTTTCTTGGACAAAATTAAATAAATTTGTAGGAGTGTTGATACTTGTGCAGAGAGGAAACTCTATAGAGTTTTTAATGCTTAATCCTTTATATTAACTTTGTAGGGGAGCAAGACTGCCAGTTTTCATAGGAATAAGTTCAGGAATATTATTTAAATTAAATGGGGCATTGGCGTTTTTGGAAGCAGGTGTACAAACACAGCCTTCCCGTTAAACATAGAAACATAAAATCTTCTGCACTGTACTTTTATATAGTGCACAGATAACATGCACATTCCAACACATACAACCAGCCTCCTGTTTCCACATGTACACCAGCATGTGCATATGTAAATATGTATGAGAATCACATTATACTGGAAAGAAAAAGACATGAAGCTGCCCCTTTCATTCCAGGGAAACAGGCTAAATCCTGCTTACATTAGATTTGAAGGTTTCAGAAAAAAATATCACTTATCCATGTACAATGCCACAAAGATGGTCCTGTAGAAGAAAAATGCAAGATTTCAGAAGTGGGTGGAATGATGTTTTTTTTTTTTTCCTTCAAAGTCTTCAAAGGTTTTGGGGAAAGGGGAATATTTTCCCATATATTCTCTGGATAAGTGAACACTATTAAAATTGAATACACGAGATTTTTTGGGGGGGGCTTACTAAGAAACAAATTGATAAGTGCAGGGTGAAAGAAGCGTTGAAGTGGATATAAAAATGTTCGTTTTTGGCAGAACAGACATACTCGTGGGCAAATTGAGATTTCCTCTTGCTTCAGAAAAATTGTGTATCGATGCTAAACTTTTCCATATCATCCCAAATTCTGTTCTTGATACAATTTAAAAAAAAAATCATACTCTTTACAAAAACTTGAAGGCCGAGCCTTATATATACTTTTATGAGAATATGTAAACCCTTTTATTAAGCTTGGCTTCTATTTCTAGAGTTGGATTGATGGAGTCAAGAACATTTATGCTGTTTGTTTTGATTCTGATTTTTTAATCTGTTTCAAATTATGACATTAAATGTTTGGTAGATTCCAAAAGTAACTTTAACCACAGGGAAAATTATTTCACTGTATGTAATTAGGAAGGGCTTCAAGACCCCAGTTTTAAAATTAGACTGATATTGAGTTCTTAAAAATCTGCTCAGGCTAGTATTTAAGAATGTAAAATATTTGGGAAGCTTCCTTATATAGTCATAAGTTTTATTGATTCAGTTTAATTTCATGTACATTTAGTGACAGCAGCTTTGTAAAGTTTTAAAGAGGATTTTTTTTTTTTCAGTATGTAAAAATGCTGGAGATTATGTTTATATATAAAAAATTGGAATCATCTTTAAATAAAATGTGTGACTGTATTTTAGTCCTTTTCCTAACTGTCTTGAATCAAAAAGAATGTTGTATAAGATATATTCATATAGATTGTATAAGACTGAGCACTCTTGCATAGAGTTCAGAAAGTTTTATCTTCTCATCTTTGGCTAAAATATCTAACATAGCAGAAAGAGTAAAAAAATAACATTGGATAGAAATACGCATGCTTTACATTATTAATATATTCAGCTGCATAGATCATACTATGCAGGATTTGCAAATTTGGATCTGGAAATGAGATTACAAAATTTTATTGACTGAGTGAGTAGATTTGGGAAAGGGATAATCTTATAGTAGCTATCTAAACAAGTCAGCAGACATGTACCACTGTAAACTAAAGGGATTAGCATGAGAATAGACAGTGAAGATTTTAAAGCGCTGAAATTTTAAAGCACTAAAAATTGTATAAATGGAATTTTAATGGGCTAACTAATCATAGAAGCATTGCTTTTTGTATTAAATGGGATGAGAGTAAAAACGCTTTATTTAATTTGAAATAATTCTACAAGCAAAAAAAGATAAAGGTTTCCCTTCAGCCGTGTCTGACTCTAGGGTATGATGCTCATCTTTGTTTCTTGGCTGAGAGCCAGCATTGTCCTGAAAACATTTTCCATGGTCCTGTGGCCAGCATAGCTATACACCAGAAGCACACAGAACGCTGTTACTTTCCTACTAAAGTGATACCTATTAATCTACTTGCGTTCACATGCTTTCGAACTGCTAGGTGGGCAGGGGCTTGGGCAAGTAACGGGAGCTCACCCCATGGCACAGAGCTTGGGTCTCAAACCCGGGCTGTCAGCTCTCCAGCTGACAAGCCCAATGGCTATAAGCACAATGTTAAATAATAATTTATTTTAGTATTTCTTTTATTTTAAGTAATATTGTAGAACTTTTTATTCCAATGGCCAACTCCACATTTTTTCTGATATTAAATTATGATTATTTTGTCTTCTTTTGTCTTCTTTTTCATTTATTTAACTCCAATAATTTGTTTTGCAGAGGTGAATCAGGTGCTGGGAAAACCGAAAATACCAAAAAAGTTATTCAGTATCTTGCACATGTTGCTTCTTCACATAAAGGAAGAAAGGACCACAATATTCCTGTAAGTTTCAATATCTCATTTAACATTTAATAGATTAACTCGTTTAATCTATTTTTATTGAAGATTGCAAATAAGTATGATAATCAGTTAAAGTGTCAGCTCTAAACCATTTAATATAAAATTGGTTGAACTATTGGTCATTTAAATTTTGGAAATTGCAGGCACTTATGTTTGCCTTATTAGATGTGCTGCTGGGAAATCCCAAACATCCAAAAGAATACTGATATAATAAAATATTTCTGTGAAATTCCGTATGCCTTCCTGATGATGTGAATTTTTAATCAGAGCTTGTGTGTATAAAACTAGCTAGCTTTATACATTATTGAAATATTTTTTTCTTTTCAAACCCACCATCCCATGCTTATATTCTCCTCATTATTAAATGTTTTCAGATTATATTTTTCTATTAGCAAAAGGTTTCTTGTGATATACAGAAGCAGATTTGAAGTGATCTTCTGTTACATGTCTTAAGCCATCATTCCTCTATATCAATATAAAGTTGTAATTATGCAGCTAGGAATTAAAGAAAACTTAAAACGCCTTTTAGAAATTACTTCTTTTCTTCTGATTGTTTAGTTTTTATCATGCCTTTATGTTTGGCCATCTCAAGGTGACATAGGTACATAATGGTCCTACATTCAGTTTTCTCTATAACAAGAATCTTGTGAGGTGGGTTTGGTTGGAAGTGACTGGCTGAAAAGTTGTACTGAATTTGGGAACATTATTGAGGTTTGAGACAGAACACAACTCCAGGTTCAGATAATGTGCAGTTTGACTGGCATTAATGGAGCCTCGGGCTTAAATGCACTGTTTGGATATCGCCTACTACAGGGGTGAAATGTAAAATTTGTTACTACTGGTTCTGTGGGTGTGGCTTGGTGGGGAGGTAATGTGACTGGGTGGGCGTGGCCAACTATTTTTTTTTTCTTTTAAAACCATTTTTTCTACAACCTCTGGCTGAAGAGGTTGTAAAAAATGCTTTTAAAAGCCTCTGATGGTCCCAGCTGAGTTGCCTGATCGGCCGAAAAGGTTGTAGAGTAAATGCTTTTAAAAATAATTTAAAAAAGCCTCTAATGATTGCGCGGCTCAGCTGGGCATGGGGGGGGAAGAAATTTTTGTTACCGGTTCTTCGAACCACCCGCCACCATCGCTACCGGATCGGGTGATCCGGTCTGAACTGGGAGCATTTCACCCCTGACCTACTCATGCACATGTGTGTCCACTCATCCCAATGTGATAAAAGGTAGTGCATCTATTCAAATTTGCTCTTCTTACTTTAATATTAATTCATGGAGAAGTTTGAAACAAAGCATCATAAAATAACGTAAATGTGAATGAAACAGAAATGGGTGGAGAGGAGAAAATGTCGTATTGGCTAATATGTGAATGTATTTGTTTGCAACAAACAGTCACCTAAGCTGGTGAAGCACCAGGCAAATACCCTTTTTAAGGGTCTGTTTCTTCTCAACACACTGTATAAAGGTAGTACAGGCAGGTAACTAATGATGAAATTTTATTTTGGATTAACACAGAAACACAAAGACAAAATAGCCTTATGGCCATATTGCTCAAGTTATTTGAAAAGTAGGGAGTCATGAATTTCCCAATATTTCTTATTTTTTGATCAGCTGCTGTGTTGATGTAATGGAAAAATGAACTGGCTTAGTACTAGAATGCTAAGAAATAGAGATGGAATGGTCGATGATTTGCTAGGTGATAAATTAGTACACTTTTTAAGCCAACGTGTGACCTAAAGTCAATTATCTCTATCATTATTTCTGCCCATTTCATTCATATGCATGCATGCATGCATGCATGCATGCATACACATGTGGGAGCAACAATTTTTATTTTAGAATTCTTTTACAAAACTCTGAAGGTATGGAAATCTTTATATATGATCATTATGGTAGATGTAGATTAAATGTCAATAGGCAGCAAAAATCATTAGAAGCATAGAACAATCTGGTGCCTTCCAGATGTTCCTACATTTCTTCCCAGTGGTCTTGTTAGAAATCCCTTACATCTGCAGAGCATTGGGATCACCTGTCACTGGTACAAAAACAGAAGCAAAGCAAAACAGATGGATATTGGCTCTATGGCACTTGGGCAATACAACTATACTTCTCAAGATTGCTGTTGTAATAACTAGTAGGCTGATTTAATAAACCTGAGAGTATAACTTTGTTCCAGTTCTAACAAAATGATATATGAATTATCTTGTAGGAGCCCACTTTCTTTATTAGGAAGATGAGATGTATTAAATTAATAAATATTAAGATCTTTGATTGTAATCCCACTGTGTTTCTGGTGATTTCATAATTCATAACTATTAACATTGTTTCATTGTCATTTTTTAACTGCAGAGTGGATCCCCGTTGTATGTGAGTAGCACATAGTTCTTGTAGTTTGTCACCTTGCTGACTCACAATGAGCCAAATCACAGGGATGCTACCTCTCTTCTTAATCTGTCATTACATAATTGATTTGCATGAATAGATTGCATGTTGTCACACCTTCACAATACTTTGGATGCCTTTTTCAAAATCTTCTTGAATTTATATGCAAATTTAGCGTAAATCTTGCCTTCAGTTTAAAGCTTCTTTGAAATATTACAGAATACAATACTTCACAAATGGGACTATGATATTTAATGCCAAAGAAAATAAGAAAATATGCTGGACATGGTGGGGCCCTGTTAGTAGAAATTAAATATAAACATATTTTAATGAATGTTTAAATAACTAATTCCATGCATTTCAACGCATTTTATAGAGTAAATCATAAATAGATAAAATTTAACATACTTAACAATCTGGATGGCAAATAAGTTTCTTTTACAAATAAAGTCCGATAGGACTTTTTAGATATTTGGAATTATCCAAACTAAGATCTTTCCTATTCTTGACTAAATACCTTAGACTCTTGTAGTGCATCCATATTCACCGTAACAATTTATATTGTTTGTAAAACATTGAAGATTGCTTCTGTTTATTAGACTAGACCTTTTTATGCAGCTGAGTCTCTAAATTTTCATATGAACAAACTGTCTGGTTAGGGCTTGATTCCACCCAGATTCATTTTTTTCCAGACTTTGTGAGAAATCTAGAGCTAGCAGTAAACTGCACATAAATTAAAATTCTAAATGAAATAACAAGTTTGTTATTGGAAAGCTTTTTAAATGATAACTTTTTGTCACTGTAAAAAAATAATTTTTTCAAGTTTTATTACTTGTGTAGTTTTTTTTAGTTTGTTTTAAGATGTGTGCTGCCTTAAGTGTTCAAGCAGAACAAGAAAGGCATTATATAAATTGCACTCAAAGATGCTTGAAGTCCTAGTAAATGTTAAGATGGATCACTTCAAAATTACACATTTTTACTAAAATGCTGTTTATAAACAGCACAGTCTGTTGAAGTTAAACATTCTTAAGCTCCATCAATTTGTATGTTGAAATTACTTCCATTCCAGCGAATGAAATCCAGTGAGTTTAAGTGACTGTGAAGGAATTTAGTTACTTTGATCACCAGGATGCATGGCGCAACTGGTTCTGTCTTTTGGGGTTTCATCAGAAGGATAGCCAGATGCTATTGTAAGGATTCTAAACTTTCTAAAGGGAATTGAACTTGCAGATCTTCACACTTTAGATGTACTATATACACTGCATTAGTTTTAGGAGCTATCCAAGTCCTGGTATTCATTGATATGTAGTAGTTATCAGAAGAGATATATAGTAGTTATCAGAATAACTACTGAAAGGAAGAGATATGTAGTAGTTATCAGAATATTATATACAATCCACCTTCCCTTAAGATTTTCAGAGGACAACAATAAAGAAAACACTTCAGAATATTTTGCATAGAAGTGAAATATAGTACACAAACTCTTTAAAGTCTCTGTAGCTATGATCAGACAAAATTGATTACAAAATATTCAAGGGCATTTGGAAGCAGTTGACACAAAACTTATGAATTAAAATCTCATAAGGAACATTTCTAAAATAGATGTGTTCTGTAAATAAGGTTCTGAAAAAAAAAACCCAGATACATTTGAGCTTACATTTTGCAATTATGTTTTATTTATCATTCATTCTACTTGATCGACACCATTACAATTCCATACAAAATTGAAATATCTTCCAGCACTTTGTCTCCTCAGTGGGCTATACACAAATGTTCAGATGGGCTATGATGGCATAAGGAATTTTCCCAACTCCAAAGTGATTCCCAAGTTATATGCTATGTTGCCACAGAGAGGCACAACAGCATATTTTAAATTTTTAAGCAGGAAATAATGATATCAGCATCTGTCCAACACCATGCAAACTGCTAGTTTGACAGAGTTCATAGTTTTGACCTATGGGGCATCCTAAAAAATTACTGAGGCAGCAAGGCTGCCATGAATTGAGAACTATGGAGACCTCTGATCTAAATAGTCTAATAATTCACACACATTTTCTGAGGCTTAAAATCTTACAAAAGATTCTTACATTTTACAAAATTGGCAGATTCTTAGCTCTAACTGGAGAATAATACTTAAGCAAGGGACAGACTTCTGTATTCAACAAAGTTGGTCATTTAAACCCAAACCAGTAGCACAGGTTAGAATGCCTTATTAGGTATGAAAACAGAAATATTTCTTTAACAGCAGGAATTGCTGATAAGTATACTGCTTTATGCATTTGTGAAGTAAAATATTAAATTCACATTTTGTATTTTCCTTTATCTCTGCATACTTCTGATTCATATAATGAAATATCAGATAAAACATCTGAGGGCAGTGATAGCAGTGGGAGAACGAGGCCATACATTAACTAAATGCATTTTATGTGTAAGGTGATCGTTGCTGTTTAATCATGAATTCTAACTTTAATGAATGTTTACTATTTTTGTAGCAACAGCATTCTTTAACTACCTTTATTTTTTATAGCCCATCAATCTCAGCTGAACAACATTAAATCATTTCTGAAGATACTGAAACTGAAAGATAGAGTCAGACTAACTAAAAATTGCACTTGGGATTCCTGTTGTTTTTAAATTAGGTTGACATAACTTTATATTTCTGTGTATGTTTCAGGGTGAACTAGAGCGTCAGCTTCTACAAGCCAATCCTATTCTGGAATCCTTTGGAAATGCGAAAACTGTAAAAAATGATAATTCCTCCCGTTTTGTAAGTCTGGGTTTTAATTATTTAACTATTAATTCATTTTCATAGATAAATTTTTTATGATGAAATTGCTGGAATTAGCATTAATTTTGAAACTCAGGTGTTTTTAGTGGTCAATTTTATATACAACTAAATTATTTTGATTTATATATACAAACTGTAGACTGTTGTCTGGATTTTCTCTTTAACCCATTCCCTGTTCTTACGTGCTTATAGGTACCAATTAAAATCTAAATCAGCTTTTTTGAATTGGTGTATAGATTTGGAGTTCTGGGGAAAAATGAATTAAGTTGTTTTTTAAAGGATAGGTATGTTTGGGAGAAGAATAAGCAATAAAAACTTTTTCCCAAAGCTTTCATATCTATATTTGAACTTTAGAAAGTTGGAATAAAATTGTATAGTTATTGTATAGTGGATTGGTGAAAATACAGTATGGGGCGGATTGCATATGACATAATTGATGTTTAATAGTCAATATGTGGACAGTATAAAAAGACATAAGTACTGGTCTTGGGCCATGTATGCTTTTAAATGTGGCAATCAGAAACGTGAATTGCACCTTGAAGCCTACTATAAGCCATGAAATTCATGCAACAGTGATACTGCTTGGGTGTATCTTGCTTGACCAAAAATTGCATCCACAACTGCATTCCAAATCAGCTGCAGCTTCTGCATGCTTTTTAAGGGCAGACTCATGTAAGGCCTATTGTAGTAGTTCAACCAAGAAATGATCAAGACATGAGAGTGCACAAATTGATTTATGCAAAGTTCTTTCTGACCACAACAGCCACCTGTTCCTTGAGCAGGAGCCACGAATTTACAAGAACTCCAAATAGTGCACTAAATCTGTCCAGGAAGTTGTACTGCATCTACATACAGTTAAAGACAGAAGATCTCCAGATTCAAGCAACCCTAAAACTCATATAAGTGTTAAATAGGAATAGGGAGAGAATGTAGCCCTGAGGCATCCCTTTCCCATCAAGTGTTGTAACTAGTCTCAGAGGAAGGAAGGACCCACTGCCATCCATTCCCAAATTCATAAACTGGTCCAGAAGGATACCAGAATTGATGTTATTGAAGGACAGTGAAGTACCAAGAAGGGCTAGAATTATACTGTCCTGAAGCATCAGAAGTCATCCCCAAACACAATTGGTACATCCCCTGAAAGGAGCGTTGGTTGGAACAAAAGGTTGGTATTGACAAAAATTGTCCAATCCTGTTGGATCCAGTGTTGGCTTTTTGAAGAAGGAACTATTGATTTACTTTCTTGCAAAGTAGGCAGTACCTTCCTCCCCCACAATAAAACATTCGCCACCACATGATTCCTATCAAATCTCCCCTGAGCTCTTAAACAGTCAGGAGGCACATGGGTCTAAAATATAGATGGCAGCACTCAAAGCCCCTGGAGGACCCTGTCTCAGTACTAACGGGCTCAAACTCTCTCCAGATAACCAGACAAAACTATACGTACTCTGATCCTGCAAAGCTTCTCCTAACCTCAGAAGGGACCAAGTATGTGATAGATTTGCCTGTTGGTTGTCTGCAAACCCAATACTAGCGAAGAATAAGTATGTTGTGTTGCTCTTATTGATATAAGGTAATCCCTAATAAAGGTTCTTACTTGTGCTCAATCAGATTTGATCCCATTCTTCTTACTCTGATCCACTTCTGCCCAAAAGAGCACAAAAGCTTGGAACAAAATATCCAGACGTGTGTTTTGGTTTGGGGATTGGCTACTTGAATGTAGCTGTCATGCATAGACATGTATAACTAAAAATTTATACAAAGGTAGGGGAAAGAGTTATTTTAATCTGTGTTTCACATTCAAATGAGAATCTTAAAATGGTGGTTGTATAATTACTGTAGGAATAATATAGTTTGAAATATTTCTGAGCAGGATTTTAAAGAGAAAGGCAAATTTTTCAACAAGAAAAGATCAAATCAAGAACTATCAAAATAATAGGAATTATGGAATGGCAAGAATTTGGGGAGCTCTCAGCCACACTTTTTCAAACTCCCATAAGTAGCTTATTTGTTAACTTTATAACTCCTTTGTTCAGAATTTGGTTTTGTTCAATTCTATTACATGAATTATGTGGACATTCTTTTCTGTTAAGGACTTCTGCATCTGTTTCTTGTTACATTTTTCTTTAAATCTGCACTGATGTTGTAAACACAATCACTCCAATTGCTTTGGCACTATTTTTGTAATGAATACTTTAATATGATCCAGATGGTAGTTTCTTTATGCATAAAAGTAATCTTTAGTAGTAAGGATTTTAACTTTTGGACTAAATAGGAGATGGATTGTTCCCTAATGTATTATGAATTTTTATCAGACTGTATAGTGTTATCCTAAAATGCATTAACATATTAATTTAATGAATACAGCAATGGCTGAACTTCATATTTTTCCAATAGTTTAAAATTAAGATTTGTACTCTGAATCTAATTGTAATAATTGTTAAATGTTATTTGTTTTAACATACATGTTTATTTTTTTAAATATCCTAGGAGTATTAATTGTTCAGTTTAAAATATTTTATACTGTGCATAACTTATATATTCTAAAAATGAATTTTAAATTTTGGTTTGTTTTCTCTTCAGGGAAAGTTCATCAGAATAAATTTTGATGTTACTGGATATATTGTTGGGGCCAACATTGAAACATGTATCCTTTTTTCAACAACTGTTATGATAAACTCTGTTCCAATTTGAAATCTACAGTGATAGCTTGATTAAAATACTTTAGAGAGTACCTATCCAAAGGTGGGCTGCTCTCCAAAAAGAGGACAGGCCATCTTGACAGAAAAGAATTATATTTTTTATTTAATTTTACTTCATATAATTATGAATTATGGGAAGGAAGCTCACCAGTTGCATTTAGCCCTATTTTTATCAGTTATGGGCCTCCCTCTGTATTACAAGTTATTCAATTATGACAGCGTTTTTTATTTTTTGTTTTGATCTGGCTCCCTTATTGGTGTTAGCTTCAGTTTAAGACATAGCTCCTGGAATTTATGTTATATATGTTAGCATTTTTCTGCGCAAGAGATTTTTAAGACCCGAAGAATTTAGACTAGATAGCTTGATACTTAAATAGAGTCTGTAGAAGAAATTATAGGACCCTTGACAATTTTATTGACTCTACTTTGACAATTTGTGTTAAATTATTAGAAACAGCCATTTGGTGCTGTTTTTTTCCCAAAAACGTAGTTTCAATTACATGATAAAATATGCAGTTGTTCATAAAATTCTTAACTGCTCTGGCTCAGATTTATTAGAAAAATCACGTGCAGTTCGTCAAGCCAAAGATGAACGGACTTTTCACATTTTCTATCAGCTTCTAGCTGGGGCTGGTGAACATTTGAAAGGTGAGTTAATAAGTATAGAGATTGGATGGTTAATGTAGCATTTAAACCAAAGCTGAATTAATACAATAGGACTGCAGTTGTTGTACCCACACTAGACAAAAGATCAGTCCAGCTGGGATTAGCATAGGCAGCTGCTTTTTAGAATAGGTACAAATTTTCTCAAGATATGGAGAGAGTAATACACAGAAACACCATATGCAAATGTACTGTATGCAAATTTGAATATCCATCAGACATTTTCTTTGTTTCAGTTTGCCTTGAATAGCCAATCTGCGTATCTTTAAGGTGATGCAACTCTTATTGACAATATTATACTGTGATATATTTAGATACATCAGCTTGAATATATAAAGAGATGCATGTATTCACTAGGAATTGCTTTCTTTAAAATTCTTTGCTTATTCCAATTTCTTTTGTAAACCTAGTTTGATATTAAAACAATGTGCTTCAAGATTTTTGGAAAACTTCAACAATGAAGAGCAATTATTGCTAGAAGTGAACAATTTACACTTCATTTAAACATGAGTAAATCAACAGCTAGTAGCATCATTTTTTTGTGGAGAAAAAAACTCATTTTTCCTCTATTACAGCTGATTTGCTCCTCGAAGGGTTTAACAAGTACCGATTTCTGTCCAATGGCTACATACCCATTCCTGGCCAACAAGATAAAGACAACTTCCAGGAGACAATGGAAGCCATGCATATCATGGGTTTTTCTCATGATGAAATACTAGGTATGTTTTAAAAGGCTATTATTTTTCTGATTCCTAAATATATACAGGTAGTCCTCGACTTACAACATCCTCTACTTACAACAATCGATTTAATGACTGTTTGAAGTTACAATGGTACTGAAAAAAGTGACTTGTGACTAGTTCTCACTTAACAACCATTGTGGCATCCCCATGATCATATGATCAAAATTCAGGCTTTTCACAACTGGCATGTATTTATGAAGTTTGCAGAGGTCATGGAATCACCACTTGCAACCTTTCCAGTCAGCTTCTGACAAGTAAGATCAATGGGGAAATCATTGATCAGTAAGATCATTAAGCAAATCAGATTTGCTTAATGATCACACAATTCACTTAACAACTGTGGGAAAAAAGGTTGTAAAGTGGTTCTGTGGCTCACTTAACCAGCTGCCTTGCTTAGCAACAGAAATGTTGGGCTCAGTTGTGGTGATAAGTTGAGGGCTACCTGTGTTTTATTTTTTTAACTGATAAAAATAGAATCAAATTATCATACCTAAGAATATGTGGCATTTTGAATGCTGAATTTAACATTTTAAGCATCTTAGTTTAAAAAATAAATTTTGTCTGAGGTGCCAAAGATGAGCTTTTGAAGATTGAAGATTTATTTTATTTTTTAATTTATTTTATTTTTTCAGATTTCTATATCGCCCTTCTCCTTTCGGACTCAGGGCGGTGAACAGCCAAAAGAAAAACACTTTATACACAAAAGTTAAAATAGATTTAAAATAATTAAATAAATTTGGCCCATAATTTAAAACATTTCAATTTAAAACCAATTTCAAATTTTAAAAACCCATCATAAAATCAGGACAGCCCGGCTAACTGAAAGAAGTAGGTTTTAAGGGCCCGACGAAAAGTCTGGAGGTCTGGGATCACTCGTATCTCTGGGGGTAGATTGTTCCAGAGGGTAGGTGCCACCACAGAGAAGGCTCTCCCCCTGGGGGTCGCCAGCCAACATTGTCTGGCCGACGGCACCGTGAGGAGGCCCTCTCTGTGGGAGCAAACTGGCCGGTGGGAGGCAATTGGTGGCAGAAGACGGTCCCGTAAGTACCCCGGCCCTAAGCCATGGAGTGCCTTAAAGATGATCACCAACACCTTGAAGCGCACCCGGAAGTCCACCGGAAGCCAATGCAGCTCGCACAGGAGAGGAGTCACATGGGAGCGCCCCATCGTTCCCATAATCCCCCACGCGGCCGCATTCTGCACCAGTTGGAGCCTCCGGGTGCACCCTAAGGGGAGCCCCATGTAGAGAGTGTTACAATAGTCCAGACGAGAAGTGACAAGTGCTTGAGTGACCGTGCGTAGGGAGTCCCGATCCAGAAAAGGGCACAACTGGCATATCAGGCGAACCTGATAGAAAGCCCCCCTGGCCACGGACGTCATATGCTCTTCTAAAGACAGCCGTGCGTCCAGGAGGACGCCCAAGTTGCGAGCCCGTTCCATGGGGCCCAATGACTTACCCCCAATAGTCAGTGATGGCACCAACTAACTAACTTTGTGATGATGAAGTATAGACTGACTGTAGAGGAATATATGTTGATTCTACCCACAAAAGTCTGGTCATGCCAATGCAGTGCTCTGGGTTCTTGTATATGCTTATCTGTAGGATATGACCAAGATGAGCCCAAGGGAGGGGTCTAACACGCCATTAGTCTTGAGTCCCTTCAACCCTCAAGAGTTCTAAGTCCAACCCACCTTGAATTATCTCTTATTTACCACCAATTTTCTTTGACTCTTAGTAGTTCAGATTCTTGTAGGGAGCTGAAGCTTGCAATAAACCTATATATTCATTTGAACTCTCTGGACTCCTGATTTCCCACACTTGACATTATCCTTCTATATATTTTCACTTTGGTCCCACTACAGAATATATGGCAACTGGGATGAATATATTGGCCAGGAATACATGCATTTGCCATATGAACCTTTCAGTTAGTTTGGCTTGTAGTCTGTATATAAATACAGGAGTTCCTATAGTTCATATCAGTTCTTAAAGCCATCTTTATCTTTATCTTGACTGCCTATTAATTAAAAGAGTAAACATTTACCTTAATACATTTTATTAAATATTTTGTTTTATATTGTAGCTATGTTGAAAGTGGTATCCTCAGTACTACAGTTTGGGAATATTTCCTTCAAAAAAGAGAGAAACACCGATCAGGCATCTATGCCAGAAAATACAGGTAAAAGTATTTACAGGCAAAGGATATCCTTACTTTAAATTATTATGTCTTATTATGATATGTCTTCTTATGTCTGATATTTGATATTTAATAAATAATTTGTTAAGCATTATTTGTATTACTGCAAAAGCAATTTTGGTGGTACACTAATATTAAGTGTTTGAATACAAGTACAATTCTTATATACTCTGTTAGCATGCCCATATTATAGCTTTCAAAATTGATTTTTCAATTCTGATATCAAGGCAGTTGTTCTCTGAAAATGTATTTGAACTATGATCTCATGGAAGACTTATCAGCAAAGTTTCTAAAATACAAGTAAAAATGGGATGTGTAACTGCATGAGTTTCAGTTTCTTAATTAACCAGTTTCTTAGTTTAAAAAAACCCGAGAATGGATATAATCTATGTCTGTCTATATGTTGGATTAAACTGATGATTTAAATTATAGAATCATGAATAATGGTCAATTGATAAGTTGTATCTGTTCAACAACTCAAAGAAAAATCCTCTGGAATTATAGTAAGAATGTTATCACACTTCTAAATTATTGTTTCAGTTTCTAGAAGCAAAAACACCTGGCGTACTTAAAAAACTCTGTATTTTGTATTGACTGCCTGACTTCATGTCTTCAGATATAATTCCTTAGAAGAGAGGAAAATATCAGTGGCATGAATGGTGTTGAAATGTTTCTGCTGAAAGGACATAGGCAAAATTATCTTTGGTAGTGGGTTGGAAAATATAACAAATTCATATGTACAGATAGTCCTTGCTTAAGGATCATTCATTCAGCAATCGTTTGAAATTACAACAGCGCTGAACAAAGAGCTTTCTCTGCCCAAACGTATAGCCATTACAGCATCGTCACAATCTTGTGGTTGCAGTCTGGCAACCCACTCACACTTATGACAAGTTGCCAAGAGCCTCGCATCATCTAATTACCATTTGGAATCTTCCCTGCTGACTTCCTCAGAAAGTCAATAGGGAAACCAGCAGGGAAGGTCGTAAACTGCCTGCCAAGTGGACTTCTCTGGGTTCTGGGGGATGCTTGAAAAAGATTTGTCCCAAAATCAAAGCAAGATATTTTGCATGGGGCACTTGCAGCAGGAGACTTTTGGAGCCAGCTGCTAGAAACACGGGGGAGTTTCAGGCTCAGTTATGGTCATAAGTTGAGGACTAGCTGTAAATATAGATAAGTACACACAAGTATTTCCATGAACATGTACTTGTGTTTAGTTTTCCACAATTCACTTCCACACAGCTTGTCTATTGTCCATTGGGATTACTAGAGAGGATGGATCAAAGCATTTCAGTCATACTACCATTTGATCTCCCTCTCTTAATTTTCTATGGTTGAAGCTACCAGTGCCACCAGTTTTCAGAAATACTTTTTCTGCAAGTAATTTAGTAATTAAGAACTTGTGAAACTGTTAAAATATACTAATGGATGAGTGCGGTTAAAATTTTCACGCCCCCACTCCAAAGTCTATCTTTGCTTGCTGGACTACAAAGTTCACTGTGATTCTGGACTTAATTTAGTGACATACATTACAAATGGTGAATAATCATGGGATTCCTCAATTGTTTTAATATCCCATTGAGTAATGGGGAAAATAGCTTTTCTGACAGTCAGGTTTTTCTGAGTCATTTCTGCTAAAAAGAATATTTGCAAAGTATAGTTCAAGCGAAATGCTAGGTGCATGGTGGATGCCCTCTTGATATATATACTGTAGGTTGTCATTGAAGCCCAGTTGGCCCAAATGTAGACATTTGGGCCAACTGGGCTTCAGTGACAACCTACAGTTCTCAGTACACTGAGAACATTCCCTACAATCTTGCAACATAAAATTTTTTTACAGCAGAGCTATGGATTTCATTTTTACTTGAAAATATTTTCCTGATGCTAGATAATCTGAAAACAGTAGAGTATTTTTTAATATATAAATTGCACAAACAGTTGCTGAAGGAGAATTGTAATAACTGACTTCATTGCTTTCATTTTGTAGTTGCACAGAAGCTCTGCCATCTGTTGGGAATGAATGTAATGGAATTTACTCGAGCAATACTCACTCCACGCATTAAAGTTGGCAGAGACTATGTCCAAAAAGCCCAAACTAAAGAACAAGTAAGCTAAAATATCAACATAATAGTTTTAAATTGGGGTATTTTTAAATTTCTGGGGTTTTAATTGAGCCAAATTTATTTAATCATTTTAAATTTTAATTGCTGTTTTGTCTTGTGTTTTTAAATAGGCTGTACACCGCCCTGAGTCCTTCGGGAGAAGGGCGGTATAGAAATAAAATTATTATTATTATTATTATTATTATTATTATTATTATTATTATTATTATTATTATTATTATTATTATTATTATTATTTTATTATCATTATCATTATCATTATTATCATTATTATTAAAATACAGAATGATAGATCTTATTGTACCCATCTGCTTCCAACTAACATATTTAACATTTTCCTTTATCCTGGGAGGCAGGGGCAAGAGTGATGATGATGGGCATAATTTATGACATCATAAAGTCATAAAACATGACTTTGACATCAAGGGTGTCAAAGTCATGTCCCGGTGGCATCACATGATGTATCGGGACTTTTTTCCCCCTTCGCTAAACCGGGTGTGGGCATGGCCAGCACAGGCCGGGAGTTTGACAGCCCTGATTTACATTACAGTAATACTGTATCAGGTTTCTGTTCTGGAGCTTTGAAGTTTTGCTCTGTGTTCCAGAAGTAGCTGTTAGCTACTTCTCCAACAATGCCTCTATGTTGAATTTTGGTATAGGAGTAACTTGAACATAAGCAATTTTGGATAGAGGGATAGAAGAACTGAATAGTGGAGGCAAGATTTATATGCATGCAGCTCTTAGGCATACCTTGTTTTTCCAAAAATAAAACCCTGTCTTATATTTTTTTGAACCCTGAAATAAGTGCTTGGCCTTATGCCATGCACTCAAAAGCCCGATTGGGCTTATTATCAGGGGATGTCTTATTTTGGGGGAAACAGGGTACCTTTAAGAGCTCTTTAAATCTAGCATTGATGGATGTTTATTCAGCTGAGAATATTTAAAAAGGAATTTGGGTAGAACTAAGAAACCCAGTTAATAAATTATGAAATTTTATGTCAGATGACTATATTGTTTATCTTTGGCATGAAAAGGAATATAGTTCTGGCCAAGTTTTAAAAATCTTGACTGTACATCTACTTTAACACATAGCTTCTCTTTCAAAAAATTTGCATTGAGAAAAGATTTTAATGTTTTAAGGATAGGAAATGGATCCTTTCATTCTGCTATGATGGAGGTTATTTTTATCATAATACACTCATTATACACATCCATGTACACATTCTCTCACACAGACTGGTTCCTCTTAAATTCCTTCAAACAAAGGGATTGTGCCTTCCTTTCTTTCAAAACCACATAGCTGCACACTGGAATTTACATTAACCAATACTGTAGTAGTGGCAAAACTATTCCATTCTGTTTTCCCAGCTCTGCTGTCTGGAGCTCAGAGACATTTTCCCATTTATACGTTTCAGTTGGGCGCTAACTTTAGCACTCTTCCTCTCCCTTTGCCAACAGCTGGTGACAAATTGTTTCAGAGTTTCGGCACTTATTAGAACATGAGTGAGTATGTTTAGGCAGTACTGTGAACTAAATAGACAGTCCTCACCAGTGGTGAAATCCAATTTTTTTTACTACCAGTTCTGTGGGTGTGGCTTGGTGGGTGTAACAGGGGAAGGATACTGCAAAATCTCCATTCCCACCCTACTCCTGAGGGAAGGATATTGCAAAATCTCCATTCCCACCCCACTCTGTGGCCAGCCAGAGGTGGTATTTGCCGGTTCTCCGAACTGCTCAAAATTTCCACTATCAGTTCTCCAGAACCGGTCAGAACCTGCTGGATTTCACCCCTGGTCCTCACTTAACAGTGTTAATTGGGACCAGAAACTCCCATCATTTAGCAATAGGATCATGAGTGAAAAGAAAAAAAAAGCCATGTGACTGCTGCTCAATGATAGCAGTTCCATCCATCCTTCTTAAGTCATTGTTAAGTGTTCATGTCAAATCATGTGACAGTAGCTTGCAACTTCCTGCCAGCTTCTCCATCAACTTTGCTTGTCAGAGGCTGGCAGGGATGGTTGCAAATCACACTCACATGACCATAGGGAAGCTACTACAGCCATAAGTACAAGGACAGGTTGTAATTACCTCTGGTTTAGTACTGTCATAAGTTGAAACAATTGCTGAACAAGTGGGCATTAAATCATGACCACCTGTAACAGGCATCTGTAATTCATTTGTCTGTTGACTCTGTCTTTGCATGTACTCTGAACAGCTTCAAAGTAGTCCAGTATTGATTCTGAATTTATCTGAACCAATTACTTTCTATAAGAGCTATACAAATTACAAGGCTAGATAACATTTTTCCTAAAGTTCATACTTATATCTTTTTTGCTTAATGCAACTTAATTCCTTTGTGCCTTTTGTATTCAAAAATTACTGTGCTACGTTTCTTTGCAGTAAAATATTAATTCTCATCTTTAGATGTTATAAACTATGATTTCTTCACCTTCCCTTATAAAGGCAGATTTTGCTGTAGAGGCATTGGCAAAAGCTACATATGAACGTCTTTTCCGTTGGCTTGTTCACCGTATTAACAAAGCTTTAGATAGAACTAAACGGCAAGGAGCTTCCTTCATTGGCATCTTGGATATTGCTGGATTTGAAATCTTTGAGGTAAGCAAAGCAAAACCAAACACTTTTCGTACATATCAAACATTATTGTTAACTTGTGGTTCCATCATTAGCCATCTGTAGTATCAGATGTGTATATCATATTATAAATTTCTGCAAGAATTTATAATGCGAAAAGTGAATCAGAACTGCACTACACATTTAAAATCTGCATACCATCTGTGATTACATTTCTTAGAGGCTTGAAGTTTGATCTGGCTCATATTCTGATTTAGGAAACTCTCAGTGAGATGGCTTGCCTGCTTACATGTCTCACATTTTCTTGATACATACTCCTCTGTCTGATGTTTGTTTAAAACAATAAATAAATGGTCTCTAAAAAATTCCTACAATATAGTAAATATTAAAACTACACAATTAAAATGTACTTTTCTTGCTTATTTTACCAGTTAAACTCTTTCGAACAACTGTGTATCAACTATACCAATGAGAAACTGCAGCAGTTATTCAACCATACCATGTTTATCTTGGAACAAGAAGAATATCAAAGGGAGGGCATAGAATGGAATTTTATTGACTTTGGACTGGATCTACAACCCTGCATTGATTTAATTGAACGACCTGTAAGTTCTTATATCCCTACCTTTCTTTTTGCAGCTGGTAGTTTTCTCAGACAAGGTATTTCCACTTGCTAAACTGAACATATGGGTTATTTCTACCAAAGTTTTCCTCTCCTATTTCCCTTATTGTCTGATTTACAAATTAGCAGCCTTGTCTTTTAGACCAGGCATCCCCAATCCCTGGCCCACGGCCTGTCCAAAATCAGACCTGGCAAATGGCAGATGAGCATGTGTGTGTGTGCAAAGCTTCATTTGCACAAGAGGTGGGCAATGGCGCTCATGCGCATGCCTGCTGCTCACACGAAACCATCCTCTCTCCTCTCCCCCACTTGTCCACCAAGCCAGAAAGGTTGAGATCCGTCGCCTTAGACTACAATAATGTTTTAACATATTCAGATTGTTTAGTTCAAAATGAACCTTGATTGATTGATGAAACAGTATAAACTAATCTTATATCAAATCTGTATTTTAATCTGTGATCCAGAGTGTAGCTTTTCTAGTGTGTGGTCCTTTTACATTTGGTTTAATATTTACAAAGTATCATCACTTGTAAAATTGAGTCTTGATTTTCACAATAATTTATTTTATGCACTACTTGCTTTAATGAAACCATTTATGTTCTGACAGTTTTGTATTTGTATTTGTATTTATTAGATTTATATACCGCCCTTCTCCCGAAGGACTCAGGGCGGTGAACAGCCAAATAAAACACATAACAATATATAAAATTAAAAAAACAATTTAAAACATATTAAATGACTTTGGCCCTTACGCATTAAAACACCCCCTTTTTAAAAATGAATTAAAATTAGCAATTAAAAGAGTTAGGCCAGCCCAGCTTGTTGAAATAAAAAAGTCTTGAGGGCGCGGCGGAAAGTGCGTATATCTGGAATCCTCTGTATCTCCGGGGGGAGTTTGTTCCAAAGGGAAGGTGCCCCCACAGAGAAGGCTCTCCCCCTGGGGGCCGACACTGTTTGACCGACGGCACCCTGAGGAGCCCCTCCGTGGCAGAAGGCGGTCTCATAAATACCCAGGTCCTAAGCCATGGAGCGCTCTAAAGGTGGTAACCAATACCTTGAAGCGCACCCGGAAGACCACCGGAAGCCAGTGCAGCTCGCGCAGGAGAGGTGTTACATGGGAGCACCACATTGCTTCCATAACCACCTGCGCGGCTGCATTCTGGACCAGTTGAAGCCTCCGGGTGCTCTTCAAGGGGAGCCCCATGTAGAGAGCCTTACGGGAGTCCAGGCGAGAAGTGACGAGGGCATGAGTGACCGTGCATAAGGAGTCCCAATCCAGAAAGGGCCACAACTGGCGAATCAGGTAGACCTGATAAAAAGTCCCCCTGGCCACAGCCGTCAGATGTTTTTCCAGAGACAGCCGTGTATCCAGGAGGACACCCAAGTTGCGCACCCTCTCCGTGGGGGCCAATGACTTGCCTCCAATAGTCAGTGATGGCACCAACTGACTATATCGGGATGCCGGAAACCACAGCCACTCGATCTTGGAGGGGTTGAGCCCGAGTATGTTTCTCCCCATCCAGTTTTAATTATATAACATACATTATAACAAATATTCGTATACTGTAGCTACAATAAGAGTTACAAAAAATTGTGATTGGACTCTGGATTTATTGCTTTTAATCTTATTTTTTCTTATCATCTGTTAAAATAAAAATCTTTCTGATTTTCATACATATAATTTGTTCTGCTTTAGCAGTATGTTTCTACATTATATGATAAATGTAAGAAGAAAATAAATAACTAGTAATAGTCTATGTATTTTAATTTTTTTAAAATTAGGCTAACCCTCCAGGTGTATTGGCTTTGCTGGATGAAGAATGCTGGTTCCCTAAAGCAACTGACAAGACATTTGTAGAAAAACTAGTCCAAGAGCAAGGTACTCATTCCAAATTTCAAAAACCTCGGCAGTTGAAGGACAAGGCAGACTTCTGCATTATCCATTATGCAGGAAGGGTAAGAAATAATCACTGTATAGTCTTACCATTCTTCAGACTTCCCCTTTGAAGAGACTGTTGGAATTTAGATATAATAGAGCCGTTAGCTGTTTTGACTTCTAATTTGCATACATAATCATGATTATAAAAAATAATTAAAACATTTTTTTAAAAAAGGACCTAAATACCGTATTTTCCGGCGTATAAGACGACTTTTTAACACATGAAAATCTTCTCAAAAGTCGGGGGTCGTCTTATACGCCGGGTGTCGTTTTCCTCTAACCAGGCAGATCAGCAACTCAGCTGGGATGGCCAGAGCCATGTAAAAAGAAAGAAGTTTTCCCCCTCCAACTTGCTTACCTCAGCTGCTAGTCGCAACTTGCCTTGCTTCGCTTGCCTGAATCTATTCCATCAGCAAGCAACTCCCTGCCTGCAATCAAGCAAGCAGGGAGTTGTGGACTTCAACTCCCAGAATTCCTCAGCCAGCAAAGCAAAGCTGGCTGAGGAATTCTGGGAGTTGAAGTCTACAAGTCTTAAAGTTGCCAAGGTTGGAGACCACTGTTCTATTGGGTAAGTTTTTTCCCCCTTTGGGAGCTTTAAAAAAAATAGTCAATTGGGGTTTTTTTAGTTGTTCTTTTTTAGACCTAGCCATTTAAAGTTTAGGAAGTTTTAAATTTAGCTTTCATATAAAAATAAAAATAAAATAAAATAAAATAATATTTGTGCAGCTTTCTGAGATTTAGTGTGTTTCTGTAGTGTTTCACTCTAACTACACAAACACACAAAATCTCACAAAGCTGTATGTGGAATTTTGTGTGTTTAAAGTGTGAAAGTTAGTTTTTTGGACTTTTTGTGGCTGGGTGAGGTTCCTGCTTGTTGCAGGGGCCATTTTGGGATTAGCACAGCTGCTTTTACATTGTGGGTGAGCCAGTTGTGTTGTGTTGTGTGTGTTTAGAGTGTGAAAGTTTTTTGGGGGGGGCTTTTTGTGGCTGTGTGAGGTTCCTGCTTGTTGCAGGGGCCATTTTGGGTCTAGCACAGCTGCTTTTACATTATGGGTGAGCCAGTTGTGTTGTGTGTGTGTAGAGTGTGAAAGTTTTTTTGGGGGCTTTTTGTGGCTGTGTGAGGTTCCTGCTTGTTGCAGGGGCCATTTTGGGACTAGCACAGCTGCTTTTACATTGTAGGTGAGCCAGTTGATGTTTTTTAATTTTTATTTGGTGTGCATTGGAAGAGGGGTAGTCTTATATGGCGAGTATAGCCCAAACCCTATATTTTAACAGGAAAAGTTGGGGGTCGTCTTATACGCCCAGTCGTCTTATACGCCGGAAAATACGGTAAATAAAATGTGGTTGACCTATAGCACAAGATTTCTAGATCTGTTGCAACAAATTGTTTCTGTTTACAGTAACTAATCCTTAGAATGTCAATTACTTATTTAATAATACGTGATGATGGAAATCTGTCTAGTAGCTCGTCTCCCTCCATTGACCTTGTTAATAGCCAAGTAGTTATTATTAATCTAAAAGGATTTCGTTGAAAATGACTCCAATGAATAGAGGCATTTGAAACTACTGATGTGAGCAGAAACAGTTTAGTTTTCTGGGGATTTACTAAATTCCCCATTTGCTTCATTCCAGGTGGATTACAAGGCAGATGAATGGCTAATGAAAAATATGGACCCACTGAATGATAATGTGGCAACTCTTCTGCACCAGTCTTCTGACAGATTTGTTGCAGAACTTTGGAAAGATGGTAAGAATCTGCTCCAAACTCAGGAAAGATATAATTCTATGTAGTCAAACTACTATGTGATTGCTCAAATATTGCTTACCAAAATTTGTACAGGTAGTCCTTAATTATAACCACAGTTGGGATCAGGACTTTCATCACTAAGCAATGCAGTTGTTAAGAGAGTCGTCATAGGACCATCTCAATTTTATTGTCTTTTTTGCTGTGGTTGTTAAGTGAATCATGTAGTGATTAAGCAAATCCAGCTTTCCCCATTGACTTTGCTTGCCTGTAAGTTAGCTGGAAAGGTTGCCAATGGTGATTATGTGACCCCCTGGACACTGCAACTATTATTTATTAAATTTATGTGCCGCCCATCTCAAGCAATAATGTGATATCATAAATACAGGCTGGTTGCCAAGTGTCCAAATTGCAGCATCTGACTGCAGGGATGTTTCAATGATCGTAAGTGTGAGGACCATATATAAGCCACTTTTTTCAATGCCTTTGTAACTTTGAATGGTCACTGAATGAATGGTCGTAAGTCAAGGACTATCTGTAATTAGATACTCTGCTCATACCATACAATTTATTTCATTTATATATGTGTCTTTATGGTTAGCTGCACTTTTTGTTCATGCATTAAACTGTTAGATTCCACGTTTTGAACAGAATTGGTTACTATTTCAGATCATTCTCTGAGAGATTCCATTACAGATAAATGATAATCACAAAAATTAAAGCGGTTGTTTCAGTAACTATTTATTTAAAAGTATCTGGTTTTGCTATAAAATATATGGCTGCAAGATGTGTTTACATTTAACTCTCTAAGCCATTGGAGTGCAGGATATTATGCTAAGGGTTTTCATAAATTGCTAACATGTGATGTACATGATTAACATAAGCATGCTTTGACAACAGTTTTTAGATTTGTCAAGCTTATAAAATAATGTGATTACCAGTTATCACTTTGCTACTTAATTTTATATCACATTATTAGCACACAAATCTTATTGTATCAGCCAGAAGTCTTTCCAATATCCTTCTCATAATAGCCACTATCTACTATCATAGGTTCGCCATTACGGCTATATGAGATACTTTATTTTCTTAGATCTTTATCATTCTTATTCAAGTTAATGAAATTCTAGTATGGTTTAGACATTTCTTTCTTTAGTTTGGGCTTTTGTAAGAGCCTAGCATATTGCTTTCTTTACTTCCAAAAAGGAAAAGTTGAAATGTTATAATCTTTCCCTGTAAAGTAATTCTAAAGTAATTTTGATAACTGGGTACAGAAAAGTTCATTTCTGTGATATCCTTTTGAGATGTAATGACACAAATGGTGTTGCATACTCTGCTCAGGCAGCATATATTTGTTAAAACATTATGGTGCAGTTTTTTTTTCTAATTAAGATAAATACATCAAAGATTGCTTTTGAACACATATGGATTTAAGAAAGTAGGTTCATAAATATCCAATGATTATATCTAATAATTATAGCATAGCGTTTTTCATATGAACGGTTGTTTAGAAAGATTTTGTATGTTAGAAACAGCCAAAATATTTGCACTTGGCATGGATATATGGTGAATTCTATAACATCCATCTTGTGTTATCTTTTCATTTCCTTGATAGTTCATGAAGTGTTGGGTATATTCATGTATGGCCATGTCATGTTATAAGCATAGGATAATGGCCTAAATGCCTCATTGTGCTAACAATATTTCATGTTGAAGAGCTGTGAATTAGTTTTGAGTATATGCTGATATTTTGCACTAATCCCTTTATCAATATAAAGCTGAAGTGACTATTTTATACAAGCTAATGTTTACTCATATCTAATTGTTACTGCAACCAGCTATTAGTCTTTTGAGTTCTGAAATGAATACACCATCCCTATACAGTATATTGTAAAGCTTCATTGAAATTCTGAGTGGTGGTTTTTTACTA
Organism: Arizona elegans; assembly: GCA_022577455.1. Lineage (NCBI taxonomy): Eukaryota > Metazoa > Chordata > Lepidosauria > Squamata > Colubridae > Arizona > Arizona elegans. The sequence continues at coordinate 61,336,740 of JAKOOJ010000003.1, forward strand.
ACTGGATTATCTTCTATATCTGCTTTTTATTTTTGCTGTTTCTGTGCCACAGACATTCACAATATTCAGAGAGCCTCTTTCTATGACAATGTTCCTGGTTTTCCTGAAGCACCAGGTGAATGTATGAACGGTGCTCCTAAAAGCAGGACTTGAATCTATAGGAAAAATATCATTTTTTTTTTCCTTTTGCTTATAGGCCAGCATGAACTTTTCATTTCATCCTAGCCTTAAGTGTTAGCTGCACAAGGCAAGTGTTCTTGTGTGCATACTATTCAGTTGCTACTGCATCAATAGTCTCATTTTTTTCTATTGCACTTTGAAAAAGCTTTGCAAGTGAGTAGCTGCATTTTAAAACATGAGCTTGCTTTTCTGACCCATTCGATAATTTTGGATATTTCAGTTTAGAAGTGTTGTTGGCCTAATTTTTTTGCCCATGTTATATTGATACAAATAAAACAGCATTATTTGTCTTTACGTAGTATGCTACATTGAAAAGTTGTTGCTATGCAGCAAACAGAAAAGTTTTAATTTCACAAGCCATTAAGTCAGAGGTTTGCTATTTTGACCCCTGATATCGTACTCATCCCTCCTTCCAGTCACAAAGCTAACAATTTAATAATTTAATTTGTATATCATCAGAGTTGTCAAACTTGAGCCTTACATGGGCAAAGCTAGAGCACATTTTAACAGTGTTTAAACTGCATAAATACAATCTGGATTTTTAAAAAATGGTAGCTTATTGCTCATAACTCTCTGGGTTATGAATTACAGTGAGAATCCCTGCTTTGAGGTACTCTGAAAAATTAAAATAAAAGTTACACAATCCGGTTGCCTTCTAGTCCTACCAGGAAAGCTCATCAAGGGCCACTAATAGAAGTGCAGCAAAATATTATGTGCTCGATTTGAAATGAACAGTAGGTTCATCAACAGTAGATTAATCCCTATTATCCAGGAAGGGAAAGATCATGTGATTTACATTTTTATATATATCTGATGCTACTTAGCTATTTTTTTCTGTCTCTGCCTCACTGTGTCTTGTACACTATTGGTAATTCATATTAATCTTTATTTCTTCCTCAAATTATTAATCTTTCTGCTTATTGTTGCTTAAAAATAATATTTTCAATTCCTTTACTGTTTACTCTAAAGAAGGAAAATATTTTGCTAAATTTGAAACAGTGAATAAGCAGGCGTCTTTGATCACTTGAATGATTCCTGTGGAGAATACCAACAAACACCTTATTCATGCAAAAAACAAAAACAAAAAATCCTCTACTCATAATAATAAGGCTAATAGCATTTCATCTGTGGGAGCCAATGAATAAAAACAAGGAGAAAAAAAGTAGATAGCTCAGATTTGGTAAAAGTTCCAAATCTCATGAAATATCAGCTTTCACTTTTCAAGACATTATGTGTCCTTAAGTCTGTAAGTTATAAACTCATGCGATTTTGATGTTCATGTCTGAAGCCTCCTATGATTCATTTCACTGTTTTGTATATTGTAAATTTTTGGCCATCTCTGTATGTCAGGGGTTCCCAACCACTGGGCTGGGGCCTATTATCAGGGCCTATTTGGAACCAGGCAGTACACATATACCAGCAGTCCCTGACCTATACAGCTTTACAGCCTGGTGGTGGTGGAGGGGGGAGTGGACCGCATGAGTCAAGCTGCACGTGTGCATGTATGCCACCCTGCTGCTCATGCGGCTCAGTTCCCCACCCCGCCACCAGGCCACCAAGCCACATAGGCTCAGGACCACTGGTAATATGTGTATATGTCCATGTGCATGGGTTCTAATAAAAAATATTTCCACAAATATTGTCAATGAGTATTGCAAATGTTTTGATGTCCATGACACTATCACTATAAATTTAAAATAAATAAATAAATTTTGACTCTGCTGCAAATTAACATTACAGTCTTGGTTGACAGAAGAACCTTGATGCTAGAACATTAGGGGAGATGAGAAAGGTTGTAGCTTTTAGGTCTAATATATATCAATCCTGAGTCACATAAAAATCTTAGGGTCACTGAAGTAGTGGCCAGATGAGGAATTCTGGAATACAGAATATGTCAAACCTAAGTATAAGTTTTTCTTGAACTAGAGCTTCCATGAAGACAAAATAAGAATCCAAAAAGGAACCAGTTATCCTTCTTAGGACTGAGTATATTTACTTCTTTAGAACAAAGCAAAATGGAGTCTACCTACCCATATTTCTCCTCAGTGATTCAAAACAGAACAGGGAGGTGCAGTTAAATATTTTTTTCTCACTAAGTATTAGATTCCAATTTAGGATGAGAATATTTGAGGTCTCATTGTATGTGACCACCATGCTGTATACTGTAATGCCTATTAGAGACCAAAGTTTTAGTGCTTACAAAACATTTATTAGAGATATATATTGTACTTCTTACCATGTGAAATATATCCCAAAGACTAGTTTTTCCCAAAGCACAAAAAGTTAGCTTGCTTCAAAATGCATACAGCAGTAGAACTATCTACCTATGAAGGTTGTGGGTTGTTCACTTCTGAGGGTTTTAAAGAAGAAGCTAAGTAATCACATCTTGCAAATGGCTTGTTTGGTTTTCACACACATTGCAGGGACTTAATGATTCTCATAATCTTTTCTAATTCTATGAAATCAGTTGCTCCTGCTTCTTCAAGACTCTGATATTCAACTTTCTTGGCTGTTATTGAATATTTTGTTCTAATATCCCCATCTTCATTCTAATCCCTCTTTTGTGAATGTGCTTATCACATATATTCCTATAAAATGGTTTGATGTTGTGATATATGGTATACTCATGGCATGAGTATGATGTTATACAAGTGGGCCAAACCAGGATTTTAGGTTTTTATATGTACTTTTTAGGATTTTTGTGTTTTTTTTAAACTGAATGATTTAGATCACTCTTTCATTTACCTTTCCTTTGAAAATTGATAAGTATTTTTTTAAAATTTGATAGTAATGAAATCTCTAGGATTTGTAAACTGTGCGGTCTATAGATTGCCAGCACTATTTTAAAGTATAGTTTTATGTTTCTTAGCAGCTTCTCAGAACTTAAATATAGGCTGTGTCTGTTTTTCCTCAGATTTAATATTCCTATCAAAAAAAATTTTTTTTCCCCATTCTTCCTTGATAAGGAAGTTGAAAGACTACTCTATTTCTAAGTAGATGAAGGAGAACCTGAAAACATAGAATATCAGCATCTTTAAAGCTATTACAGCATGATGCATCTTCATCTCCTATCCTAAGATATTTTTCTGTGGTTCAGATACATTGGTGATATGTTTATTATCTGGTCTTTATGGTCAGGGTGCCTGGTAAAATTCCTTCAAGTCTTCAGTAACTCAATAAAATTTGATATTTGCCATGAGGCTTTGTTACAACAAATATGCTAGTCACAGGCCAGTTGATCAGCACATTTGAGAACCAGAGATATATTGACACCCTTCTTCACTGATGTTTCTGCTAGATTATCTGGAGAATGAATTAACACTTATTCAAATGTAGCATTCCTCTGGCTATGCTCTGTATGAAAGTCAGCAGTGGGGCAGAATGTGCTGGATTAATAACAGAAAGCTTAGGGGGAAAGTGTAGGTCATATGGTCCTTTCTTTCCTGGGCAATAAGAAAAATCATGCCATTAGCTCTAGAACTGCCCCATGCAATGTTCTGCCTCTCCTCTCATAGCCTGCTTGATTTCTATACTTAAATTTACCTATATTATTCCCAAACTGGAATACATAAACTTAAATAAAAATTAGTATTAAGGAAAAACTTCCTTGGTACTATAACCCTTTACAAATCTTATTAAATATTTTACAGTAGTCTTCTTGTAATCCATTTTATAAGGAATATAAATAAACATGAATGTATTATTATTACATTAAATTATTATTACAGATCCAAAGTGAAGTATGGAATTGTGCCTTCTTCATAAAAATGACATCTGCTTACGTGTTGTACTTGAAATTGCTATGGCTTCTGAAATCTACATGAAAAACAAATCATATATTTTATGAAACTTGAAATGATTATATAATTTACAATTCTAAGCTATTAGTTAATTTTAGCTTTGATTAACTTGACACTGCAGAGTTGATATTTCCCATGATTAAGCATAGCATTGATATATTTGAAATCAGACAGGATTTTTAAAGTTATAAAATAAATTTCTTTAGTACCATGAATTGCTATCCTGTCAGCGCAACTATTTTATTTAGGATATATAAATTTTAATTTTTTCTAATTGTAATTTAGTCCCTCCCTCCGTTTTGTTTAATCATGTACAACAAATGCATTTCACTGATTAAGGAGATTTAGGAAACAAGTTAAGTACATTTTGATTTAACTGCACAGATTTTTGTGACTGGGAAATGTTAAAAGATTGCTAATACCCTGACTAGTGTGATTCACAAAAAAGCTAGACTGCAGCATGTTCTTTAGAATGACAGTGTGATGGTCCCCATCCCAGCTACTTTATTTCATTTTTGCTTTATTTCAGGGCCAAAATATGGCTCTCTGGTTGCTTGATATTTCTCCTGTGAGCAGTACTTGCCTTTAGGGTTAACTTTATTGGAATAGACTGATTAAATCAAATTTTCCTCAATTTTATTTTTCATAGAAAACTGTTAATATTTCATCTGAATTAGCGTCAATATGACAAGCCACATAACTAGTATTTTTGTGATGTAATAGGAAAAATATAAAAAAGCTAAAACCCATATTTTATATTGCAGTTTTATAGGGAAATACTGTACTTTATTTCAAGCAAAGATACTGTGGGAGGATGGTAATATTTTGTCTTTAATGCAGAGTTTAATTCATTTAGTCATTTGCTTTGGCTATATAATAAATTTTCAACATTATTCATTCTGTGCTCGCACTTGATTCTTGTCAAAAAATTATTTTAATTATAAAAAGGGAATGGCTGTAGTGCTCCTAAAAGCAAAATAGTAACTTTTTTTTTGTCCTTTCTAGTTCATAATTGTCAAAGCTATGGTATTTTTGCCTTGCACATTGCTTTCAGTCCGGCTACTTCCATGCATACCTATTTGCTTTGGCACAGATGGCACCTTTCAATATTGTCTCACGAAACATTTATTGCACCTTTTATTTATACCGATTGCCTTTACTTATGAATCCTATATGGACCAATTAACTATACATTCTTGTTGCCTGCAGTGGACCGTATTGTGGGCTTAGATCAAGTCACTGGAATAACAGAGACTGCATTTGGCTCGGCTTACAAGACCAAGAAGGGAATGTTTCGTACAGTAGGGCAGCTATACAAAGAATCACTCACCAAACTGATGGCCACACTACGAAATACTAACCCAAATTTTGTTCGCTGCATCATTCCAAACCATGAAAAGAGGGTATGTATTGTTACAGGGATTGTGTTTGAGTTAGATACAATAACTGCTGCTTGTGTTTCTTTTGGTCATACTATGTATCTCTACTTGCTGATATAGAAACATTTTGATTTCATGTTGTATATGGATACTGAAGAGCACTTTCATTTTTGAGTGATTAATATTTCTTTAATGAAAAAATGCTAAAAGGAATCTCTGTGTACTTAGGCTGGAAAGCTGGATCCCCATCTTGTTCTAGACCAGCTCCGTTGCAATGGTGTTCTCGAAGGAATACGGATTTGTCGACAGGGATTTCCAAACAGAATAGTGTTCCAAGAATTTAGACAGAGGTACTTTAATACAGCTGGTCATAATGTTCTAGAGATCACTTTGTTCAAATAACTTTGTTTTTGTTGTTTATTAACATTTAGTCTTTATTTTCCAGGAGGAATAGGTCTCTGTAACTTTACCAACATCTTCTTGTTTTCTGTTTGGTTTATAGGTATGAGATCCTGACTCCAAATGCAATTCCTAAAGGTTTTATGGATGGAAAGCAAGCTTGTGAGAGAATGGTGAGCCATTATATAGAAATATAATACATCTAGAAAGTTTCATCATTTACGTTCTCTGTGTTAAATAAATGGATTTGGCTCTTGCATAGATCAGAGCACTGGAATTGGATCCTAACTTGTATAGAATTGGTCAGAGCAAGATTTTTTTCCGAGCTGGTGTTTTGGCACATCTAGAAGAAGAAAGAGATTTGAAGATAACAGACATCATTATATTCTTCCAAGCTGTTTGTAGGGGATACTTGGCCAGAAAGTAAGTTAATGTAGTAATATTACTTTAATCCTTATAGACAAGATTTGGTGAATTTTTAAAAAAGGATTTAGGTTAACCAAAAGTACTACATTTAAAGTAACATGCATGATTTGTTCTTCGAATGCTTATAGTTCGTTCCATATCACTTTATACTTTAATCAGGCTTTCTTATAAAGCTAATATTTTGATGTTATTGATAAAATGCAGACATTTTCAACTGTTTTATAAAAAAGGGTTTCTTGATTTTTCTTTAGAGCCTTTGCTAAGAAGCAGCAACAACTGAGTGCATTAAAAGTTTTACAAAGAAATTGTGCTGCATATTTGAAGTTAAGGCACTGGCAGTGGTGGAGAGTGTTCACAAAGGTAGATTGTTGTTCTTCATCTCTAAATTATGTGATGGAATTCTTAATAGCAGAGAACTGACATTAACTTGCTGTTCTTGTGGCTTTTGATTGATTGTGCAGGTGAAGCCTTTGCTTCAGGTTACTCGTCAGGAGGAAGAACTTCAGGCTAAAGATGAAGAGCTGGTAAAGGTGAAAGAGAAACAGAGTAAAGTGGAAGGAGAACTAGAAGAGATGGAAAGAAAGCATCAGCAGGTCATTATACACAATCTGATTTATACAGTGCTATTGACCTATATCTTTTGTGCATATGTGATTTATTGAACATAAGTTACAGCAGAGAAAATATTTTTAGTGACAAATAACTTTTTACAACTTTAATTGATTGCCCAGTTAAGCAAAAATATTATGACATATTAACTTGCTGTGTTAAACTAGATACAACTTTAGATGATATACAGTAGAAAATACTATATTTTAAAAAATATAGACACAGCAAAAAATTTTTACTGTTCTTGTTAGAAAAATCGGCTTGGAAACTTGGACTTCTGTATTCCAAAAGGTAGAAAATATGTTGTGTGTTATTGCACAAATGCAGCTACAATCCTAATTTATAGCCATCATCATTTTTCATCTTGCACATGACTTCTGTTTCCACAAATAACCAAAGCATTTAAAATAAACATGGATATTGAAAGTAGGAGACTGAAATGGTTGGCTGTATTTCTTCCGGTATATATTCCTTCTTATCAGTTATTTCCAAACTTACCTTCTCTTCTACCTTAATAATAATTCAGCTAAAACAATGCTACATCCAATACTTTTAACAACACTTCCTCCAATAACATGCTTCAAAACCTTTGCTAGCTTGTAAGAGCTATTGATACCATTTAGCAATGCTTTTGCAATATGGCAAACTATATCCCAATAGCTGGTAAAATTCTAATAGATTGTTGAGCTAATAAAGGAGAATATTTGTAGCTCAGGGTTGACATGAGGGGTCCTTGGTGCTCTCTTGAGCTTTCTTGTTTTCTTGCAGATGTTTCATTACCCAAACTAGGTAACATCAGTTACTAGCATTGATGTTGTTACCTAGTTTGGGTAACGAAACATCTGCAAGGAAACAAGAATGCTCAGAAAGGACCCCCTCAAGATTGTTACTGACAGCACGCTAAAAGTTTGAAAGATTTTCTTATCATGTTTGTAGTTGTTAGAAGAGAAGAACATTCTTGCCGAACAGTTGCAAGCGGAGACAGAACTCTTTGCTGAGGCCGAAGAGATGAGAGCTCGCCTGGCTGCCAAGAAGCAAGAGTTAGAAGAAATTCTGCATGATTTAGAATCCCGTGTAGAAGAGGAAGAAGAACGGAATCAAGTGCTTCAGAATGAAAAGAAAAAAATGCAGTCACACGTACAGGTAATTTGCTCAGTGGGCTGATGATAGGATTATTAGAAACTCTGCCTAAATATTGGGAGTATTAGCCTCTTCCATTGACACAATACCATTATGACATTTTTTTCTGTTTTTCAGGATCTAGAGGAGCAACTTGACGAGGAAGAAGGAGCTCGGCAGAAGCTACAGCTTGAGAAGGTAACAGCTGAAGCAAAAATAAAGAAAATGGAGGAAGAAATCTTGTTATTGGAGGACCAGAACTCCAAATTTCTTAAGGTGAGAAAAAAAAATGGCTATTCCTCTCCTATGTATCAATGTGGCCAAAACTGGATAGTAAATGAACAATAGTAACTATAGATAACATGCTATCTGTGGCCATTTTTAAGATTGAGAAAACTAGCCTGCAATGATTAGACATAAATTTGTTTTATTATATTAACCTCTCCTGTTAAAACATTAAAATCTGGCATATTTACTGTATTTAATAGCTAAAAAGTACTGCAAAATCCACAAACTAAATACAGGTAGCTTTATGTTTTTTGTTCTTTCTGGTTGCCCATTATGTTTAAGAGGCAAGTTGCTCCAGTAAAAGAATTGTGTATTAAATATATGTTAATATATTCCTAACTTTTTCCTGTATGTGGCCCATTACATCATCAGTGAAAATTTTTGCAGACAGCAACCATTTAAAACTATTGTGCTAATATAGCCAATGATGAAGGGAGTCAAACTTTCACTTGACTATTTCCAGTAAGCTATCTTGTACTTTCACAAATATGTCCCAAATGTGCTCCCCACCCCACCCCCCCACCCCCCCAAAAAAAGGTTGCCTTTTGGAGAAAAGAATACCTTTGGGACAACTGAAAATACCTGGATGACTGAAACATTCACAACATGAATGTTGTGCTACAACATGCTTTTCTGTAGTAGCCATGGCCATAAGAAGATAATGTATAACAAGAATGCTGAAGCTATTCCAGGATCTTATCATTATTACATTACCATCCCCAAACCACCGATATTAGGAAGCATTGACTTATTAGGCATGTAACACAATAAGTCCTCTTCTTTCCTACTACCTTCTCCTCTTGGTATCTTAAATTACTTCATTGTTGGTATGTATACTGAGAGCTTATACACCGGAGGCAAATTTCTTGCGTCCAATCACATTCTGCCAATTAAGCTATTCTACTCTACTCTACACTACTCTCTCTTCCTTTTTTTCTGTGAGCATGTAGCCTTAATTGAATACTTGATCGCTGATATTTGAGGTTCAGAATCATATGTCACCACCTGTGGTGGCGCAATGGTTAGAATACAGTATTGCAGGCTAATTCTGCTGACTTCTGACTGCCAGCAGTTCCATCCTCCTGAGGTCAGTAAAATGGGGACCCAGATTGTTGGGGGCAATATGCTGACTCTGTAAACCACTTAGGGCTGTAAAGCACTGTGAAGCAGTATAAGTGCTATTGGTATTGCAATTATCAAATGTCATTATGCTTCAGACGGTGGTATCGCAAATCATGCAGAGAATTATTCTTGCTGTTTTGCTTTTGACCAAGTTTTATAATTACTGCAGCATGTGGAATTAAGGACTTCTTATGGTAATGACCATCTCAATCCAATTGCTATCACTAACCTGATCCTTTCCAGATGAGTTGAGGCTTTGTATATTATTAGTGATTCTATCCAAAACTTCAAAACAAATTGGATTATTCAAAACAAATGGCAGATAATTTTAGAACCTTCAAGATAACTAACTGTAGCTTGGAATGCCTCAAACATACCAATTTACTGATGGAATAAGCTCATTTAATGAAAACCCAGGACATTATTTCCCTGATCTGAGAGTTTCCAACCTGAGACTCTTCAAATATAATTGGATTAAAAATCTAGGCTTCCTAACCAGCATGATACAAAACCTCAATTCATCTGGAAAGGATCAGGTTGGTAATAGCAATTGGATTGAGATAAAACACACGCTAGAAGTTTTGTTAGTGATATAATTTGCATCTGCTAAATATAGAACATAAACATATTTTTAGATGTCTGTTAACAACTAAATGTAAAATATATTTTCTGTGAACCTGTAACAGTTGCTCTAAAAAGTGTGTGGAGGTTCAAAATGTTTTAAAACATTGGAGAATCTTACTTTGTTATAACCATTCTTTATAATAGGATTGGTTGGAATGACAGCTGTATAGTTTGTATCTGATTCTTTGACTCTCATGTGTATGTTACTTCATTCTTACTTTTTTACTCAATTAGGAAAAGAAATTAATGGAGGACAGAATTGCAGAATGTACTTCACAGCTGGCTGAAGAAGAAGAAAAAGCTAAAAATTTAGCAAAGCTGAGAAACAAACAGGAAATGGTGATCACAGATCTGGAAGGTTAGCAGTTACAAGATTTGCTATATGGGGCTAATCATAGGATAAACCAAAAGTATCCTGGTACCAAATAACAGAAGCAAGTTTTAACTTTTGATACAGAGTGTAAAAATAAGTGCATATTGTTTTATCCAAATCAAAAGATAATCTGTAATGTCAGTTTTGAAACTTATTGTAGGACATAAGATATACTAAGATATAGGACGTAAGATATACTCCAAAGGCAACGAATCATTAGAACTATCCTTTACTACACATAATATTTGTATTCAAATACTCATATTCAAGTAATAAAAAATACAATGAAATTTGATTTAATATTGCAAAGATAAAAGGATGTAAGAAATCAGTATTCCAATATAAATCATAAAGCATATGAGAGCATATGCACCAAGACAAATTCCTTGCATGTCCAATTACACTTGGCCAAAAATAATTCTGTTCTGTTCTGTTCTGTTCTATTCCTATTCTATTCCTATTCTATTCTATTCTATTCTATTCTATTCTATTCTATTCTATTCTATTCTATTCTATTCTATTCTATTCTATATTATTCTATTCTATAGCATGTGCCTAAAATTAGCTGTGCTAAATATATTAGAATTCCCACGCAGCTAGAATGTTCTTCAGTTTTCATTGAAAAATATCACAATTGAGAAGCTGCTTTCAAATAGGTCAGGAGCTTGAGCAAGAGCATTCATTAAGAATGTCAAATTCCTTGTCAGAGTAGGATTGGATTCTAGATCAATTCCTCTGATTTGCTCTAATATGATAGATTTATGAAACTTGCTTTAAGATGATTGCCCCAATATGTCAAGGATAGTCTTCTAATTTCTGATGTTTTAAGTGATCAAAAATTAACTTCATTTTTGATCACTTAAAACATAACATTAAATAACATAATAACATTAAATGAAAAAAGATGAATTTCACTTACGCGGTTCTCTAGCTATTTAGGACCAAAGTAACAATCAAAAGGGGGTGGGGGGATTTCTTTTTTCCCCCTACGAAATTGTACTCAGAACCAGAGCAGCGTCTAATCATAACTTCCAAAAGTATGTATTAGATAACTTCTTTTCCATACTGTAAGCATTGTAAAAACTGTAATGAATCATTAATAATGAACATTGGATAAGATTTCAGTGAATATGTTCATAGAATATTTTTCATTTATTGTTAACTTGGAACATACTTTCATTTCATTTGTTCCCTCTTCTGTCTTCTCGTAGCCAACCTAGAATTTACAGAATTGTTTGATGGGAATACCACCAGTCCATCAAACTTCTTCAGTTTGTTTTCAAACTCTATAGCGATAGCACTTTCAATCCTGGAACTAATCATAATTGAATTTTGTCTATTTTTTTTCTACAATATTCTAAACTACGAATTGTTCATCGGGGCACTTTATTTTCCCATGATTGCTATTCAGCCGTGGGCGTTTCTCATGTGCCAGCATTGAGATAGTAAAGTAACTGTCCTATCATCCCCTCCAAAGCCTTGCCTAAAGAGGGTAATCCGGGGATTGGGATCAGAATTGAGTCTGGATGGGGAAAAAGGCTCCTCCCTCAATGAGACATTATTCTTTGGTTACTTTAAACAGGCAGAGGGCAAGGATTTGTCCCACAGGGGCCAAAACCTTGCTGCAAAGAACCCTGTCCACTTCCTCAGTGTACAGAAGATCAAAGGAATGACAAGCATTCTTGCAGGTGGTTACCCCAATTGCCTCATTTGTCCCTGCCAATATGTTGACAATCTCCTTCTCTGTTCTTCTCCAAAGTTGGCATTTTAAAAATGTCATATAGCTCATATTTATGATAAATACTAAAATGATGCTAAGATCTTCTCTAACTCAGAAAAAAATTAAAAATGCATGTATTCTTGAATAGAGTTCTTTTTCTTAGTTCTAATGTTTATAACAATTCCCTGTTGCTCTTGGCACTCTCCTATAAATCATGTTCTGGGAAGAAATATTCATCCAAATATTTACAATTATATTTATCATATGAACTGTGCATGTAACCCCTCCACTCCCCTTGGATTTAGACGCACAATTTTTGGCTATGTAACATAACTTGGAATTCTAATTTAATAGTTAAACTACTAATTTTATGTGTTTGCGGACTTTTGTTCCCTAATTTGGGAATAGTTATTCTGTTGGCCAGAATTATGAGCAAATGACTTAATTGCATAAATATTTCTGTTTAGGACTTCCAGCCAAATAGGCTAAAACTGAATAACAACAACTGGCATGATGCATACTTTCTAAAAATACAGAAATATAGAAAGTCCTTAAGCTAGCGATAAACTATCTTATATTCCCTTGCCAATTTATAAAATAAAAATGAGAAAGGAGTCCAATATTTTTCAGAATGTGGTCATGTTTTTCTTTGAAGTATCAAGAAAAGCAAAATCAGGAATGCTAAAATTTATCTTCCAGATTCTACTCCAGCTATATAAGCAGTGGGCTTTTCCTCATTCCCATTTCAACTTCTTTTATGAGTTCCCTTATTGAAATCCAGTGATTTAAACACAAATATGAGACCATGTTTGGCTTTACTAGTTAAATACCTATCCTTTAACACATGGATGCCACATTGCATCCAGACACTTCAAAATGTCTCGCAGGGGCCTCAATCTCCAATTTAAAAGGGGAAATTTAAAAAAAACAAAACCTTGTGAGACTAAAAAGCAAAGGAACACTATCAAAGCTCTACTTGGCTATTAATTGGAAAGGAAAAAGGTAACGAGGCATGAGTATACTCTGATACTTTTCAGTTACCTGCCAAAGTGTGTTGAAGAAAACAAAATAAACCAGATACAGAAACTGCTGCACTCTTAGGAGATTGGAGAAGGAAATGTGCCAGGAGGTGGGGGAAGCAGGAAGGACCTGGGGTCAGGATTGGGCAGGCTTCCAAAGGAAAAATAAGCTGTTTTTTCTCTAGAAACAAAATAGGCATTATACATTTAGCAGAGGATTTTCCTGTTTTTATGTTTGGGAAGGAAGATGGGAACCTAGGGTAGTAAAAAGGGAACAGTGTGCTTGATGGGCTATTTAACTGAAAGCATGAGCCTAACATGAGGAAATAAAATTGGATTCAAAGACTAGGATTGTGCCTTAGAGGGTACAGCATTTATGCATGCCAAGTATTCAAGTTTTACTCTATCCCCTTCCTGCATGATTTTAGAACAGAAATATTTCAGATAAGTGGATACTGAATATGATCTACTGAACAATTGTTATTTTTTTAAAGCTGGTGAAATTCTCAAAGATAGCAGGAAAAACAAAATTGTTATTTGTTATTTGTTTATAATATAATTTTGCATGCCAAGTAGTTTTGATAGTAACAACTGTTTCAAGAAGTAAAGCTTCCTCTCTCCAGTTCTGGAGATCAGTAATTCAGAATGTCGTAATCTCTCAGCAGCTACCCTAATATTATAAAATCAAAATTAAGTAATTAATATTTTGTTTCCTTTTTAATTTGCTGCACTCCCACCTAGTGAATCTAGAAATACTATTTTGATTTCAGTTTGATGGGCTTTGAAGAAAAGATAAATTTATAGGATTTTAAAAGAGAAAATGGAATTAGCTTGTCTCTAATGATCACTATTACTAAAAATTCCACAAATTAACTATTTTGATAATCTCTGCATTGATTTTTAAAATTCCTCTTAGATAATCCAAGTGTGTATCCTGGTATTCTCAGTAGTTATAAGCTTTAGGTTGTTAAACAATGATCCCATCATGACCTTTGATCTGCAGTTGTGGTAGTTGCAATACAATAACAATTAGGAAGATAGCATTTTAAAGAAAGGTAGCATTCATTAACATCTTCATTTGGAATTGATGTTATTCTGTCTCTTAAATTTTAAGCTAGCAATTTGGTTACTTCATTTTTAGCAGATTGGTCCCAAGTTTATCTTCACATATTGCATTGTTTTGTACATTGCATTCTTTTCTTTACACTTGGTTACTTGTGGGATGGCATCTCCCTGATAAACCTGACCCCATCGCTTAGACCCGTGATGGCGAACCTATGGCACTCGTGCCACAGGTGGCACGTGTAGCCATAACCGTGAGCACGTGAGCTCAGCTCCGGCACGTTTCAGGCCTTCTGGGCCCACCAGAAGTACAGAAAGAGGCTGTTTCCTGCCTCCAGAGGACCTCAGGGGAGGGGGTGGAGAAGGCCTGTTCTTTTTCTCCCCACCCTCCAGAGCTTTCCTAGGAGTCTGGGGAGGGAGAAAACGGCCTTCCCCACCCGCCCTGCAGGCCCTCCGAAGACCAGAAACAGCCAGTTAAACGTGCCATTGCGTTGGGGGGGGGCACATGCACGGGGGCAGGGTGCATAAAATTATGGGTGTGGGCACGTGCGCGTGCGACCTACCCTCTGCTCCTGGCACGCAATGGCAAAAAGGTTAGCCATCACTGGCTTAGACTGTGCTGAGGGAAACAGCTGGTTGACCCCCATTTTGGAGAGTTGAAAGGAGAAAGCCCAGTGTGTATGTGATGGGGGCTGGCGTTCTTAAATGGCCTCCTGCTGGAGGTTCGTTTTCTTTAATATTATTTGCCTTTTGGAAAAAGCTGAAAACTTGTCTTTTCCAGAGGTCACTTGGGGTCTGACACCATGTATTGTTTTAAGATTTTTAAAATATATTTATAATTTTTCCTGCTTGGTATGTTGTGTTTTTAATTGTCACATGTCATCAAGAATCTTTTATGATTTTAGCAGGATAATACATCTAATAAATAAATCCTCCATGTCATTATTGTTTTTTTAAAGAGCGCTTGAAAAAAGAAGAAAAGACCCGCCAAGAGCTAGAAAAAGCTAAAAGGAAGCTTGATGGAGAAACTACTGATTTACAAGACCAAATTGCAGAACTGCAAGCCCAAATAGAGGAATTAAAAATCCAACTTGCCAAGAAAGAGGAAGAACTGCAGACTGCCCTTGCCAGGTAAAATACTGACTTCCATTACATACAGTTAGTCCTTAACTCACAACCATTCGTTTGACAAGAGTTCAGAGTTGCAAATCATCTTGAAAAAAGTGATGATCTACACTCACACTTATGACTGTTGCAGGACCTTTGTCACATGTTAGCAATTTGGGCTTTTGGCAACCAGCTTACATTTATCACTGTTGCAGTCCAACAGTCATGTAATCAAGATTTGTGACTTTTCCCACCCATTGGGAAAGCTAGATTTGCTTAACAATTGTGTGAGTCACTACATGATGGAAATTCCAATCCCAATTATGATCCTAAGTTGTGGACTACCTGCACAACTGTGCTGATTATTTCAACAGTATTAAATGATACGATTAGGATTTCTGAAAATTTAGTTACCTGTATTCCTCTTTACTTTCAGCATTTATTTCAAAGATGTAAGGATTGAATGGCTTGAGTATTAGACCAGAACAAGTCCAAGGCTTTTCTTGTGACTTAATATGGCCAACTTATTTTTCCTGTATGTAGTTCTGTGGAATAAAACATTCCTATTATAGCTACTGTTTTATATTGTTATATAGGATATACATTACTACACATTGATAGCAAAGTTCCATTCCAGAATCAATAAAATTGAAATGATTCTTGGCCGAATGTCTTTTTCAGCCAATATTTAATACTCCTTTACAAATACTGGACATTTAAGTTGTGTTTATCTCTAAAATGATTAGTTCAATTGTTAACTGAAGATTTAAGTTATTGTTTCATCTGATGTTAAGTGCCTAGACAAGTGCCTTGATTTTCTGACAATCATGGAAGCTACTACTCAAAGTATAAGTATAAGTGTTCTCAGTTTATTAGATCTCTGTTAGGCATACTGGATGCACCGTGTAAAATCAATACACACATTGTGGCTTCTGTACATGTATAAAAGCCCATGTATCAATTCACATATCTGTAAAATACATACAATGAACATACCTAAAATCCCATTTAAATGGATATTCTGCTTTAGCAGACATCCCTTTCCCCCACTATTCCTTTAAACCTCATAGCCCATAACAGTCTTTAGAGCATCTTTTTTTTTCTGTGACTTTTCCAGCTCCCTCCTCCTTTTAAAAAAAATGGGGAAAGGAACAACTACTGTCAATTCATTAAGTGTTACAATGTTAAGAGAGATACAGTGTTCTAGAGAGTTGGTGCAGCTTTTTTATTTCGCTGTTATGAATAATTCCAATTTTGAACATCTAGGAAATTAGGATGTTTTCTCAGAAAGAATATATAAGTTACTCTGCTCTTATCATATCTTGCTAAGTATTTTGGAAGCTTGAAATCAAAATCTTCATGGCTTGAATCAATATCTTGTATGTTAGAAACCAAAGCACATGTTATAGATCAGCGGTCTTCATTTTTAATTATGATGCTTTTCCATGTAATTTGTGAGTCTACTGTTGAGCTGTTCTTGGAGCAGTTTCATCATATTAATGTATGTTTGAAATACAATTACTACATGAAAAAATAACCAAGGCATAGCAGATGTCAAACATATAAACATCAGATATATTGTTTTGAAATGTTGGGTTTGTTTAGAATTATTGCAGTCTTTAGGATAGTGGGCTTTGAGTATTATAACTCTAGACTCTGCAACACCAGGAGTCTTCTGGTGTCTACTATATTCAATTATACTAACTGTGTAATTGTGTTAATTTGTTAGTTACTCATTATTGATTGGGCAGTTCCATTGTAATTTTTTACAAATCCAAATTATTCCAGGATTATTAGGATTATTAGATTTCACAGATTTACATTGTATTGTTGATATGAAGGTATCACCAGTCCTATTTAATATTTTTGTGAACATATGGATACCTAAGATGTTTCTTCTCATTCACTACTTCAAGAATAGCTTTTTTGTACCCACTTCACTTTTTACTTCACTCTCACTGTTAAACTCTGTGTTGCTTACAGAGGAGATGAAGAAGTGATGCAAAAAAACAATGCGCTAAAACTAATCCGAGAATTGCAAGCGCAAATTGCAGAGCTACAAGAAGATCTTGAATCAGAAAAGGCTTCACGCAATAAGGCAGACAAGCAGAAGAGAGACCTGAGTGAGGAGCTAGAAGCACTGAAGACAGAGTTGGAAGACACCTTGGATACTACTGCAGCTCAGCAAGAGCTCAGGTTAGTGAGCAGACATGCAATGGATTTTCCAAAACGAGCAATGTTCTGTCTTGGTAAACTGAAAAATTTAGCTTCCTCTTGGAAATTGCAGTCAAAGCAAAAACTACTTAAAATTTACATTGAATCAAAACAGCCTTACAGTGGTACAATTCATTGTTAATTGGTTCCGGGAGGTGCGATGAGTACCAAAAACAATGAGTGCCAAACAATTTTTTCCCCATAAAGAATAATGTAGTGAGTCACAAGGCAGCTGATACAAGTTATAGCCTCTACATTGAGTACCAAACAAACAATGAGTACCAGGACAAAATTTTTGTGTCAAAATGCATTGACTACCAAATTCAATGAGTTTCAAAGAAGTTGAATACCGAGGTATCACTGTACTAGCTTATATTTGCCTAAAAATATTCATGTGGAAGAAAAATTGCGGAAAACCTTTCTTAGTCTATAGTAAATCTAGATTGCTTCATACCTTATTTCCGATAAATTTATCTCCAAATTAATGAAAAATGTACATTGTATTTAAAAGTGTCTCATCATGAAACACTGTCTTGGGGAAGAGAATATAGTGAAACGTATTCCAAACCTAGATATTTTGTCCAAACTGGATTCTTCCTACTGTTAATTCAGGATGTTACTATGGTTTACATTTTTATTTTCCATTTAAAAATGATAGAAAGCTGAAAGCTAATTTTGTCTTGCTGGCTGCCTCTTTAGGACAAAGCGTGAGCAGGAAGTTGCTGAACTCAAGAAAGCCCTTGAGGAAGAAACAAAGAATCATGAAGCCCAAATTCAGGATATTAGGCAGAGGCATGCAACAGCCTTGGAAGAGATCTCAGAACAACTTGAACAGGCCAAAAGAGTGAGTAGAACATTCACTTAAGCATGAGGAATTTCATATGAATGGGAAAATCCCCATGAATCTTATTTACATGCGAAAATCTACTGAAGCAAAACACAGGACATCAGTATAAAGAGGACATAATTTAAAACTAGTATGCAGAGTTTCAAATTCAAGCTGTTGTGAACTAGGCTTCCTGAGTCATTAAAACACACAAATAGTCCCAAAAACCTCTTATGTTCATTCACAGATGAGTCCCAATTAGTTGCAAAAAGTCCTTCGGAAGAAGTCCTTTGGTGCCAAAGACATACTTGGCAAAGCCACACGGAGTCCAGAATCAAACAGAGATGCCGACTGGGAACAGAATTAACAAAGTTGCTTTCCTGCCTTATGGGAGGGGCCAATCATCTCCAGTCATCTCTTTAGTTTTAACTGTTCTTGCCTTCCGGCAGCTCTGTGCATGTGCGCACTAGGAACAGGCTCCTCCTGTTCCTCTGTCTCTCTGATGTCTGACTCTGGAGGCTCCGGAGTCCGTGCATAACTCCCAGATGGCCCTGGCTCCATCTCTGCCTCCAACGCAGAGCCCTCGTCCAAGCCTTCCCCGACTCCAGGACTGGCCCATGTTCCTCCCCAGCCTCCTCACTGTCTGACTCCGCTGCCAGCTCCGCAGGCTGCTGGCAGACCACAACACAAGCATATCAAGTTTGAAGGATCCATTTGTGCTCAAAGCGGACTGTTTTGATCACTTCTTGTTTTGAAAGCACTTTCAAGATTCTGAATTTTAAACAAAAATCATATTTCAAACAAACTTTTGAATTTGAAATAGTTGAAATTTGAAATTTTCCTAGTTAGAGGAAAGTTTCAGAATGACTTTTCACCATCAATCTTGCTGCTGTCTTTCTTTTTAATCTTTCATTTATTTGATAGTTTATTTTGCTTGGGACAAATACACTGGTACTTCCTTAGGTTGCACACATATTGCCATTTTTGTTTCCTTACTACAGAATTCAACAAGCTATTTTGATGTGTAGTTCAGTTTCTGCTATTTTTCATCAAATATAATGTGGCAATTTACATAGTTTGGAAACAATTTTCATACAGGTAAATTCAGATTGACAGTTGAGGGCACATCCATATTTATTTGTAGGTAGCACTATGTCTCTAAATTATATGTCTGAAGAAAAGTTTTTTTGTAATCTATTCTGCGTTTGAATAGTGATTTATAGTCATTGTGAAGAACACCTAATTTTGATTAGATAGATTAGTGGAGATGCACAACTGAATGCCTCAGAGCTGCATTCAGCCCATGAAAGCTTCCAGTGAAGTCTCCAGAGACTCTTAAATTGGAAACTTACTAAAATAGAACTTTTTATGTAGAAAAGTAGAAAATTATGAAACACATGATTTACCATATTAAATTGAAATATTTTCTTTTTTCCCACCTCACATCAGCTAATATATTTTGGAACATACTTGACATATATCTTAAACTGCCTAGGTGCACTTCTTAATTGCACTATAGTTTTCAAATTTATAATTCTAGGATATTATAAGTGTTACATTGTGGTAGCTTTAATCACATAAATGTTTTAAATTTCAAAACTCCTGAAGCACTAATACTTTTTTGCTGACATTTCTTAGTACAGATTTATACTTAAGTTACAATGCCCTGTAAAACCTATTTAGTCTGTATGTGAAAAGAGCTCAAACAGGTGTAAGAATGGAATATATGAAAGTGAATATATGGCATTTTCTTGTACCTTAGTTGCCATACTTTGTTTCTGATGTAGCTATGATGAAATGCATTAACTGGCTTTCTTGCTTTTTTAGTTCAAAGCAAATCTTGAAAAGAACAAACAGTGTTTGGAAACAGATAACAAAGAGCTGGCCTGTGAGGTGAAAGTTTTGCAGCAGGTTAGATCCGAGGCAGAACACAAGAGGAAGAAACTGGATGGTCAGGTACAGGAACTGCAGGCCAAGGTTGTAGAAGGAGAGAGGCTGAGGACAGAGCTGGCAGAAAAAGCAAACAAACTTCAGGTAAAGATTTAAATTTGCAACTCTTTGTTATAATGTAATAACTTATTAAAAGTTCATTGGAAAATACGTTGCTGTGCATTACTGTCCAATTACTGCATGTATATTTGAAATGACACTGTTTTATTTGAAGTGGCAGTTTTAGAATTAAGACAATGCAGGCTGCTAGTGGCAATTTTGTATTGGGAATATTAGAGAGTTAATGCAGATTTTTGGCTTCCAAATGTATGTTTTTTCTTAGTAGGGTTCTTGAAACTTGAAAGCAAATGAAGTGCCAAACGAAATCCTTTGACTGATGGATAGCACTGTAGTAGATCACATTCTCAATATATCATAATCTGCCTTCTTTCCTGCACTAAATAAACAACAATGGAGTTTTGAGAAAGCATTTCAATGAATTAGAGTGAGAATAATATTACATTCTGCTGATAGCAATAGCGATAGCACTTAGACTTATATACCGCTGCACAGTGCTTTACAGCCCTCTCTAAGCAGTTTACAGAATCAGCATATTGCCCTCAACAATCTGGGTCCTCATTTTACCAATCTCAGAAGGCTGGAAGGCTGAGTCAACCTTGAGCCTGGTGAAATGTACTAGGGATTATCTGACTTTAAAATTATAAATATATGCTTGTAAAATATGCACTATTTTGACATACAGATTGTTGTTCATACAGGCTTTTAAAGTAAAGGAGTATTTAGAAATGTATATAAATAATGCTGATTATATTATTCTATGAATAGCATTTATTCCAAATGGTGCATCCTCTTTTAATCATATACTCTATTAGCAAATATAGTACCCATAAGAATATTGCAGAATTAAGTCATGATTGCAAGAAACTCTGCAGACACAAATCTGTATAATTGATAAGCTAACAATAGGAGGAGAACTTACAAAATTTTCCCTAAAACGTTTAAGTTTTTCTATAAATATATCCTGTTTCTAAAGGAACGCATTATTTTCTCTCTTTTTTTGAAAAGTCATTGCCAATTTAAGTTTGAAGCTATAACCTTCATAGAATATACAAATAGTGGTTATTGCAGAGGTACTTAGAATACTATGTACCAGTCAAATCCAAGTTTATTGTAATTAAATTGGAATTCTTCCATTCTAAATAGAACGCATAAAAAAATACTCTGTTTTGTGGTGAATTATGAATGGAAAACCTTGCAGAATCTGAAGCAAATGTCCCTTAAAAAAGTGAGTGCCTCCAACTGGATAATTATAAAATAGCAGCATAAAAAGATCTGTTGGTCCTACTTTTAAGGATCAAAACAATTTAGCGAATTTAAGAACTAAGAAACACCATGGAAAAAGCTGAAAATTACATTCTTTTTTCTCAACTTGAGTCCCTTATAAATATAGAAATTACTGAATAGCAATAAACATCGCTTTCAAAAAGTTCCATAAC
Organism: Arizona elegans; assembly: GCA_022577455.1. Taxonomy (NCBI): domain Eukaryota; kingdom Metazoa; phylum Chordata; class Lepidosauria; order Squamata; family Colubridae; genus Arizona; species Arizona elegans. The sequence continues at coordinate 61,358,453 of JAKOOJ010000003.1, forward strand.
ATTTCTGTGGATATCATAAATTTTGCTCAAATCTCTGAAAAACACTCATCCTTACAAACTAAATATTGGTATGATATCTAGGTTCTTTGACTTTCAGAATGAACTGGACAACGTTTCAAGTCTCCTGGAAGAAGCAGAGAAAAAAGGCATAAAATTTGCCAAAGATGCTGCAAATTTAGACTCTCAGCTACAAGATACCCAGGTATATCTACCATTTTGGGATATAGTTTTAAAATGCTTAACATTTCATCATTGGGTACCTTAATTGATCTCCAGGTAACTGATATATGCTTATAAATAATACACAGATTAGGAAAGAAATTTAGATTTAAAGCATCAGCAAAGCAGAAATGGTTTCTCAAAATTTGTTTGAAAACTAATAACAGGGCTCCATTAAGGTCTGGGCTCCATAAGGTTTTTGATCATTACATGTTTCTTAGCTATATAGAATTGCTGTAGTATAGAGCTAAAATCCTGCATATTATAGACATTAGCCTCATGTTTCAAGTAATAGTTTGTTTCTTTTGTTTAATCAACAGTTTTCATCACAGATTTGTCTACCAACATGGCTTTCATTAATCTTTTGCTTTTTGGTGGTTTCTTAGCTTTAATACCTTACTTAATTTTAGTTTAAATTCTGGAGAAGAAATTACTGATTGTTATCGCTCTCTTTTTTTAAAAAAAAAAGGAATGGATAATGTTTCTAATGTACACATGAAAAGGTTCCCTTTTTTGCAGTAGTTTGAGCACAAAATTCCTGATACTTAAAAGCTCTTTATGTCATGAGATTGATATAATGCTTTTATGATCACACTTTCAACCTGCTTTTGAAGGTTTTTTTTTTTACTTTGGTTAATAATAGTAATAATAATGGCCACTTCTCCAGTGATGGGCTATGAAATTGTAACCAATTCTGCTGATCTTAAGGTGCCCTTTCATCTTTTCTGGGATTACTGTTATTAAACATATTCATATCATATTGCTTGTTCACAATAACTTGCTGTCTGAGGCATTTTCTATTTGACAAATGACCTTTCTAGCTTTAATACTAGTTTTTAATTAACTGCTTTAAGATCTGGTATGATGTATCATTATCAAATTATAGTAAAATGACTTAATGTCTTTAGGTCAGCCAGGATGAACCATGCTTAAGAACTCTTCACAGCAAACAAATATCCTATTGAACAAATAGATGTAGGAGACTAAGTTCAAGTGTACTTCAGACCAAGTGGTAAAACGATGTACATTTTAAAATTTCTATAACAGGAACTGCTGCAAGAGGAGACACGCCAGAAACTGAATTTGAGTAGCAGGATTCGGCAGTTGGAAGAAGAGAAGAACAATCTGCAAGACCAGCAGGAAGAAGAGGAAGAAGCAAGAAAGAATTTGGAGAAGCATGTAATAGCTCTGCAGTCTCAGGTGAGAAGCCATGACAGGTAAAAGCCATAGCATCATTTTGTACATCTTTTCATTCTGACCTGGGTTTATGTGAGATCAGTTGAAACTGCAGTTGCTTTTCCCTAATAGTTTCTTACTATTTTCCAATAGAGTAGCAAGTACAAATCATTTGTAAACTTCGACAAGTTACTTTTTGTTGACAAATTAATTTTTGTGAATAAATTTTCACGTGGCTGTCCTCGAGAAGTCACGTTTGTCTCATCAGTAATATAGTATATGTTTGAATGTAAATTTGGACCTAGTTTATACTATCTTAATTAATGTGTGTATGTATGTATCATTTGAGACTTTAAGGACCTGAATGTTTAAGTACTTTATCACATCACGAAAATAGACTTTTTAAATATATCTTTCCACATCTTGAAAAGGAATTAAAAGAAATGATTCTGGTCTTGACATCTTCATGTTTTCTGTGTAGTAGTAGAGGTTTGGATAAATAATCACTGGGCCAAAAACTGCATTAATAAACTGACATGGTTCTGCCAACTTAGGGTAACTTAGACCAGGGGTCTCCAACCTTGGCAACTTTAAGACTTGTGGACTTCAACTCCCAGCAAAGCTGGATGAGGAACTGTGGGAGTTGAAGTCCATAAATCTTAAAGTTGCCAAGGTTGAAGACCCCTGAATTAGACTGTTCTGCAGCCGTAAAACTAGTTCACCAATTTTATTTTTAAAAATTATTAAAGCTTTATTTTGCATTATAGCTAGCTGATGCCAAAAAGAAGGTTGATGATGACCTAGGGACTATTGAAGGGCTGGAGGAGAGTAAGAAGAAACTGTTGAAGGACATGGAAATTATCAGCCAACGTTTAGAAGAAAAAGCAATGGCATTTGATAAGTTGGAGAAAACAAAAAACCGCCTTCAACAAGAGCTGGATGACTTAATGGTGGACCTTGATCATCAACGTCAAATTGTTTCCAACTTGGAGAAGAAGCAGAAGAAATTTGATCAGGTATGTCACTATTTAAATTGTGTTGCTTTCTTCTGAAGGTTATAAGTGGCAGTTCATTATTTCCTGATAAGCTTTTCATATTTGCAAATATTAAAAGTGTTCTTTATAATATCTATCAGGGTGGATATTTTTCACTGTCTACCTGTGAAGTATGGAACATGTCACTCATAAAAACAGATAGTTTTGACCAAACATGGACCACTATAGTAGATTAAGAATAGGTGCATTTCTGTCTGTGCATGGATGCCTCAAAGCAAAGGACTTAATAGAGCTGAAAGCCAAAATGCCAACCTACTACAACAGCTTGGATTTCCACAGGATTAAGATAAGATGATGTAAGTATTTCAAATTTTCATGTTTGGCCTATTGAAATCAATAGATGCTGGCAGAAGAGAAGAACATATCTGCTCGTTATGCAGAAGAAAGAGACCGTGCTGAAGCCGAGGCGCGAGAAAAAGAGACCAAAGCACTCTCCCTGGCACGAGCCCTGGAGGAAGCGTTAGAGGCCAAGGAAGAGTTTGAGAGACAAAATAAGCAACTCCGAACAGAAATGGAGGACCTGATGAGCTCCAAAGATGATGTTGGCAAAAATGTGAGTTGTCTTATTTTTGATATGCTGAAGGTTTGAGGGGGAAAAGTACTTTAATAACATATGTGAATCTGGATTTTGAAGTGTTGAAAATAAAATGTTCTAAACAGGTGTCAACAACTATGTGCATTGTAAACCACTTACAACAGAAGTGTTTGTCTTGATGTTGAGTATGTGTGCATTTGACATTTCTTGTCTCACTTTATTCATATAGCCTTCAGATTTTCCATTTGAGTGTTTTTGTTTGTGTGCTTCCTGAAGGCAGATAAATGTGAGAGGAGCCATTGTAAAGCATTGTGAATGTGATTTAGTAGCTGCATTGCATTTCATTTTGAGTAAACTTACACAGTTTGAATTGTTAGGAGTAGGAGTTGTGCTTTCTCTCTCATTGCCATTGATTCTGTTGCCATTATCAAGATAATATCAATATATTTTACTTTGCAGGTTCATGAGTTAGAAAAATCTAAGCGTACATTGGAGCAGCAAGTGGAAGAAATGCGAACACAGTTAGAAGAACTAGAGGATGAGTTGCAAGCCACAGAAGATGCCAAATTGCGCTTGGAAGTGAACATGCAAGCCATGAAAGCACAGTTCGAGAGAGATCTTCAAGCAAAGGATGAGCAGAATGAGGAGAAGAAGAGACTCTTAGTAAAACAAGTAAGGCTTTAAATAGTAAAGTATAAATTTGGTGTTGATCAGAGGTTCAAGGGAACTATATGTACCCTTCTGATTTGTTGAATCATCACTAGGCTTTATTAAATTTAAAATTGGTCTTTTATCTTCTAATTTTTAGAAGCAAAAATTCCCCTGCTACCAACATGTAGTTTAACATTTGTATTCAATCATACAAATGTTCACGTTAAATGTTTCCCATGTGTATGTGTCCTTAGTTCCTTAGTCCATTCCTTTGAACAAGCAATAATTAAAATCTTCTCCAGATTCCAAATCTTTTGCAGTTTACATGTTGTTTTATCCATATCTTAATTTGTCTTAAATCTTAACTGGCTAGAAATTCTGATAACTATAAATGTCCATGAAATCAATTTTGATGAGACACCATTACAAAAGTGCTTCTCAGCGAACACCTCATGGTCTTTTGGTATCAGAATTTCTATGAAATGGAATGGATGGCATGGCATATAATCTTGATTTTTTAAATGTGCATTTATTTATAGTGTATGTATGTATAGTAGTTAGGATGCTTGTAATAATCTGTTTTCATCCAAATCCTACCAGATCTATACACCTTAGCTAGATCATCTTTAATGCATCATATAACACATAACTGGTGAATTAAGATATGTACAATTGAATATGAATTCATGAATTCATGTTTATTTTATTTATTTATTCATTTATTTGTTTTATTGTAAAACAAGTGGAGATTCATGTTTCATTTACAAGTCACATACTGCTATTGAGTTTCTGCTGGCAACTGTTCAAAAGCTATAGTGTTTTGATTGGTTTAGAAAATAAAGAACTGATAACATTATTTATAAAAATCAGACACCCAGGAAAAAACATTCTGAAAAGAAGAGAGTGTCATACATATGCCACATATTATAGGTCTTAAAACATGAATTTCAGTGACAGTGAGATATTGCTTAAGGGAGCTGTGGGTATACATTTGGGGGATGCTTGCCAACAATATTTTGCCTATCCCTGAAGTAAAATGTGCTCCCCAGCCAGATGTATGACAAAGAAGAATATCTTGTGAGGCACTTATAAGCATGATAGCTAGCACATGTTTTGAGTGCTATATGTGAACACACCGAAATTGAAATATAGTCCAGAAAAATATAAGTAGGCTAGGGATTTTGTATATCTATATAGATTCTAAAGATATATAGTCTTCATGAAATATTGCATCACAGAAACAGGTGGTTGTGTTCTTCTATTTAGCTTTAGAATATCCAGGCATCTGAAGTAGCCTTGAGAGTCGTTTTATCAACCTTAATCTTTATGCTACCCGCACTCCTTTTCTGAACAAATCAGAACTGAATTGAATAAACAATATATTGGCCATAACTATCCTATTTCAGCCTGAGAAATACAACAAAGTTAGTTATATTCGGTTTATTGTTGAGTTGCATCTCAGGCAATATATATGGGAGAAAAGTTGTGCATGTGGCTGGGTACAACATGGACAGCAACACAGAGTCCAGTGCAGTCAGAGCAGGAAGCAGAGCTACAACAATGCAGGCCTAATGTTGATTAGTTGTTTCCAGCAAATGTCCATTCTCTGGCAGCTGTCTTAAGTAGCCAAACCGCAGGCATGGCTCATTTAGGACCATTGTCATCCTTGCTCTTCAAAATCACATTGGCTCGGTACACAAGCTCAAATAGTTGATTGCCCCTTGGGTCTTAGGTTAGTATTTTGCTGGATTAGGCCCCTCAAATTCTGAGAAGTTAGAATAGCCCATTTATGGGCTCAAAATAGTTCAGAAACTTTCTTTGAAGTTATGTTATTAAGCCATTATCATTGCTTGACTAGGGGTTTTGTTTTTTGCATAATTGATCATAAATTTAGTTTTTCTTTGAAGAATGAATAGGATGATACAAGGCCTCATTGTCTTAATTTGGAAGCAGTTGTACCGTGAACAAATATGCTATATTGACCTCAGTATGAAGTTTAATAATTACGGTTGATAGTTTTACTTAAATACAATTTTAATAAGTTTTTATTCTGGCAGGCTATTTTCCTTAAATAGTAATATTGATTTCTAAACAGTTACTTTTTCCCTTTATATAGTTTCTTACAGGGCATCAAGGAACTTACAATTACTGCACAATTATATAAGTTTAGGGATATATTTCTTGAACTTTCTTCATCCTTCATTTTGGTTGGTTTCAACTAATGGTTAATCTTGAATTCAGACGTTTTATCTTACCATGTGTCCTTAATTTTGTAGGTTCGGGAACTGGAAGCAGAATTGGAAGATGAAAGGAAGCAGCGGGCTTTGGCTGTGGCATCCAAGAAGAAAATGGAAGCAGATTTGAAAGACTTGGAAGCTCAGATTGAGGCAGCAAACAAGGCCCGCGATGAAGCCATCAGACAGTTGCGCAAACTGCAGGTGAACAAAACAACTCTTAAAATCTGAAAGGACAAGGCAACTCGTCTCTAAATTTATGCACATGTTCTCTGCAAAATTAATCTTTCTTTAATAGAAGGGTGAAATTAGGTGAATATATTTTATGATAATAGATTCTATATACTCTGGGTGTATAGATTAGACTGAGGCAATATAGTTAACTTCTCAAGATACAGGGAGAAAAATGCTTTTTTTTTTTTTAAACCTTCCAGGCTCAAATGAAAGATTATCAACGTGAACTAGAAGAGGCCCGTGCATCTCGAGATGAAATTTTTGCTCAATCAAAGGAAAATGAAAAGAAGCTCAAAGGTCTTGAAGCAGAAATTCTTCAACTTCAAGAGGTATGAAATTAAGTTTGGAAAAATTGCCAGTTCTTAGCGTTCCTATTCTGTAAGATAGAATTCTGTAAAAAGGAACATGTTTCTACAATTCAGATAAGAATATTTAAAATTCGGAAGATGGGCAGAAACTCTTGAACTATAACAATATATGTTTAAAATGTACTGGATCATTTTTGAAGGAAGTAGTTCCCAGTTGCACAGGAAGTCTACGGTAGTTAAGCACCAGAGGGGAGTGTATTTATGTCAGTAATTATATTGGAGTCTGAGCTATTGAGCATACTGTAATATCTCTGTATCAAATACCTGAAAATGTCCTTCCTTGTCAAGGTTTCTGAGATGCCAATAACTATTTTTTCAGGAACTTGCCGCTTCTGAACGAGGCAGGCGACATGCAGAACAAGAGAGGGATGAGCTGGCTGATGAAATTGCTAACAGTGCCTCTGGAAAGTAAGTTGGCTAGATGAACATTTCACCAACCGCAGACCCTAAATGATGTCTGTCGATGCCTGTTGCAGTGTAAGAATTGGTTACAGTGGGAGAATTCCTGACTTAAATTTGTAGTTCCTTCTATCGCTTCCATGTGTCTATAGGTCTGCCTTGCTTGATGAGAAACGCCGCTTGGAAGCCCGAATTGCACAGCTAGAAGAGGAATTAGAGGAAGAGCAAAGCAATATGGAGCTTCTCAATGACCGCTTCCGCAAAACCACTCTGCAGGTGCTCTCTTTGGTTGCCAAATCTTGTTCGAATGTTTTGTTGGTTTCTCCAGGTAAGGGGCGATATATCTAAATAACGGTGCTTGTCTTCCTGAAGATTGACACATTGAATTCTGAGTTGGCCGCAGAGCGGAGTGCTGCCCAGAAGAGCGAGAATGCCCGTCAGCAGTTAGAACGGCACAACAAAGAATTGAAAGCGAAGCTTCAGGAGCTGGAGGGTTCAGTCAAATCCAAGTTCAAGGCAACCATTTCAGCACTAGAAGCAAAGATCGGGCAAGTAGAAGAACAGCTGGAGCAGGAGGCAAAGTAAGTGTTTTTTTTAAAAAAAAGCTTTCAGAAGAAGGAACCTTGAATTATAGAAAATAACTTGTTCAAATTAGGACAAATATATGTGGTTCCACCACACAACATCTATTTAGGTAAACTAGATGATTCAGCAGGGGATAGATAAGTTGTCAAAGCTTTGATGATGGTGTAAGAATTTTGAGTCTTAAACTCACATTTGTTCCTTTTATTTTTGTGAAAATATTTAAGGTGGATTTTACCTCCTATAGTATTTGCTTAATATGGAAGACTAATGAGTTTTTTTTTAAAAAAAATGGACTATCTTCCTAGAACAATTCCTTTCCTTTGTTTCCATTCTCACTTCAGAGGGACATAATTATTGAGATACTTTTACCCATCAACACTGATTTCTTCCTCTTTCTGCAAATTAATTAAAAACAAACACAAAATTTCCAACAGGGAACATAGGTGTTTGATATAAGAGTTACTTTGTCCCTGACTTGTTTTAAGCTTTTCCACATAACTTTACTAATACAGGTAGTCCTCGACTTACGGCCACAATTGAGTCCAAAATTTCTGTTGCTGTGTGAGACAGTTGTTAAGTGAGTTTTGCCCCATTTTACAATCTTTCTTGCCACAGTTAAGTGAATCACTGCCATTGTTAAGTTAGTAACAAGGTTGTTAAGTGTATCTTGTATCTCCATTGACTTTGCTGGTCAGAAGGTCACAAAAAGGGGATCACACGATCCTGGGACACTACAACTGTGATAAACATGAGCCAAGCATCCAAATTTTGATCACATGACCGTGGGGATGCTACAGTGCTCCTAAGTATGAAAAATGGTCATAAGTCACTTTTTCCAGTGCCATTGTAACTGGAAACAAACTGTTGTACGTTGAGGACTACCTATATTAATCCCTTTGCTTTTTTTATTTGTAGAAAAGTGAAGAGATCAATATTAAGTAAGTAGGAGGAGAGACTGAATGATTAAATTACCTGTGGTCAAAATCCTTGGTTTTTTTTTCTAAAGATACAATTCACTGTTTTCATATTGAAGCCCCATTTAAGTTTTTCTGTGGATAGACATGAAATCCGATAATTTAATTACTGCTTTCATTAATTTGTTTTAGGGAGAGGGCAGCAGCCAATAAGCTAGTACGCCGCACAGAGAAGAAACTGAAGGAGGTATTTATGCAGGTGGAAGATGAGCGCCGACATGCAGACCAATACAAGGAACAGGTGAGGAGGTGATGCTTAGAACCACAGCTACTAAAAAAACCTTTCATTTCATTGCTTGTTATGCAAAAAGAGATACTTAGTAAGTTGTTTGAAGCACCGCATTCAAACAATGCGCATGGCCAGAGGCCATCTGATCCAGAAGAGTGGAAATGGCTTGATTCATACGGATCTCACACAGATCAGGAGTGAGAATTTGGAGGGGAAAAATGGAGCTCAGTTTGTTTGTAATATTGCATGGAAAAGTATGCATGGCTATAACTTTTTTTAGTTTGGTTCTTCAGAAATTTGCAGGAAAGCTAATGTCAAACACTTGGCAGTCCATTTTATCAGAAGCAAGAGTCTTGTTAGTCTGTTTTATGAAAAGCAAGGGAGCTAAGTTAAGACACCTGAATGTTTTTCCATTTGGCTATGAGTGGATGTTACAACAGTGAACAGTGAAATATACCAAATTGCATAGATGATGCAGAACAGTTACAGGGTACGCAGATCCTCCCAAATATTACCTGAAGTGGAGGTACCTTTTCCTGCCATTACTAAATGAGCAGCCCGTGGCATCAGAATAGTCATTTTAACTGGACAAATTCCCTAAAAAGTCCTGTGAATATGACATGAAGATCACAAATCAAAAAGTTCCTACTCCTTAAAGATTTCAGGCCATCAGTGGGTTGAATGGCAGTGTGAAAGCATGACAAGTGGAATGTTGTTCAGTGTTTCATTAATCCCTTTATCTTCTCTAGATGGAGAAAGCTAATGCTAGGATGAAGCAGCTCAAGCGCCAACTAGAAGAAGCAGAGGAGGAAGCCACGCGTGCTAATGCATCACGTCGTAAACTTCAGCGTGAATTAGATGATGCTACGGAAGCCAATGAAGGCCTTAGCCGAGAGGTCAGCACTCTGAAGAACAGACTAAGGTGAGTTATGGGAAAGAAAGAGCAGAGGAGTTTGGATATATACCACTGTGTAACTTCAGGAAAAGGTCAATTTGAAATGAATGGCAGCAAAAGGTTAGGTTAATCCTCATTTCCAGTTGTTGCCCTCTCTTGATACTATGTCCTCATTGTCTATGACTTAAAATGCAATGCTATTAGTAAACCAGAAGGGAGTGTCATGCTTCCAAAGATTTGTTAATTGGCTTATGCTGCTTTCATAACGCTGGAAGTTGGCCACTCATTAAGTGACATCACATTTGTAGAATTCCCATGTCCTCGGCTATTTATAAGCGCAGATGAAGAGGTTTGTAGCTCCATCTCAAGTGCAAATAATTGTTTACCCTAGGGCTGTACTTTTATGCAGGAGCACACTGTTGCTGTGGTGAAATCCTGCCGGTTCTGTCTGGCTCGCGCGAACTGGTAGTGCTGGAGGCGCGTGGTTCGGTGAATTGGTAGCGGCGGCAGCGTGAGGCTCCGCCTACCCACCCAGATGTCATTACTTCCTGGTTTTTAACCCTCTGTGCATGCGCAAAGCCTTCTGCACATGCGCAGAGGGTAAAAAATAGGATGTGACAAACTGGTAGGGAAGGTAAGTAGATTTCACCCCTGCACTGTTGTGATTAAAAATAAAACCGGTTAGGGGAGGGGATTGATCTGCACTGATGGGAACTTAGTGTATGGTCAATTTTTACAGCAGTTTTTCGGAGCTTTTCTCCTTTTTTATTTTTTAAAAAAAGGACTTTGTGTTGCGGTAGTCACTTACTGTGTCTTCTTGCAGGAGAGGAGGCCCGATCACCTTTTCCTCCAGCCGATCTGGAAGGCGCCAGCTGCACATTGAAGGAGCATCACTGGAGCTTTCAGATGACGATGCAGAGAGTAAGGGGAGCGATATCAATGAACCTCAAGCTGCCCAAACTGAGTAGAGTGTCCCCGCTGTGTTAAAACTGCCAACATTCCCAGAGTGTGACTTCTTTCTGTACATTTGAAAGAAGAACTTAACTGGCCACCAAATTGCTTTCGTGGCCTAGATCTGCCTTAGGCAAAACTGGCATAGCATTAGGTCATGTATTGCAGGTCAGTCAAAGCATTATTGCTGCCTGGCTTTGCCATATTGTAACTGTTTTGGATATAGGTACCACTACTTATATGTATTAAAATATCTCTGTTCAGTGCTTTTTGTTTCAAGGTATCCATTGTAAAGCCATTTTTCTAAGGCACTGAGTGATAAGCGGGTCCGGCCTCTGTCCCAGGCAGAAACTTCTGGCAGCTGGCTATGCCTTTTTGCTATGCATGCATAGCTACCTAGCAGTGGCACTCCCTTTCTGTAGGTTTTCTCTTCCCTACTTATTTGCAAGATCTTGTTCCTGTCATTTTTCTGGCTGACCCAAGGTCACCTGACTTTGAAAATGTCCCAAGGAGCTTTAGTTCACATTATAACTAGCCAACTGCTTGTTCTACTTAACGAGCATTTGCCCACGTTGGCAAACTGATGTCTTCCACCTTGGCAAACTGCTCTGGACATCATGAATAGTCGGTTGATCTGGATAGGATGCTGATGATTCTCTGTCTGAAGTAATATTCCATAAAAATTGGATAGCCTCAGCATGGAAGTTGAATGAATTCTCCCAGAAGCAACTGTTTTCTTCCGGAAAGGCTGGGGATAGGAGTGCTAGCTGAAGTTCTTGCCAGCTTTCTTGGTGCCCATCAGTATATGTTTGCTAGAGGTAGCAAATGGACACTGCCTGTAAATGAACACACCAGTGGAGCTACCCTCTCCCCATTTTCAGCTTTCACTTGGGTGAAATGCATTTAGCTAGCGTCGTTTTTGTCCTAGCTAAGAATTGACATTTACAGAAAGTGCCTTAGACACTGCAGTACTAAGACAATGTTTCCTATATAATTTGCCTATAACAATGATTCAGTGTATTGATTTTTGATCATATCATGCTGCATCTCCTAGTACAAGTGGTATTATCAATCTCCAGTGATAAGAATGAATCAGTGTTAACTACAGAATCTTGAACTTTTGCAACATGCTTGAAACAATATTTCTCTTTGGTTAAAAGCTTTAACATATGTTACAAAGCTTTTTGTTTTTGTGCATTTGGATATTTCTTATTCAAACTGGCTGTTGACCACCAGGCATCTGACTGCAAATACCTTGTTTCTTTGTATCCCCATATTTTTAGACAATGATTTTTTGTAAAAACAATAAATTTATTCATTCTAGAGACTCATAAACGTTTGTTTGTTTTTAAAAAAATAAAAATGGCCTTAAACATTACCAAACACTCTGAAGTTTTTGTTTCATGCAATTCGGAGGTGACATCTTCTCTAAAGAGTATGGAGCAAAGTGAGTTTTAGTCAACACTGAATTTACCTCAGATCTGTTATTTTAATAATTCCATTCCTAAATGATTTGTTAACATTAGAAAAAAGTGAATTTATTTGTAAAGCAACACACTGGAAGAGACAGTCATAAATCTACAGCAGAATACTGTAAAGCAGAGATACAAGTGGCTGAAATATTACATAATTTGAATATAGATAGTCCTCAGGTTGCTATAAGTGGGACTGGAATTTCCATTGTTAAGCAATGCGATCATAAACTGCAATGTCATATGACCACTTTACTTAGTGATGGCTATCCTGTCAGTCCCTTTCACCATTGCTAACCAAATCCCATTGGATGTTAGATGAGAACTCATGCCTGGTTTGGTCCCTTCCATCTCCAAGCCTTGGTAAGGTAAGAAACTGTCTCCTCTTCAACCTCCCTCCCACCCCCCACCAATCCTCCTCATCTCTGCCTTTATGGCAATCCTGCATTCAGCCAGCCCCATCCTGCTTGCGCTGCCCTCCTAAGCTAACGTTTGCTGTCTTTCTACTACTTGACAAGGCACATCCAGCCTAGTCCTTCACAAAGGTAGTTATGGGCATACCAACCTTTCTTCCTGAGGCCATCCTAATGACCTTGTCCAAATTGCATGCATCTTTCTTGCAAAGTTGTGGAAGGCCGAGTACATGACAATGCTAAGTGGAATGCAAGGCTAGGGAAGCCCAGGTCTGGCAGAGGCAGCGGAACGCAGGGTGGCCAAAAGGCTAGAGATGGGTGAGATAGGTGGGTGGGAGTTGAAGCACCTCATGATCATAAGTGCTTTGGGCTGCCAAGCACTAAATTGTGATCACTTTGGACACATTTTGTAAGTTAGCAGCTGAGCAAATGAATGCTTGCTGGCACTTGCTGGGTGTTTGAAGCTTCCTTGGGCATGACAGGCAATTCCAGAACTCTGCAAGTAGGGTACAAGGTGGTCAGAAGGGTATGGATGGGAGGGGGAGACAGATGGGTGAGCAGAGTTGGAGGCAATTCCTTAACCTAATGAAATGCAGGACTGTATTCACTTAACTTATAATTGGTTAATGATGAGGGGGGAAGGTTGCATTAAGTCATGGTCACAAGTCAAGGAGTACCAGTGTAGGCAACCTTTGTTCATAGACAATCAGCTATGTCAACTTTACTTTGTTCATTAATTCATTCCTATCACCTGCCTATCTATAGAGCAGCACTGGAGTCTCCATCAGCAGCTACTTTAGCCAATTAGATGCATGGAATATCACTCAAGAACTAAGTGACATTAGATGGCAGCCTAATAGGACTTAATAAGTCCTATTAGGACTTATTATAAGACAAAATAAATAGGGCAGGGCATATCATCTTGTTATAAATCAATTGTCACAAGATTTAGAGTTCTGAAGAAATGATAGGATTCTCAGCACCCAAATCTTCCTTTTATGGGTAACGTAAGAAAGAAAATGATGTTAAAATACTTAACCACATTATGCTAAAATTTTTGAACAATAGTTAATTCCGTTCTGCCTTCCTGCACCTTTTCTGATAAATGGGAACTAAAACAATTATATTATGGTGGTGCAGTGGTTAGAATGCAGTATTACAGGCTAGTTCTGCCGACTGCTAGCAGTTCCAATTCTCACCGTCTCAAGGTTGACTCAGCCTTCTATCCTTCCGAGGTCGATAAAATAAGGACCCCAAATTGCATGGGGGCAATATGCTGACTCTAAACTGCTTAGAGAGGGCTGTAAAGCACTGTGAAGCAGTATATAAGTCTAAGTGCTATTGTTACATACCTTTCCAATATTTCAATGTTATTTTCAAATTATTTCATTACTTGCATTATAGCTTAATTTTGCAACTATATATAGATAATTACTATTTCTTAAAAACCTCCCAACATAAGCAAGGGCATTAATTGCATTTGGCTGGCAATTTCCCATACTGGCAGGGGCTTGTCTTCCTCAACTTTCATCTGAAACATAATCCCTTGACACACTTCCTCCTATCGCTGTTTGTGGTCTTTGGGACACACTGAAGTTCTTTACCAGTCTTCTGTTGGGTAACTGATATACTGCAATGGGTCTGCTCTAGAACCATTAAGTATTCAGTTGTTCTAAAGTTGCCAAGTCCAGTATGGTGTCCCAGCCTTTTATATTTCTCCAAAGTCCGGCTCAGTCTTAATTATCTCTTCTCTTCCTGCTAGCAGTCCCATTTTACTTCCCACCCATCCATTACACTTTCCTGAGAGACATTCTCTTCGTTATCAAGTTTTTTTATCTAGTGGACAACTATGACTGCCTGGGTCATACTTTCAGATATATTTCCTTACCAGATTTCTCAATGCCTTTAAAAGTGACAGAGCTCCTAATGTACCACCTTCCTGGAAAAGTTGGGATCCAATCAAAGGTGCATCTGCCTTGAAAATAGCCCATCTGAATTGTATAGACTAGTCAAACGTTTTGTGAAATTTTGTATTACATCAAACTGTTTTATGGTAATTTTTATATCATAACATTTTATACAATTTGTAAAATTTTAATTCCATGGTCGTCATGGATCCCATATTTTACAAGTTAGCCCATTTGAGGTACCTTAGTTGAAAATATTTTGCCCTATGGTGCACCATTTTTCCCAGTTAAAAGTGATAGGAAAGAGTGTTTCAGTAGTATATAGATTTTTCTAGGATGCACTTATGAGAATAGAATAAAATAAATGTTTGGATAGTCACATAACAGTGGAAACACTAGTTTTTATCAACAGTTGATCAGCTAACTATGGGAACAGTATGACCAGTCCTGAAATCACTTTCAGAAAAAGGGGCAAAGATTACAATAAATTCCTTTTGATTCAAAGACAGTTGATCAAAGTGCCTTCAGAGGGAGTCAGCTTATCTGAGGACGTGGGCGGAGAAATTCCTCTGTTCATATCAGTGGAGGCTGCATGGGAAAATGCTGACTGCCATAGCTGGTTAATTCACTAATATCAGTCACAGGAAGAATGAGTTCTCCACTCAGTTTTAATAGTGTCTTACAAGCCAAGGACGCCTGTCTCTTTGTGACGGTGGATAGCAGGTGAAGAAGACCTGCTTCTCTCAATTCCAACATAGCAGAAGACATCGATAATCCCGATAGGGTAAATGTATTCCTGTCTTTGGCAACACTATTCAAGGTGGCACACAAGGGAATTTTCTAAAAGGGTGCGGGTGGTTCTAAGTGTCCCATTCCAGACCAGGAGGCATGAGTGAGACGCAATTTCTCCCTAAATGTCTGGACATTGTATCAAGATCCACTACTGCCCAAGTCCCAAAGTAGCTATAACTGCCCTGGAAATTGGGTTGAGCAGTTCTTGAACAGATATTCAAGATTTGGTAATACAGGCCACCTTGGTCCCCAGATTTCTCACCACTATTAACAATCCATTCATTGGACAAGATTTTGAACATTGGAGCAAAGCAGACTGGCAACAATAGTCCTTGAACTGTCAGGGTTTCTACAGGCAAGGCTGGGGAGGGGGCCAGCAGTGAAGAGGAGCAGACAGATGGCTTTTGGCTCCATTCTTCAGGATGGTGAGCAAACTACTTTCAAGCTATTTATATATACTCTTGGGGAGACCACTCACTTCCCAGTACATTGTGTTATGTAAAATTTATCATTAGAACTCCAGGTTTTAATTTACTACTCTGTTCTAGTTCAAATATTTCATCAGTATTCTTACTTGCAAGCCTTGAATTAGTGGACTACAGAGTTAAAGGTGTTCAGATCCCTACTTTATACCCTTGAATTTCTAAATTCAATTGAACACAAGATGGTGACCTGCCTGCTGCCCAATCCCATCCCTTCTGAGTATATGCCTGGCTCAAGCTGGATATGCTCAGGGCTCAACCTACTTCAAATGCATATTGGAGTGGTGAAGGACTCATGGTTTATCTCCAAAGAAATCACAGGAGTGTTTCAAACTCTATAATTAACATATACTATAGGACAGTGGTGTCAAACTCGTCACGGTGACATCACATGATGTATCAGGACTCCCCCCCCCCTTTGCTAAACCGGGTGTGGCCATGATGCATCTAGCCCATGGGCAGAGAGTTTGACAGTCCTGCTAAAGGGGAATGGTGAATTCTCCTGGGATTCGCAAATCACAAAGCTCTCTGTAGATAGGTAACTATAAAGCTGGCAGAACCATGAATGGCAGAACCATGAATAAATACAAAACATAAAAAAGGTAGGTTTGTCTCCCTTAATATGGGCTTTGGCTAAACTGGATAACATAAGAGTGCTACAAACTGTTACACTGACCCAACCTGGTCATACTACTATGCTTTTCTGAGAGCTACGCTTCAGTGACAAGGAAATATAGTTGAACTTACATGAAACACCTTTTTGATTACTAGAAGATGGACAGAAACACTCACTGTATTTAGAAGGGGAAATAAAAGAATATCTACATATTTTCTAAATGATAAATCATATCTAAATGATCAAGATACAAGGTACCTTATAGGTATGTATGTGTCGTTTTTCTATTTCCACTTGTCCTACTTACCAGTTAAGTTTGCTGCTAACATAATTAAAGGAGTTGAACCAAACTTAGCCAAAGGTAACCAGAGACTGGCGGGAGGCGTTTCCTTAAAATAACCTTTTCTCCTTTAAGATCCATGTTCCAGAAAGCAGAAAGACAGTTCACATTAAGTCTTCATGAACAGAAAAGAAAAACTGAAAGCACCTCAATGATTATTATGGTGGATTTAAATCACTACTGGGTTGATGGTCATTAATGAGGAAAAGTGTTGGATTTTCTACTTAATACAGCAGGGTGGTATAAGTGCCAAAAACATGAAGCACACATTTTAGCTCTAAAATTGCAACTCACTAGTTAAGGTAAGCATAATTAAGTTTTTCCCACCAACCAGTTTTTTTCTCAACATGACAATTAAAGAGGCAGCTTTTTTCTGCCTATTCAGCTGGCACAATCATGTCCGCATCAGTTTTGAACTTGCAGCCAGTCATATCTAGAGAAAACTTTTCATTTCTTTTTTATATTGTGAAGAGCATGGATGAACAAAAAAAATATATGGCTATCCAGTGCCCCAATGTTTGTAACCTTCATCAGGATGACACAAATTAGGTTTTTGTGTATGTGCAATTACAATACAGCAAAATTTCAAGAATCAAAATACTAGATCACAAACAAACAAAGGAGAAGCATCTTTTCTGAAAAGCAAATATGTCCACATTAAAAGATCTTTATTTTAGGACCATCTCTCTTGTGAAACCACAGGATGGCAGTCACCACATAAAGTTGACGTACTGTCCTAAGGGAAACATGCCTCAGAAGTCTTAATAAATAAAGTTAGAAAGCCCAAGTTATATACAAATATCTTAGGCAAATATGTTTACAAATCTATGTACAATAAAACAAATGTAAACAGTTAACGCAGCAAAGGGGACACAAGAAAGGGATGACAAAATTCAAGCTATGAGTAGCAATGTGCCCCTAGTCTTTCCTGGCTTTAATTCCTTTCTCCTTCCTTTGCTTTTGGGCAATTGTCACCAAGCAGCTAAAAGTCCAATCCACAGTTTTCTTGAAATAAAAATAGGGAAAGCCAACTTAGTAGGATAAAACTGACTGCGAAGGAATTGCTGAACTGAGGGTATGTCTCCATTTTAGAAAAGAACAACTTTGGCATAATTGCATAATGTATTATGCTCCATAGGGAGATGCCACATCTAAATATTCTCCATGACCCACGACCCAGATCTTTGGCAGGGTGCTGCTAGGTACAAAGACCCCTCATAGAAACTTGTTAAAAATTCATTCCAAATCCATCCACTGGTCAGAGGATTTCTAAAACTTCCCTTGAAAATGAATTGACCTATGCAGAAAATAAAAGTGGGGGGAGAGCTGGGGTCCTTTGTACGATGTGAAAGACATAGGATACCCAGCATCAAAGCAGTCCCTAGCTAGCCAACATACAAAACTGAAGAGGTGGAAAAAAAGAAGTGATTTGGGCAAGTGCAACTCCTGCAATCTGTGAGAGAGACATCAGTGGTGACCATTTTAAGAATGTCCACGATGGAAATAGAAGAAAATAGACTGTATTAACAAGGAGTGCTCTGTATGTGCTTGGTTTTCTGGGCAGTTTCTGTGTTCTGCAACACCCACTCAGCTCCAGCAGGGGGTGCCAACAGAAAACTATCACAAGCAGCTTTTTTCTTATTCCTTCAAGAACAAAACCCAAGTCCCATCATAGCTTTGCAATCCATTCATACACTCAGAGGGAGCATGCCAGGTGCAGATGATGGTCTGGATGCTCCTAGACCTGGTGGTGGGCCTTGGTCAAACCCGTTGACTGCCCTACAAGACAAAGAAGAAAAAATTGTTAACAAGTAGCACTGACAAATTATACCCCCTCTCTAACAGGATTATGTTAGTCCTATGTTGATAGCAAAAAAAACCTGATTAACTCCCAAAACTCAAGCAAGAAAACCATCCATTTATGGCAAGTTCTCTAGAGAGATAAATACAATAAAGGATAACACTCCACACAAATAAAAAGCCGTTTTTTAAAAACAATAACAACAACGATGTTAATATTTGGGGCTGCTTCACTGTGAACATGTGAGATATATAAACCCTTGGCTCATCAGGAAATACTGTGGTCTGGTCATCCAGTCACAAACCAAGAAGGCTAACTTATTTTAGTATGTTTAGCATCTGCCTTAGAAACCTTGACCTCCTATTAGCCAGCCCAGCTTCTGTTTCCATTGCTTTGTCAAGATTCAATTTGATAAAGATGACACAGAGACGTGACACAGTCACTGCTACAAGTCCCAAAGCTAGCCTACCTGTAAATGTGACAACCTCTTTTACTGCAATTCAAGCTGACAATATAAAAAAATTATTCAAAAAGACTAGCAGGGTACCAAGATGCTCATAATCGACCCTTTACAAAGTTGTAGATCAAAGCTATGATTGAAGGATTGCAGAGTAAGTAAAATGATTTACTTGATACAGAAACTAGTTTGTATATATACAGTTACAGCAAGCTATGCTAAGGAAAATGGATTTAAACCCTTTGAAAAAAAATTGTGGTGTTATGAAAAAGTATTACATTATCTCACCCTTATATGTTTCAAACAAATCAGCATAAACTGCCTTTTTGTCTAATTTTCTAGTCTTTCTTTTCAGAATGACTAATTTTTAAACTATATTTTTTCTTTTTTTATTGCATTTTTTCTCTTTACATATCTCTATTACATATTTGACAGATTTGTGAATTATTCATACAACTAGAATCAATACTAGAATACATTGATTCTAGTACAATACATTTCAATACATTGTAAACATTATATACATTCTATTTCTATACATTCTATTCCTTTATGTACATTTCCATTCTTTATTTATATATTTTGAAGAACAGAAACAAAGATGTGAGATTTTGTCTGGAAAATGGATTCCAAAGTTCCAGGATCCCAGTCTGACCTATTCCAAACAACTAATAGTTTGTATAATTCTTCTGTATCTGGTATTATTTTTAGGTTTGAGAATTATTTCAAATCTTAAAATGCATTGCCCAACTATGTAACAAAAATATAAACATATAATGAAATGAAATTCTAAATTCTGACAAAAAACATTTTCCCAGTAACATTACATTAACTGGACCCCTACCTATTCTCATCAAGATTGCAGCTAGAAATTATAGGTCAAGTAAGGAAATTCATAAGGCATAAGGTTGGATTAGAATCAAAACTTTATTGATCAGTTGCTCAATTCATCAGCTCTAATTCACCAACTATAAATCATCAAATCCAACAAGTCATAATAATGAAATCCAAGAATAGTTGGGTTTTCCCAGAACAAGCTAAATGATAGTGATACAAATCTTGAAGATTTTTTTTCCTATTTTGCTGGTACTCTAAAGCTACCCTGAAAAAAGTAAAAAGACCCATTCTTACTATTAAACAATGAGGAAATCACACTGTTAAGCAATACAAAATGTCATGAACTGAAACACAAACAAAAAAGAAAGAAAAGAACTGAAATAAAAAATTGCAATTGAAAACACCTACCAAGCTACACTTGATACTGTAGATTCCATACCAATCAACTCATGGCAGGCAACAATACTAATAAAGACTGCTAGTAACACAAGGTATAGTATCAGAAAGAAGACAGAACAAATGATCCCCCAGATCTCCAATTTATTCAGTGGAAATTATGGTCATTTTGGGGAAAACTGAGAAGAAATACTTATGAATTATTTTCTTCTAGAATTAATGAAATCTTTTAATAATTGATCTGGTCACGCCTTATACTCTTCTACTGCTATAATTTAGTAACATTTATAGTATAATTTATTTTAAAAAATTGTGCTGCAAGCAGTTATATAACTCTCAGAACTTTGTTTAGATGCCTGAATCATTTGCAACTAATGACAAAACAAAGTATGTTAGGAGGAGTACAGATTAAATCAAGAAAAGCAAAAAAATGCAAGGCAAAAAACAACTATTTTGTTTTACTTAATTGCCCATTCAATTCCAACTTCTGCAATAATCAATTACATGAGCTTCCCACATGCCAGACAGTTACTTATGGCCTAGTTAACTTGCAGCTTGACTGTGGCAATTCTGTGTCTACATGGGGCTGCCCTTGGTCCACTTGGAAGCTTCAACTGATCCAGAATGCAGTGGTGTGGGCAGTGAAGGACATGCCTCAGTATGCCCATATGTGTTGTGGCCCCGCCCTCTGAGCCTGTCCCATCGGAGGAAGAAAGCTCCGAGCATGAGGAAGAGGAGTCAGCCAGGCCTCCCTCTCCAGGCCCCTCCCCTCTGGCATTGTCTCAGGTGCCGGCCGAGGGAGAGGAGATTAGCAGGGAGACAGCTGGTTCGGATCAGAGTGACGAAGAAACATCATTCCTGGACGCACGCCTCCGAAGGCGTGATAAACGATTGCAGCAGCTTAGGAGGCGTGCTAGGGATTAGAACTGAGTCACTGGACCACACCACAGAGACTATATAATAGAGGGTAGTGGTCAGGGATCCTTGTGACGAACAAAAGTAAACCTTGGATAGTCACTAAAGCCTCGTCTGGAACTGCTGGGAGAAATATTATTTCTGCTTGGACTTTTTGTACGTTAAGTATCTTATCTTTCTGTTTGTGAAAATAAAGGCATTTGGCAGACGGTGTGTCTATTGCTGCCAAGTGGGAGATAAGACCTGGGTGCATTCCAAAGTGTTTCCTTAACCCTCGGCTGGCTGTGTTTGCGTGTGTGTGGGGACGGGGACAGATCAATATGCCACCCCTGGTCCACAAAGTGTACCATTATGCTTGTGGGAGTGATTTAAGCTGCTGTTATGACCTATAAAGCCCTACATGGCATAGGACCCGTTTTACTCGAGGGACTGTCTATCTTCTGTGGCTGACGAGAGCTGATAAGGTTGGCAAGATTTAGATCCCTTCAATTCAACAGTGTTACATATTGGGACCCAGGAAGCGTGCCTTCTGTGTTATAGAATCTGACATCTGAAATGAAATTTTGCTGATGGTATTCTATACTGATGGCATTCCAGAATGCCTTAAAGACCTATTTGTTCTTCCAGGCCTTGGGTTAGAGTGGCTGGGATCCTGTCAGATTGTATGCGTGCATCCTCACATACCATTTGCATTTGTTGGCATTTCTTGCCATTTGGTCTTTATTTTTCTTTGTACTTATCTTTTCTGTATTTATCTTATATATTCTATTTAATTTTATTGCAACTTGTCCAGTGTTAGTCTGGGAGTTGGATTGTTCTTAAATTGAATGAATAAATAAATGATAGTAACTACACAACTCAATGCCACTATAAAATAATAATCTTATTCATGGCTGAACTTTCAACTAACATTGTTGTTTGAAGACATTTTTGAATCAGCTTGTAAAAGCGATTATTCTTTGTGATATGTTCACCATTCAGTCACTTTTACCTCATGGTGCTGACTTTTTGGAATACTTTGTGGTAGCGCTGATTGAAAAGAGATGATTTCAGATCAAGTAATAAAATATTTTATCATAAAATCCTCGGTATCTGTTTTAAATTTCATTTTTGTCTTATTTCATTATTGGGGCAGAAGAGAAACAAGCCCATATTTAAAAAATAATGAATCAGTAGTTCATTATTCAGTTTATGATATATTTGTAGCAATTACCTGAATTCTATATTAAATTTATATGACATCTGTCAAGCACTAATTTAGATGAATTAATAGGAAGTGCTTTTTTCAAGTTTAAAATATGTAAGAAGCATTTATTTTGCAACAGAATTTCCACTTTTCCTTTTGTGAAGGAGCAGATTTTTTTATGCCTTCCAAATTTTTATATAATTTACAATTCAATCCAATATATACCATGTGTTCCATTCAAGTAACATGCATAGAAAGAATCAAGACAAAATTAGAACATTAGTAATGTAATATGTACTAATTACATATTACTAATTACTGAAATTCATATTAGAAAATTCAAAGAGAGGCTATTAGACTAATAATGTCAGTTCCAAATCCATTATGGACAATACACATAAACTATAATCTCCAAGCATAAAAACAAGCTCATCACACCAAACCAGGCACAATTACCCATGAAATATGTAGGGAATCTGACCTAAACATATGGGAGAGATAGAAAAATAGTTTAAAAAGTATACTTTTTGTCAAAAATATGACTGAAAGTTGGAAATAAATTTCATTTCACAAATGCACAGGTAGTTTTGATTTAGAACCCAGTTTTTCAGCCATAAAAGGAAGAATTGCTTTCCGTATTCTAACAAGGATTGTTAAAGTTGTCTAGATTCAGGCATATTTATCATCTATATGTCTGCCTTTATTTTGAGACAGAGAGCTCTGACATTGTTCCTGGGATGTGTTGGAGCATGGTACTTTTCCAGCTTCTCATATTCCTTCTTCCTGGTGTTATTGTCACACTTAGCACCACTACATCTATCACCACCACTATCTTCTGTTACTTGTCTATTACCAAAATGTCCAATTGACTAGTACCTGCCTATCTGTCTGGATCTGGAAGTCCCACAGGATCTTAACTCTCTTATTCTCCACGCCATCTTGACTTCGAGCCTCATACACCGTGCAGATGTTTTTGTAAACAATGCCAGCTAGTTGGTTGTGCCATTCAGTGTAAGCTGTCTTTGCCTGCATCAATGTACATCCCTAGTTAATTCTGTGGAGAAGGCCTATTCAAATGAATTTTCAGCAACAGTTAAATGAAGTCATCAAGATAATTGTTTAGAATATTTAAAAAAGGTACATGAATGCCAAGTTAATAGAAGATTACAATTCTGCCTTGGGTTAAGACCAAAGCGAACACCTAATTTTACTTTTTTCACAACAAGGTCTAAAAAGCAAGTTCACTGTGTCTCAGCTACCATCCATTAATTCAAACATGCACCTCAAACTCCTCCTCAATTTTCTTAGTTCCAAGCCTCAACAGCTCTGTCATCAACTTCAATAAACTTCCTATGCAAACAGTGCATTCTGCTTGTAACTCTGACATCAGCTTAGTATACATCTTATCATGCTGAATTAGCTAACATTTGTAACTCTATAGAAAGCCAACAGAGAATTCAAAGCAAATAACACAATAGCAGCAAAGGCTGCAATACAGCAATGAGCAAATTACCTCAGTCAGTCCCACCACCCAACTATAGGCCATTCATAAGGCAGCAGCAGCAGCAGATTGGGTCGGGTCCATAAGCAAACGTGGCTGTTTCAGGATCCAGCGACAATTGGGGGCAGGGAGAACACTACAGGGGCTATAGAGAGAAAGAAAGAAAAGGAAGGAGGAGAAGAACGGGCATGCCTGAGCTCACTTTCAATGTAAGAAGTTCAGCCCTAGGCAGTGATTTTCATCCGTTCATACTTGGATGCTCAAATTTATGAACATGTTCTGGATTGGGAGTGGAGGCAGCAGGTAAGACAGGAAGTAAGTGGAAGCAGCACAGGAAGAGCTACACGATACACATGTTGACACTAACCAAACATGACCATGACATGTCAACACTAACCAAAAGCAGAAGCAGTGCAGAGAAAATGGCTGTTGATGCTTCTGGATCACTTAAATAACAAGATGTTTACAATACTTAGTTGCTGCTGTTTTAACTTTAAATGTATTTAAATAATCTCTGCTTACCATGTGAGGTTTGTACTATTGTTTAAGAAACAATATTGTTTACTACTGCAATGTACCATATTTTGTTTTACTCTAAATGTATGCGGACTACTGATAAGCACAAAGTTCTTGTATGCTACATCAAGAATGAATAAGAAAAGGGATTGATTACTGACAGACTGAAAAGATGTTTAGCGGTTGCAGAAATGCATGCTCCAAGTTAAGGGAGACAGGTTTTCAAAGGGCATAGAGTGAAATCTGGAAGAAGCCAGACTAATCAACATTGTAGAAAGCATTAGGGTCACAAAAATAAATAGATCTTTATGAAGAATGAAGAGAAAAGATGATTAAAGAAAAAGGCTGCAGCAAGGAGCAATATGAAATGCATGTATGTTTTGAATGCTTCTGGTGCATCAATTGCCCCTTGTATAATTTTGATGAAAAAAAATTAATCCAGCAAACAGATTTTAGAAGTCACTGATAAGAGTGAGCTTTTCCTAGCATATAATTCACTTATATCATGGTTCAAGGAGAAAAAAAAACCTCTTTGTTATTAATTTGTGCTTCAAAATTCAAGATTGGAAACTCTGCTAGTTTGAATTGCTGGACTTGGAATTGACTTTAATAGTAATCGTATGGATGAATCATTTCTATCCTGCCCATGTGCAAACAGCCAAGACATATCCTTGTTCTTCAAGTTGCACAGACATTTGGCTAGGCATAAAAGGAGCCTACAGAGACGTCTCTCCAAATTCTTCCTTATATTTTGAAGAGCTCAATTTTTAATATGGATTCATATGGATTCATCAGTCCTAGATAGCTGTTCATGCCAAAGTTACTGCTTTTATGGAGTCTGTGAGGGACTATCTTTAAAAAGTATTTGCAACGTTCAGTATTTGCCAGTACTTGCAAAGGTTCAGGTTGCACTCTAATTTTTCAACAACTTTCTTGGCTGATTCTTAGTTTAGTCTTTGGTCAGATATAGAATTTCAGTTTTAAATTCTAAATATTATTACCCCAAGTTATTTTAAGTAGCAACTTAGGTCTTTAAAATATACTGAAACCCACAATTTGAAGAACAGTTGTGAGGAGTAGCATCAGTCTGAGCCTTATTTGCAGTACCATCAAAACTGTGAAACTCCCTTGAAAAATAATGAAAGGACAATGGAATCTCTCATTCAATATGCATTTTTATTCCCTTCACTCAATCATTTGCTTGTTCTATTGCTATATTTAACACTATTTCTAATCAGTATTTATAAGATATCTATATTACTTCCAGTTATCCCTAATTATTTGGATGATTATAGTTGGGAGTCATCCAAAGCTAAAAAAAATTTCAATAAGCTCATATCAGAAATACTGATCCTGAAGTAAATCAAAAAAGAAAAAAAAATATAGGAAATCATCAATTCAAATAAAGAAAGTGACACAACCACAAAATATTTTAAACCTTGTGGCTAATTATATATTTCTTGGGTAGATGAAAACAGTATTCTACAATTTTAATGAATGGCAGTTGAAGAGTTCAATGTTATTCACTTTTAAATATTACTTATATTTGGAAGTCAAAAGTAAAGTGTAGTAAATCAAGCAATTCTGATTTCTTTTTGTATGAGATGACTCTTATTGTTAGGAACATTTTTCCCATTCATAAAAATGTTCAAAGACAAAATATAAAGTTGTTTTGGGCTGTCTTGCCATCTTTCCTGCAATGCAGGTGGAAGATATATAAATTCCCATTTTTCATTCATTAAGGAAAAGGTATGTAACAAGCAAAGTTTGAGCCTATGCCAAAATAAAGAAAGAGAGCCAGTTTGATGCAGTAGTTAAGACATTAGGCTAAAAACTGGGAGACCATGAGTTGTTGTTCTGCTTTAGGCACAAAGCCATCTGGGTGACTTTGGGCCAGTCATTCACTCTCAGTCCTAGAAAGGAGTCAATTGCAAATCATGAGTGTAAATCTTGCTAGGAAAACTGCAGGGACTAGTCACTACAGTCACAAGGAGTCAGAATTTATTTGAACAAAAAAGAAAAAAAGGAAGATGTTTATGAATCAAAGAGTGGGGAAAACCTTATGCAAAACAACTCTCTAAAACTTCATGTAAAAACAAAACTTACGCTTTGTCATAAAATGTTGTATGTCCTGGATGACAGAACTTCATACCATTGCTGTTGATCATACTGCTATTTATGTTTCCTGCAACATATGATTTACGTGATGCCTGGTCCTTTGCAAAGTTCCTACAAGCAGCTAATTTGGATTCTAAAGCCTGAGAAGGAATGAAAAAAACAGAATATATTAACAGTCTGGGTGAAAGATTAAAGAAGGTAGAATTATTAGGAGCCACATCACAATGAAAAGTATAAAGAATGACTTGGGGCAAAATGATTTGCAAAGAAATATAAGTGCTCTTAACATACATTTTTGGTTAAGAACCGAGTTTAAAAATATGCCCATAATTGAAACTTTCAAGTATTCTTCCACAGAGAAATTATCTAAAACAGCAACCAATTATTTACTATCCATCAACATCTATAGTAGTGGAAAGTGCAATTTGCATACTTTAAGAAAACATTAAAAATGATAATAGCCAGTTAAAGATGTATTGTACAAGTATTTGTAATAAAGGAATTGGGAATAGAATGTTGAAAATATATGCATCTCTCTTTATTGATTGTAAGATGTGAGATTTGTAAAATTTCATGCACTCTGTATTGATTGTTCATCTTTTAACATAGTCATGAACTTTTTAAAAAAGAATTAGTAAAAGCTAAGATTCAAGATGCTGAACTCTATAAATAATATTAATCTTACCATGCTAGATTTTATTGTCATTTCTCCCTACATGAAACCACAGAGCTGTTGATCCAGCAGTACATGCTTGATTCCCAGGCCAGTTCTTTCCAAGTAAACATATGTAATCCCTCCCTCCTTTGTATATACAAATTTGCTGCTCCATGTAGTCATTCAAACTATGCAAATAGCACAATTCTAAATTTCTAAGTAAGCCCCAATGAGTTCAATTCTCCTTAGTATAATAATAGTACAGAAACATTTGTTTCATGTAATGAAGTAAACCATTTCGTTTCAAGTGATTTCCTTTCACTGGACTAGAATAAAATAGAATAACAGAGTTGGAAGGAACACTGGAAGTCTTCCAGTCCAACCCCGTTTGGGCAGGAAACCTTATGATTTCAATGCATGTGAGGAATTGTACTGTATGTCACATAGATAGCATTTAGAAACAGCCATAGCTAGATAGCATGATGCAGAGCATAGATCTTACCCCCACTTTTCTTAGAAGATCACCTACAATGTTGAGAGCTGATATTCGGGCAGATGGAGTAAGGGGGCTGGTACCAAAGCCATTGGGAATAGCTGCAACAAACCCACAAATACAACAGAATAGTCACATAATTACAACGTCCAAAACTCAAGCATTTACAACAACAAAAGTAACAAAGAGCAACCCCACACCAGGATCCTTTATATTTCAATGAGTAAGTGTCGTAGCAATATATTTTGCCTAAAGTTTGGTGGCCAGGACTAAAACAATTCTATATACAACACTGATTTCCATAAAATCTTGTTTCCATAAAATCACTTCCCACACTTTCTTCAAGGCTGAACATGCATATTTACCCAGTGTAATGTAAGGGTAACAATACAGGTAGTCCTTGACTTATGATTTTTCAAAGTTACAAGGGCTTTGGAAAAAGTGATTTACAACCAGTACTCACACTTACAATTGTGAAATTACCTTGTGTTCATATGATCACAATTTGGGCACTTAACAACTGGCTCACATTCAGGACCATTTGCAGCATCATGTGGTCACATGATCCAATTTGCCACATTTTAAGGGTGGGGCTCTTTGGGCTTTTTTGTCAACCAATTCTTACTGCTAGTGTTCTAAATTCCTAACTTACATTGCTATTAAGATAGATCATATTTTATAGCTAAAGAGGACAAAGGGAAAAAAGTTATAGATAAAATGGATGTCAGTGTTCCAATATTGTTCTCAATATTTTGAGAACAAAAAACAGCTATACATGGGGATGTAAATAATTAAACCTGGCTCAATTTCTACTTGTAATATAAGCATTCAGTATTTCAGAAAATATATATGTATATATTCTACCTTTTGGAGAGGGAAAGCTGTTTTCACAGCCTTTCCCAACAGGTGTTGCTGGCAGTGACAGTGAAGCTTGGACTGCTGAATCCATCTTTTCACAATCCAGGGTTGGGGAACTAGGAGCAGATTTCCTGGTTACTTCTTGTTGTCTTTCTCGTACTGCTAGTTCTTGCCTTAAATCTGTAAATTTTAAGAAAAAAAATGGCAAACTTGTGTATTTTAGCTATGAGTATAAAAACCTTTCCCCTCTCCCCAGTCCGTTCATTCTACTATTCTGTTCATTCCTGAGACACTCCTATGCCTCACAAAAGGTCACCACCACCAAATTGGAGGCCTTGTAGTTGCTTGATTTGATTTCACAGACTAAGCAGGGATGAAGATGGATTGATCCCAGGATCTGATGTCAAATAAGCCTAAATGAATGTGCTTCTTGTCAAACAGTTGATACAGTTCATGAAATAGTCATAAAAATATGAATACATTAGATGAACTTTAGCTGTATTTCAAAACTAGAAAATTATCTTGCAACTTTCTTATAACCTAGGAAATCAGAGTTTGCCATTATTACAACTTTAATTAGCAGCTATATATTAAGTAGTACCTCTAGCTTCATCTTTCAGTCTTTGCACGGAAACTAGCAAAGATTCTTTGTCATCCAGTTCACTTTCCAAAAAAGCATTTCTCTCTATGGCTTGATTCAACCTTTGTTCAAAATCTTCCAAAGAAACAATTGTGGCCCTAGAAATTAAAAAAAAAGAAAGAAGAAGAAATAAACTCTTTTGGTAGACATTTAACTGTGGGAGGTAAAGAAACATCAAAAAACAGAGGATTCAATATCTGTCAAAGACAGAAAATTACTGAACAAATTATAAGTCATCCCAGGAACTAGTTGGGTCGATAAAGATAATGGAGAACAAGATGGCAGCTCTCCATGTTAGTAATAGGTATACAGTGAATTAAAAAAAAATTCAAGCCATTATCTTACTTAATAGTCTTATTCTTAATGCTCTATATCAAATACAACTAAATAAATAAAACTAAAACAATTGACTAGTTTTCTTACAGAATGTTCTGGATATTAGTTAGGAGAAAGTACTCCAATATCATCCATAAACACTGCTGTCTACTCAATCATTAAGCTTTGTTAAATAAAAAATGATGTAGAAGAATTTGAATAAAAATCAAAGGAAAATGTGATGCTTGTTTTTTAATATTACTTCATGATTTTTTGAACAAAATTCAGTTTCAGAAGAAAATATAAAAAAATGAAAGTGGTTTGGGGAGTCTGACAAACTTTAGTTTTAGTTGCAGAACTGCACCAATATCAAGTAACCGTTTATAGCACTAAGGAAATAAAAACCTAAGCAATACATGCTTTCTTCAGTCAGATAACTGGCAATCACCAACATTCCTCACCTTTTCGCACGCTCAAGATCGTCATTGGCTTGTTCTAGCTCTCTTACATATTTATGCAATTGGTCTTTAATTGCCCGAGTCTGGCTCAAGTCGTCTTCCAATAAAGACACTTGCTTATAATTTTGTGCATACTGGTGTTCAAGTTTTTCCTGAAAATATAAGACATGAAAAATTCTATACCTCTGAAATTAATCCAAGAAGTTTAAATACATTTCTATGCTACTGTCTGAATGTAGCTATGCAGTGCTTTAGATCTTAAAGAAAAAAAATTGCTCTGGAAGACTCTGGCTATAAAAAATTGTTGGACCGAGCATGAAATATTCTTGTTAACAACAGTTGAACAGAAGAGGAAACAGTTAATTTAAATTCTTAAGGTTACAAGACATGACCTAGGAAACTTCACTTCTTCAACAACCCAGTGATTTGGGTTGAAATTAGTAGACTTGCAATTTTATCAAAGACTGCAAAAATCCTAAAACGAAAGTGATATGCACTTAGATGTATAATCTAAGTGCTCTGTTCTACAGCAAAGAATTGTGCAATAGCAGAAGATATTTTTCCTTCCCAAGCTGTACCTTTAAGGTTTCCACTTCCTGTTTTAATCTTTGGTTGTCTGCTTGTAAATCTCGGTTTCTTTGTTCAGCCTGTACCAGTTGGGCCTCTAACTCTGCTTCCAGTTCTCTGCTGCCTTCCTGAAATTCTGCCAGCTCTTCATGGGCCTCTTGAAAACTATAACAGGAATAATAGTGAATAGAGATTTTTTCCAGGAAGATCTTTTATGATTAATACAGATATGAGGCTATTTAGTTGTAAAGCAGAAACAATATTTTTGAGGGGACATGGGCACCCACACTGGATCTATTGGCACCTTCTTAATGAAGGTATGTCTTTTTCCAAACTTGCAAGGGAATAAAGACAATAGTGAGAGGGTATAATGACCTTGTCACATTCTATTGGCATACTGTATCTTTAACTCCAATGCACATTTTCAAGGCTGCTGGCAAGTCAGGAAAAGGCAGTTTTTTATGGCAGTATCAACAGATGCTGCCAATGTACCCACTTTCATCTTAAGTATCCATTAGACTTTGGATTCAAATAGCCAAATCACTACTTATTAATATATTAGAAAGCACTGCATTTCTCTATCAATTGCAACAATAGTAAAGATAAAGATTCCCCTCGCACATATGTGCTAGTCATTCCTGACTCTAGGGGGCGGTGCTCATCTCTGTTTCAAAGCCGAAGAGCCAGCGCTGTCTGAAGACGTCTCCGTGGTCATGTGGCTGGCATGACTGAATGCCAAAGGCGCAAAGAACACTGTTACCTTCTCACCAAAGGTGGTCCCTATTTTTCTACTTGCATTTTTTACGTGATTTCGAACTGCTAGGTTGGCAGAAGCTGGGCCAAGTAATGGGAGCTCAACCCATTGTGCGGCACTAAGGATTCGAACCACTGAACTGCCAACCTTTCGATCGACAAGCTCAGCGTCTTAGCCACTGAGCCACCACATCCCTTCAACAATAATAGTACATTATTATTTATAATTATTATTATTATTACTATTATAATATATTAAAGTTTGCACAATAATAGTACAAACAACAATAGTACAGGTCTTTATTTTTTTATTAAAGCTGATCAGAACTTTACATATATAATTTTATACATATACAATGTCCTTTGCCGTTTATCTAAGAAACTGCCACTATTGAAATTTTGTAAAATCAGATTAAAAGAGATAATTCTGAACAAATTAAATTCAAACAGATTTCTCCAAAAGTGGTTGGAGATGTGAACATACCTTGGATATTTAGTGGAAATCTAGATAGACATGGGAGTGCTTTGTAATGCTGATCCTCCCAGCTGTCTTTAGAAACAGAGGCAAAGTCTCTCACTATCTAAGAATGAGTTTATCAAAATTAGATAGCCTTGGAAGTAAAATCATACCTCAATAAAAGCAGAACTTTTAGAAAAGAATACCCCCAGTAAAATAGGCAAATGTCACAAGAGTCTGAATTAGCAGAGTTTCTGAAGTGATAAAGGCCCTATTGTTTGCAAAAAGAGATTCCATATAGGGCAAGGTCACCTCCAATAGAGATTCTATTCATGTATCCTCGAGCATTAAGTCTAGTCAATTCAAGCATAATGCTATTTTTGAGATATTTGGCTTCCATCTGCAGGCTTCTGGATCACAAAGAGAACATTGTTAATGCATTCAAATATCAGAGTAAAACTCATAATAACCCAGTATCAGAATCATACCTTTGTTTATATTTTAAAGTCAGCTCTTTCCAGTATGCAGCTTCTTCCTCTGAAGTTGAAAACTCTGGAATTTCTTCACAATCCATGATAAGAATTACCTATAAAAGGGACAAGTTATTTAGTTAATAAAATCATGAGATCTCCTTTGCTCCCAGGTAAGCTCTCTGTCAGTTTTTCAAAGCTATAAGGCAGATCTTCTATTCATGACCTCACAGGAATAATGTGGTTATACTAATTTCCATCTCCAAAAATAATTAACCAGCAAATCCAACTTTTTTTAATGAAAGCCAGAAGTGTTATATTTTTTCTCATGTCCAGCCAAATTAAAACAAAAACTTTATGGATGAATGCATATGAATATCTGAAAAAAATTAAATCAGAATCACAGTATCCAAAGAGAGGCATCAATTATTTCCTTGTTCAATAATCCGCCTATTAGTTTTACAAAATATTAACCAGAAATTTCCTTTTACAAGACATAGAGTATCAGCTGGAGTGACATTTAAGTTAGGGGTGCTATGGGAGGGGGAGGCAGCATTACATTCTACTGCGTGCTACAATCTTGAACCAATTGTTTCCTATTGCTGCTGATCTTTTGAAAAAAGAAGAGGGGTCACGTTCATAGATATCCCACACACTAATCTCACTTTCAAAGATATTAAGCAGTAGCTCATTCTTTTATTATAATTGTTCCACTGCCCTTCAATCATATTCTCAGACCAGCTTGTAAAATGAATCAGCCAAATAATTAGTACATTGCTAATTGCCTCCTTCCACAGAATTGTGCAAATCCCAACGCCAGCTAAATGAATACTAGCAGTGGAATAAAAAAAACCCACCCAGATCTTATACTGTAACATTAATATTTGTTTTCCTAAATATTCTTTGTATCCATTTTTAACATAAACAAAAATAAATTAAGATTCATCTTAAATGTTTGGAGAAGAATTACAGACTTCCTCAGATCTCACATCTTCATGAAAGCTAAAGCTAGAACAGTGATTTTTGATAATCATCAGTCATTTCCCCCTCAGACAGAAAGTCTAGCTCTTTTCAGTTCTGTGACCCACATTTTTTATTCAAGCAATGAAAGACAAATACTAGATACTCTACTGTACATGACTGAACAGTAGAAATGTCCAAACCTCCTCCCCCTCCAAAACAAGCCAAAAAGGAAAGTTGAAACTGTAACAAAAAGCAGTACAGTAGCTTTTGAACTCGGTATAACTAAATAGCCTTCAGATAAACAGTGAAAAAAATAGTGAATGAACTGTTTGTGTTTTGCCATTTTCCTTCCATCTATATATGCTGTACATGGTCTTTAAACAAACCAACATAAAGTCCCTGAACTAGAACACAAATCTTTCTTTGAGAGGGCACAGAAACCTTGCAGGTAAAACAGATATCATCAGGGAAAGTACTAATTGTTCAATGGAAGCTTTGGACTTGATAAATCTTAACCCCCTATTACTATAGTAATATTGGTTCTTCTTAGTCGAAGTGCTATTTAAAACAATTTGCACATACTAAAAACAAACTAACAAACTACTGACAGCGCTTCTAAATCACTACAGCACAGTTCTGCTTTTATCCCTAAGGTCTTTAACTTGACTTTGCAATTTAAAGAAATAGTACCAAGGCAGTAACACAGAAAAACTCCAGAATACAATTAAGTAATGCAACATTAATTTGCCTTCAGCAAAGCATCTAAAAGAGGGTTTGCACAGTGTGCTGAATAAAATCTAACAAACCACAACACAAGATATTATTTGGACCTAGATAAAGTCATCTGTCATATTTTAATATTTTTAGCTGTGGATTACAGCTAAAAATATTAAAATATTAGAAACCAACTGTTTTCATTCACTAAGCTATGGCTTAGCAAAAAATATAAACTCAATCACAGGGTCTGGAAATAACACAATTAGTTAAAAGTTACACCCTAGAATTTGATCACAATGAAATTTGAATAAGAGAGAAGCCATATTAACACTGCTTAGATTAAAATCCAAAAAAATCATAGCTTAAACTAAAAATTTCAAACAAAATAGTGCTTTTTTTCTTACCACCCCCATGTATACAATGTAATTAAGAAATATTGCTATGCGGTCTCTTAAACTGTTTATTTTGGAAAAAGTTAATATTATTTTTTTTAAAAATAACATGAAACTGACAAGAAACCAAAGGGAATATATGCTAAACTTTACAAAACAAAGGGCAAAACAAAGAGAATGATCACTATCTTGATTCATTGTAGAGATTCATTCTACATAATCAGAGTGTAACAATAACAGTGGGTGTTCATTAAAAGAAAAATGCTAACCTTGTAGAACCTAGAAGATATATCAAATTAATTTCTCTAAAGTTCACCCTTTAAATAACCACTTCAGGGATTGCTACAATTGGGCAAAAAACAATCTTGGTTGAAAATTGCTTGAGTTCTGCATGTCACAAAATAAGAGTTCAAGTATCTGACATCTCTTCCCCCCCTTAAAGTACATGTATCAAAGAACTATTAAATATGGTACATACAGAAAAGAATAAAACTGATATATCAAGATAAGAGCTATTACTATGTTTCATTCTCTACAGAGATCTCCTGTAGCATCAAACAAGACTGAAAACAGCAATACTGCATTGTCAAATATTATGGTTTCCCAAAATTTTTTATTAAATTTCTACACTGCCCATCTCACCTGCGTGATTAATATTGGCCAAGAACACCCACATATGTACCTGCATTAATGAATTCTCTTAAGAAACTTTTTCACGTGTTACTTTGTTGAATCTCTGATTTTTATTTAATATTTAAATAAAGTCAGGACCTAACAGTGTTCCATGGCAAGCGTATGTACATTTTCTTGCATGGAAAATAGCTGCTGAAAAGCAGCCAAGCAGAAAAACTATTCTTGGCTCAAGAACCTAACCGGGCAATATCTTCCAGTTGCAAGAAATTAATCAATTTCCATACTCCTGTTTTTCGTGCTCAATATTAACACAAGTGCAGTTCAGTAGTGTTCAAACAGAAGAGCCCATAATATATTGGATTCTCATATAGCAATCCCAAAATGTTCTAATACAGAAGTAACTACATAAGAGCATATGACCGCTTCACCCATTGTTTTCCAAATTTAAAATCTCTTTTCTGAAAATGTATTTACTATGGGGAAAAATTACTTCAATGCACAAAATCACAGGAAATCTATGTTGTACTGAATTAAGTCTTGATCTTGGGGGACAATATTCTCATAATCTATGCAGTTGTAAATATTGGGGATTCATATTCTTCAGAAAAGAATTATCTCATGCATATTCCCTGATATTTTTCATCTTACTGTGACTCCTATCACATGTATCCCTATGCTAATTTTTGCAAGTAGTCTGGTTCAATGATAATATTAACTCAATCACTCAAATCAAATTAAGCAGGGATATATGTTATCTCCCCACCTACCTATTGGTCTTGTCCAGAGACAGAAACAGATACTGTTTTACATGTATTCTAATGCTCCCCTTTTTATTCAGCTTCTTGGACAAATCTAACTTTGCCTCTTCTAACAAACAACCATAATAATTTGGAAGAAGAAAGCATTTTCCTTTTAGTGGACAGACATTTTTTAGTATTCTGAAGGGTAGCTACATTTTATTCATTCACCACTGCTAATAATCATTTAATAAAGTATTTACCTTGTTATTTCATTCGGCTACAGAGGTAGTTGCACTTAAATACAGTGTTCTATTTTTACATGCTTACATATAGGTCTTTGACTGAGTTAATCATCTGCTATTCCCAATCCCAAAATCTTGATTTAGGGATTGGGGTAATATTAAGCTTATAAACTACCCTGTGCTAAATCAGCAAATCACAGTCCTTATTTAATGATTAAATTAGAAAATAAAACCAATTTTCTAATTTTAGCTTCAATTTCAATTTAAAGTCTACCTATGCTTAGTGGTTAGAGCTACATAGCTAATGATATATTAATTAGAAAAGATAAAAGCAGAGAGTATATCTTTAAATGGACAAGAACAATGGCTAAACTGGACCTATTGATAAAGCCCAGTAAGAACATTGCCACTGTTGCAGACTTTTCTCTAAAAGGAGAAAAATTTACATAAAGGTTAAATGTACATGTATGGAATCCTTCCTAATTTTCTTCTGAACTCCTCCCAGTGTGAGAAACAAAAAAATTTTATACTCTACTATCATTAGGAAGTACACAGAAAAGTCAATTATGACAAAGTAAGTTATAAAAATTCATATTTTGATTACATAAAAGAAAAATCCGTTATAGCATGAAATGACTAAAAACTCACATGAATGTATTAAAACATATTAAATGTACACTTAAATGTAAACTATATGTTTCTACAATATTTATCTTTTAATAAGAATTATTATATCCTATATTGATTTTTATATAAGTGTTACATACATATCATAAAACTGACTTAAGTTCAGTTAGTTTTCTGTGTAAAAGAAGCAGAAGCCAAAGTTTCTTACTGCC
The DNA here is from genome assembly GCA_022577455.1 of Arizona elegans. NCBI lineage: Eukaryota > Metazoa > Chordata > Lepidosauria > Squamata > Colubridae > Arizona > Arizona elegans. Next base: position 61,394,899 of record JAKOOJ010000003.1, read on the forward strand.
AAGGTACTCAAAACAATACAATCATTTTAATACATATTTTCTTAAAAGAGCTAGAACTAGTAAGTCACCAGATCCAGTAAGAAACCTGGTTTATTAGATGCAGCTTTTTATTCTACTTTACTACTATTCACAGACTACTATAATAGCCTAAAACACATAGTGAAAAACCATGGTTTATAAACTAAATTGGTTGGGTTTGTACAAACTACAGAACCAAATAAAACTACATTATGACTGTACAGACCAGATTAATAACTGTCAAGAACATCTGATTATATTACACTTCTGTTGTTTCCCTCCTTAACAAAATGGTAATGCATAATATAATTAATCAAAGAAACACTGTCTCCATTTACAAATGTAGTGGTGGTTGTATTCAAGGTTTCCATGGATGTAAGTCATACTAGCAAAACAGATTTTCTGTGAATGATGCAAGTTTCATTCATGTGACTTCAGATCTACAGAGGCTCTTGAGTAAACATCAGAATGAGCCAGGCACACTTCCCGGCTTGCTCTAATTATTTCCAAGCAGCAAGTTAAAGGAATGACCTCTGACATTTTTAAGTATATGTTACAAAACCCTGCACTTTTAAAAATGTACAGGATCCTGAAATAGCTACCATAAACTATTACACAAACTAAACATGTTCACACAGACTTTAAGAAACAAAAAGCAACCAGTGGGGTGGCAATAAAAAGTAGATAAACTCATTTAATGACTGAAGAAAGCTAGAGTATGAGTATGCTAAATAAAACAGAATTGAAGATTTTTTTATGGCAGTCATTTTTCTTTAAAGTCATACAAGTAATGCTAACTCAGCCTATATAGAAGATACATGTTTAGAATTTTCCTCCAGAAAGATGACACTGTGTTTTCAATGGATACTTTTGCTTGGAATCAGTTCAAAGGAGAAGCACCTCTACAGCCTGACAAACAGCTGTTATTTTTAAAGACGCATGTAAAAGCTGATTTTAAAACTGAAATATCAATATTTTTCAATCCCACATTTATTGTGGCAGACCATAGTTATGGGCATATTGTTGATCCATCTTAAGGTGGATAATTAGAACATAGGTTTTGAGTACAGCCACAAAATTAACAGATATGACTCCCTCTTTACCACTATTTTCAAAATATGCAGCTTTCTTCCTATGAAATCTATAGAACACATTCAGCATGTTTATAGGGTCACAAAGAATATAGTCTTCAACCATAAAAGACTTCCACTAAATTTATTTAGGAAATTCAAGCATTCTTTTTTAAAAAAGTAGAAGTAGTAGAAGTACTTTTTTTTAAAAAGTAGGAAGAATCCAAGTGACAAAAGTAATATATTTGTGACATGTTAAAGATTAATTTATTATTAATTAAAATTCTCAAGTGAGGAGTATTTTTTCTGGATATTCTAGAAATTATTTGGTAGTTTTTCAAACAGTGTTGCTAAGTATATCTCAATGAAGATCAAGTTCTTTAAGCAAAAGTGAATGTTTAGGTGAATTTAGATTTGCTGATGGCTATTTTGCATCATAAGCATTTCTCATAATCACCTTCCATCAACTCAGTATCGAACAATATTGTACTTGCCACTTCTTCCTCCTAAGCAATTGGAAATTGTTTCAGTGACTCAGGGGAATGTAACTCTTCTGACATCAGCAGTATATTTGTGTATCTTAGCAACCATCTGAGAAGCAAAACACTTTTCATTTTCTCAACATGACAGAATATTGTTATGAGGATTCTAAATATCAACAAGTTGGTCCTAGAAAGCAATTCTTATTAGGCATCAGAAGCAATGGTACTTTGGATTTAAAGTGTCTACACGAACTGCAAAATGACACCAAAATGACACCATGTATGCAATGATATTTATCAAATAAATGCCACTATAATATACTTGTACATCTGATACAAGTATATAAATAGCATTTGCATGCTATCTTCATGTGCATTTCTTCATCTGCCCCTTGTGCCCACTGCAGATACTCATGAAAAAATACAGATCTATTCTAATTTACATGCCATTTGTTTTCCCTTTTACTTGGGAGAGAAATATAAAGAGATTGGAAGATACAAGTAAGATTGATTAAAATCAAATGTGATGGGAGCAGCCATGTTTGTTGTTCTCTGATACAATCACATATAATGAAACAATGAAAGTGAAATCTATCTTTCAGAGCAAAAGATGGAAGAGCTCTGTGTAACAAAACCTAGATCTCTAGCCCTTGGGATTTAAAACAAAGTTATAGCTCTGGTATCAATTACAAGCACCAAAAGCACCTTAATACATAAGCAGGGCAAAATATATCAACAAATGAGGGTGTTCTTATTGAGTTTGATTCTAAAAATATAAAGTTGAAGTTTAAAACTGCAATATAAAAAGCATAAATATTATGACATGCTTTTTGTAGTCATGTCACCTCAACTGTAAAAAAATAAAAAAAAAGCTTCTCCTTTCTGGCAAAACTAACATGTTACTCATAGGAAACCACATTCAAAATGAGTCATGCAAGCAGTCTTCAATACCGGAAGGAATTTAAGGCACCTAAGATTTGATACGCATAAATAGATGCGAGTTACTACACAGGATGTACAATAAAGCAGCTGATAACCGATCTGGTTTTGACCAGGTTCAAAACTGAAATTAGCCATTTCCAGGGAAGAAAAAATCAGAAGCCATGCTTTATTGGCCAGGATGACTTTACAAAACCGACCCTACCGCACCAGAGGCGCTATATAGACTCTTTCAACAAGATGAATGGGAAAAGTGTGGTTTTGAGCACCTGTAAACCAGGAGCTGCTTCATAAACCGACCCAGACATCCGGTTGGTATCTGTGGAAAGCAAGAATGCTGGCTTGCACGGGCTATTTCCAATTATTACTATTATTACTATTATTATTACTATTATTACTATTATTATTACTATTATTATTATTATTATTATTATTTGGTTAGACCCAAGGAGAAGCAAAAGACAAGTGAAGAGGAAAAACCCATAATCCGCAACCGACACAGGATGGGTTTAAAGGGAGCGAGAGGACTGTCCGGAGAGCAACGCGAACACGAACAGAGAGAGGATGCTTCGCCCCGGCGGTGGATAAGCAGCTTTTGCTATACCGTGAAGCAGGGGAAAAAACCAAAACCGGCTTAAGGATTAATGGAGGGGAAAAAAACAGACCTGGGCCTTGAGGCGAGTCACGGGGGCAACGGCCGGAAATCTTCAGCATTAAGAAGAGACCTGAAAGGGCGGATTATGCAGCTCCTGAAGGGCAATTCCGGAGAAGACGCCGAAAAGTGTCCCCCTTCACCGGGAGGCGCAGGCCGAGAGGTTGGGGTGGGTGGGGGAAGAGCGAAAGAGCCCGGAGACAGCGACCCTCTCCCGAAAAGACCTACAATCCCTTGTTTGCCCTTTTCCTCAACCGCCCAAACGACCACAGGATGGGTGGGGGGGGGGAAGAAGAGTAACGCGTCCTACTCGCTCTTTCGGGGAGGAGGGGGGGGATCTTGGCCTGGCCCGCCCTGCCGCTCCTTTACGCGCTGAGTGACACGCACAGTCCCCAGCCAGTCGCCGCCGCTCAAGAGCTCCCGCTCTGACTAATAGGAAAAAGAGCCGACGGGCGAAATCTGCCCCGTTGTCAGTTCGCAGCCAATCGGCGTGAGGGAGTTGAAGCGGCCGAACTCATGGGCTTGCGGGGGGGAGGGGGGAGGAGGAGGAGGAGGAGTGGGGTGGGAGTCACTTGGTTCTTAGTGTCTTAGCCTGCCTCGAGCTAGGAACGCCCCGGGCGCGTGCATGGAGAGACGCCGTGTCCCCACCTCCTCCCGGCTTTATTCCTCGCGCTCTTCCTTACCCGTCCAGTGTGTTCTGTCACGGCCGCTACTGCTGCTGCTGCTGCTCCCGCCTCCAATGTAGCCGCATCGCCTTACTCGCTGACACAGCTCCGAATCTTGCCTCATCCGGGCATTCACCGGCAAAAAAAAAAAAAAAAAAAAGCACGTCACAGAGAGGGCGAGGCCACAACGGAGACGAGGACAACCCCTTTGAAAGGCGGGGCGGCGTACTTCAGTGACACCCGCCGCGTGATGTTTGTGCAGCTGTTTCGCCTCTCGCGAGATGCTTTGAGTGGACTGTTTTGGGAGATGCTTATTCGTCGGCGAGCTGATATTTGGGAAGACGCGAAGTATGAATTAATGGGCTTTTATTGTGAGTGAGCTTGCAAAATCTGGTTCCACGTTGTGCCTGCTTGCCCTTCAAAAAGCACGCGTTCGACTACACCTGGATGGTAGAGGTTTTGATACAGATTTTGTAATGAGAAAAGTTAAGGGTGCAATCAACGGGTTCGTTTAGCAATAGCACTTACCCATATACACTGCTTTCCAGCCCTCTCTAAGCAGTTTACAGAGTCAGCATATAGACCCCAACAAATCTGGGTCCTCATTTTACCGACTTCAGAAGGATGGAAGGCTGAGTCAACCTTGAGCCTGTGAGACGTTTGTAAAGAAAGCCGGACTTGGTGTTTCCTCCAGTGACTTTAAGAATGAGGATGGTCATAAGTCACTTTTTTCAATGCTGTTTCAGAATGATTGCTAAATGGATGATTGTAAATTTAGGATTACAGGTAGTTCTCAATTTCCAACAGTTCGTTTAGTTGACCGTTTGAAGCTACAATGGCACTGAAAAAGTGACTTAATGACTATTTTTCACACATTTATGACCGTTGCAGCATCCCCATAGTTATGTGTTCTATATTTGGATGCTTGATAAGTGACTCGTATTTATGATGGTTGCAGTTTCCTGGCGTCATATGATCCCCTTTTACAACCTTCTGACAAGCAAAGTCAATGGGCAAGCCAAGTTCACTTAACAACCTTGCTATTAACAACCTTGCTATAAACTTAACTGGTTCACTTAACAAATGTGGCAAGAAAAGTCGGGGCAAAAATGGGGCAAAAATCACTTAAGAAATTTCTCACTTAGCAACATAAATTTTGAGCTCAATCGTGGTCATAAGTTGAGGACTACCTGTAGGTGTATCAGGTTCTTAGTGATGGCATCTAGATATTTTTTTAAACTCTTAAGCATGGCCATTGTTTGTTTTTCAGATTGTATGTTCAAATACGTTTGTATTTGAAGATGACCTGCAATGAATACTTGGTGCTTTTATTGTGTATTAAATAACACAGGGCTAAGCATGCATAGAGCTATAAGACTCAGGTCTCTGATTTTTCAAAAGAGCAATGACCCCTTAAAGTGTCGCATTATTCTGAATTGGCTATATGGGCTGAGATCAAAGATAATGCTTTCCCATGTAGGTTTGAGAATTCTCTCCAAAGTGAAAGGAGTCTGCATCATCGGTGGAGAGCAGTTGATGGGAGCAATAGAGAGCAAAAAAGGAGGTAGGTCTAGCTTATCTGTGTGGGAGAGCTGATTTGTTCACAGGAAGTGAAGACCGGAAGGAGTACAGGAAGCAGACTAAGAAGTGTTTTGTAAGTGTGCCTATCTCCAGAGTTCTTGAATGCAACAAACTGTTCCTGAGACTGAGATAAAGTGCTATGCTATGCATATCAAAAATAAAAGAGATCAAGAAAGGGCATTTGTTGAAATACAATGGCTGACAAGCTGGATTTGAGGCTTATGCTAATTTAGTTCTTTATGGGGGGGTGTTGGGGGTATGTGTCATTTTATCACAATCTTCCACAATCTTCTGAGGTTGTCCACCAGAAGTGATTGATGGACCCAATGGATTTGAGACCTTGATATTTTCCCCAAGTATTTGATGGATGTTCAGCCAAACCCTAGCAGCCATCTGGAATGGGCAGGTGACTTAGTGGGATGAATTAGCTAAATTTAGGGAGAATTAAGAGGATACTTTTGAATGCAAGAACTACTACCTTTTCTTCCATTATCATTGTTCCTAACATTGTTAGATCCATAGTTTTATTTGATTTTTATTGCACAAATGTGGTTCCTGTTTGACAATTGCAACCTTTTCCTCTTTGGCCTTTCTTTATTGGCACATTAATCCTACTCTGTCCTGTAATCCTTTAAGGCAGCTGTTCAAATACTGTTTGCCATAGAATGAAGATTTCCAGAATGGATGGGCAGAATCTCTGCTCACTTGCAAAGAGCTAATATTCCCCAATTTTGTACAGGTACTCTTTGACTTACAATAGTTCATTTAGTGACCATTTGAAGTTATAACAAAACAGAAAAAGTGACTTATGACTATTTTTCACACTTAAGATCAGCATTCCCCCAAGATCATGTGATCAAAATTCAGCCGCTTGGCAACTGACTCACATTTATGATGATTGCAGTGTCCTGGGGTCATGTGATCTTCTGAAGTCAGACTTAACAAACATGTTACTAATTTAACAACTACAGTGATTCGCTTAATTGTGCCAAGAAAGATCATAAAATGGGGCAAAATTCATTTAACTGTCTCACTTAGCAAGAGAAATTTTGGGCTCAGTTGTTGTTGTAAGTTGAGGACTACCTCTAGTTTCCTTCAGAAATCACTGCCACTTCATGCCTTAAAATGGCCACAAAGTAAATTAAGTAAGTATGAGAATTCCTTTGAGGAAAAATGGCGGTTGCATGCCTTCGAAGATACTGCACTGCAAAATACTCCGCCCCACATATGTTCTTTGTTCTTTCTCACAAACATATTTTCTCTCAAACATAAACTCCACACAGTGTACACTTTGTTTTCCCATAATTGCATATTCCATTCTGATCTATCGCACAAACACATACCCGATTCATGTTATCTTTACATCTTTATACACATGTTTTTGCATAAATTCCATTCATACAGACCTCCATTTAATTTGTTATATTCAGACCTTATCTGGCATAATGTGTTTTCTTTCCATTTTTGAATCAAAAGAAAAGTATGTTGGTATGGAAAGTATTGTCTCTACAACCTGTCTTTACCTCACTCTGGCAATGTGGCCACTCAGCATTACTGCCTGAATATACTGTACTATAATGCAACGTGGGACAGTAATTGGCAGAATCCCTGTTTTTCTTCTTCCTCCCACACAGCGTTGTCTATCATCAAGTAAACAACCTACAGTTGTTCTCCTGAACCTGTTTTTGGATAAGACTAGTGGCTCCAAAGGCTTGCTGCCATAATCATCTGAAATATTTTCTGTGGATATGCAGCTTTCAGGATCAATATACATCCAAGACAAGCCTGGTCAGCTTGAGTTCAGTATTTAGCACTGAGTAAGAACACTGAGAAGGGGAACATTTGCTCCAAAGCAAGAGTTGTGGCTAAAACATATGATGAATGGTTGCAAGTATTTGGCATGGCTAGTCTAGTGATGAGAAGGACCAGGGGGAGACATGATAGCAGTGTTCCAATATTTGAGGGGCTGCCACAGAGAGGAGGGGGTCAAGCTATTTTCCAGAGCACCTGAAGGCCAGACAAGGAATAATGGATGGAAACTCATCAAGGAGAGATTCAATCTAGAAATAAGGAGAAATTTTTCTGACAGTGAAAACAATCAATCAATGGAACAGCTTGCCTCAAAAGTTGTGGGAGCTTCATCACTGGAAGCTTTCAAAAAGAGACTGCCCTGCCATCTGTCAGAAATGGTGTTGGGTCTCCTGCTTGGGCAGGGGGTTGGACTAGATGACCTACAAGGTTCCTTCCAACTCTGTTAATCTGTTAATCACAGTAGGCTTGTTATGAGGTTAAGGCGCATGAAGGGAAATTGCCACTGGGTTTTGTTCTGCCTGTATTTTCTTAGCCAAAGCAGTCTTGCTATAAACAAATCCAGAGTTTCTTGCAATGAGTCTCCATGCAGAGTTTCCATTTCAGGCAGAGAAGCTGCTTCAATCTATAACCAATATTTTAATATCTACCCATTTGCCTGGCCACAAAGGTTGAACTGGCAAATCGGAAGTGCCCAAGTGGGGAGGGGGGGGAACCCTAGAGGATCACAGCTGATTGGGTTCCAAAGAATGGTCTTTGGCTGGCGAAGACCCCTCTACCAGCTGATATAAAGTCTTGAGGTTTATCTCTGGTTGTCTGCTTAGACAGTTGGAATTTTTATCTATCCCATTGACTAGATCAGGCCTGTCCAACATAGTGATGGCAGGAAGCCCATCAAGCACTCCTGTGTGACCCACCAGTGTTTTTCTTTTTAAAATGAATTTACCACCACCAACTATCACACCACCAGGAAGGATTTGAGCCCCTGCCCCAAAGCACATACTCCAGGCTTTACCTACGTCACCAGCTCTATCATTGCCACCTCTCTGCTGGTTGCTGAACAGGTGATTCACACACCAGCTATTTCTTTGTGGCCCACAATTAATTTACCATGTGGCCTTTCCTCTTCTACGAATTGTGCAGGTCTGGCCTAGATCAAAGTCAAGATCAGCAGGGTCAAGTATAGAACCTTTCTAATCCTTGCTCAAAGGCAGGTTTGTCATCATGGGATTAAGGAGAAGGCTGATAAGCAGTTGCAAGCTAGACACTGCCTGCCCAGAGGAGTTCCTGATCCTACTTTTTTCTATGAACAGCTATCATTAATTAAGATAAAAGGATAAGGTGTTGCATTCCAAGTAGAATAAAAGCAGTACGGGTAATCCTTGACTGATGAGCACAATCAAGCCCAGAATTTATGTTGCTAAATGAGAAATTTATGACGTGGTTTTTGCCCCATTTTATGACTCTTCTTGCCACATTTGTTAAGTGAATCACTGCAGTTATTAAATTAGTAACACAGTTAAGTGAATCACAAAAGATGATCACATGACCCTGTGTTCTGCCCCAGCTACGGACCACAAAGAACGCAGCACACACAAAGTCCATACAAACCTTAATTTACTAATTAAGGACTATTAATGAACTTTCTTAGTAGTTCTATCTAACACAAGTACAGTTTAAATCAGTATTTTCTGAACAAGGGCTGTTAAATTTAACTTCATTAACAGCCGACAAGTCCAAGGAATAATAACTCAATTCTGAGGCATAGTCTTTCAGATAACCGTAAACTCACTGTGGTTGGCAGAATGCCCAGAAGCAATTTGCAGGAAAAATCACAAGAGAGAAGCAAGAGCCGATCAGATGTTTCTGGAGGCAAATACGCGAAGGAATATGAACGAAGTTGTTTTTTTCAAATTGCCTCAGTAGTCATCATTCCTTAAATAGGCTAGGGGAGTGGCCAATTAGCCCCAAGCCTTACTTTCGAGGAGACCTCCTCCTGAGGAGCCATTCCTGCCTTTTGGCAGCTCTGCGCGCCCATGCATTGAGAAGAGGCTCCTCCTCTTCTTCCTCTTCACTTATGGGAGCTTCTGGAGGTTCTGAAGGCCCTGGCTGAATCCCCGCCTCTGACACCAAATCTTCTCCAGCCTCCTCATTGTCTGACTCGGGTGCCAGCTGCACAGGCTGCTGGGGAATCACCACATCAGCCTCCTCGCTGTCGGAATCAGCTACCAGCTGCACAGGCCACTGGCGGGCCACAACACCCTGGGACATTGCAACCATCAAATATGAACTAGTTGTCAAGCATCCAAGAATGTAAATCACGTGGCTATAGGGATCAGGGGTGAAATGTAAAATTTGTTACTACCGGTTCTGTGGGTGTGGCTTGGTGGGGTGGGGTAATGTGACGGTGGGTGTGGCCAACTTTTTTAAAAAAAAATTTCAAAGCATTTTTTCTACCACCTCTTTGGCCGAAGAGGTGGCAAAAAAATGCTTTGAAAACCCTCTGCTGATCAGGCAACTCAGCTGGGATTGTCAGAGGCTTTTCAAAGCATTTTTTTAACCACCTTTTCGGCTGAAGAGGTTGCAGAAAATATGCTTTTAAAAGCCTCTCTGCTGATCAAGCAACACAGCTGAGATCATCAGAGGCTTTTCAAAGCAATTTTTTTACCACCTTTTCCGCTGAAGAGGTTGCAGAAATAATGCTTTGAAAAGCCTCTCTGAGATCAGGCAACTCAGCTGGGATCGTCAGAGAGGCTTTTAAAGGCATTTTTTTTCCTACAACCGTTTTGGCCAAAGAGGTTGCAGAAAAAAATGCTTTGAAAAGCCTCTGATGATCCCAGCTGAGCTGTGCAATCATCAGAGGCTTTTTTTTTTTTACTTTTAAAAGCATTTTTTCGGTGGAAGAGGTTGTAGAAAAAATGCTTTTAAAAATAAAAAAAAAAGCCTTTGATGATCGTGCGGTTCAGCTGGGCATAGTGGGGGCGTGCAGGGATTTTTTGCTACCACTTCTCCAAACCACCCACCACCATCGCTACCGGATCGGGCGATCCAGTCTGAACCCAGAGCATTTCACCCCTGATAGGGATGCTGCAACGATCTTAAGTGTGAAAAATGGTCATAAGTCATTTTTTTTCAGTGTCGTCGTAACTTCGGTCACTAAATGAACTGTTGTAAATTGAGGATTACCTGGGAATCAACACCTGCTGCAATGGAACCTGAGAGCTAATGGAAGCAACTCTTTCAGGCTTTGTGCAACTTTCTAACAACCTTGTCGCTGTAGGATGCATTCTCAGGGAACTCCTTGCTGATCAGCTAATTGATTCCAAGCATCTGAAAAGCTCCAGCCTAATTAATAGCAATTAATTGTCTACAACGTTTCTAAACTTTGTAACAATATCCCTGCCTCCCTTCTTTTTACTACATTCCTGTGCTTGGTAGTTCTCCCTGCCAGATCGGAAATAGTATGAATGCAGTTGTGCCCTGTGCCCAGCTGTAAAGTGAGCTATAGCTAAGGAAAGGCAGGACTGATGTAATGTGGCCCTTTCCTCTGAGGTTACGTTCACTTTCTTTCCCCCCTGCATTCCCCTACTTAGCTATTGCACCTGACACATGGCAACATCCCTTGCAAATCTGTCTTTGTCCAATACTGACAGGGCTTTCATAGTGTTAACAAAGAGACAGTGTTAGGGCCTCTCTTTCCAGACTGGCTTTATAGAGGCTGCCTGTCTGGTTAACACTGATTTAAAATCGATGTTTGTTTTGAAAGGTTTTTATTTTCTTTTGCTTGCCCCTGTTGCAATCTGCGGTTGTTCCCATGCCTTCCCAACAGGTTTTGAGTCCTTGGGCTTACAAAGGCACAGTCACTTAGCATTAATTGTTTCCTGCACAAGGAAGCCAGTGCTCCCTTGGAGCCACGGTGAGGCTGATCTTCCCAGGCAGAGCCAAGTCAGTCACTGAAAAGGAGTCCAAAGAAAAGAGACATAATGGGGTGTATTGAAGTGAGATCAGTCTCATGGGGTGGGGTGAATAGGAATGCAGAGTGGCCTGAGAGCAGAAATGGAGGAGTGTCTCATGAAATTTGGGGTCAGGAGTCTCACAAAGCTTTTCTCCCCCCTCTGTTTCATTCTCATGGACGTCTACATGAAGAACTGAGCCCGGTGGGAAGTGATGCCTTCAGAGCCTGCTGGCACTTTTCACTGATGCTTTACAGATGTTGTGCTTTTGAGGAAACGCTTGATGCTTTTACTTAGCACCAATTTTACAACTTTATTTTTGGCTTGCAAGTTTGTTCACTGCAAACCGGATTTTAAATATGTGGGCATCTTGAGATTGGAATGCTGCAGCATAGCAACAATGTGCCTACTTGTAACTACAAAAAGTGACTCCCAGTTTGCACACAATCTTCTATCTACTTTGAAGTTAGCATGTGGGGGAAAAAAATCATTGTTTAGATAAACCAGCCACATTCTTGGAAGTTATGTATAAATAACTGCCGCTCTGCCATTATTTGCATTGTATTTGCTTTTTCTTGAATTGTCAGAAGTACTAAGAACAATGTTATGTTTGTATTATAAGATTATTATTTTTAACAGTGGTACATATATTTCATCTGTGAAAACAACTAGGAATGCAGCACCAATATTAAGAACGCTTTCATAGGGTCTCCAAGATATAAAAGACATAGAGATCAGTGATTGATTGATTATGTGTCTTCAAATCAGAGTCAACTCTTAGTAATCACAAGAATAGATTTTGTCCAAGAGGAGCTGTTCCCAACTTAGTCTTCAGGTCTTCCAGTGATGCATCTAATAGAGTTTTGCTCTATTGTGCTGTTTCTTGTAATGTAGCTAATCCCAAACATTTTATTTCAGAGCAAAGGAGAGGCATTCTGCCCATCCCCTCATTCTTGTACAGGAGCCAAATGGAGCAGAAATTGCTTGTTTGAAATGTTATCTCATGTCAGGGCCAGTTTTGATATGGGTTATTGATCTAGTATTCTTAAAGATTTGGGAATCTAGAGCAAGTGGTCACAGCTCCTCCTGCCAAAGTTTCCTGGTTCCATTTTCTGCACTTGAAGTAGCTCAATAAAAGGTACTGTCATTATATATTTATTATTTTTATAAAGTCTGAAGATACTTAAATGGTGGCTGCTTGTGTTAGTTAATCTACAAAAAACAAACAAGTCAGGTCTAGTTTCTGTGGAGAAAGAACTAGAAAATGGATTTGTTCTAAAACTTCCACCTCAAAATTCACAGGAATATTAATATCAATCTTTTTCCAGTTTCAGGAAGTGGGTTTTGCTGTTGCAGTGGAAGTATTAGTTCTTTAACCCTTCCATTCTTCCAGTGCATTTTCATGAACTTTCATATTCATTCTGGCCTGACTCCTAGTTGTTAGTAAACCATAATATTATGGTTTGCCTTCAAAATAAGAATCCTAATAAAGAGATCATTATATGAAAAGGTTTTGTGCCAGAGTGAAAGATATGTTTTGATATAAATATTATCAGGTCAGAATGCTTGCTTTCAAATATACAGTTTAAAACATGAAACCTAATTATGCATTGCTGGTATTAATCCTATTTTACGAAGTTCAAGATTATAACTTCCAAAAGCACAAATACCATTACTCATATTTTATTATTTAGACGTCAGTGTTTTAAGTCTCTTTTAACCTTTTGGAAATTCTTCATGCAACATTCAGAAATGTGGTTTGAACTGAAATTGCTGTTTCATATTAACATTTACTATATTTAATGAGTTGCTAATTAAGCAAAATTTATGGAAATCAAGTCATGTGCAATGTGCATAAATTCCCATTTCCTTTTTTCCTTATAGCTTGCATGTATCATAAAATGAAAAAAATAATCTATTTAAAATAACCACTTCTTGTGAATTAGGCATATATATATATTTAATACTTGTGTTCCTGAACTGGAATGTAATATACATTATAAAAATCAAATTCTGGACACAATTAAATTGTTTTCTTATTCCCAGCAGAGTAAATCTAACTGAACAGATTAGGTCTGTATGGAGTAGCATTCCTGATTAGATATAGGATTCAATTTCCTACAGGAAACTGCTTCTACCAAAACTTCTCACAGGCTGTTTTATTTTCTTTAGTTTCTAGTGAAGATGGGGAAAGCTGCAGAATTCTCAATATCATTGGCTTTGCGCCAGTTGGAAGTGGTGCCTAAACACGTGGCCTTGAGAGAAAAGTCAGTGGGTGCTTCTCTGGAGCGTTGCTACAAAGGAAAAGCCTACAAACAATTAATTGTACCCTCTGGTGGGGTTCCTGTGCCACCATATGGCACGAGAGCCGCTTATTTTTAAGACCAATGAGCATAGGCCAACTTAGAGTAATAGAATGCCAGTTCCCAGGCAAGGAAATTTCAGAGCTTGCATAATGGATTCAAAACCCACTGACATTCTAACCATGGAAGGAAGCTCACTTTTCACATGCAAATCAGTTCACAGGAATGATTGCGGGATTTTGCCAGAGAGATGAGCCTCCCTGTTGCTGGGTAACAATTTCTGTAAGCAATGCACAGCTAGTGCAATCTCTCTTTGCACCAATGAAGGGGGTGTGGGGGGCAGCAATTATGTCTCCAGTCTGTTTGGATCCATCTCTTCAGATCTACACAGGACCCAACTGATTTCCAAAAGGCAGAGATTAAAACAGCCCTTGTGTCCTTTCTGAGCAGAAATGGAAGTATTTAGTTTGGTTGTATTAAAAATAATTGAAGTGCAGCCCTAGTGGTCCTCTCTGGCAATTTACACATTATTCCTGGTCCTTCTGCTGAAGGATGTTTTTGAAAGGTAGCCCAAATAGTGGAATTTTTTGTATCTTTTAAAATGTGTTTCTGCTGTCTTTCTACAGTTTATTTATTTAAAACATGTATGTAGCCACCCGTGGTACAACAAACTCTGAGCAGCTCCTAATCAAAAATTAAAACACATTTGAACTACAAAAAACAAACACATTACGAACAAATACCTGGCGCCATGTCAAGCTTCCAATATGCAGTCACCTCATCTTATCCCAAAACTTGGGGAAACAGCCAAGTCTTCAGTGGTTTTATGGAAGGCTAAAAGGGCTTGCTGAACACTTCAGGGTGTTCCATAGGGTAGGGGCTGCCCCAGAAAAGCCTCCTAGTTCCCATCCGATGGCAATATTTAAGAGAAAGAATTAGGAATGTGCCCATCCTATGTAACTTGATTGGATGGGTAGATGTCCTTAGAGATAGGCGGTACTGCAGATAATCTGGACCTATGCCATATAGAGTTTTAAAGGTGATGACTAGCACCTTAAATTGCACCCAAAAGGAGACTGGAAGCCAATGCAGCTCATGCAATGGAGGTGTTATATATATATATAAGGGGCACCATCACTGTGCATGTTGCCATGTTCTCTTTTTTTTTATTGAAAAAGTTTTATTGATGAAAAAAAAAACACAGTTTTCCCACAACCCTCCCACCCAATCCCCCTCCCCCTCCCCGACTTCCCAGAGCAGAACACAAGGTATTTCTATTAACTTTTAACCAACCATTAAACTAATACCCCCTAAAAAAATTCTTAACCCCCGATAGATAAAATCCTACTTCTTAGACATAATACTTCTAATATCACTTATATAGCGTTTATACAGTTAAAAAAATCATTCATAAGCTATTTGATATTTTTTAGTCTGATACTTATTTTGAATATAATCAATCCATCTTCTCCAGTCCTGTATATACCTTTCTTGTGTGTGATCCTTCAAATATGCTGAAATTTTAGCCATTTCAGCTAAATTAGTTACTTTCAATATCCAGTCATCAATAGTAGCAAAAAATCCTTCTTCCAATGTTGTGCTATCAACAATCTTGCTGCTGTTATCAAGTTCAAAATCAGTTTAGTCTCTACAACTGTACAGTCCGTAGTTATACCCAGTAAAAACAACTGTGGAGTAAATTTCAGTCTTTTTTTAAGAATATTCTGCATCACCCACCAAATCTTTATCCAAAATGCTTTGATTTTTTTACAAGTCCACCATATATGA
Source organism: Arizona elegans (assembly GCA_022577455.1). Taxonomy (NCBI): domain Eukaryota; kingdom Metazoa; phylum Chordata; class Lepidosauria; order Squamata; family Colubridae; genus Arizona; species Arizona elegans. The sequence goes on from JAKOOJ010000003.1 coordinate 61,410,159, forward strand.
TAATAAGTTGCATCATCACAGTCACATCTCCAACATTTAGCTTGCACATTAGGATACATACATGATATTTTTTTTGGATCTAAATGCCATCTATAAAATATTTTATAAAAGTTTTCTCTTAAATTTTGTGCTTGTGTAAATTTCACATTTCTAGTCCAAATCTTTTCCCAAGTCTCCATCATCACTGGCTCTTGAAAATTTTGCGCCCATTTAATCATGCAATCTTTAACCAGTTCCGTCTCAGAGTCTATTTCCAATAAGGCATTATACAGCCTTTTGATATGCATTTGTTTTTGATCTCTAATTTGTTTTACCAAATTTTCCTCATTTTGCACAAAGCCAGTTTTTTGATCTTCCTTCCATCTAGCTTGAAGCTGACCATTGCCATGTTCTTGAGTGGTCTTCAAGGGCAGTCCCATGTAAAGTGCCCCTGCAGCAATCCAAATGGGAGGTGACCAAGACATGAGTGACTATGAGCAAGACCTTTTGGTTCAAGAAGAGGCATACTTGACATACTAGAGGAATCTGTGTGAAGGCATCTCTAGCTACAGTTGCCATTTGTTCCTCAAGCAAGAACTGTGAGTCCAGGAGGACCCCCAAAATTGCTCATCAGCTCCATCTGGGGAAATGCCACCCTCTCCAGCATCAAAAGATGAAATATCTTTGGGCCTAAGGGACAAAACCCCCATAGCCATTCCTTCTTGCCAGGGTTGAGTCGAAGCCAGAACCCTACAGCCTCCAGACAGTTGGTTAACACTGCCACAACATCACTCATTGGGATTCTGACAATACCATGGGTTTGACAACCCTGATGTAGATGCTAAGAAGAAGTGGAAAAAGGCTCAGAACCCGGGATACCCCGGATTACAGGAGTTTATGACTCGACCTCTCATCTTCTACCAACACTGATTAGCCATTGAGGAAGGAGAAGAACCACCATAACATTATGCCTCACGTTCCCAACCTCTGAAGCTGTTCCAGAAGGACAGCTGTTCAATGATGTTGAAAGCCATTGAAATGTCCAGGAGGGCCAGAATAGTTGCACCGCTTCCATTCCAAACCTCCCAGAGGTCACCAACAAGTGCAACCAATGCTATTTCAGTGTTCTGCTTGTGGCTGGATTAAAAATGGTCCAAATAATCTGCTTCATTCAAGCTCCTTTGTAGCTCTCAACAACTTTCCCTAAAAAGGAAGATTGGATACTGGATGAAAATTGTCCAATTCTGTGGGGTCCAAGGGAGTTCTCTTGGGAAGGGGGTGCACACTGCCTTCTACAGGGCAGGAAGTGCCATCTCTCCCAAATAGGCATTAATCATATTTTGGGCCCAACTACATGCCATCTTCTAGGATACCTTAACTAGTGAGGAGATCCATGGATCCAGAACACAGGTAGCCCAGCTCACAGCCCAAGTACCCTCTCCACTTTTTTTAAGAGCAACCAGTTTGAACTCCTCCCAGATAATAAGATGTGTGGGCCTTTCTCCTTCTATACTTTGATGTTCTCTATGTAAGATGCAAATGAATGGAAATTAGAGGTATATGGGATAAGCTTTAGCCATTATTTTTGATAGTATATGTTTATTAAAAATTACCCTAAACTAGTTTGATTGCTGTGGTTCGTTCCAGAGGAAGGATAATAAGGATAAAGCCTTAATCTTTACAGCATCTTAATTAAATTACAAGCCCAGAATTCTTTGGGAAAAAAAGAGAAGAGAAGCAGTGCCAATTACATTTATCTAAAGTTATTTTTAGGTTTGGAAAGCAAATGAACCTTCGTAAGATGCAACAGTGCCACGAGGAACAATTGTAGGTCTCAATTTCTCCAGATCACTGGATTAGCAGGATGAATATCCTAAGAATCTGTATCTCTCCCCTGAAGCTTGTCTTCTATTATTATAATCTGTCCTCAAGTATTAAAAAATGCTGCCGGGGTGCTATGAAGTGTTGGTTATTTATTTGATGCTGAAGGAAGCACCCCTCGGGAGGGGCCCCCCGTGGAGTGAACCTTGTTCAATCAACTCCTTGCAGCCACCAATAATAATCCCATTTGCTCCCATAGCAAAAATAACTAGAGTTTCTGGAAGGAGTCCCATTTGTATTCAGCTGGATACTGATTTAACCGGAGTTATCTTTTTCTGGGTAAATAATCAGGGATAATACTATCTAAGCCTTGGGAAAAGAAACTCATTTTGTTGATCATATTAGAGAATAGTACATGAATACACAGATGTAGAAAGGTACAGAAGAAGAGACCAGAAGGAAACAAGGAAGAAGGAGAACCAAGTAGCCAGTTCTTCTAGAACCCTAATCTACATTTTTGTGAATGTTCTACAGAGCAGACACATATTTCTAGGATAGATTATGGGACCAAATTAACCACATGTTCTGCTTCATAGAACGAACATAGATTTTCATAGAAAATCTAATGATCTGATGATTTTCCTGTTGCCCCACAATACTGAAGATGTGCTCACAATCATGCTGAACTCAGTTTGTAAGAAAGTACTGTTTCAAAATTCTTGCCACAAATACATTTACTAAGACAGGTATCTCTCATCCTATATCAGTACATTCAAGTTCTGTTTTCTAAATGTATTGCTTTTCATTTGATGAAATTTGAATTTCATCTTTAATTTTCAGTCCATTTTTCACACTGGTCCAAATCATTACAATTTTTATTTTTGTCTTCTAGTGTGCTGGTTCGCACATTAGATTTCATTGGCCATTTTATTTCTTCAGCAGCAGCAACTCCACCTTTGCTATAGTTCCACCAGAAAAAGTACTGCAGATGAGAAAATGGAGGGAGATGCTACATTCTTGTCCGCATTGTTCAGCTAACATGTACCAACAGGCGTGCTGCCCAGGGGTAAATCACAAGGGTTTGGAAAAGCAGATGCTGATGGATTAAATAATTGGATTGGTATATTCTTCATTTTTGTACTTATATGGGTGCGGTTATGTATATAGATACACATGCATTCATAACCTTAAAAGTAATCAAGCTTGATCATTTTGGTAATTCTGGATAAATTTGACACAGTACAATCTGTCCCACAATCTGTGTCTTTGTGTGTGTGTGTGTGTCAGAGTTGGGTTTTAGCAGATTCTGACCAGTTCTGGAGAACCGGTAGCAGAAATTTTGAGTAGTTCGGAGAACCAGTAAATACCACTTCTGACTGGCCCTGCCCCCATCTAATCTCTGCCTCCCGAGTTCCAGCTGATTGGGAGGAAATGGGGATTTTGCAGTAACCTTCCCCTGCCATGCCCACCAAGCCACACCCACAGAACCGGTAGTAAAAATTTTGAATCCCACCATTGGTGTGTGTGTGTGTATGTGTGTGTGTGAGTGTTGTAAATTATGCATGTCTGTGTGCACGCATAATGTATTTGCATATTTAGCTTTACTTGCTGGATGGGGCCAAATGAACAATATAATCTTGTCATAAACTGAGTATGGGACAATCATAGAAATAACTCATGTTATCTTGCAAAGAGGAAGAGAGAAAAGAAGTCATTTTATCAAATTTACAAAATGGGTCTGATTTTGAAGGGCTAGCCTCCATTGTACTCCATTACATTATCAATAAATGTAAACTTGGCCTGACATAGCTATAGAATGGCTGACATTGTATTTCTCTCCAGAGAGCATAAAGTAAAATGCAGTCCTTCCATGTCATGAATTTCAGAGAGCAAAAAGTATGGAGCATCTGCTGTTAAAGCATATGCTAGGGCCGGCTAGTAAAGCAGACAACTGGATCAGCTTTGCATTAAGCCCTCTTCTCTGACCAGCACAGAATAGAAGATCTACTAAGCATCAATTCTGTGACCATACAATCTACAAAAAGTAAATGTTAGCATGCTGGATTTACAGATTAACTCAACCCTTATAGGAGTAACTGTTTCCCTTCAGTTACTGAAATGTCCCTTGCCCTTCCCTCTCAGTAACAAAAACAATTTTCTTTTCTGTCAATTTGGAGCTCCATTTCAAGGATTCTCAACATCCTCTTAAGATGTCCTTATCTGCTTTTTTCACAGAAACCTCATTCCCAGGATTCCACGAGGAGGGGGACACAATTATTAAACCAGAATCTTTATACAGCACAGATACATCCTTTACAGCAGGGATGTCAAACTCAAGGCCCGGGAGCCGGATGTGGCCCGCAGGGTGCTTAGGTTTGGCCTGTGGGGCTGCCCTGAAAATAGCAAAGGACCAGCTCACAGTGCCTCTGCCAGCGAAAATGGAGCTCGCGAGGGCCACACGTGGCCCTCCTGAGCGCCGTTTTCACTGGCAGAGGGTTGCAGGTGACCATCCCAGCCAAAAACGGAGCTCGTGAGGGGCACACATGCCCCCCCCCGCTCCATTCTTGCTGGCAGAGGGTTGCAGGAGGCAGTCACAGCCGAAAACTGAGCTCAGGAGCCCATTTTCACTGGCAGAGTGCCTGGGCTGCCACAGGCACCCCTGACCCGAGTGATATCATGCTGGCCACACCCCCTGGCCACGCCCCTGGCTCTCCTGAGGTCAAACACAACCCTGATGCAGCCCTCAATGAAATCGAGTTTGACATCCCTGCTTTACAGACTCTGTTTAACATGAGTTCCATTCTGAATCTTCAATGTAGCCTTTCAGCATTGTAGGTCAGGATTTCCCAGATTGATGTCTTCCAAAGGTGTGCGTGATTACTGTATTTCTTTTTTTAAAATCACATTTTTATTGGTTTATCAAAATATAAAATACAAAGAGAAATAAAAAAGTAATAGAAAACTGGGGGGGGAGGGAAGAAAAAAATATGGGGTAGAGAGGGAAAAAGAAAAAAAAGGCATTGACTTCCAACACTCTGTGCTAAAGCACAGTAGAAGATAATAACATTACAACCTCAATATTTTACACAATAGTATATTAGCCATTTCTATAGCAACAAACCTATCTAATCAGCAAAAACAAAATCAAAGTTTCATTTTTTTCCATTGCAAGCACAAAATCCGGAAGCAATTTCCAAATAGAAACAAAATTAAATATATTTTCTTCTTTGGATGAAGGAATCAATTTAACCATCTCTGCTTTTCCTTGCTTTGGGGAATAGTAGTATATACTTCTGTTTGCTCATTAATCTTTGTAAACTATCATAATTTATATTAAAAGAATTCTGTATATTATTTCAGATTTCTTATCCCTAAAGGAAGAAAACACTTTTTTCTAAATTTTAAGTGATTACTATATTTCTTTGCTGCTGTTGGAACAATTATTTCCTTCTAAAACATTCACTGCATTTCATTACTTTTTTAAAAAGTCATATAAGGGATAGATAGAGAAGGAAAAAAGAAAAGAAGGGATATTAGTTCTTTTAGCCAGAAAGAAGGAGGAATCAACATGTTTATTGGCAACAATTACCCCGGCTTCAAAATGTGTGAGCTATAGCACAATATCTCTGGAAGTCACAAGGTCAGAGAAATGAATGTGTGTGCTTTCTGAAGGCTTTTCAAATCCTATGCAGATGGTACTTGACTTATGACCATTTGTTTAGTGACTGTTAGAAATTACGACGGTGCTGGAAAAAGTGACTTACAATTGGTCCATGCACTGATGACCATCATAGTGTCCCCACAGTCACATAATCAGCATTCAGCATTGGTATTCAGCATTGGCATGTATTTATATTAGTTATAGGATCTCAGGGTCTCATGATCGCCATTTGCAACTTTCCCAGCCAACCTCTGACAAGCAAAGACAAGAAAGGGAGCCAGATTCCCTTAACAAACATGTGATTTGGCCACGACAAAAGAGGCGATAAAATTGGGCAGGATCACATGATGACTTACTTAACTACTGCACAGTTTAGCAACAGAAGTTCTAGCCCCAACTCTAATTGTAAATTTATTTATTTATTTATTTATTTGTTTGTTTTAATTTCTATACCGCCCTTCTCCAATATAGGACTCAGGGCGGTGCACAGCCAAAGTAAAAAACCAGACATAGAAAAATTAAAAACTGATTAAAATAATTAGATAATTTGGCCATAATTAAAAACAATTCCAATTTAAAATAGTTTAAAAATTTGACTCAAGCCAGCCCAGCTAGTTGGAATAAATGGGTTTTCAGGGCCCGACGAAAAATCCGGAGGTCTGTTATTGTACGTAACTCTGGGGGGAGGTTGTTCCAAAGGGTGGGTGCCGCCACAGAGAAGGCTCTCCCCTGGGGGTCGCCAGCCGACATTGTCTGGCGGATGGCACCCTGAGGAGGCCCACTCTGTGCGAGCGTACTGGCCGGTGGGAGGCTATTGGTGGCAGAAGACGGTCTCGTAAATACCCCGGCCCTAAGCCATGGAGCGCTTTAAAGGTGGTCACCAACACCTTGAAGCGCACCCGGAAGACCACCGGGAGCCAGTGCAGCTCGCGCAGGAGAGGTGTCACATGGGAGCACCTCGTCGCCCCCATAATCCCCCACGCGGCCGCATTCTGGACCAGCTGGAGCCTCCGGGTGCACCCCAGGGGGAGCCCCATGTAGAGAGCGTTACAGTAGTCCAGGCGGGAAGTGACGAGTGCTTGAGTGACTGTGCGTAGGGAGTCCCGATCTAGAAAGGGGCGTAACTGGCGTATCAGGCGAACCTGATAAAAAGCCCCCCTGGCCACGGCCGTCAAATGATCTTCCAAAGACAGCCGTGCGTCCAGGAGGACGCCCAAGTTACGAGCCCTCTCCGTGGGGGCGAGTGATTCACCCCCAATAGCCAGCGATGGCATCAGCTGGCTATATCGGGACGCCGGAAGCCACAGCCACTCGGTCTTGGAGGGGTTGAGTCGGAGCCTGTTTCTCCCCATCCAGGCCCGCACGGCCTCCAGACACTGGGACATCACTTCAAGGGCATCATTGGGGTGGCCTGGGGTGGAGATGTACAGCTGGGTGTCATCAGCGTACTGATGGAACTCCACCCCAAAGCCACGGATGATCTCACCCAGCGACTTTACATAAATTTAATTTAATTTAATTTAATTTCCAATTTATATACTGCCCTTCTCCCTGAGGACTCAGGGCGGTGTACAGCCAAGATAAAAAACATAGAATACAAATATTAAAACATTTAAAAATATATATAGATTTGGGCCGAAAGTTAAGAATAACAAACTAATTAAAAAATTTAAAATTTAAAAATTTCTTCTAAGCCAACCCGGCTTGCTGGAAAAGATGGGTTTTCAGGGAACGACGGAAGGCATTGAGGTCATGGATTCTCCTTATCTCCGGGGGCAACTGATTCCAGAGAGTGGGAGCCCCCACAGAGAAGGCCCTCCCCCTGGGGGCCACCAGCCTACATTGTTTGGCTGATGGCACCCTGAGGAGGCCCTCTCTGTGGGAGCGCACGGGTTGATGGGAGGTCGTTAGTAGCAGCAGGCGGTCTCGGAGATAGCTAGGCCCTATGCCATGGAGCGCTTTAAAGGTGATAACCAACACCTTGAAGCGCACCCGGAAGACCACCGGGAGCCAGTGCAGCTCGCGCAGGAGCGGTGTTACATGGGAGCGCCATGTTGCTCCCATCACTACCCGCGCTGCTGCATTCTGGACCAGCTGGAGCCTCCGGGTGCTCTTCAAGGGGAGCCCCATGTAGAGAGCGTTGCAGTAGTCAAGGCGAGAGGTGACGAGGGCATGAGTGACTGTGCACAAGGAATCCCGATCAAGAAAGGGCCGCAACTGGCGAATCAGGCGAACCTGATAAAAGGTCCCCCTGGTAACAGCCGTCAGATGTTCCTCCAAGGACAGCTGCCTATCCAGGAGGACTCCCAGATTGCGCGCCTCTCCGAGGGGGCCAGAGACTCGCCCCCAATAGTCAGCGATGGAGTCAACTGACTATATCGGGATGCCGGGAGCCACAGCCACTCAGTCTTGGAAGGGTTGAGCTTGAGCCTGTTCCTCCCCATCCAGATCTGCACAGCCTCCAGGCACTGGGACATCACTTCAAGGGCATCGTTGGGGTGGCCTGGGGTGGAGATGTACAGCTGGGTGTCATCAGCGTACTGGTGGTATCTCACCCCAAAGCCACGGATGATCTCGCCCAGCGGCTTCACATAAATGTTGAACAGAAGGGGCGAGAGGACCGATCCCTGCGGCACTCCACAGATGAGAGGCCTCGAGGTCGACCTCTGCCCCCCTGCCAACACAAACTGCGACCGGTCGGAGAGAAAGGAGGAGAACCACCGTAACACAGTGCTTCCCACCCCCAACTCTTCCAGCCGGTGCAGCATGATACCATGGTCGATGGTATCAAAAGCCGCTGAGAGATCTAATAGGACCAGAACAGAGGAATAACCCCTGTCCCGAGCCCTCCAGAGATCATCCACCAACGCGACCAATGCCGTTTCCGTGCTGTGCCCAGACCTGAAACCCGACTGGAACGGATCTAGATAGGATGTTTCCTCCAGGAATTGCGGAAACTGTTGCGCGACCACACTCTCAACAACCTTCGCAATGAAGCGAAGGTTGGAGACAGGACGATAGTTGGCCAATATTGCTGGATCCAGGGACGGCTTCTTGAGGAGAGGCCTCACCACCGCCTCTTTCAGGGCAGCGGGGAAGTGACCCTCACTCAAAGAAGCATTAATGACGCCCTGGAGCCAGCCTCGTGTAACCTCCCGGGAAGCCAGTACCAACCAGGAGGGACACGGGTCCAGTAAACATGTGGCCCCACTAAGTCTCCCCAAAATCCTGTCCACATCATCGGGAGTCACAGCATCAAACTCCTCCCAGATAACATTCTCAAGACTGTTCCTCGTCACCCTGCCCTGATCTACCCAGTCAGAGTCCAGATCCCCCCGGATCTGAGCGATTTTGTCATACAGGTATTGTCCGAAATCCTCCGCCCTGCCTTCTAAGGGATCCTCCCGCACTCCCAGATGGAGCAGGGCGCGGGTCACCCTAAACAGGGCGGCCGGACGATTCCCTGATGACGCAATAGAGGCGGAAAAGTAGTTAGACTTTGCCGTCTTTATCGCCACTAGGTAGGCCTTAATATGCGACCTTACCAGTGTTCGATCAGATTCAGCGAGACTGGCCCTCCAACCGCTCTCCAGGCGTCTTTTCCGGCGCTTCATTTCCCTCAGCTCCTCAGTAAACCAAGGAGCCGCACGGGATCGGCATCGGGTCAGAGGCCGCAAAGGCACAACTCGGTCCAAGGCCCCACCAGCCGCCCGATCCCAGGCGGCTACCAGGTCCTCGGCCGAGTCATGTGCTAGATCCTCAGGAAATGGCCCAAGCTCCGTCTGGAACCTATCAGGATCCATCAGGCGCCTGGGGCGGATCCATCTAATTGGGTCCGCCTCCCTGCGGCGAGGGGTCGCGGTTCGAAGATCTAGGTGAAGGAGTGAGTGGTCAGTCCATGACAAGGGTTCCACGTCTATATCCCCTATAACAAGACCACTCAACCACTGGCCAGAGACAAAAATCAAATCCAGAGTGTGACCTCCCCTGTGAGTAGGGCCATGAACTAACTGGGTCAGGTCCATGGCCGTCATGGAAGCCATGAACTCCTGAGCCACCTCAGACGTTTCACCGACGGATGGCAAGTTGAAATCACCCATGACTAAAAGCCTGGGTGTATCTACCGCCACCGTGGCTATCACGTCGAGTAGCTCAGGTAGGGCTGTTGCCACGCGGCAGGGAGCCAGGTACGTAAGCAACAAGCCCATCTGAACCCCACAGCCCCACCTCACAAGGAGGGACTCACATCCGGCTATCTGAGGCACAGTGGTCTCCCTCGGACTCAGATCCTCGTTAATAATAACCTCCACCCCCCCGCCCCTCCCCTGGGCCCTCGGCTGATGGAATGCTCTGAAGCCTGGTGGGCACATTTCCACCAGAGGGACGCCACCCTCTGGGCCCAACCAGGTCTCCGTAATACCTGCCAGGTCCGCTCCTCCCTCTTGTATAAGATCGTGAATGAGGGGGGCCTTATTGACCACGGACCTGGCATTGCACAGCATCAGCCGAAGGCCCAGCTCCTGAATATCTAAGCCACCTAGTATCCGAGCGGAGCCTTGGGGACCGGGGCAAGCAATTGCTCTCAAACAGCAAGTGCGAGCCCCCAACACCTGATGTGGTCCCCTGCTCCCGCCATATCTGCCCCTCCCATTCACCGTGCCGATGGTACAGCCCTCATAGATATCGCCCCCCATCCCTTTTCCAATCCCTCGTCCGGTGCCTCCCGGATCATTACCCTGTGCCGGGCACGGCTCTGACCCTGGTGGATTTCCCCCCCCATCCGCCATAGTCGTCTTCCCGGTATCTTTAAAAGAATAATTACAAACCCCCCCCAGAACCCCTTAAAATCTTTAAAAATTTCCCTAAAAAGCCCCATAAATTCTTCCTTGCTCCATGCCATCTCTCCGGACTCCAAAGTCCGTCATCGAGATAGGCCCTCGATAATGTGGGGGGCCAAACCTGCGAGAGGGGAGAGTCTCGCAGGGCGAGGAGTTCCAACACCGAATACATATAGCCATCAGGGGAGACAGTCCAAGGGTGGGGGACCGCTGATGTTACAAGCGTAGGGAAAATTCCAGTCCAAGGTCAGGCTGCCAAGCTCCACTGTCCTCTCACGACAGTGGCTAAGGAGGTACATATCATTCAGCCCCGAAAGTTTCCAGGGCGGCCGTCTCTCACCAGGCCAATCCATGGAGACTTTGATAGAAAGCTCAGGGTGAGGATAGCAATATTCCGCCTCCTCAGGCCTCATGTCCATAGAACCAGAATCCCTCCTGGGATTAGCAGCATCAGGGAATCCAATATCCAGCTCAAGGGAGGTTTAAGTTCGTAAATGTTCGTCAGAGAAGTTCTACATGGTAGGGAATCCAGACAGGCCAGATGGAAGTGGGGAAAAAATTAGGAGTAGTTCAGCAGGCCAAGATGAGTGGGAAGCTATGGTCGTAATTCGCCAAAAGGCCAAACTCAGTCCGAAGGAAGGGGGGGGAAGATTCAAACCGCATAAGTTTGTAGTCATTTTCCGGCCCCAGTAACCCTCAACCTTCCATTCTAGTAGGTGAAGCTCCCCTATTTGCCCCCCCCCATCCAGCTCACCCTGGGGGGGGGTCTCAGGGTCTCCCTGGAGGTAACCCTTCCCTCAAGGGTCATATACTCTCCAGTCACCCCAAAATCAGATCTAAAACCACTGCTGAAGAGTCCTGGGCCGTCTGTTTGGAAGTCTGTAGGCCCTTGGGAGCCGCCCCAACCTTAAGCGCCCCCATCACAACCACCGCCGCGGCCTCCGCAGTCCCCGCCGCCATCGTCGCCATCGGCCCCCCCCACGGACGTCCCCAGCCGCCCCCTGCCTCCAAAGATCCACCTCGAGGCATCCAGGGGCGTGGGGAACCTCCGTAGGGGCCTCACAACGCCGATGTCGTCCAGGAGCTGCCGCCGCCGCCGCCGTGACCGCCCGCGACCGCCGCCGCCGGTGCCGCTCCCCTGCAGGCCGCAGACTGCCGTCGCCCACTGCCGTCCTGACGTCATCCCCCTCAGTGCTGGGATGGTCCGGGATGGTCCGGGGAGCTGCCAAAGCTCCCAACGGGCTCCTTAGGTGTTGCTTCGCCCGGGCGGGGGGTCATAGATGTTCGAAATGACCCCCCTGAGCCCCCCCAAGCCGAGGCATCACCCCCCAAGAAGCTGAGACTCAGCGTCGGAGCGCCATCTTGGGCATGTGCAGAAGGATCTGCAGTCAGATAAATGTTGAACAGAAGGGGCGAAAGGACCGACCCTTGTGGCACCCCACAAGCAAGGTGCCTCGGGGTCGACCGTTGCCCCCCTGTCAACACAGATTGCGACCGGTCAGAGAGGTAGGAGGAGAACCACCGCAGCACGGTGCCTCCCACCCCCAACCCCGCCAACCGGTGCAACATGATACCATGGTCGATGGTATCAAAAGCCGCTGAGAGGTCTAACAGGACCAGGATAGAGGAACAACCCCTATCCCGGGCCCTCCAGAGATCATCCACCAATGCGACCAATGCCGTTTCAGTGCTGTGCCCAGGCCGGAAGCCGGACTGGAGTGGGTCTGGATAGACAGCTTCATCCAGGTACCGGGGAAGCTGTTGCGCCACCACACTCTCAACAACCTTCGCAATGAAGCGAAGGTTGGAGACTGGACGATAGTTAGCCAAAACAGCCGGATCCAGAGAGGGCTTCTTGAGGAGGGGCCTCACAACCGCTTCTTTCAAAGCGGCCGGCAGGACCCCCTCACTCAAAGAAGCGTTAACAATCTTCTGGAGCCAGCCTCGTGTCACCTCCCGGGAAGCCAGTACTAACCAGGAGGGACATGGGTCCAATAAACATGTGGTCACGTTCAGCCGTCCCAGGACCCTGTCCATGTCCTCGGGAGCCACAGGATCGAACTCCCCCAGGTAACACTCTCAAGACCTGCCTCAGTCATCCTGTCCGGACATACCCAGTCAGAGGCCAGCCCTTCCCGAATCTGAGCGATTTTGTCATACAGATACTGCACAAAATCCTCAGCACGGCCCTGCAAGGGGTCATCCCGCACCTCCAGATGAAGGAGGGAGCGAGTCACCCTAAACAGGGCGGCTGGGCGATTATCTGATGACGCGATAAGAGCGGCAAAATAGCTCGTTTTCGCCGCTTTTATCGCCACTAGGTAGGTCTTAATATGAGACCTCACCAGTGTTCGGTCAGATTCGGAGTGGCTGGTGCTCCAACTACTCTCCAGGCGTCTTTTCTGGCGCTTCATCTCCCTAAGCTCCTCGGAGAACCAAGGAGCTAGGTGAGTTCGGTGCCGGGTCAGAGGCCGCAAAGGCACGACTCGGTCCAAGGCCCCGGCAGCCGCACTATCCCAGGCGGCCACCAGGTCTTCAGCCGAGTCATGAGCCAGAGTCTCAGGAAATGGCCCAAGCTCCGTCTGGAACCTATCAGGGTCCATCAGGCGCCTGGGGCGGAACCACCTGGTCGGTCCGGCCTCCCTGCGGCGGGGTGCAGCGGTCAGAAAGTCCAGTCGAAGGAGCGAGTGGTCAGACCATGACAAGGGTTCGATGGCTATATCCCCTATATCAAGGCCACTCAACCACTGACCAGAGACAAAAACTAAGTCCAGAGTGTGTCCCCCCGTGTGAGTGGAGTCATGAATTAACTGAGTAAGGTCCATGGCCGTCATGGAAGCCATGAACTCCCGAGCCACCTCAGACGTTTCACCGATAGATGGGAGGTTGAAATCCCCCATGATGACAAGTCTGGGGGTGTCCACCGCCACCTCGGCTATAACATTAAGCAGCTCAGGCAGGGCCGTCGCCACGTGGCAGGGAGCCAGGTACGTGACCAACAAACCCATCTGTACTCCACGACCCCACTTCACAAAGAGGGACTCACATCCGGCTATCTGTGGAACAGTGGTCTCCCTTGGATCCAGACCTTCCTTTATAATAACCGCCACCCCCCCCCCGCCCCTGCCCTGAGCCCTCGGCTGATGAAATGCGCGGAAACCTGGTGGGCACATATCCACGAGGGGGACTCCCCCCTCCTGGCCCAACCAGGTCTCCGTAATACCCACCAGGTCCGCCTCCCCCTCCTGAATAAGATCGTGGATGAGGGGGGCTTTATTAACAACGGACCTGGCGTTGCATAACATCAGCCGAAGGCTCTGGCCCTGACAATCTGGACAACCTGGGGAACAAGAAAAGCATTGGGGACCGGAGTGCGCAATCGCTCTGAGAAATTGAGGCAGTGGTGAAATCAACTTTTTTTTACTACCGGTTCTGTGGGCGTGGCGTGGCTCTGTGGGCGTGGCGTGGCTCTGTGGGCATGGCTTGGTGGGCGTGGCTTGGTGGGCATGCAGGGGAAGGATACTGCAAAATCTCCATTCCCTCCCCACTCTGGGGCCAGCCAGAGGTGGTGTTTGCTGTTCTCGGAACTACTCAAAATTTCCGCTACCGGTTCTCCAGAACCTGTCACAACCTGCTGGATTTCACCCCTGAGTTGAGGACTACCTATAAATCCCAACCACCATACAATTCATTCTGAGCGAGTAAGGCACTTATTCTATTTTATTATTATAGGTGCAGAAAAAAATAAGTTTTATATTATTATATTTTATAGATATAGAGAAAATGTGTGAAATGTTTTCCCTTCTCTAGGGGAAAAGAAGCACTGGAGAATTTTGAAAACTAAGAGCTTCATTCCATTTGCTGCAACAAAGTGCTGCTATTGAGGTGCATTTCTTCATGTCTTATTTTGCATATATGGAATTAAATCAAGGCAGCAGCTGCAAACATAGCTTTGGGTAGCTTATGCAACCACATCCTACCCTAATCTGAGATCTAACATAGCCAAACAAAGAAAGTTTTCTACTGAAGCACTAGCTACAAACTTTTCTGAAACCAGCCTCCATATGATCCAAAATCGGAAAGAGGAGAAGAGGAAACCAAATTATTTGATCTGAGTATTATATACACCAGTGTTTCTCAACCTTGGGAGCTTCAAGATATGTTGGCTTCAACTCTCAGAATTCTTTTGCCACCATGAATTTTCCCTCAGTTTTACTTTGTATGTACACTGCCAGGAAATCTCAGAGTAACCTAGGAAAGTTATGTAATATCTTGAACATTTCACCATATTATAGTCTGGAAAACTCCATGGAAATGTACATGTTCTCATTAAGAGTCAAGCTTGATTTGAGGGAATATTTACCTTTAGTTTTTGTTATTTTACTTCAAGATACTGGGGATTGAAATGAGTGAAAATTATAAATGTCACTCTAGTCCTACCATTCTTTTTCCAAATGGGAATGAGAAACTGGAATTCATATCCCATAACCTTGCATGGTAATGAACAGAAAAGGCTTGCTAATCTGTGTAATAACTAAAGTATTTAAAGTGTGTAATGCAATTACCATGGTGTTAGATAGCCTTTTGAGATAAAATTTTTAGGGTTCTTGCTCTCTCACTGACTCTATTTTCTTAGTCACACTCAGACCTATGTAACACCAGGCTTGGCTTTAACATTTCTATAGGTTTCAGAGGCTTTGCCTTCTTGAAGCAATGTAAGTACAATAAACAGTGGTTCTGGTTGCATGCAAAATGTTGTATTTTTAAAATTCAGCCAAGCTGGGCATAATTTTGACCTAGCTAATGTTTTCATACCCTTCGTGATCTAAGCATTTCTAAATAAAATATTGGCATACACAGCAATTATCTTTCCTGGGCAACCAGAATCATTCCTCCTCAAATGGTGACCAAGGAATCAGAAAAGATCGTGAAATACACCCTTTGTGACATTCCTCATCCTTTGGGGGAAATGAGTAAATGATTCCACGACTTAATGGGCTTGCCTGTAAACAATAAGGACAGCTAGAGCCTTTGGCACTTGTTCCATATTAGCTCTTTCTTTGTACTTCTTGGTAGGAAAAGCCCCAGAGATACATAATATAAAGAGTAGCATGCATGGAGTGAGGATGGAAGCACCCATATCAACACTGCATGGAGTCCTGTAAAGTTCCAGGCCAAAGACTGGCATAAATCTTGTCTTTCAGCTGTTTCTACCCCATGCAATAGACAGGAACACATCTGAAAATCACTGGGCAACTATTGTTGATGCCTCTGGAAACAGGTGTCTGTATTATTAACTTTGTAGGGATTTGCTGTAGCATGAAGATAGCCTGGGGTTCCCTTTTTCTGCCAGCCCTAAATGCCAGCTGGCATCAATAGCAAGCTCTGTATGGCATAACATAGATCCTTAGTGAGATACCTTCACTTTTTTCAAATGACTCATTCTCTTTGCTTTCATGTCTAGGCAGGTAAGTTAGAAGTTTCCATTAAAGCTTGATCACAATTCCATAGAAGTACCTGATTTGAGATAACTTTGGAAACTCTTTTAAAACTTTCTATATTATTCTATTACCTTTTGTCCCTCAGAAGAGAAGAACAATATGCCACTTAAATTTCATCCGAACTGTCATCTAATACAACGTCATGTTCAATTACACAAAGACCACCCTAGAAAATAGAATAGAATAGAATTCTTTATTGGCCAAGTGTGATTGGACACACAAGGAATTTGTCTTTGGTGCATATGCTCTCAGTGTACATAAAAAGACAAGATACATTAGTCAAGAATCATAAAGTACAACAGTTAATGATAGTCATAGGGTACAAGTAAGCAATCAAGTCATCAAACTCAGGATATCAGCATTTTTGCATGCTTAATTTAAAACTCTAAAACTTTATAAAAGCTCTCCTGCTTAAAGATTAAATTGTCGTTCTCCAATCTTTCTTTCATTATGATGATTTTGGAGAGCATGCACTGTTAATCTATAAAGAATCCATTGTCTTTTCCATTTCAAAGCTTGTTTAACACCGAAGTTCAAATTGTATGCATGAATCTCTTTTAAAGCATGAAATAATCTGGCAAAGGAGTTTTAGATTAAAAAGGAAGAGTCAGGGTCTCTCAAATTTCAAGGCAATATATATAAAAATGTAAACAAAGGAATATTTATTTAAGAATAAAGGAGCATTTTAGGTATTGGTGTTTGAAAAGGCATCATAGATTTTCCTTGTTTTTTGTCTTGGGTGAATTTATTCTTGTAACTATAGGCCACCCAGGATGATGGGATACAGTTTTCAGTACCTAAATGTTTTCATTGGTAAAATCCATATGTATAAATATATTACATTAGCCTGAAGTATGCCAAGTTAATGTACTGTTGACAGGGAAATCAAAATCATTGTTTCCAGGGGAAAAAGTTCAAATGGATAAGGACAGACATTTAGGTTTCAGAATATAGATGATACTAAATGCCATGAAACTTAGCAAGAATAGGAAAAGATGAAGAATAGAGATAAAAGAGCCTTGGTGGCACAGCGGACTAAACTGCTGTTAAAGTAGCACTTAGCTGCCAGCAATTACTGTGTGTTCAATTCTCACTAGGCTCAAGATTGACTCAGCTTCCATCCTTCCGAGGTAGGTAAAATGAGGACCCAGTTTGTGGGGGCAATAAGCTGACTTTGTATAAAATAGAACACTGCTTAGGGGGGGCCAAAAAGCCCTACTAAGGTATATACTGAAGGCTATTGCTTAATGCATTGTAAGCCGCCCTGAGTCTTCAGAGAAGGGCGGCATATAAATTGAACTAATAAATAAATAAATAAATTTAAATGATATAGATAGGATCATTAGCCTTCTACCAATCTCACCACATCACCCAGCAAGGTCAACCAAGCTTGGGACTCAGGACAGCCTACAGAATTACTCCTGCATGGCCCCATGGGAGTCTGACAGCCAATCAGAATACAAGCTCAAATTCAAAGCCCAACAGTGGGCATAAACCAAGGCAGTCTCAGCATCTGCCCTTTTCTGCTCAGGAACTCAAGCCATGTGATCCTGTTTATCAATAAACTTTTCCAAGCAACTTCCATGAATCCAGTGTCTTTTTCCCCACTTGGAACTGAACCCAGAAGGATATTTCTTCCAACACAAGAAACAACCCCCACCCCCACTGTCAATGCAACAACAAGATGATAAAAATTGTCTTGCCATATAAGACAAGACCTGTCAAATTGGCTTTTCAACAAGAATCCAATTTGCTAGGACTGTCAACTCCAATTTGCATGATACTGTAACTGTGTCCTGTTTTATCCTTGGCATCTTGTATATAGAAACATACTGTCACTCATCATGTGTCACAGAACTATTTACTACTACTTTAATATAGCCCCCAGTGCTATCACTATGCTTTAAGTTTCCATTAGATGGTGACTTAAGCAGGCAGAGCTAGTTTTCCAGATGATAAGTATTGGGTTATTCATATGTTTCATTGTAGATGAACTTTTACAACAGGCACCCAGAGGACAGAGTAGAGGTAGAGGTGATGAAATGTTATGTGCCTTACATACTTGTGTGTAACATTGCAACATGACCATAGTAGAGCAGAACTTCTGATTTAATGTTATTACAATCCTTTTGCCATCATGGTTATGAACAGATAGCTATGTTCTTTACTCAAATATATCTGAAGAACTTGTGCAAAAGTGATTCAAGGCTGCTCAGCTGGTTATCTCACCAGATTTGATTAATGCCCAAACTGGAACTGAATCTGAATTGGACAGGAAGCCCATTTCTTCTATAAGCCAAAATCAAACAAAACAACAACAAAACAAACCAATCAGCTATCTATCTAATATCTACCTACATGCAAAATAAAAACAATCTAAACAAGACTTCCATCAAGATCATATTTTGTTTTGCTTCCTCCCCATCTTTATCTTTCTTATTCTTATTCCCTCCTACCTTGTTCATATTTCTTACTCTCTTACATGCTGTCCACTATTGTGGTCACCTGGAGTGATGCAATCTAGGTATGGCTGATCACCAGACCAGCCTCTCATTGATAGTAACTGCCCACAGCTAAGATTTCATTATTACACAGAATAGCAATTACCAAATGCTTACTATGATCTCAATTGATATTTGGGGGTTTGTGAAGATTAGCACATATCAAAAAACAATGCAGGCACAGAGTCTTACCTCATATTAAATCAAGGGCAAGTATGGCAAACATGATTTGGATTTGCAACATACTAATCCTTAAGGTTTCTTTTTAGTGTGGCTTAGTATGTTATGTGAACTTTGGCACTGCCGTTTGTAGTTGGCAAGAGAGTAAAGAAACAATTGTGACATACAACAAACCATTTTTAAAACAAATCATGGCTTAACATGTGGCCCCATCAGCACATTACGAAACATCATGTCTGGACCCTAACTCTTTCTCCAAGAGGAAAAACAGAACTGTAGAAGCTGAACCTTAGAAGCCCTACCTTAAATTGAAGTCCATGTTAGACTCTACATTTAATGGTATCGCCAATCCAGTTCCAGCCTCCATTTTCTCTGCAGAACTTTTGAGAAAGCAGCAAGTATTAGCACAAGCTCTAAATCAGAGGTGGGAACAATGGCCCCTTTATGACTTGCAGACTTCAACTCCCAGAATTCCTGAGCCAACATCGCTGGCTCAGGAATTCTGGGAGTTGAAATTCACAAGTCATAAAGGGGCCATCATTCTTCAAACTCGCTCTAAATCAAAATTAAAACTAAGCTTCAGGAACATACATATACATTTTAGAGTCTTCAATCTTGGTAATTAGTCACTAGTGCAATATTTCAGTGAGAAAGTTATCTTTTTGTCCTTGTAAGGCTGAAGGATAGATTCCCTTCTAGTCCAAGCTACTGATTTTCTACTAAGCAAAACTAGGAGTTGCCAGGAATTAAAGTTTAGCATGAGAAAAAGCCCCTTATGATACATAATACATTCTGTATTTAAAATCAGAACACTGTTCTTTCGTGCAATATTTGTGTCACACTTGTGTCAACGATCCTAAAAGCAGAGAACAGTCCTATTCTCCATTCCAAATTACCTGAACTTTTTTCTTTGCATTTATCTAGCCAGAAACGCATTCCAGAATATTTTCTTTTATTACCTGCACAGAACTGAGGTATTTCTAAATGAACTGGTGCAACATTTCCACAATCTGGTTATCCATAGATTCTTGGGTGGGACTTTTATACTGGTTAGCCTACAGTATGTGGGAAAGCTGAGAAATATGGCTAAGAAAACAGCTGCTAAACAGCTAACTGATTGTAATTGAAATTTGTTACGTTTGCTTCTTGTCCCAAGTAGTTTGGGACAATTAAAGCCCAAACAGCTTAAAACTGTGCTTCATGGGAAATTAAGATATTCAAGGTTGGCCTCTTATAGCGGTCCTTATAATCTGGGCAAAAGGTTCCTTTTGGTGGGGTCACAATTGTAGAATGCTCGAAGAGACCATTAATACCAAGTGAAAGCCTTTTTTCCCCCTGACATTTTTGGATGTAGTTATGACATCTGGCGGTTTTGAAGAGTCAAATATAGCCAATATTGTCGTTATTCCTGCTGCTATTATTTACTGTGAAATATTACTAAAAGACTATTTTTAAATATTTTTATGTCAAATGTTTTTATAATAAGTATCAAGTCCTAGATTTATCAGGACTCAAAAGAGAACGCTGATGATGAAGGAATGATAATCTGTAGTGCCATCTTGTGGTCTACAATACAAAGTGAAGTGAAAGCAGGCGGTGGCTGCAGATTCATAAATTAGTAGAGAACATATTTTTTTTTAAAAAAACCCACTGGATTTGTACAAATCCCAATTTAATAATTAATCACTGTATTGTGTAATGAAGCAAGAATCACACTTGCATTTATTTTCCTTGCATTTTGTATAATTAGATGCATTATTTTGTCATACAAAAACCAAATGTTATCTGTCAGATCTTGTATAAAAGAAAGCCTAGAAAGAAGTGTCTGTTAAATAAGGAGAAAACTTGGGCTTCAGAAGAAGCAGGAAACCTGTAATTGAACAGGGTCAGCCATTCACCTCCTGAACCGTTCCAACCCAATGACATCTTCAGTGTATTTAAAGCTGCAAATGTGATAGCAGATAGCAGACTAGGCCAAACCAAGCCAGCTCATTTTCAAGATAAATAAATCAGGTCTTGTTGTGCAGGAGAATACTGGAAATCTTCAGGAAGTTCCCTGAGGCTGGGCTCCAGCACAAGTCCAAAACCTCAGAAGACAAAACCTCTGGTCCTGGTGA
This sequence comes from Arizona elegans, assembly GCA_022577455.1. NCBI lineage: Eukaryota > Metazoa > Chordata > Lepidosauria > Squamata > Colubridae > Arizona > Arizona elegans. The sequence continues at coordinate 61,430,757 of JAKOOJ010000003.1, forward strand.
CCGACCCAGATTGTATCCTGTATCCTGGGACATGTATCACCTTCCTTCATGAATTCTGGAAAGTTTAAAGGCAGGTTTCTGAGAATTGGGAGTGAAATAGGGATTGAAATAGAAATTATATCTGTAGATAATTATTCTGATGAAGATAGCATGCAGCTATCATGAACATCCTCCCTTATTTCTTAATTATTCTCCCAAAGTTTCCAAGGGCAAATCGACTGATGGGCAAGCAAGAAATGTAATATTTTTAATCAATGAAAGTGCCTATTTATCAGCACCTGGCCAACAGGGTGCTGAGGTGGCGCAGTGGTTAGAGTGCAGTACTGCAGCTACTTCAGCTGACTGCTAGTTCAGCAAATCAGCGGATCAAATCTCACCGGCTCAAGGTTGACTCAGCCTTCCATCCTTCCGAGATGGGTAAAATGAGGACCCAGATTGTTGGGGGCAGTATGCTATTTAATATACTGTCTTTGGTGTAAGCTGCCCAGAGTCCTCGGAGAGTGGGCGGCATAGAAATTCAAATAATAAATAAAATAAATAAAATAAACCCACTGAAATTCAGTCTTAGATCTCAGGGTGCTCTAATACTAAAAGATCTGAATTAACATCCTTTCAGTCCAAAAACTCCTATGAAACGTTTAGGCCAATTGCTGCCTTTCAATGCAACCCATCTCCTAGGGTTGCCTTCATGCCAGTGTCTTAGTTTCAGAGGGGCCTTGCAAAGTACATTTTGTATACCCATGGTAAACCCTGGAGGTTAATATAGGTAATCCTCAGTTTATGACCACAAATGAGTCCAACATTTCTGTTGCTAAATGAAACATTTGTTAAATGAATTTTGCCCCATTTTAATAACCTTTTTTGGCCACACTTTTTAAGTAAATCATGTAGTTGTTGTTAGCAATATGGTTGCTAAATGAATCTTCCTTCCCCGTTGACTTTGGTTGTCAGAAGGTCGCAAAAGGGGATCACATGACCCCTTGACAATGCAACCGTCATAAATGTGAGCCAGTTGCCCAAGCGTCCAAATTTCGATCACACGACTATGGGGATGCCGCAACAATTGTAAGTGTGAAAAACGATTGTAAGTGGCTTTTTTTCAGTGCCTTTGTAACTTTGAATGGTCACTAAATGAGCTGTTGTAAGTCGAGGACTACCTGTAATGCTCACAGCATTCCCTCCATTGCTGGCTGTGTGGATCTAGTACCTGTTTTCCTTTCCCACAATACTTCTCATGGAATAACACAGCATAAGACAATACCGTCTATGACCAAAACAAAAATAATATTACAAACAGTAGAAATATGGCAACTATAATAAGTTTATAATAAATGTAGTAAATATCCTCTCCTAAAAACTAGGCGTATACTGTAATTAACAATCTGCTCCCAAGGTGGATATAGCAGCATAATAGCAGAGATAAACAGAGAATCTTGGACACTGTAATAGGAATTTCCCAGTTTCATAGATAACTGACGCCAGAAAAAGATCTAGTGGTCTACTGAGTCTACCATTTGACTCTCTTTTTTACTTTATTTTTTAATTTTTGTTGGACGATGGATGCGTTTACCCCAAGCATGTTTAAATTCAGTTACTGATGATTGACTTACGACCTCCGTTTAGAAGTTGGCTCCAAGCTTCCCATTGTTCTTTCTGTCAAGTAATCTTTTCTAACATTACTTTTGAACTTCCCTTCTCCTGTCAGTTTAAGGTTATACCCCTGGGTTCTTGATTTTGCTTAATAAAAATCATTTTTAATGAATTATTTAAGGTGGAACCTTTTAAGTATAAGAAATTATAGTTGTCATTTTTTAGATAAGCTGTCAGCTGACATGCCTGCTGCTATCTTTTTCCATTCCTTTCCCTGCCTCCACATAACTTATGGAGAATTGAATACAATGAGTTCAATGAGAGGAAGGCAAGCAATTAAGAGAGTGGCTATCAACCTTTTGAGGAGATCAGGTCAGGAAACAGACACCTCATGAACTACTGGAAGTCTATTGTTATGAAGCTAGTAAGAGAATCTTGAAAGCCTGACAGTTTTCTCCCCACCCTCACCCTTTATGCTAAGGTGTGTGTGTGAGAGAGAGAATCTCTCTCACACACACATCTTCATACTAAAAAAGAATCAAAGCAGGACAGTCTGGAAGGTGTTATTTTTTACCCCTCCTGCTATCAATCTAAGTTTATGTTTACATAGCAGTCATTGAATTTATTCTTTAAGCCATCTCTGCTTTCCCCTACAGTGGTAAGAGAAAGTTTAAGGCATTGTTCATTTTACATTGGGTGTGCCTAGAAAATTAAAGTGAAGGTCTTGTCACAACAAAGTAAGCCAGTATTTTGGAGACTTTCTCTGCCAAAGCAGAGACGGAGACAATTTTACTAGATGATGTGTATACACACACACACACACACACACACCTCTTTTGCACAGAAATAGTTAACTTGGGAACAGAAAACAAAAAATTAGAACATTTCTGGATTGAAGAATAAAAGGGAGAGAGAGCAGAGGGAAAAAGAATTACCTTCCTTTGTAGCCTGGGCACCAAATTTTGATCACTAAAGGTCAGTATTACAAGGATCCTCCCAACAGTTAGAGAGGGCAAAAGATGCTGGCTCTGCCCAATTGCTGTTGCCAATGCTCTTTCATTAGGTCTGTTTGGAATATTATTTGGCATCCTAAAGCCATAGTTCTCCTGGAACTGAGGTCTGAGACCAGTTTAAGGACTGATATTGATCTATCATTCCAGTAGTCAGATGAAGCTAGCTGTCTCTTCCAGCCTGTGAACGCCCAACACAGCAAGGCCATTTCAAGAAATCTGGTAGAATAGAACTTAAAAAGCATCTGAAAGAGTTTTTTGAAATGAACTTGAATAAAGGCACCCCAATGGAAATTGTGTGGGACGCAAGCAAAGCTTATATGAGAGGGGTGCTTATATATATGAACTCTAAACATAAGCGGATTCGACAAAAGAAAAGACTTGAATTGGAAGCAGAAATAAAGGATAAAGAACAGTTACTTATTAAAAACCCAACAGATGAAAGAATACTTAATGTTATAAAACTTCTGAAAGACCAATTCCAAATGCTTATAGCGGAACAAGTTGCAACAAACTTACAATATGCGAAGCATAATACATTCTGCAATGCTAATAAACCAGGCAGGTGGTTGGCTTACACATTAAGGAAGAAACAAAGCATACGGACTATTGATAGTGTTGATATTGGGGGGAAAGAAGTTTTTCAACAGAATTTAATAAAAGAAGCCTTTCTTCAATATTACACTAAACTATATGCCAGAGAGGAGGTGCAGAATGGACTTATAGAAAAATATTTGGACAATCAAAGAGTTACAAAAATCACTGAACAACAAAAGGAAAGAATGGATTATCCCATAACAGAGGAGGAGATAATAGCAGCAATAAAACAATTAAAAACAGCCAAAGCTCCTGGAACGGATGGTCTGACAGCAGTGTATTATAAAACTTTACAGGCAGAAATGGTGGAACAACTCAGAGACTTATTTTGCAACATACAACAAGGGGGAAAAGTACCTCCATCGTGGACTACAGCTTATATTTCTTTGATACCAAAAGAGCAAGCAGGTCCCAAAAAACCGGAGAATTACAGACCAATATCTCTTTTGAATATGGATTATAAAATTTACGCAAAAGTATTAGCCAACAGACTGATGCCAGTAATTCAAAAGGTGATTCATGATGACCAAGCGGGATTTATTGAGGGCAGGCACATGAAGGACAATGTAAGGCAAGTAATAGATTTATTGGAATATCTTGAGAAGAATAAACAGATCCCTGCAGTGCTGGTCTTTCTGGATGCAGAGAAGGCCTTTGATAGAGTGGATTGGAATTTTCTATTAAAGACATTAAAAAAGATGGACTTCGGGGACCAATATATACAAGCGGTCTCAGCAATTTATCAAGAGCAAAAGGCACAGATCATTATCAATGGAAGTTTGACAACAGAGTTTAAAATTGAAAAAGGTACAAGACAGGGATGTCCACTGTCCCCATTGTTGTTCATTTTAACACTAGAAGTCTTGTTAAATACAATAAGGGATTCTAACACATTGAAAGGTATAATGATAAGGCAAGAGGATTACAGAATAAAGGCATTTGCAGACGATCTGGTTGTTACCCTAACACAGCCAATGGAATCGATAATCCAGATGAAGGACATTATACAAGACTTTGGTAAAGTTTCAGGTTTCAGATTGAATCAGAGAAAAACTAAGATGGTAGTTAAAAATATGACACAAGATCGTAAACTGGAGTTAGAAAGGAGGGCAGGTTTTGAGATTGTACCAAAGGTAAAATATCTAGGAGTTCAGGTTGCAGAATCAAATATGAAATTGTTTCAAAATAACTATGAGGCGTTGTGGCGAGAGGTGCAAAAAGATATGGAGATTTGGAAAAAACTGCAGCTGTCTTTACTTGGAAGAATAGCAGCAGTTAAGATGAACATTTTGCCAAGATTTCTTTTTTTGTTTCAAATGATTCCGGTGCTCAAAAATGATAAACAACTAAAAGCATGGCAAACTGGTATCAACAAATTTGTCTGGAACGAGAAAAAACCAAGAGTAAAAATGAAAATTATGCAAGACATCCCAGAAAGGGGAGGTCTCAAACTTCCAAACCTACAATTATATTATGATGCAACAGCTTTGACTTTAGTAAGTGATTGGTTTGGAGGAAAAAAGACTGGAATATTGAATGCAGAAAGTTTTGATCTGGAATTTGGATGGCACGCGTACTTATTTTATGACAGCAAAGTGGATAAAGTATTTAAAAGCCATATACTTAGAGATTCTTTGCTGAGAGTTTGGAAGAAGCACCGAAACAACTGGAATTACAAAATACCGTTATGGCTGGATCTTGGTCATACCTTGTGGAATACAAATATAATGTCACTCGGGGGGTTTTTATATAAAGAGGTTCTTTTTGCAGATGCGGGCAGATGGCAGCTGAAGACATTACAGACATTGTTGGCTGAAGGGATTAATTTAACTTGGTTACAATATAATCAATTGCAATTGAGATGGAAAGAGGACCAAAAAACTGGTATTATGATGTATGAGGAAGAATTAGTTAGACATATAAAAGAGAAAGGCCCAATGCATATTAAAAGACTTTATAATGTTTTGTTAGAAAGGGATTCAGAAACTGAACTAGTTAAAGACTGTATGGTTAAGTGGGCACAAAATTTTGAGGAACCAGTGATGTTGGAAACATGGGAAAAAATTTGGGTTCAGAATGTTAAATTTACACAGTCGCAGAATTTGCGGGAAAATTTCTACAAAATGTTTTATAGATGGCATTTAGATCCAAAAAAATTGTCGTGTATGTACCCTAGTGCCCAGCCTAAATGTTGGAGATGTGACTGCTTAGACGCTACATATTATCATGTTTGGTGGACCTGTAAGAAAGTTAAGGCTTTTTGGATAAAAATTTGGTGGGTCATGCAGAATGTTTTGAAGAGAAAGATTCAATTTTCTCCACAACTGTTTTTATTGGGTATAGTTAAGGGTTTTACATTGGGGGAAACAAAAATGATATTGTACATGATAACTGCAGCAAGATTGTTGATAGGTAAATACTGGAAAAATGAAGCGCTGCCTTCGATTGAGGAATGGACTTTGAAGATGGCCAGTTTTGCGGAGATGGCGAAGATTTCAGCATATTTAAAAGACTGTTCTCAAGAGACTTATGAATGGGAATGGAAGAAGTGGATAGATTATGTTCAGAACAAATATCAAACTAGGAAGTACCAAATAGCTTTTATTTGAAAATGTTATATTAAGATAGAAATATTTTAAGGTTGAGGATGAAAATTTATTTGAAAATGTTATATTAAGATAGAAATATTTTCAAGGTAATCAGGATGAAAATTTATTTGAAATTGCTATATTAAGATAGAAATAGGTTAATGTAATGAAGATGAAAATTTGTAAGGGGAGGGCGGGGTTCAAGTTTTATATACAAAGGAGGGTTTTTCCTTTTATTTGACATGAGTATATTGTGAGGAAGTCTGGGGGGAGGGGTGGGTTAGGGTGGGTTAGGGAGGTTGGGAAGTTTGGGGCGGGTTGAGGGGGGGGAAAAAAGGGGTGAAAATGTAATTGTAAAACTTTTGCAATAAAAAAAAAAAAAAGAAATCTGGTAGATCATGCTTGCAAGCTCTAAGGTGAAACTGTACTAGAGGGCAATTAGTTTAACTTCTATGAGGCCTAGCAACCTTCTTGCAGCTCCGCTTCAAATCCTCCAATTGGAGGAAGCTGATAGGCTTCTGCCTGGTGGTGAGACTACTACCAAGGCTCAAGGTTGGTCTATGATGGAATGGGACAACTCGCTGCAGCCAACTTGCTACTGCCAACTCGCCATGACTATTTTGCCACGGGACAACTCGTCACAGGATAATTCAACAATTCCATTTAGTTATTTAAAATAATTTAAGCATTACTTTATTTTTTTGTCATTCGTGTTTCCATTTGTCCCTCCTTCAGCATCCTTTTTTAAATGGTTCTTTTCCACCATTTCTTTGATATTAGTGTAACTGTTATCCCGCAGTGAGTTGTCCTGTGGCGAGTTGGCTGTGGCGAGTTGACAGCAACGAGTTGTCCTAGACCCGTCTATGATGGAGTGGGTAGGTCTAGTTTTAAACTGATCAAAAGATTTTCTCTTTGGGATAATCAAAAGACTTGCAAATGAGGGATAAAACTCCATCCCTCTCTGCAAGTATCCTGAGGGAATTTGGCTACTGATGGAGAGAAAAAGAGGAGAACCCTGAGTCCCTGGAGGGGTGATTGCAAAGACACTGACTCTCCAGCACTTCATGATCTTTTAACCACAAGAGGGCAGTGAGGTGTTGAGAGAGTAAAGGATTTATTCTGTGTCTTTCTTAGTCCATCCCTAGCTCTGCTAGCTCCTACGAAACTGCTAATCTGATATTTCTTCCTTCTGCTTTTCTTCCCTGGCATTTGCATTCAGAATATATATTTTTTGACTCTCTTCTACATACCACGTCATGAGGTGCCAGGCTTTGCCTGTCGTACGTTCCTGTAAATAAATACCTTTTATATAATAATTATAAAACTTGCTTCACTAATCATTGCTCAGGTCAGCTTCCCACTCTCAAGTATGCTGACGTCCACGCCCAGAACTCTTCAAACTCCAAGGTGAGTAAGGTCATCCTTTTTTATAGGAGATTTCTGCCCTGAGGCAAACATATTGCTAATCCAAGCAGGCCTACTTTGGAGACAAATTGGAAACATTGGGGACACAGCATTAGTCAAGACTGAGAGAGTCCAAAAGAGATTTTAAAAAGGAGGGAAAGGCAGGAGCCAGGTAACTGCATCGAAATAATAATTTTCTTTCTGGCAAAAGTGTTGCCCATAAGTTGATAGTGCTGAGAACTTTCCAAGCTTTTTTTGTTTTTTTATTTTTTTGAATTAGTGAAAGAATGGATGAAACCTGGAATAGCACATGACTATTTTTCTGAGTACAAAATAAGTGACTCAGGGTTCATGGCTTTGGCAATGTTACTTGCGCAAGTATCATTTTGCTACATCAGACCTGGTTCACCCAGTCAACAGCAGTGAAGATTTGAGACAGATATCTGCCCAATCTTAATTAAGATCATCCTTGGGTTGTTTCTAATATTATTTTCTTTCATTTTTTAAAAAATCCTTGTTGTTATACTAGAATTGCTATACAGTGGCTATTGAAGATGCTCTGCTTTCCTCAAACTAGGATTCTTTTTCCAATTAGACATGCCTGATAAATTTGTTTTAGTGCTTAAGATGTCAGTTTGATTGTGGAAGAAAACAGTTTATCTGTGTTTTTGACCTCTTGGCTTGATTATAATATTAAGGGGGTATAAATACTGAGCCCAAAAGGGAGTACAGTTTAACGGGGTGGTAAATCAGATGACAAAATCCAATGAAATGTATATTTTAATTTTCCAGTGTTTTGCTTTAGTAAATCTGGCATTTGGCTATAGAAAGTGAATAATTTTCTTCTATTATTTTCCATTTACCTGTTTAAGTAAACAGGGGCAATATGTAAGATTTATTCATGCAAAAATGCATGAATAAACACTAATATCATCATGGAGTTAATGTGTTTATTCAATGAATTGTAAAAATAACATGATTGTGAAATCACATATTAATCCAATGCCAGTTCTGTTATTATCAATGAATATAATTTTAAAACTGCTGGATGTGGTTTTGTGGACCAAAGAGACCAGAGGAAACTCTCTTAAAGACAAATTAAAGCAAGTCCACTTATCTGAAATGGTACAGGATCTCCTGCTCAAGCAGGGGGTTGGACTAGAAGACCTCCAAGGTCCCTTCCAACTATGTTCTGCCACAAGTCAGGCTTTGTTCTATATTCATATGAAAAAAAATTGGGTTCCTGTGGAAGAAAGGAAATTCCAAACATTGAGGAAGGAAAGCTACAAACAAAGCAGGTGACCAAGGCAATATATTCCATGGAGCTTCTGTTATTAGAAAGAATTCCATTTCAAAACTGAAACAACTATTGTTGGCTTCCAGTCCACTTTGTAAGAATACACAAGAGGATTTTTTTAAAAAATTCAGTCATAACATCGGTTCTGGTGTTGACTTGTTTTGCCTCTTGCTATGTTGCTATGTATTGTGACTAACCAGTCATGCCTAGGAAGGCTTAACAGAGCTGGACATTTTTTTCCAGAATACCTAGATATACTGCAGGTAGCCTGATATATTAAATCGAGTCTTTAAAATAATTCTGTAAGGTGTCTTAAAAAAAAAGACAATAATTTTTGGTTATATTTATCCAGAAATATGGTACTCTTTAATTTCATCTTAGTAGACAGGAAGCTAAAATATTGCATGCATACTGCCTTAGATCAAAATCACTGATAGAAATGGAGCAGTTGGTGCCAAATCTTTAACAAATTCCTAAAATGTCCAGTAAATCGGCTATTGGGTATGCTGCCTGGGAATTCAGAGTTTTATACAGGTAGTCCTCAACTTGTAACCTGTCACTTAGTGATTATTCAAAATGATGACAGACTTTCCCAGACCTACTTACAATTAGTTCTGATAGCCAACCTCCCTACCCCCCCTACCCCCATCCCATGATCTCAGTCTGGGTGCTTAGCAACCAGCCTGCTTTTATGGCCATTTGCAGCATCCTGAGTCATGTGACTGCACTTTATGATGCAGGCTGGACACCAGCGTTTACTTCTGGTTTCCAGCAAAAAACACCTATTGGTTAAAATGCTTTTGTTTAACGACTGCCTCGTTCACTTAATGGATGTTTGCAAAAAAGGTAATAAAACTGGTGTGGTCACATAGTGACCCACTTAATGTCCAACACAACTTACAACCGTAATTCCAGGCTCACTTATGTTTGTAAATTGAGGACTACCTGTAGTAGGCCAATGCACACTAGGCAGGCTAGGGTCAAATATTTCCTCTTCACATTGGGCAGACTGGGGCGAAGCCACGCTGGCTCGATGTTTCCTCTTTGCATTGGTTAGACCGGGCCAAAGCAACACGGGCCAAGCCAGCCCCTTACATTTTTTAGGACATCCCTGTGGGCCGGATCCAACTACATCGCACCTGAATTAAGGCTACCATGTCTACACTGTTAAAATTTGGAAGACAACTAGAAGGCAGGAAAGATATGAAAAAAAAATATTTTGCTGATATCTAAGGGTCTCTTTTGCAGCCCAGTTTTAATTGCTCTGTAGAAATGGGGGGGGGGGGGGGGGGAGAGACTATATAAATTCACCAAATGATTTAATTTACCACATAAGTAAATAATCTGGTCAGAACATTACTTGTTAAAAAATGTGGATGGATTTCACTGGATAGAATTTAGAAAGATAAATGGCGCTTAGGTGTAACGCTTCTGCTGTTAGATTTTACCACTTAGCTGCTACAGTCTAGGATTCTTCCCTAGACTAATGGTGAGGGAAGCTGGTAATTTGCCATTCAGCAGTATCTAGAGAACCACACTTCTCAACTTTGACCTAGAAAAATTGTAGCTATCAGATCTAGGCTATAATAACCATTATGAGTGTAATTAAAACCACAATAACAACAATGACCATTTGATGGAAGAAAATTGTATGTAGTTGACTTATATCCCCTTTCTGCCGTAGGGATGGGCTGGATTTTTGCCATCCAGATGAGACAGACTTAGAGAAATTCAAATGCTCAATAATAAAAAACCTTCACTGAATTAACACCAAAACTAAGACTGGTTAATCTTGTCTCAGGTTTTATATGCCAGAATATGAGAAGTTAAGGCTAATTACCTTAGTAAATGTATCTCACAATCATATAAGAATGACTAACGTTAGTGTTACAAATTGTGTTTTCTTACAGTGCACCATCTTCACCCTGGCATTTCTTTGGTCTTTCAGCCAGAAGGCAGATGGGGATGACGGTAAGTGTGACAGACACAAAGATGGTTCCCCAGTCCTTATTCTGAATTGCCTTATGAAACATCTGAGCCTTATATATTGATAAAAGAATCATCCTGTAAATTGATCCAAATTTATGTTAAGGCCTGACTAAATTTAACTAAGGCAGTTGTTCCCAACCTTTTATTCACCACAGAACCCCATTAAATAATTTTTGTGGCCACAGACCATGGCCACGGACCCCCCTGTGATGACATCATGTCCCCCCAAACATCCGTGGACCACAGGTTGAGAACCACTAAACTAGAGTCATGATCAGAGATAGTGTATTTGATTGAGTGCCTTGTTTATATAACATATATAATTTGAATTCTGTAAATTAGAGTTGGGGAAATGGTGACTTTCCATATGTTGTTAGGCTCCCAGCATGTTGCATCACAATCCATGCTTGGTTTGGCTGCCAGGAATTCAGGGATATTTGGAGAACCTGATTATCAGAGCCTTCTATAAAAGATCATATATGCAAAGTAGGTTTCACTCTTACCTGAGGGATCCCTTTATCTACAGAATGTTTCTCACTATTTTATCAATGCCTATGACCAGAGGTGGGTTTCAGCAGGTTCTGACCAGTTCTGGAGAACTGGTAGCAGAAATTTTGAGTAGTTCAGAGAACTGGTAAATATCACCTCTGACTGGCCCCTCATCTATTCTCTGCCTCCTGAGTCCCAGCTGATCAGGAAGAAATGGGGATTTTGCAGTATCCTTCCCCTGGAGTGGGGTGGGAATGGAAATTTTACAGTATCCTTTCCTTGTCACGCCCACCAAGCCACACCCACCAAGCCATGCCACATCCATCAAGCCACACCCACAGAACCGGTAGTAAAATTTTTGAAACCCACCACTGCCTATGACTTGAACAAGAAGATTTAAACTCTCTCATAAAAATGTGCTAAGTGCAGTGACATGAGACAATGTGCCTGGCAAGGCATAAACAGGCACAGTATTTTGAGGTTTTCCTAACCTGCTTCTCCTATGGGTATTTCTATTACAGCTCCTATCATCCCCATTTCTTTCTGGCTATAGGTTTGGGGTCTTGTGCTCCAAACATATCTGAAAAAAAATATCAAGCTGGGAAAGCTGGAGCAAATTTCTTCATGTAACGTCAGCTGGTTAATTGTTAGTAACTTGTTTGTCTGTTTTAATTGTGTCCCTCAGCATTGCAAATGTGCTAGCCAGCAAGGAAGTGGAGCCTATGCATTCACACTTCGGAGAATGGAAACATAATCCAGTCTAGCAGCTGAATCGAGGTGGTACATGCTTGACCTGCTAAAGCATCAGGTTTCCATTGTTACTAGTGTAGCAGGAGCTGACTGGCCTGTTTGGCCAGAATCTATATATAGATGTGAAGGTGAGTTCATCATTTCTAGATGACCCAGTTCTCACTGGAGTTGTAATTCTCTGGCTGGACTGCACCATTTTAGACTGCAGGTGATATTTACAAAACAAAAAGACCATTGGCCCTGCCCACATAAAAAAATTCCAGTGATACATAAAATTGGTATGTCGGGAGGAAGTTTCTAATCTAAACTCTTCCTTAACATATTGCTCTCTGTGAGCCAGATTATGAATATATATGTATGTAGGTATGCATGCATGCATGTATTATATGTACAGTATGTATGTTTTCCTAGTGGCACAAATTGGGAGACTGGACAAGGTGGGGAGGAATTTATATAGAAAAAAATGTCATGGGAGAAGCATTTTTAACTATTTCCCAGTTACTTTCAAATTTAAAATGAAAGAGAAGAAGGCCCAGCCTTTGTCTCTCTTGACTCTAGTAGTTTGGCATACAAAAAGCTTCACCCTATGAAAGCACATTATCATTTTTGAACCTATAACTTAGGATAATTCATACAGTTGCTTGTAATTTCATTGAAAACTACATCACAGGCCAATGTGTTCCTTACAGGGGTGGGTTCTAATTTTTTTTACTACTGGTTCTGTGGGCGTGACTTATTTTGTGGGTGTGGCTTGATGGTCATGTGACAGTGGGCATGGCTTGATGGTCATGTGACTGGGTAGGCGTGGCCAACTCAATGTCACTCACGTCAACTGGTGCCTCACCTGGCCCCTCCCCTCCCAGCCATTCCTTGTCACACCCAGCCTCAACGTATCTATAGTTCTGTAAAAATGTTGTTCACCTTTTTTCAACTTTATTATCTACATACTATAGATGCACTTTCATGGACCACTGAAAGGAGGAAATGGCTCACATGCTTTGCCCAACAGTGTGATAGGCAACAGGCTTTTAAGGGGCTGCCAGGGGGGAAAATGTATTTTCCAAAGCATCAGAAGGCAAAACAAGAAGCAATGGATGGAAACTGAACAAAGAGAGAAGCAACCTAAAACTAAGGAGAAACTTCCTGACAGTGTGAAACAATATAGGTGCAGAACTATTTCAGTCATAATTTCACATATAAAATAGCTATTCATGTAATACAACCTGCATATTGTTCAAAACAGTCATTAGTATTATGGCTGATGTTTGACAGCAAGCCTAAAAGTCAAAGATTACAAGAGTGCTTCTTTGTATGTATACAAAACATCACATACCAGGAATAGCATATTAAGATGGACTTCCTTAGATGTATTGGTCTACAGTTTCCATAAAACCCTGATGCCATGGTTACTAAACACGCTTTTAGGATTAAAATTGGAAGTACTGTAGGTGGCTGAAAGTTGGATTACTAATTGAGTGGCACTTAAATTATAAGTAGCTGTGCCTAAGAATTACATTCATAATATGAGATGACTTAGCAATGTAGCTCTTGCTAGGGTAGAATATGTCTTTTTCTTGGCTCTGTACATTGTTTGAAATTTTAGTAGGCCTTGATGGATTCAATTCCTCATGTAAGGATAGTTGGCATAGGACAGTTCTTCCTTTCTGTGCATTTTAGTTTCTCCTATAAATGGAGTCGAGAATGATGCAGTATCGCTTCTAGTACCTCCCAAATAGTAATGCTACAAAGTAGGTACTGGCATTTCTGGATGTTATCACTTCAAGCAATAGATGAGCCTGTTAGTTTTCACATAAAAATGTCACAGGCCTTTAAATGTGATGTACACTTGGTAGGACCACAAAAAAGGGACTTCTCAGTAGTTGCCCTTTCTCTATGAAACAACATTTCATCTGAGTAGGGTTGGCCCTCACCCTATTGCTTTATCGAAAGGTCCTAAAAACATGGTTGTGTCAGTGGGTCTGGGAATCTCAAATGGAGAAGGAACCGATCAAATGGTTGATTTGATTGTGTTGTTGCTGTATGGGAGACTGCGTATTTTTATGTGGTTGATTTTTAAATGTTGTAAGCTGCCCAGAGTCACCTGTGTGTGAGTTGGCATATAAACTTTTTAAATACATACATAAATAGAGTTGTGTGAAGAGAAAAAAATCCATACCAGACTTACACATTGCTCTTCCTTTCCAGATATTAGTTTTTAGAATGCTGTTATGTGGGCTGCATTTAAACCTAAAATGCTTCACGTATGCTCTCAAGTGGGAGGTGCTAAGGAAGCTTATTTTTCAGAGCAACTCCTCTTGTGGCCCTGCTAGGAAACAGCCAGAAACAGTTTCCTCACAGTAGCAGATCCAGTCTGGCCCAAAAGGTTATATTTGGCACATGACTCATTGACACCACAACATGAATAAATACGTTCACACTGCAGAGTTGACCTTGCTTGTCACTATTCCAGAGTAATCATTGTAAGGTGATGTGACACTCTGATGTGGAGTGGTCATCTTTACAGGAAGTCTAACCACCACAAAGAGCCCCGGGAAGTTGTCATTTCCTGTGACGGCACCATTGGGATCAGAGCTACAGTAGAGTTGGGAAGGAATGTTTATCCCCACTTCTTTCTGTCCCACATTCATCCACCACCTGCAGCTATAGGGAGTGTGTATAACAATGAAAGAGCTTTCATTTTTATGCACACTCCCTTCGAGAGAGTTCCAAGAGAAATCCAGATTTTGTGGAAATGCTCTAGAGAACTTATCTCATACTGACAGCAGGAAGAGAGAATTCACTCTCTTTCCTCCTATGTTTGGCGAACACAGTTGCCCCTAAGAGATTAGTCTTAAACTAGTTTTTCCCAAACTGGGCAACTTTAAGATGTGTAAACTTCAACTCCCGGAATTCCCCAGTTAGGTGACATCAGTTTGGGTTAGTTTAAATCAACACAACCTCATCAATATTTTGGGTAATAATTATGCCTCTCTATTCCTAGGTGCTGAATTATGTATTTGGATGACACACCACCCTGGCCGCAACCCTCCCAACATCTACACCTTAAACCAATTATATGTACTATATGAATGTAATGTCTTTGTTTCTGTAGCAAATAATAGACATGAAGGAATGGGCATGAGACTGGGTGAAAATATGATTGGATAGTGTACATTTGGCATATATAAAAACATTATTAGATGACGTGGATATTTCTCTGTGAGAATTTGTAATGTGTAATTCTTCTGTTCTGCTCTATGTGAGAAAAAACTACGTTGTGGTCATACTCCAGAGCTATAAATTGCTACATTAAGGTTCTTGAAATATATTTTTCATAGCAAATTGGTTAAGGGAACACTGAAAATTATTCCTGCAAGCATTGAGAGAATAAAACAGATTTAGACTGTGTACACCATGTTCAGTGTATGGTCTGGGGAAATGGATGCAGTATTTTATTCAATAGGATTAAAAGTACTAGGAAATATAACAAATGAGATGCGTAAAAACTAGCACAGGAAATACATCTTTTCCACAAGTGCCATGGCTCAGATCATAGTGGTAATCCCAAACTATTTAATTAAAATTAACAAATCAAAATAGATCAGCTAGAAAAATATAACTATGGATCTTCTACTGAGTCAAATCATATACTTCGGTTCTTCCATGAAGGGTGGCACCATCAAGCAACAAGCAGCTCTGTCGTTGTGCAAACTTCTTACCCACACAAAAGAGCCAGAATGAAACTTGCCAAGACTTTGATTTCCTTTACTATCTAGAGTGTTGCTATGTTTTGAGTCTTTCCTGGTTTTAGATTTTAGTAATATTACAACACAAAAATATGTGTGCCTAATAGAAATTACCGGTATTGTCCCACTTTAAAAACCTTCCTAGATGACCGAAATTGGGACAGTGTTTCTTTTCAGTAGTGACAAGAAACAGAAAAGTGTGACAGTTGTAGAATATGAGTTACTTCACCATTGTTCATTTCTGAATCATATTTATAAAATCCTAGCAGTGTCACAATACTATTAAGAAGATCATGGCTAGATTGTGTTGGCGGGATTGTAAACATATGAATACTCATGCCATCTTTGGTCACGATGCCCAGTTAATCATTCCTTTGGTAAATGCTTCATGAAGAAATCAAGAAAATCAGTCAACAGACTTTCACAATCAATCCTGATGTTGCTTTATGATTCATTTTCCTAAGTATAAAAATTAATAGAATACAAACAATTGATTCAATTCCTATTGTCAGCTGCTGCAGAAACCTGGAAAACTGATCTTTCTTTGGATTAGAAGTATTTAAATATATGGTAATTCATTTTGGCTGAAAAAATTAACCAAATAGCCCTCCCCCACCAAAAAAAAGCAACAAACTTATTACAATTATGGATAAATTTCCATTCATAAGGTATATTGTCAGTCTTTTTCTAATAGATTAGCCTTGCTTTTACAAATGCCATTCTGGATAAAAATATTAAAATTCATATTTAAAATGTATGCATTCTTCTTTTGCATGAAATATGTTTCCAAATATAAAATATATCAAAGTGTTGGGTAGGAGTGGAAGCGGTGCTTTTAATTTGGTTCTTCTTTTTCTTTTTATGTTTGTTTGTTTCAGTACCATGTTGGGTTAAAAGGCTGGGCTTGAGGAGGCTCTCTTTTCTGTTTAAAAGGATTTAGAGTAGAATAGAATAACAGAGTTGGAAGGGACCTTGGAGGTCTTCTAGTCCAACCCCCTGCCCAGGCAGGAAACTCGACACCACTTCAGACAAATGGTTATCCATTTAGTTCCCAAATATCTTAATCCTGCATCTGGTGAAGCATATTTATTATGGCCTGGAGACTAACTATCAACCAGGAAAAGTCCTGTTAATTTTTGTTTATTACGATGCCAAAGAACCAAATTTAGGAATATAAAATACTTGGAGCAGTGCCATGTAAAAATTCCTTCCACTTATTTGACAAGGATTCCATGTTCTTCCCAAAATCCTATTCAAAGGACTGTTCAAATTCATCCATTGACAGTTTTTACCATATCTTAGAACATGCCAATCTAAACATAGATGACTGAGTACCTGAATCCAGGTCTCAATTAATGTCAAGATGAGAGGAGATACCTCTTAATTTTCAATCATTTCATTTATAGTTTTGAATATTAAATGTTTTCCAAGTTTCCCAATCAGTAATATTTCCTTAACTTAGAAGGATTTAATTAAGGCTCAAAAGTGTAAGCAATTGTTTTACTTATGTAAATACAGTGACTTGATCCAATCAGTCTATCAATTGGGCAAAGAGCTGCTGCATTCTGGACCAACTGAAGTTCCTGAGCTGTATATGCAATTTAGTACATCATGATAAATTATGGTTCATTTAACCGTGATATATTGAACAGTCAAAATTGGCTACATTAAGCCAGCCAAACCTACAATTTACACACACACACACACACTCACTCACACAAGTTCATACATATTCTACTAAGCTTGGTTATTTGCTTGCAGATATTTCATTAACTCAACTAGATAACATCAGGCCTGCACTGATCTTATTACCTAGTTGGGTAATGAAAAGCCTGCAAGTAAACAACCAAGCTCAGAGAGTACCAAGAACTTTACAGGTCAACACTGAACTATAGATAGTCTATTCTGTTGGAACATCCCTCCAAGTCAGGTCCAACACATTACTTATGAACTTCATTAATGTCCTTAGAACTGTTGCAGGCAATATAATTGATGCAGTAATCTGCTTTGAATTGAACCCCAAATTAGTGACACAGTGACATTTACTTTCAGAGGATTCATGCAGATTTTCAAACTCTACTAGAAGATCTGTGATTTTGTACCTGGGCTCCTCTGCATGCTTCCCCAAGTATCAGACTAGACTTTCTATGGTCACTATAGACAATAGCAATAACATCCTGAAATTTTATTTATTTACAGGTCAAATTTGGAGGCTGTCCATCTCACTAACAGAGCAATTCTGGCCAGTGTACAATTAAAAGATAAAAATCGTATAAATATTATATTCTTCTAGAAGGCAGGAACAAAATAATTAAAGTTAAAAATTAAAAAGTGGGAGGAGGGACATCGAGGCACTAACCAACCCCAAGGTTGCTAATTAATTAACTAAATTAATGATAACTGCTTCCATCTGAATTTTTGCACCCCAGAGATGGTAGTCTTACTCTGTGTAGACTTTCCTTTTTTATAGCAGAATAACAAATCCTCTGCTAGCTCTCCAATAAGTCAGAAATAAAAAAGTTTAAGATACAATGGATCTAAGTTACCGGTACTTAGTTTCAGTATACCATATTTCAGCTAATGGACATGGAACAGCAGGGCCCAAAAAATGGTATCTTCCTGGTGACTCCTCCCCAAGTACCAAACAGAGAAGGAGAAAACTTCAGTCCACAAACAAGTTCCTCCACATTCACTCAATGGGAGCCACCCTTCAGGTCACTTGCTCTTCTTAAAGGTCTGATGCAAGACGCAGCATAGTTCTAGTGTGTGCCACCCAGCAACCATCTCTAGTTATATAGGCAAGCTGATTTCTAGGGTGCTGGGAAGATCAGACCTAGAACAACTGAGTCCATGGAGAGGTGCTTGGGGAAGGCTTGGTGCCTGGAAAGAAGATATTTCTGAGGATATTCTTCATGGGGCACCTTGCGGAGTCTCAGAAAACAATCTCCTTTCAATGATCTCCATGGATGAAGCATATTTGAGCATCTTTTGATATGTATGTATGTAACTATGACATTGGTGTCATACCAACCAAATAATGCAGTACTATATTGGGAGTAGCTAATGTGTATTTTATCCTCATTTTTAAAAATTTTGCTGCAATTTGAAAAGTGGTGGTAGTAATTCATATTATATTGTTATGTTGTTGATTGTTAGCTAACTTGGATATAGGAAGAAATGGGTTAAGTGAAACTATTTTGGCTGACAAATGGGTTAGGAAAGTGTGTGTGTGTGTATGTGTGTATGTGTGTGTGTGTAACAATCACAAACAGGATTTAAAATTACATTGATGAAATACAGTTGACATGATTCCTTCCCATGAATTTAATAACTTTCCTGTTTTGCCAGTTTGGTAGGGCTGTAAGGGCTACGTACAAGGCTTTGTGGGACCAAATACGGTCCCAGGTTACATTAGGTTGTACAGCCTTGTCTAAATTGCACCTCTGTGGATCCACAGATGGATGGTACAGGGAGCCTCTGGGTTTGGGACAGCAGCTCCTCCCAACTGCTTGGAATCAAGTCTTGTCTTACATTCACATGTTCTTCTTCACTCTGTAGTTGTTTGACAACAAATCTGTTTGTTCTGCTTTTTATCCAGCTTGGTTCACAGAAATGATCTAAGAGGGCAGGGATGTCTCAGAGCAACACTAGCAAAGAAGCTCCTGCCGCCCCACCAGGTGAGTGCCCTGTGTGTTATGAGACATTTCAGTCCCCAAAAGTGTCCCGCCGGATGCTGAGCTGCGGCCACACATTTTGCCATGACTGTTTGGTCAAGTGTCTGCTGTCACATGAAGAAGGCCATCTGCAAAACACCCTTACGTGTCCCATCTGTCGCTTTGTGACCTTTCTCTGCAATAAAAAGGACTGCTGGCCTTCCAAGAGTCCATCCTCTTTGGAGTTGCCCCTCTCACCTTCCTCATTGCCACTCACCTGTGGAGTGCCACCCAGCTTTGCAAATACTTTGGTGGTTCCTGGCCATTTCCTCTTGCCGCTGCACAATTATGACAGACACCAAGGTTCGCATAGGTATTCTACCATGGACTCCGTTGTACGGCCCAGTGGCCTGGAACATGAATCTCATATCTTCATTATTACTCAGTGTGGAATGCCGCTAATTGATGAGGACTATGTTACCATAGCTCAAGATCACGGAGAAGCTGCTGAATCAGAGACATCACACTGTCCTGGAATGGGCTGCTTCCAGTCTCCTATTATGATGGCTGTTTTCCTTATCTCTGCTGTTGCTCTGTTGGGGGCTGTGCTTCCCTGGCTTCTGCTTGTGAGAAATAATGAATGAACATGTTGGATGAATCCTTCCATTTCCAAGGTGGGACTATTCCATGATGAAGATTGCTCGTTGCTATATCTACAACAGTGGTGGGTTGCTACTATCAGGCGAACTGGTGGCGGTGGCAACGGGAGGCTCCACCCACCCGCCCAGACACTTCTGCACATGTGCAGAACCTCCTGTGCATGTGCAAAAGTGTTGCATGCATGCGCAAGCACGCCCACGAGCAAACCGGTAGCGACGGGTTTCGAAACCTGCCCCTGATCTACAAGTATGGAAGCCCAAATGTTTGCAGTGTCCAGATGGATGGGAAATCTTATGAAGGAACTGGGAATTGCAGAAAATGGTATTTGTGTTATTTTTCCCTTGTTAATAGTATCCTTACTTCAGAGATGCAAGGAAGACCACCAAGAGAAATGATTGATCTTATACTAAGATAACTTCCATTACTATTACATCCTCTTGTTTAATTGTATTGGTCTCCAGTTCCATGACATCCAGACAGCAGGTTAATGGCTGTGCTAGTGATTATGGATATTGTAATCTGATCTATTTGGACGGTGCTGAGGTGAGGGAGGATACAGGAAGGCAATTATTCATGGTCCTAGTTATATGGTAGATGCCTATCTGCCCTTCCTCTGAGTTGCTCAAAGCTTTATGAAAGTTCTACAATTCCCAATGAGGTCAGATCAGAGCAGAGATAGAAATATTTCTCAAGTTTATCCAATAACATTCCTTGCTGTTCCAGAATCTTTCCTGTCAACAGTCTTTATATCTCATTTGTGTCTGCAGGACAGCTTGAATCCTGTGCACAGGGAGATTGTTTTCAGAAACAGTTCTAGCCTACTTAATTCCACCTTTCATTTCAGTGTCCATTGTAATTAAAGAAACAAACCTGTTCAAAAGAAGTTTATGGCAGCCTAGGCAGCAAGGAACCTTTTGAGCTTATTCCATTCAAATTCCAACTCTCCCATCACATAGTTCTAGAATATTAACTCAAAAGGATTTTTACCCCGTGGACCAGCAAAGCCTGAATTTCTACATATATAATTGGGCAGAAATGATCTTTTGAAATGTTTCATTATATTACGGGCATAGAAATAGCTACTTGCTTATTCTGTTCTCAAGGCAAAAGCACAGTGCAAGTAAGGCAGATGTGGCTGGTTGGGATGCTGTTGAGCTAGGTCTGAGCAAGATATCCATTCTATACAGTACTCTATTTCTATTGATCACTACTGATGCTGTGGTAGGCTACCTACTATTGTACTACATGTGTAAAGTATCAGTCACTGTGATATTTTAAAGCTAGATTTATATTATTTTTGTAGTTTCTAAGTTTTGTTTTCTACTTTTGATAATTGTTGTTACAACTAGGATTAATAAAATAATTCCATTTTGGCTGCAGCTTTAACACATAGTCTACTGTAGTTTTCAAGAGCAGTTTTACCAAATTGTCTTTTCTTTACTCCAAAGCCTAATATTGCCAAAATCTTTGCTAACTTGCCTAGGCAGGAATCCCTTCTTGTGAATCTCACTGTTGAATATACAGTCAATAAGCGCCCCTTATGGGCAATGAAGAGAACATCACATGTATAATTTCCAAAGCCACTTTCCCCAACCAGGCAAACTCCAGACTAGCTAGGAATCCTGGGAGTTGTAGTCTTAGTATATCAAGAGGTACCATATTTGGAAAGTCTGCTGGGGAACTGCAGGGAACATGTGTTTTGGCATCATAATGGCAGGCACCACCAGGCAATTGAAGCCCTCTTTCTTTTTACATGCATGTGATATTTGTGATGTTGACATGAGGTCACCGTGATGAACTAAGGAATTGTTCAGCTATGGTTAGAGTTGTAAATATTCCATCTTAAAATAAATTAAAAACAAATTGAGGAGTTCATACAACATACACAACTGTTATCCCAAGTCAAATATCTTACACTGATTCCTCAATAGCACACATGCCCTTTTAAAAACAATACAGTATTTTTAAAGGCTAGTAGTAGTAGTAGTAGTAGTTGTTGTTGTTGTAGTAATATTAACAACAACAACAACAACTGTATTGTCATTGTACGTGTATACACAGTATACCCATACAACGAGATTCACTTAACACCCAAAGACCAGGTCCAACACACATAACAATCCCCAAACACACTCCCACCAACCACAATTCCCAACCCCTAAACCACCCTAAACCACCCCTAAACCACAGTACAGACATTCTGTAAAAGTACTGTAAATGTGAGTTACTCAGCAAATCCTGGGCTTCATCTTTAAAAGAACATGGGAAATACTTTTAGAAATCCTGAAGTTTTTCGCATTTGGCAAATTGCAAGTTATTATTTGATGAGTCAGAATACGTAACCTGGATGTCAAATGTTCACCAAGAACTAAACTAGAACTGGGTTCAGAAAGGTATAATTAGGGTCTTCCAGGTCTTTAAAAAAAAATTGAAGAAGGAACATGCACCCCCAAATGGCTTCTGAGAGGATGAGGAATTTCTGAAAGGATGTTTTTTCAGCAATGACATGGTCCCCTATATCCGTACATACTATTAGCTCCATGGGGAGCAAAAATCTGCTGTATCATTTTTTTAAGAGAGGAAAGAGAGGTGGAGTATTGGGTATGATTTCTAAATGTTCCACTTTTAATAGGAGAAGGAAGGTTATCTCCATACTGGAGAAGATGCTTGTATTACGTATAAAATTTTATAAGCGCAGGGTGTTGTCAGCTGAAAGCATAACGAATAGCCAAGTCAAAAGGTTTGGTCTGGTAGATAGCAAAGATTCTTGATAAAGTTCCCTAAAATTTAAGAATGGGATCCAGGAATCTTTATTCCTCTATTTGATGCAGGTCTGGAAACCAGCAAGGAATATTAGGAGAGTCCTACGAGAACTCATCAAAGTCTCCTTAGTCCAGCATTTTGTTTCTCACATTTGGCAACTGCTGCCTGAGAAGCTCACAAGCCAAAAGTAGAGAGCTACATCATGTTCCTTCTTGCTATACTCTCCAATTGCCATTCAACATCAGCTCCCCTGATTTGTCATGTAAAATACATACCTGTGACATCAGTTTTAACAGCAATTAGCCTACAAAACATTGTCCTGAACATTTCCTGTACTGCTATTTAAAACTGTAAGTTTTTGTTGAAGATTCACATGAACAATAATATAGGAATAATCAGTGGTGGAATTCTACCTGTTCTACTCAGTTCGGTCAAACCAGTAGTGGCGGTGGCAGGAGGCTCCGCCCACCTGCCCGGACGTCATCATGGACCCTCTGCACATGTGAAGAAGGCTCTGTGCATATGCAGAGGTGGCATGCACGCTCACATTTGCGAACTGCTAGCGAAGGTAAGTTAATACCACTACTGGGAATAATCCTTTGACCACAGTGCTTATGAAAGCACTAAGAAATTAAGCTGGGTCTAAAAAAACAAGGTTTCATATGGAAATTTTATTCAAAACACAATGTATTAATCAAGTTTTCTTGTTGATGCTACATGGTTTAGACTGTACTGTATTCAGATTAGTTCCCTGTCCCCTAATCTGCAAAGAAATACAACTCTTCAAAACATTCAAATGATCATTGAAATGATGCTAGCTATGGCATACACTTAAAGAGCACAAGCTGCTAATGCTAAGTTTAGAAGGGGCCCTGGGATAGCATAGATATTGTGGTTTTGAAGTGGCTGTTTTATTTCACTGCCTGTTATCAAGCTGGCAGGAGATGTTTTCCAATTTCTTTTTACTATGCTGCACCAAAGTCCAAGGGCATCTGCAGTTCTTCATGCGCTGTTCTTAGAAATTCTGATCTGATCTTGTAGCACAGAGGCCTAATTCTCCGATTTTTTTTAACCCATCTAATGTACTTGTGTGTCCCACAAAGCCTGGTTTTGAAACTAATTCCATGAGAAATCAACCTTGGATTATAATTCTCCCTCTTTCTAACTTTCTGGATAAAAGCAATATTTGCATTTCTCTTCAAAGACTCTGTGCAAACCTAGATTCATATATGTGTCATCTTTGTTGCCAGAGATGGTTGCTGGTTTGCTTCTGGGTACAATTTGAGGTGCTGGTTATCACCTTTAATGCCCTACGTGGCTTGGGGCCAGAGTTATCTGTCTCTAGTTACAACCACCTGGTTCACTAAGGAGGAAAACAAGATACATTGCAAGTCCCATCTATTGGAAATGTACATCTCATGGGACCAAGAAAAAAAAGCCTTCTTAGTGGTGGCTCCCACCCTATGAAATATCATTCCCTCCAAGAGAAGATTGGCCTCCACCTAGCTACTTTTCTGGAAGTCCCTGAAGATGTGGTTCTGTCAGCAGGTCTGTGGATTCCAGACTACTATGGAACTGGTCAAGGGGCTAGTGTGATTATACAGGTTGCTGCCTTGGGGAGGCAGGGTTTTATGTTGTGAATTTATAATGCTGTACACCGCCCAGTGTTATGATGTGTGAATTGGGTGGCCACCTACATTTGTTAAATAAATTCTTTAAGATGCATATTGATAGCATTTTGCTCAGCATAAAGCTAAATTGCTCAGTGATTTTAGATACTGTCTAGAGTAGAGGTGAGGAACGATGGCACTTTTATGACTTGTGGACTTCAACTCCCAGAATTTCTGAGCCAGGAATTCTAGGAGTTGAAATCCACAAGTCATAAAAGGGCTATAGTTCTTCACCCCAGTCTAGAATGTTGACTTTCCCGACCTGCTGCCTTCCAGAAGTGCTCTCTGTGTCAGCTAATGAGAATAATTCTGTAAGAATACCAGTCTTGGTAAGAGTGTTTCAATAATATAAAACAATATGCTATATCTTGTTCAGCACCAGCAAACCAGAGTCCCATTATCAGATAATGATAGGGAAGTGGCTTTCTTCTAGGTCTCGGAGGCCAGCTGGATTTCTCTCAACTCCTGAAGTAGTTTAATAAAGAAAGGGAAGGAAAAATTCTTCCTTTTTTGTTTAAAAAAAAAGGTATTGTGAGTTTTCCAACTGTAGGATATTTACTGCAAACATAAACATTGTGTACATAGGTTTATTTAATAAAAACTAGTTGAACAGCAAAGGTGTGGAATGGATGCAATGGACCAGCTGTTTGCTAGACATTTTTCCAGTGCTAGCTAACAGAGATATCTCTCCCACACGTGCATGGAGACTAATTACTTGTGATAGTTGCAAGGACCACCGGAAGAAGAAGAACAGAAGTGGACTTACATCCAAAGTATAAAATGACTGAAGACAAATAAGCAGCATTGCCTTTCAAACCTTACTTAGGGATTTGCTTGAGGCCCCTGGTAGGTCCTTCTAGGAAACGGAACCCAGGACTTGGCTTGACTCTGAACTATGGGGCTATTCATTTGTGTGTCTGTTTGTATCTTCCTAACAGCCAACAGTGATTTTATGGGTAAAGAGAGTACCAAGAGCTATTTTGCTTGCCATTGAAGTGCTTTGGTACTTCTGGCATATATCGGAAAGGTCATGGTTCTATAGAGAGGATTATCTTCTGCTGTAAAGTAGCTCTTGCCTTCTGTTTGTGCATGTGGCAAAATGGATTGCATGATTTGTTCAGGAAAGTGCCCCTCAAAGAAAAGACCTTGAGAGAATTGCAAAGGTGAGACTCATTTCTCTCTCTCCCCCCCACAACACTTGACTCTAGTCCTGGATTTCTAACAAGTCTTCTTCTGCAGCTCTTGTTCCAAGTTATTCTGTTATTCCTGCATTAAGTGTCATTTGAATGCTGAATGACCTTGTTCTGTTCATCAAATCATATAATTTAATTACTGACGGATATGAATGTTTGACTGAACAAGTAATCAATTATATGCTATCAAAGTCAACATGGACTCTAAAATCAGTAAATAAAATTGTATAGTGTTATCTTAGTCATTTGACAATTGCCATTATCTATCTTCTGGTAGAGTACAGTCCAAAGTCTTATCTGATTTTCAGATTCCACAATGTTATGGCTCTTTAGCCATAGCCATACTATATAGATATACGCCCACTCTAACTTATTCTTATCTGAACTATGCCAATATATCTGCCAGCACTCTCTGAAGCCACAAGGTGGTGCTAGTGTATTGTTACAATAACTGTAACTTAGTTTTTTCTTCTTCTAAGAAGCAGATGGAATGGAGGAACCAGTAGAAGGACGAGGGAGAGAAAAATGGATACTTTGACCATCATCTCCTCTTCTTCTAATTGACATTAAATACATAAGCAATGCTTGCTTAATAATGGAGGAATGTTTGAGAAGCTGAGGAAATGACCCTAGGCATTCCTACAATGAGCTACAATACGTTAGCAAAAAGTTACACAAGGTCCCACTCTGGTTTAGAGCGGAGAAACAAGAGAGTAGCAAACAGGAATGCATCTTACACAAGCAGGCAGTAAGTGGACCACTATGCTAAGGCCATCTAAAACACTATGTTGTTTTTCTAGTTTGTCACTTTGGCCTTGTGAATCTATGATCTAAAGAGCTCATGCATACGTGTACAATATGGCTCTTAAGGATCAATATCCTCAGAATCGTAGCCTGATAAATCGTTCATCTCAAGGAAAGAACCTAATCTCCTTAAGGCCAATTCATAGCCTATAATTCAATTGATGAAAAATCAGCTTAGCGCAGCACTGTCATTGCTGTTCCGGTAATTGCCTCTCCTAGTCAGTCAGACTGATTGGATTATCTACCATCAGCTGTACAAGCTCGCTCTGCTGACCCCTCTGCAGAACGATGCTCTGTTGGGCACTGCTTTGCATTCAGGTACAAGCAGCCTTGAACGTTGGATTAATGTTTCAAAATTCCCCTCGCTGCATCTCTGGGTCAAGTTTGCCACTCTTCCAATACAGTCCAAGGGACACTGCACTTTCCCAAGAGGGTGTAGGAGAAAGAGTCCCTTGCATGTAAAGAACTAATTGCATTCAACATTTTGAAAGGAAAAGATAGATAAGAAGAGATGAGATGAACAGGCATATATGAGAAGGAAGGATACTGGAGTAGAAATAAAAATGGAGTAGAAGATTAAGAAAATAAGAACAGCTTTGTTGAAGTAGATCTAAGGAGTACTTAGTCCAGCATCCGCTTTCCTGGCCAGTAATATGCCTCTGGAAAGGCAACAGGAAAAAGAGCAGGGGTGAAATCCAGCAGGTTCTGACAGGTTCTGGAGAACCGGTAGCGGAAATTTTGAGTAGTTCGGAGAACTGGCAAATACCACCTCTGGCTGGTCCCAGAGTGGGGTGGGAATGGAGATTTTGCAATATCCTTCCCCCAGGAGTGGAGATGGAATGGGGATTTTGCAATATCTTTCCCTTGGAGTGGGGTGGGAATGGAGATTTTGCAGTATCCTTCCCCTGCCATGCCCACCAAGCCACGCCCACCAAGCCACGCCCACAGAACCAGTAGTAAAAAAATTTTGAATTTCACCACTGGAAAAGAGGAATACACAGATCTATACAAGAGGTATGTGGGGGGGGGGCCTGCTTTTGATCCTCGGGGTAATAGAATAGCTATTCTATCTAGGATATATTTCTCTCTCCCTCTCTCCCTCTCTACCCCCTCTCTCTGTGCACAGGTGTGAGTGTGTGCACCTTCAAGACAAGGTTGACTCCTGATGGTTGCCTGGATTAATCCCTGGAGTCTTCTTGGGAAGATTTTGTTACTGGTTTTTTCTTGCTTCCTTTCTAGGCCAGAGAGAGAGGGACTGGTCCCACCTAGTTGGCCTTCTGCCTAGTGGGGGACTAGAACTCACAGTCTCCCTGTTTCTGGTGCCTTAACCATTATACCAAACTGTAGCCATTGATAATCTTATTTATTAGTTGTTTAAACTCTCCCCCCCACCCCCTGGTTAAAGTTATTTACACTAACGTATGGCCACAAATTGGGACAACAAACACCATCGTTTAATTCTGCTACGTATAAAGATGTACACTTTGTCCCAAATTTCCTGATTGTTAACCATACTGATTCCTAATGATATGAATATTCCAATGTTCTGTGGGAGAAGGACACTTTCCCCCCCTCTCCGTGATTGCATAGATTCTATCATGTTCCCCAGAGGTAGGTTTCACATAATTTTACCACCAGTTTGCTGCGCACCAAAAATGTGAGCGTGCATATGTGCACGCTCGCTTCGCTCGTGCACACGCCTTCTGCACTTTGCTCGTGTGCACGGCTTGCACACATGTGCACGGCTTAGAAAACGTGGCTAAATAAAACTGGGGCAGGTGAGTCGCCACTACCGGTTCGCCCGAATTGGTCTGAGCTGGCTAAATATCACTACTGATGTTCCCCATTAATTGCCTTTCCTTCCAATCTAGTTTCCACTCCCTCTTCCAATAATAGAAGATAATTCAGTACTCAGGGGTAAGATTGGAATTATGTTTGGAGCGGGGTGGGGTGGGTGGGGTGGAAGCCTTATGTACACTGAATTTTCCAAATCCAGACTTGGCCTGTATTTTGCAGAACTATAGTCCTGAACACAGTATAGCCATCGGCAGCTATGGTGAAAAAATGTTGCTAATGACCAGGTACTGGAGCTGATAAAGGAAATGGAAAGCACCTGGAATTGAGAGAAAGGTGCTGCCTTACAGCCTAGCAATGGCAGATTAGGGAATTGCAGGAAGCCTGGGGGTGATTGCTTGCTTGATCGGTGGCAGGGGGGGTGTACTGGAGAGGCCCATTAGACAGCACTCAGCTTGCTTGACTTTACAGCTCAGCTGCTGAATAATTGAGCAGGACCTCAGCAGGCTTTCCGCGCAACTAGGAAGCAACTGAGAAGATCCTTTATCATCTGCTTAATGAGATACTTCCTCCAGACTCTGCATGGAGCTTCCAAAGGCATCGGACTCATTTGCAGAAGGCTGCAGTTAAAGAGTTTAGACCTGGTTGGGGGAAAAAAAAAGGTTTTCTTGCATCTGAATTATTGTTATGGGAAACAGAGACTGAAGATTCGAGAGTGATTCAAGAGCTGAATCACTGGGATTGCCACTCCACCGGTGTCACTCAGGACAGGAACATGTGGAACTGGATAAAAATTGTGTCACATCTGTTGATATAACGTGCATGACGGATGGCATACTTAGAGGATTGTAATCAGTCTTGTCCAAAGTTTGTGAAGGGCGTGCCGCAAACTTGCAGGTCCTGTTGTCCTGACTAAAATTCTGTTTTTCATGATTTTGTTCTCTTGTAGGGCTCCCCCCTCCCCCTTCCCCCAATTTGGATCGGAAGAGAATCTGCACTGGATCCTTTACTTTTGCTCATGGGCAGACAAGGAGACACCATCCATCCATCTTTGTGTGAGCAGGGCTTCCCTGCAGCCCGGTGATGAATACCCCCTGTCCATTTGCAAATTAACAGCAATTAGGAGCTGGCATTATTGCCTAGGAACCCGTATGGACTCCTGCCAGGTGAAAGGCTGTTGCTGTTGTTTAGGTTAAACAAAAGCTAACCATCTATCACTTCCTGGGCAGAGGTGCCTTTGCCTGGTGACTAAAGATTTGGGAATATCACAAAAGAATAGCTTTGTTGCTGGGTGAGAAATCTGATTATTATTTAGGGATAAGTGACAGTCATCTGGCTAATACAAGCTACATGTTGTGAAGTTTCAAGTATCAATTAAAATGATCCCCTGCCTTCGCTATAAGGGGATAAAGGCATAAATGATTAAAATATGGTAGGTGTAGCCCATCAGCCCTGCCTTAAACCCAGATTGTTGGGGGCCATATGCTGAGTTTGTACTCTGGAGCTGTGTATAATTCTAAGTGCTTTTGCTATTAAAAGCTAATGTTTCTGCTTTTAGAAGATTCTTTTTAAAACTGGTGCTTTCTCTGGTACATTGTACGATTCATTCATTCATTTGTTTGTTCGTTTGTTCGTTTGTTCATTCATTTGCTCGTTCGATTGATTGATTGATTGATTGATTTCCCTCCCATCTCACCATAGGGCAACTCTGGATGGCTTACAGTCATAAAAATATGTCTTTACATATACATTAAATCAAACATTAAAATTTAAGGACACATGGGGAGGATTGAGTGGGGGCAAATGGGATCCGTGGTTATTCAATCAACCACCTCCACTCTGTTGTTCCCCCACTGGGGCTCCAAGCCAACTGGCAGAGCCATGTCTTTAGGCTGTTAGGAAAGAATAGGTGGGTTGGGCCAACCTCACATCGGGAGTCGGGGCGGGGGGAGAGGGTTATTTAGAAAACATGTCTGCCTGACAGACCACAGAGTTTTTTTCAACTGCAAACAGCCTGAGAAAGAGTTATAGCAGGTCTTTAGAATGGGCACAACAGAAAAGTTGCATGATGGCTCAGTTCCTATAGTCAACTTCTGATCGGTCTGCCTTCCACACCTCATAAAGATACAGCTCCCGTGCTGAACACATGGAGAGAAGAAGAAACTAGGGTAACCAGGGAATTCTATTCTGGAATTCTAAACGAGTTCTGCTGAAGTCACATGATTTGGAAAAAAGAGAGAGGGGCTTAGAATGAAGTAGCAACATCTGAGTTGTTATCCAATTGCCTCATCCATAGAAAAGCACAGGGAGATCCCCCCCCCCAATGCTCTTCTCTGCATACCAAATTCAGGCTGGTTTTGAACACGATCTTTTCTTCCGCTGGGTTCTCCCACTACATGAGCTTTGAAGCTGTTCCACTTTTGGAGAAACAGCCTGCTGACAGGCTGACCCAGCAACAGACAGAACCCAAGCTCCTTTGCATAATTTCTTTTCCATGTGCTTTGAGTTGGATCCCCAAACCTACTGAGCAGCCTCATTCTCATGGGTGGGGGCAAGAGAGCAAAGAATACCTGGGACGGAAGGGCACAGAATACTGGGAGTGTATGCCAAGAGCATATACCGTATTTTTTGGAGTATAAGATGCACCTTTCCCCCCCAAAAGAGAGGGTGAAAATCTGGGTGCGTCTTATACTCCGAATGTAGCCTGCCCAGCTTCTCAAACGGAGGTTTCAGAGGCTGAAAAAAGCATCAGAAACAGAGCTTCAGAAAAGAAGCCCCCAAATAAAGCTTCAGAGGCTTTTATTCTGAAGCTCTGTTTCAGAGGCTTTCAGAGGCAGGAAAATTTTTTTTCTGAAACAGAGTTTCAGAAGTTTCAGTGGCAGAAAAAAAAAAAAAAGCAAGGCACAGAGCTCACAACCAAGGAACCTGTTGCTAAAATTCACCTCTTGGAACAGCTGATAGGGGGTATTCCAGGAGGCAGATCCACCTGCCAATCAGCTTTTTTCTTATTTTCCTCCCCATAAACTAGGGTGCATTTTATACTCTGAAAAGTATGGTAATCCCAGCAGCAGGGTCAGTCAAGTGATGAAGGCCATCCCAAAAGATTGGTTAAAGCAAACAAACACCTACAATAAAGGAAGATGATAGAAGGGGAGACCATTTTAGCATCATCCACACAGGCATCATTTTATAATGAATGGGAGAAGACAACTATTCCTGTATTTTACCAAGAGAACCACAAGGATAGAAAATATAAAATGATTGGTGGTATAATATTGGATGGTGGCCTCTCAGGTTGGAAGGAACTCAGTATGTTGCCAAGAAAGAATTTAGATTTTACTGGAATATTAATGGTGTTTATGATGTAACTTGAGTAAAGCCTTTGGGATATTTAGTTGCTGATATTACCATGCAGGGGGGAAAAATTCAAAAGCTGCAAATGCACAATTGCAGTGCAAACATGGAACACAAAAAGCATGAGCTCAACATAGTGAAAGAGGAAATGAATCAATTACACATTGACATCTTAGGCATCAATGAATTGAGATGGACTAGAATTGGATCCTTTCAGTCAGAAGATCAGAATATTTATTGTTTAGGACATGGAAACAAAGAATGAACAGTGGTGTTTTCATAGCTAAGAAGAATATAGCAAGACTTAGCTACAATGCAACCAATAACTGAATAATATTGTTAATTAGACTTTGTAGACAACTCTCTGATAGTCCCATAGGTGCTTTTTTCAAGAGGCAATTGGCTTTCTGGGTTTTCTTTGAAGCCATTTTGCTTCTTATCCAAGAAGCTTCTTTAGCTGAAGAAGCTTCTTGGATGAGAAGCGAAACGTCTTCAAAGAAAAACCAGAAAGCCAATTGCCTCTTGAAAAAAGCACCTTTGGGATAACTATGACCAGGAAGATTGAGAATCTCCATAGACAACTCTCTGATACAATGATTATCCAAATTTATGATCCAACCATTAATGCAGAAGAAGAGAAGATTGATGAGTTGTATGATCAAGTTTGATTTGAAATCAACAGAATTTACAAGCAAGATGTGCTGGTTGTGGTTAGAGACTAGAATGTCAAAACTGTCAAAAACAGTTGACATATATCAAGGAGAAAAATGTAATTGGACTGTATGGTCTAAGGAACCAAAGGAAATAGGAGAATGACTTATCATTTTCTGCCAATCCAATTATTTTTCATTGCTGGTACAGTGTTCAGACAATCAAAGTTACTCCAATATATGAATATCATTAGATGGAATATACAGAAAATTGAACTAACTACTGTATTGGTATAAAAAGGTAAAAGAGCTGACTTGTAACAGCAGTGATGCTCCTGGGGCCATCTGGAATAGCTCATAGCTCATAGCTCATTGGTCTTGTGCAAGTCTGAAGTTAAGCTAAAGTGGAAAAAGAAAGCCAATTTCCACAACATGATCTTGGACATACCATTTTCAACCAGAACATTAGGTGTTGTTCTGAAGTCCTGAATGTCATTGATAGAAAAGCAGAGGAATGAGGGGCTGATACCTTATACTGGTTGTATGTTCCATCTCATTGATCTCAGCCCCTGTATCCATTCAGCAGAACTTCAGAAGCCCTGGCTTTCAGCTGCTGCTTCTAAATGGAAGGTTAGTACCATGTTTTCCCCAAAATAAGACCCTGTCTTATATTTTTTTGAACCCTGAAATAAGCGCTTGGCCTTATTGCCATGCGCTCAAAAGCCCGATTGGGTTTATTATCGGGATGTCTTATTTTGGGGAAAACAGGGTATGTAAGAAGGATTCCCTCATTTCACATTTAATCACAGATGAGAGAGCCAACCTGGCATATATTATTGAGATGTGGCTGGGACTGGAAGGAAGGTTGCTCTTTTTGGAGAAGTTCCCAGCAGGGTTTCAGATGTAGCATCAGTTGAGACTCTAGGAGAGGGGTGATATGTGGCAATTGTCATCTGGGAACCTTAAAAGACTTTCAGGGGTGCTACAGGTCACTGGATATGAGATCCTGTTTATTAATCTAGAGATCAGTTAGGATTGTGCCTTCCTGCTATGCCTTCCTGTACATGTCTTTCTGCTATGCATAATCTTGACACTGAAAGGTAGTTCAGAAGGAGGGTGAAAAAGGACATTTTGATTCCCACTATGGACAAATGGCTACAGAAGCTGATAGAGTTGGCAGAAATGGCTAAATTGGCCATTTTGATTAAAGAAAAGAATATAAATACCTTTGTTGCCACATGGAGACCGCTTCTGAACTTTGTGCTTGAGGTAGAAAAAAATGAAACTTTGATTTTGGGTTTTACCAATTGTGTGTATAGAAATGGCTAGTTTATATTACTATGGAAAAGCAAAAAGTTGTGGTTTGATGTTAATGCTTTATTTTATTGCAACAGAGGGAGTTGGAAGTGAACACTTTTTTTCCTTTTCCTCACTTGTCTTTCCCCTTTCCCCACACTGTCTTCCCATTTTCTTCTGTATTTTGTATCATATTTTATACCTTAATAAAAATTTCTGACCAAAAAAAAAAAAAAAGAAGGGTGAAGTTTAGATCCTTTCTGTTTTGTCTCTGTATGATTTTCAGGTTTTGAATCCAGGAGAAAATGAGAATTGTGTGGATGTCTAAGAAGGACTGGATAAAGAACTGAACAAGCACAGCCCAAGTTGGCCTGGAATGAAGAAAAGATTCCTCCTGTTTTATGTGAGAGAAACAGAATTAGAAAAATGGAAGATTGTATTTGCACTTGCTTACTGTGTGTAAAGGACAGCTGTGTAAAGGTTGCATCAATATTTTGTTCCATTAGTTGAGAAGCACATTAAAATGGAAGAAAGTGCATTTTAGATACTTGTCCATTTAATGTTTGTTTTGCAGTATCTAATCTTTTGAATTCTCACTGTTTTATTATAAGAATTAGTCCTAAAATATTATTTTGGTTTAAAATAGGAAAAATTTGAAAGAGAGAGAAGGAAGGAGGGAGGGAGGGAGAGAGAGAGAAGCAGGCCAACCATCAAGCCATATAAAACACTCTGGCACTGAAATAGATATTTATATACAAGAGCTTCAAAGAATGATTTGAGCCATTTAGTTGTATATGTGTGCATATAGCATGTGTGCATGTGTGTGTGCTCACAAAGACAAACACAGAGACAAACACACTCAGATCCGGTCTAAACCTGCCTGGGTCCTCTTTTATCACTTGATCTATCTCTTACCTTAATGACCAGTTAAAAACTAGATCAAACTTTGCCCTCCTACACACCCTTCTCCCAGTGGCAATCCTAGCAACCACATTTTTCACAAGGAAATGAACCCTTTAAGTTATGCATTTAAAACCAGGTACTTCCCCATCTGACCTCTATTATTGATCAGAGGCTGATTATTCGTTCACGGATATTTAGTTAGAGGCTTTGCCTCTTTCTCTTTCCAGTTGCTGTTGAGGGTAGGTGGGTAGCTTATTAAAACATTGCTGCAGCTTCAGTTCTAGCAACCACTAAAATTTGTGAAACTGCTGTGAATGCTCTGGAATAAAGAAAAATCTATTTACCAGAAGGCCAACCCCATATTAGCGATAGCCCCATAAATGGCGATGTCCTTCGTCTTCTCTAAAAAAGAATGGTACATTGCAGGGGTGAAATTCAGAATTTTCCCCTACCAGTTCTGTGGGCGTGGCTTGGTAGGCATGGCAGGAGAAGGATATTGCAAAATCTCCATTCCCACCCCACTCTGGGGCCAGCCAGAGGTGGTATTTGCCGGTTCTCCAAACTACTCAAAATTTCCGCTACCGGTTCTCCAGAACCTGTCAGAACCTGCTGGATTTCACCCCTGGTACATTGCCTTTGACAAACTATCACTACTCTGTTATGCCAAATGGAGAAAAAGCCCAGGGCTCAGCCAAGAATCTCTCCTCCAACATCCTAGATATGGAAAATGATATGGCAAACACATTCTGTACTTCATCCAGTAGATTAGTGTATAAACCCAAAACTGTATATTAACGAGATCAGGCTCAAAGAAAAATACTTCTCGTAAGAATTTATTTTCTGCTGATCAAAATTGTTCTAAATTCAGCACAGCCGCCTGAGCAGGTACGTAAGCAGAGTAGCAAGTGGCTCTGAAACATCACAGCAGGCCAGTGGTGGGTTGCCCCCGGTTTGCACCAGTTCTATAGAACCGGTAGTAAAACTGGCGGGAGGCTCCGCCCACTGACCCCTACATCATCAGAGCGCTTCTGCGCATGCGCAGAAGAGTGTACGCGTGCACAAGCAAAGCGAGCGGCCCTGTTGAGAACCAGTAGTAAAGGTAAGTAGAACCCACCCCTGCAGCAGGCATCTGCATTTCCTTCATGTTCAGCAGGAAAAGTTGTGTACAGATAGTCCTTGACATACAACAGTTCATTTAATGACAGTTCGAAGTTACACGGCATTGAAAAAAGTGAGTTATGATCATTTTTCACACTTACGACTGTTGCAGCATCCCCACGGTCGTGTGGTTTACATTCAGATGCTTGACAACTGGTTCATATTTATGACCGTTGCAGTGCCCCGGGGTCGTGTGATTGTCTTTTGCGACCTTCTGACAAGCAAAGTCAATGGGAAAGTTAGATTCACTTAACAACCGTGTTACTAATTTAACAACTGCAGTGATTCACTTAACAAACGTGGCAAGAAAAGTTGTAAAATGGGGCCAAACTCACTTAACAAATTTCTCGCTTAGTAATGTAAATTCTGGGCTCAATTGTGGTTGTAAATCAAGGACTACCTATAGTTAAAGTCACTATATACCTTAGCAGATTGGTCACTGCTTATTCCAAAGGAAACCTGCTTACTTTCAACTGGCCTGGGCTAGTATTACTCATCAAAAGCGTTTTGTAACAAAGCTTTCACTTGTGTGTGCCTGTGTGTGTGTGTGTGTGTTTTATCAGTAAAAACTGTTTACATGCAGCTAAGTAAATTAGCTGCATTTGTATGTAAATACTTCAGAAGAGCAGATGCTGTAAAGTCTAAAGAATGATGAGAATCAGGAGAAACTTTCAAACAGTGGGACCAGCCCTATCCCATGAATTTGTTCAGTGGATGCTTTGGGTTAAAAAATCAGAATGATGGGGGAAATCCATGAAGTCATTAATATTCAGATATATGTTAATAACAACCCATAGGGGAAAAGTTCAAATCAGATGAGGCAAACGATCTAGGAAGCAGGCTAACTCTTTCCTAATCTAAACTGTATCCTTCAGGTTAATATAGTTCATTATTTTACGTCTTAGTTATCTTTTTATGATACGGTTTTATTTATTTCCGTCTTCTCAATGAAAGAAGGGAATATAAGTTTTCTCTGGATCGGAATGGCATAACCGCCTGCAGATTAATCAATCACTTACACTTGTTTTATACATGGAAATATAATGACATATTAGGGATGGGCAGTAATTTACTATGACAAATGGATTAATGTTGTTACCTCTAATTAGCCAGTTGTGTCACGTGCTGGCCATGCCCAGGCCCGGTTTAGTGAAGGGGAAAAAAGTTGTGATACGTCATGTGATGCCGCCCTGATGCCACAAGTTTGACACCCCTTCTCTAAGATGAACTCACCACAGAAGCCTGTCTGGCAGGCTGGCAGAAGTTTACATTATTATAACTTTATTGTCATTGTACGTATATACACAGTATACCCATACAACGAAATTCACTTAACATCCAAAGACCAGGCCCAACACACATAACAATCCCCCACCCACCACAAATTCCCCGCCCCTGAACCACCCAAACATCTACACAACAGACCAAGTAATGCTGTCCAACAGCTCACTGATGGTGGCCCTTTAGTTCATTGTTGAGTGCAATCATAGCTCTGGGATAAAAACTATTCAGAAAACGTGTGTTCTGAGTTTTAATTGTTCTGTATCTTCTGCCAGAAGGTAACAGTCCAAAAAGATTGTAAGCAGGATGGGAAGAGCCTCTGAGAATGTTATGCAACTTCCTCAAACAGCGAGATGTGAAGATGTCATCCAGGGCTGGTAGCTGGAGCCCGATGATATTCTGGGCAGTTTTAATGATTCTCTGTAGAGCTTTTTTGTCCGCTGCAGAGCTGCTCCCATACCATGCAAGAATGCCGTATGTCAGGACACTCTCAATGGTGCTGCGATAGTAGGACAGAAGTAGATGCTGAGATAGATTTATCTTCCTAAGCATTCTCAGGATGTACAGCCTCTTCTATGCCTTCTTCACAATACATACATACATACCAGTGGTGGTATTCAGCTGGTTCTACCTGGTTCGGGCGAACTGCTAGTGGCAGCTGTGGGAGACTTCGCCCACCTGCCCGGACGTCATCAAGTTCCATTTTTGACGCTCTGCGAGTGGCAAACATTTGAAAACTGGTAGCGAAGATAAGTGAATACCACCCCTGATACATACATACATACATA
This sequence comes from Arizona elegans, assembly GCA_022577455.1. Classification (NCBI taxonomy): domain Eukaryota; kingdom Metazoa; phylum Chordata; class Lepidosauria; order Squamata; family Colubridae; genus Arizona; species Arizona elegans. Next base: position 61,468,184 of record JAKOOJ010000003.1, read on the forward strand.
CATGCATACATACATACATACATACATACATACATACACATTAAGCTGGATCTGTATTAAATTAATGTAATTTAATTAAATTTACATTTATAGTACCCTGAAGCTTGGAAGAATCAAAGACAAAAAAGAAGCTAGGAGAAGACAAGATGGCTGGACATGACCATTGCTGTCATGATACAATCCCATGCTTCCAGGATTTTTAAGAAGTATTTACTGGCAAAACAAATGTTCTTCAATCAATAAAGACTTAGAAATTAGTAAATAATGACATTCACTTTTGTTCGGTCATTTTTGCTTTTGTTTTTGCATTTCAGTTCAGTTCAGTTCTGGATGTGACTCACAGTCCTCCAAATGGAGTCCAGGCTTGAAAATCCTTCAGTGTTAAATTCGCTTTATTCCAGGATAAGGTAACTGTTGAACACAATATTGCTTAGATCTCTTTCTTCCTTTAATACTTGCATCTCATCATGATGAAGTTTCTATCAAGCAATGCAGAACAGCTTTCCGAGATCAGTTTCCTTCTGGAGGTATCATAGTTGCTGATATCAAGAGAGAGATTAAAAAAAATCAACAGTAAATATATAGTTCCTGGATAGTTGACACGTGTCCACTAACTCTCCCAGTAAAATTAATGCCAATATGAGATCTAACCAAAGTTGATAAACATCTAGATCGAGGATTAAGATCTCTAATTTTTAATCTAACATTGGAGTAGTTAATCTTCTTATTAGACAAATGGAGAACATTTCAGGCATAAAAGTGTCTGCAGTTGCATATAAACTGTGGTAATAATACATTATCTCTCAATTATGTATTTGCTGTACAAAAACTCATTGATACAATGTAATAGTTTGATAATTTATTAGGTGACTTCAGTTAATAGAAGTCTCATGTATCTCCTATATAGCCTGTAGTGTATTTATGGAAAGTTACTCTGTGTGTGTGTGTGTGTGTGTGTGTTACTTGAACTGCTTATATTCCATTGTTATTTCAAACAGATGATGAAAAATTTTAAACCATTCTTATTGAAGAAGTTTTTTTGCAAAGTAAAAACAATACAATTTAAAGAAAAAGGAAAGAAAAATAATAAGTAAATGGGAAAAAATGAAAGAAGAAAAAGAAGAAAGAGAGAGAAAAGGAAAAGTGGATAAAGCATGATTAAACATGTCCATCTTCTAAATTGGAAATTTTAATTATTAAAAGATATTAAAATAATATTAAAAAAATAAAAAAAATCTCAAAGGGCAGGCTCGATGGACCACAAGATCTCTTTCTGCTGTCAATTTTCTACGTTTCTCTGAAAAAAGATATAAAGAGGTAACTTCCAATCTTTACAGAATTTGCAGAGCAGGGAAATAGACTTATTTAGTTTGGAAAAACATTTATCACTGACTGAAAACCCTTTATGGACTTTTTGCTGAAAATGGAAAAAATGAACTTGTGATTTATGGATTTGATGAATAGAATAGGAAAGGTAGAACATGGAACGGAGGAAACCACAATGTAATCATAGAGAAAATAAAAAATAAATGCATTTTTGTCATAAACATTTTATGAGAAGAACTATGAAGTATAATTAATGCTATAACATCACTATTATTAGATGTTCTTTACCTAAATTATACTTATTATATGAGGATGAGGGCTTCAATTTTATCACTGGGTATACATTTGGACCAATTTTTTATGGAATGCAAACCAGGGGTGGGTTCTATTTACTTTTACTACCAGTTCGCAACGGGGCCGTGTAAGACAGTGAAGAAGCTTCCGCGCATGCACAGAAGCGTTTTTATGACATCAGGGTCAGTGGGCGGAGCCTCCCGCTGGTTTTACTACCAGTTCTATAGAACCGGTGCGAACCGGGGGCAACCCACCACTGATGCAAACTATAAGATAAAATATGAGCACAATTAGAAAGTTATTATATGCCCCCTTTGACATTGTGGTTCTGTTTTTAACAGAAGCTGTAGTGTATTTCCTGTATTAAATACACCAAGGCACATTTGAAAGATTTTGGATCAGAATTATAAACTGGGATAATCCCAATCCACAAATAGAGTTGGAATGTTGTATATTAGCAAATAGCTGAGGGTCTTAATGAATATTAAGTATTTTTCTTATTAGCTTAAACTGACTTTAATTCAATAAAAGATTCTTTGTCATGTTGACTGGAACCCTGGAGGATATTTAAAAAGGGTTAACTATTCATTATGTTGGAAATGTCAAATGGATAGGTCGACACTTTTATGATATAGCAGTGCTCTATCATTGCTCTGTTTTAGTTTGATGTCCACAAAGGGTGCAGTTGAAGTTGAAAATGTATTTTTCTTTTATGTATCCAAAACATAAAACTTATTTTGTGAAGAATTATGGATTCATTGATCGGGGGAAAGGGGGGGCAAAGGGGCAACTAAAAGGATAACTGTTCACTGTGGGAAAGACTCAATTCCCACTTATTTATGGTGTTTGATTATATGTTATATATGTTTGCTTTCTGTCAATCAGCTGCTTGTTTATTGAGTTAATAAAAAATGGAATAAATATTCTTTTCAGGAGTCAAGGTTTAACGATTTCTTTCAAACATTAACTGAATGAGAATACTGTATGAATTTTTAAATAATAAATTAATATCTAATTTTGTGTTGCTTCTTTATCTTTTAGTTTGTTTCCCCCTTTCCTTCTCTTACTTCGGGAACTTGTTGTCTTGGCTATAATTCAGGAAGCACCTCTGTTGCTTTTTAAAAGAAGTTGTTATGGGAGTCCAGTGCACGAAACCTTCTACGTGATATGATAGGAAGTAAACCGGTCTGATCTGCAGCATGCCACAATTCATGAATCAGCCTATGAGTCACGGTCGCAATTCCAACATGCACATTTATGCAGCTGCTGCTTTTGTCTCTGAATGGCCACAAATAGTTCATTTGTATCAAGGCTTCCTTCACCCCCTAATCTAATATTTACCCTCCATAAATGATAAAACAAAAAAAAAGAGTTGCCAGTGTGAAGGCCGTCCAGGAGCAATGGTTAGCTTGAGCCCAGCATGGACACAGTACAGTGGTGGCTTTCAAAATTTTTTAGTACTGGTTCTGTGGGTGTGGCTTGGTGGGTGTGGCATGGCTTGGTGGGTATGGCTTGGTGGGCATGGCAGAGGAAGGATACTGCAAAATCCCCATTTCCTCCCGATCAGCTAAGACTTGGGAGGCAGAGAATAGATGGGGGCGGGGCCAGTCAGAGGTGGTATTTACCAGTTCTCCGAACTACTCAAAATTTCCGCTACCGGTTCTCCAGAACTGGTCAGAACCTGCTGAAACCCACCTCTGACACAGTGCATATATTACGTAAGCACATACTATTTATGGTAGCTTCTTTGATCCTGGCAGCAAGGTAAATAGGTAGATTACGAGAGAATGCAATCCCCCAAAGTTTCTTCTGAAATACTTGGTTGGCCTCAAGGAAACACCCTTGCTTTTTCCAATAAACTTTAACAAGAATGGACAATCTTTTAAATGATGAAATGCAGCATTCTTTAGGAGATGGTGAACAACATGCCAAAGCGGGATGGAGCTGAAGTAGGACTTAGAGGAAAGAAAGACACTTTTCTTTCTGACAACCCTTTTTTCTTTGACACGCTCCTTTCTTTGCTCCAAGCTGCAGAAAAGGTACGTATTACTTCAAAGAGGTCTAAATCAATCAATTATCAAGAGTTTGTCTGTGAACTCTTTGATATTTCTGTCAAAATGTCTAGACATATCGTAACCTCATCCAACCCTGTAACATGTACAGTATCCCCAGAGTCTCGGTGCTTCAACAAATAGTTCTGGTCTCTTCTGATTCTTGGACATTGGGCTCCTCTAGAGTATTGTAGAAAATTAAAGTGACCCTCCAGATAACCAGGGCTGACCAAAATGAAACTTTCCAATATAACAACATATGGCCTATAACAGTGTTGGTGAACCTTTTTGGCACTGAGTGCTGAAATGGGAGCGTGCATGTGAGCACAGGAACGCCGGAAACTGGAAGAGCAGTTCCCTGGTGCAAATGCGCACACCGGTCATCTGGTCTTCCGGTTTCTGATGTGCGGGCAGGAAGACCAGCTGGCTGGAACCCGGAAGAGTGATGGCTGATGGCTGATATGCCCTGAGCGGATGGCTCTGCGTGCCACTTCCGGCACACGTGCCATAAGTTCACCATCACTGGCTGTTGTGGTCCGCCAGCAGCCCACAGAGCTAGCAGCGGAGTCAGACAGTGAGGAGGCTGGGGAGAACCATGGGCCAGTCCTAGAGTCTGGGGTAGGCCCAGATGAGGGCTCTGCATTGGAGGCAGAGATGGGGCCAGGGCCATCTAGGAGTGATACACGGACTCCGGAGCCTCCAGAGTCGGACATCAGAGAGGCAGAGGAACAGGAGGAGCCTGTTCCTAGTGCACGCTCTGCCAGAAGGCTACAGCAGCTAAAGCAAAAAGGACGACTCGGGAATAAGGCCAGGAGATGATTGGCCCCTCCCATAAGGTTTAAAAGAACAGCAAAGGCTCTTGGGCTATTTGTAGGAAAGCAACATTGCTAAATCTGTTTCCAGTCTGCACCTCATGTTTCTGAACTTCATGGGGCTTTGCCAAGAAAGGCCTTTGGCAAGGTGCCAAAGAAGAGAAAGGTTTTTGATAAGCCGAAGGACTTTTTCTGAAGGACTTGTTTTGGAATTAATTTGGACTAAGCTGGGGATGAAGTAATTCCCAGTTGTTCTAATAAAATAGATTTTTTAAAGACTAAATTGTGTCTTGTAATGATTAAGTGAGCCTAGGACACAACACTGGCCTATAAACGAAGCTCACCATATCTGATCAACATCTTCAACCAAGTCTTCCCTTTGGAGCTTCATTGCTATACTATAAACCTTTTGGGTCTTTCTAATGGCTTTCTAACTAAAGCAATTGTATCACTCACAACTTCCACCAGATGCAACAAGTTCATGTTTCACTATTTTCAGAATCCATAGTCCTTTTCCTGTTCAATTAAGAAGTATCAATCCATTCTTTTTCTCCCCACCCCCTTCATCCCAGTGACATAGTACAGGCAGGGTTTCGGGTTTTAGGATTTGAGAAGATCTCTGTGCCAAATGACCATCCAGAGATATCACACGGGATCTGGTAATAGTTCTGTTTTGAAACTTGCTGTCACCAGTTATGATGGCCAAGCAGATCATGGGACAGAGAATGCTGTGGGACAGGTTGAACAAGCAGTCAACCAGCATTGTCATATTGCTGCAGTATCCTGTGTGTTTGATTCTCTTCTGAATATCTGAAAGGCAGAAAGAAAACAGGGAAAAGTAGTCCTAGCTCTAAAGTAATGAACAGTGATGGGACTGGACTAGGACTGAGAAGACCTGGGTTTCCTCAGTCGGAGACACACATTGGCTAAATTTGAGGCAGCCATTCTTAATTAAAACTACTTTGCTCTGCTGAACTACTTTTTTCAGAGAAAAAAATGGGCAGAAGGAAGGTTAAACCGCAATGCTAAAATGTGGACAGCAACCTTTGTACACAAGCTACAGACAGTGCTACTTTTTGGTATTCATTTTGTACAATGTATTTTTAAAAATGAGTAACAATCCTTGGATAATCCCAGATTATTAACTGGCATATTGGAGATATATTCAGAAAAATTGAAATTAGCAGCAGTGTCCTCCTTGCATTCAGAAAACATCAAAGTTTGGAAGTAAGTTTAGGCCAAATAATCTGGTTTTTTTAATTCACTGGATTAAAATACTGCATGCTGTCTAAACTTCAACTGGGATGATCACTACTGGAAATATTTTCTTACCCATCAAGTGTCGCATGGAATTCATGAAGGTGGGCCTTTATTTCCTGATATTTAACTTGATATTAGAAACATTGCTCTCTTTTATCAAAGAATCCAAAGATACTGAGCATATAAGAATTCCTAGAGTCCAAAACCAATTATTAAATAATGTTGATTATTCTCAGCTATTAAGGTCCATCCAGTGTCCTAACATCCCACATAATGCTCTAGAAGCCTGTTTTGCCCAACTATCAGAGTCAGGTCAGTGCAGCAGAGAAAGCACTCAAGTACCAGTCCTTTCTACTTTTGCGTATATGTATTTTTCCTGCAATTGTGGGCTACATTTCAAATCAACTATTCACTGCTTCTAACCAAAGACTCAGCCCAGCCCAGCAGAAGAGAGGAAACTATACTGTAGTGTGGTGGGTGAAAACAGCCATGCCAAATGATTGTTGAAATTGTATGCATCAGTAGTGTGATTAAAATCCCGTTGTTACTGGTTCTCTCGTGGGCGATCGCGTGCCCGCTCTCACAATGTTTCTGCGCATGCAGAGACGTCCAGACAGGTGGATGGAGCCTCCTGCCATTGCCACTACTGGTTCACCTGTAGCAATCCACCACTGGTATGCATGCATTATAATCATATGCAATTTTTTGAACAAGAAGCTTTCCGGAAAAAAAAAATCATCTGATTTCTTTCAGAGGCAAACTGTAAATGCTATATACAAACAGACAACTACAGCCATATCTATTCAACCTTTTCTCCACTCTTTTGTATAGCTTCTTCATTTGTGTGTGCACCGAGGACAAAGAAAATACATGATGATGCATGTGGTCCATTGCTGAGCATAAGGATCCGTTTACCCAGGAAGACTCCAAGTCATTCCTGGTTCAATCTTGCCTAGTTACGCGCAAAGATCTACATCAACAAGTATTATCATTGTGTCATTATTGAGAATTCTGATCTACATCTGGAAGGCACCATGGTGCCCCTTGAAAGAGAAGTCCTAAATTCAGATTAGTAGGAGACCAAGATAAGAGAGGTTCCAGTAATACATACCGGATGTGTATTATACTGGTATATATTATATATATAGGTGCCTCTGTGGGGGCACCTACTATCTGGAACGAGCTCCCCCCAGAGATACGGAGGATCCCGGATCTGCGCACCTTCCGCCGCGCCTTAAAGACCTTACTATTTCACCAGGCCGGCCTGGCCTAATTTTCCCCCTCTTTTATAAAAGATTTTTAAAATTTTAAATATTTTTTAGTATTTTATATATTCAATTTTAAATTGGTTTTAAAAGTTTGGGGTTTTAAATTTGTCGGGGCCAAAATTATTTAATTTGATTTTATTCTATTTTTTAAATTTTGTATTGTATGTGTTTTTATTGTTTGGCTGTGCACCGCCCTGAGTCCTTCGGGAGTAAGACGGTATAGAAATCTAATGAAATGAAATGAAATGAAATGAAATGAAATGAAATGAAATGAAATGAAATGAAATGAAATGAAATATGTCTCATGATCTGGCATGCAGAAAAGAAGCATTAAAAGAAGTAGCAGGTTACACCACTTTCCTTAGAGTAAACCTTACAGAACTAAATCAGGATTATCTATGCAGGATTGTCTGTGGATTTATTCTCTAAATTTTGATGTTGTAGAAGATGAATTGAATGAAGTTTTAAAACCTCATCTGTCCCTAATCACTATGTATAGTATGAATATATAAAAAATACTAACAAATACTAAATTTAATTTCAATAACTAAATTCTGAAACAGATTTCCTCCAATTGGAATGCCTCCTGAACTATATCACATAAAGGACAAGCCAGGGCTTTATCCAACTTTCTTATATACATTATATAACAGCTTCAAATGTTGCACTATGATAAGCAAATGTGAAATCAACTAGCATAGCCTTAGAAGCATTCTGGCTGCATGAAATCTCCATTTCAGATTGTTATTCATCTTTAGAAGTCCTGTACCTTTGGAAAGATGAAAAAATGCTACTGAAAAAGGTTTGACTAGGCTGTGTATGAAAACATTACCTTTACCTGAGCCTCCAGATAGACCTTTGTGTAGACTGCCAGAGCAATAACATTTTTTAAAAAACTTGCCAATCAAAAATGATGATCTGGCAGGTGCTACAAGGAAGAAGTACATGGCAGTCAAGAAACTTACAAACTAAAGCTCATGATAAATGATTAACCAGTATGCCACAGTGCCAGGCTGAACTCCTGGCATTTTATAATTAGCTGTTCTACAAAGGGACATATACCCATTTGTTCTTTGTGCCAAGTAACTATGTTAGATAAATAGCTGGGTTAATGCAGAGGCAATGAGGGCTTCCCTTATAGATATCTATCTTCCTGTTGTGAAAGAACATAGTACAAGAAAAGAAGGCTAGGAAGTATACTGTAGGAATAGGAGACTTTAAATATAAGACTGAGATGAATGGACATGGAGCAATTTCAGAAAAAATAATCCAGATCTAGCCTTTTTATCTGTTATAGCAAAAACAATGTCTGGCAGCATGATGATCAATACATTAGTTTGCTCTTAAACCAGCTATACTTACTTGCAAATAAGATGTACTGAATCAACATTCACAAGATTGGCTGTCAATGCACCACAAAGCCTCATGTTGCATTGAGATACAAGTGATCTATGCATATTTATTGGCAGAAATTAGGTCAGTGTGTGGATCGCTGTAAGTCAATAAACTGGAGTGCACCAGTGACTTGGAAAAATCTTCAGGAAGACACCTGAAGATATGAACACCTTCAGGAAGACAAAATAAGCAGGAAACATCTTTGGCATCAAATTATTACATTAATATCAGGAGATATCTAAAGAAGTGTCAAAAAAATCAAAGGCAGTCCAGTCACATTTAATTTTGATATCTAGACTCGTTTTGTGTCTTTCTGCAAAGAAATAAATGTCACAGGAGTCACCAATTCTTATCTAAAGTGATCTCTGTAGCTTGTGTGCCAGTTGTCAAATCCCCAGACATGCAGACTGATTGACTTACATGATTTCTATGGTACTCCATTGAAAATTCTCTGACTTACAAGCTTATAACAATAATATTTTTTGTTCTTTTTACGATCCTGTTTAAAAGTTGAAAACAACAATGAAATCTTAAAATTATGAAAAGGATAAAAATAGATAAATCCAGCTGGTAATACATGGCAACAATATCCCCAATAAATTAAGATCTGGAAGCCTGAGGAAAGGAGATTGTTTTCACTTCCCTTGTGAATGTTAACAAGGGGATGGACACCTCAACCCTGTGGGCAAACTGTCTCACAGGTATAGGGCAACCCAGAAAGGAGGTAAGTTTCCTGGTTCCCACCTCTTTATCTTCATGGAGGCAATGCAAAAACCTTCACAACTTAACACGTAGGATGGGCAGATTCTTCCCGGACCACATAACTCCAAAGGTAGCCAGGCATGAAATACTTTATAGATAAAACCAGCCCTTACAATTGTACTCAGAAATATATATGTTACTAGTACAGTGATCAAAGGAGATCTTTCTGCTGAATTAGCTTTTGCTTGTCGGGATATAGGCAACCACAATGTGTACCAGGGGTGAAATCCAGCAGGTTCTGACAGATTCTGGAGAACCGGTAGTGGAAATTTTGAGAAGTTCAGAGAACTGGCAAATACCATCTCTGGCTGGTCCCAGAGTGGAGTGGGAATGGAGATTTTGCAATATCTTTCCCCCTGGAGTGGGATGGGAATGGAGATTTTGCAGTATCCTTCCCCTGCCATGCCGACCAAGCCACGGCATGGCCACTAAGCCATGGCCACAGAACCGGTAGTAAAAAAATTTGAATTTCACCACTGATGTGTAACTTTTGCAGTATTTGAATAATCTTTAGAAGCAGCCCCAAGTACAGTAGATTGCAATTCTCCAAACATGAGAAGATAAGAGCATGAGTGACTGTAGTCAAAGATCTAGCTTCAAGAACAATCACGACTGACATTCCTGCCAAAGCAGGGGAACTGCTTTCCTGGCCACTCTCCTCCATCAGAAGAATTTCCAGATCCCGAAGGAGCTTCTTTGGGGGAATATAGAAACCCTATTTAAAGCCAAAGCTGGAGCTTTTGGGAAGCTAAGTGATTTCTAAACAAATAGGTACTTCATCTTTCAGGGAATTCAGCTTGATCTTCTTTCTAATCATCAAGTTCCAGACTATTTCCAGAGAGGCTGTCAGCCTAGGGTAGAAATTACAGTTGGCTATCATCAGCATACTGATAGACTGGGCTGGTAAATGATCTTTCCCATACATTAAACAAGATACAGTTGAATCTTGGGGTACCTCTGTATTGAAGCAGTCAAAATCTCGATCACTCTTCTCCTATCATTACTGACCAGAACCACTCACTTGATCTCCAACCCCATAATTGATGATGTCAAAGCTTACTGTGAGATCTACCAGGATCAGAAGAGTTGTACTCCCCTCATTCAAGTCCCACTGTAGGTAATCCAATAGACACTGAGATGGGCCCCTCTACACTGTAGGTGTCAGCACTTCAAGCTGCATTTACTCTAGTGCTGACCTAAAAAGGAGAAGCGGAGGCATCTGGAAAGGGACATTTGACTTTTCATCTACTTATTTTCCCTGGAGATAATATCCCCTAGGAGATGGGATGGGACGGGGGAAATTCCTTTGAGCTGGAGCAGTAGATTAGGGGTAGAGTGACTTGGAAGATGGCCAATGAGTGCAGGGGAGTGGGGAATGGAAAGGGAGGGTTTTGGGTCTGGAAGTCAGTGTTGGCTGCGATGGAGTCAGAGTTAGAATGTCGTGCTTAATAAATGGGAGTTTTTCTTCAAAGACTTTGTTTGAAATGCAATTTATTTGAGACAACCTCGAAACCTGACAGTAGGGTTCATACATTGCAGCTTCAAATTAATGAAAACAATATAATTGAATGAATTATCCTAAAAAATATCTCAGCAAGTCAGTCATTTCAAATGTTAAAATTTTGATGGCTATCATTCATTATTAATTGCACAATAGTGGACAGGTTGACTGACCTTTAGTTCAAACAAGATAGGGAATTTATTAGCTGTGGGTTCTGCTGGCTAACTTGGAGGATAAATATAAACTCGTTTGGTTGAAGCTGCATTTCTTGAGCAAAGTAATCAAGTTTACACTGGAATAGTGCACTAGAAGATTGACTAATGATGATGATTAAGAGTCCAGGAGCAGCTTTGGTTTGTCTATCTGGCACACAACTGAGGTGAGAAAATAAATCTAGCCATTATCCTTCAGTTTGTATTCACTTATAATTAACTTACTGTAATGAATTTTATGTAGGAGCAACCATAAAAGACAGTTCAGAAACTTTTAAAATTCAACACATGTATCATGATTTGAATAGAAACTTGCTGGACAGATCTTAAGATATTACTATGTCTTAGAATTGAGATTTACCCCTTAATCATATACCAAGTTTTCCCATTATTACTGACGGGCTTAGTAATAGATATAAGGATTTTCTCTATATCCAAAATTTGGAATACCCTTTTAAGACATGCAACTTGGTGTCTTCATAAAGTTTTAGACTTAAATTCCCATTAGCTTCAGGCAGTTGGGCCAGTGGCATGAGATAATAGGATACTTCTAGTTGCTTATACTGTAGATCAATACCGGTAGAATACCAAGTTGCTTGTTTTCTGGAGAAAAATATTCCAGTTTCTATTATTACTGTATATTTATTTGACAGCTTCTTTTGCACAAGAGCTTCATTTTTATAGCAAATAAATAAATAAATTAATTAATTAATTAATTAATTAATTAATAATAGCTACTATACCTTATCCTTTTTTTTTTAGTGAAGTTTAACTATGTTACCTGGACATGTATTATATATTATTAACCACATTATTACTGCTAGTATGAAAATCTCGACAAAAGGCACAACTGTCACAAATACGGCTGCATGTCCCATGGAAGCTTGGAGATTCATTTCATGAATCAAATAAGCATTAAAGTTACTTCAACTCAAAAACTCAGAGGATGCTATTAAGTTTCTATTAAGCTGCTGGAATGGAAATTGCAGCTCTATCCCAAGAAATATTTTTTGTCCTTTTCTTTATGAAAGCACGGAGACAGCATATCTGGCAGACCTATCAAATTTGAAGACTGGATAACGTATGCCTATATCTGCATCTATATTGCTATTTTTCTCTATTCCATATCCAACTAAAGTCTGGACAATCTGTCTACTGTGTCTTGGTCTCTGTCTCTAGTTCTACTACCTCCTCGTCTCTCTCCCAATTCAGATCTGCACTGTAGTAAGCAGCTATATACGCAAACGATTTGAGTATTAAAGCCAGCATTTGAAAACCTAAATGCAGATACTGGATACAATGAAGGGAGCTGATGCAAAAAATTAAAACGCTGGCGAGCACATCATTAATAGATCTGTTTACAAATACAATGATTGGATTCATACAGTGTTTTAACCCAGATTGAAAACATACCATGTTGTAGGCTTGGTGTAATGTGTGAACTCAGCCATGCAAAAGAGGATTCTTACGTAGTACAAGTTGGTCTCAGTCCTTCAGTTCAACAGGTTGTATTCAGGGCAGAATTCTTGCTAGATGCTGATGAGTTTCTTAGTTAAACCCCTAGGGCTGGTATGCACCTTGGGGTGGGGAGAAGACACAGGGGCAAAGTTCTCTCTTCTGCCATCTAGAAAAAAACTTCCAGTTGGCTCATAAAGGCAACTGAGGCTGTTTTCTTGCTGGGTGGAGATGTTTGCTTCTGCATAATCCTTTAGTTATCCACTGATCGGATTCCTAGTTCCCTGAAAGGGACCTCAATATTGAGTGTATACCCAAAAACCCAGAACAGCAGGCTGAAAGCCAAGAGCAGTGCTCCAGTATAAACAAAGAAATCCCAGGAGCTCAGAAAACGACAGATCCCAAGGAGGAGGAGGACCAGTCCAGCCACATCACACAGGACAGCTGCAAGGAATAGCAGAAAACACCGAGTCTTGCGGAAGGAGAGAATCATGGTAAGCACAGCCTCAGGCAAGAGAAAACCTGAGCACCGCTTTCATCTCCCACAACACTTGTCAAAAAATATCCATGCTGCCTTAAGGCCAGGAGGAAATATACCTGTCCTAACGCACCTCCCAGAATAATAGGCAGATTCGCCAGGCAAGGCTTTTAACTCCTTCCTGTTCTGTCATCGGACTGAAGTGACACATATTTGCTGACAGGACTTCTCATATAGAACCAGATCTATTCGGTTTGATTCAGCTTTGCTTTGTTTTCATTTAGGTACTCAAATTTGGTACAGCCTTAGCTAAGCCATGTGTGGCGTTGGTGGCTTATATTGGTTAAGTTCTGTTTAAAGTGGTTGTATTATATTCATATTAAGAATTGGATACATTTTATTTTGTTAGATCAGCAAGTGTGTTAGGATTGGTAATCTGCATTGGGATCTCCTGGGAGGTTTAGTTCAGATATATCACGCGAGCTCAGCTCCGACGCGCATGTGCGCACCAGCCAGCTGATTTTCGGGCCTTCTGGGACCACTGGAAACAGGAAACAGGCTATTTCTAGCCTCTGGAGGGCTTCCAGGATGGTGGGGAAGTCCCTTCTTTCACTCTCCCCAGGCTACAGAGGCTTTCTAGGAGCCTGGCAAGGGCGAAAATGGGCTCCCCCCCCCGGAGGCCCCTGGAGGCTGGAAACTCCATTTGCTGATATCCATTAGGATTGGAAGGCCCATTTTTCAATCTCCCCAGGCTCCAGACTTTCTAGAAGTCTGGGAAGCACAAAAATGGCCTTCCCCACCCACCTGGAGGCCCTCCGGAGGCCGGAAACGGCCCATTTCCCGACTTCTGTTCCCCCTGGAATTTGGCAAACAGGCCATTTCCAGCCTCCGGAGGGCCTCCAAGGGGGTGAGGAGGGCTATTTTTGACCTCCCCAGACTCCTAGAGTCTCCTCTGGAGACTGGGGAAAGTGAAAAATGGGCCTACCGGGCCCACTGTGTCATCACCTGCCAAAAGCAGGGGGAGTATGGGGGAGTTGTGCGCGCATGAATGGGGGGGTGGGAAGCATAAAATTATGGGTGTGGGCACACGTGAGCACCCCCCCTGCACTACCCCACTTTTGGCATGCGATGGCAAAAAGATCAGCTGTCACTGATCTAGGCTATCCTGATAGTCTCTCTCTCTCATCTATTTATTTCTGGGCCAGCTTTATGTTTAGCATAAAACTACATCATTTGCAGTTCTGCAGTGTTTGACTACTTTTTTATTCCAGCTATTTAATGGTGGATCACTGAAATCAATACTGAATTGTCTTGTGATAGTGAAATATGAATTGATAATATATCAGGTGGACTCATTTACTGGAAGAACGTTATTTTACATGCTGAGTTACTAGCAGAATCATAAGAAGGCACACGTAGACATACCATATCTGGGCTACCAAAGACAGATAACCATTAGATAATAGCAAAACAACAACCCTCTAATTCTTTGCTGTAATTTAGGCAGACATCCAGATGTTTACAGCCCAAATATGGTATTCCCCACACAGTAATATCTATACTTCCAAGTGGTGATTTTTCAAAGCCATTGGTCTTTCCTTGGCTTGCAAGTGGATATAAGGAACGTATCTGAGAACTTCATCAAACAAATTATCTGTTTGATGTTAATCTACAATCTTGTCTCTCATACCCCATGTTGCTATGGAAGAGTTAAGTGCTTGTCATTCTTTATAAATAGTCTTTTTTACTCTTGTTAAAGAATAGGATGGGATGGATTTCTAGGTTGTGCAGATAGAATGCAGACCATGGATGTGATACTTTTTATGCCAGAAAATTTCATTCAAATACATTGTTGTTTCTTTGTAGGACAGGTGTATTCCTTAAAGCCACAAAACAGGCAGTAATTTAACAGGGTAAGCACTATTTCACAAGGCATCTCTGTACAAAGGAATATCTATTTGTCTGCCTGAAAAGTCCCTTGCAATCCTCTGTATTGCAGTCCTCTGTACAGAAGAGTGTTAACCTGTTCAGTCTATTTCCTGATCATTCTTCTAAAGAATGATCTTTCTATTCTTTTCCATCTTCCATCCCCCAATGTTTTTAAAATAAATTTCTATAGTGCAGGATTGCTACATAATGGGAATACAGAATCTACGGTATTCATTTTGTTCAAGGACATTATGCTTTATTATTTTCCTAGCAAAGCTCCTGCCACTTGGAGAACTTCCACGAACTGCTCCACATGTAGCAGGACATCCTCGCTTTTTGTCAGTCAAGTATCCTGTGTAATGAAAATCACATCTGTTAGGATAACCAGGATATGAATCGTACCAGGAACAACATTTGTATCAATCCTAGGCTCGGTTGAATGTTCTGCCAGATGGATAGCTCCCCACCTCTGCCACGCTTCTTAGACTGAGGTGTGTAATCAGCTTTCCTTGTCAGTAAGACAACAGTTCTAGCTCAGTTGTTATGTCGTTCACTGGCTGCCTCCCCTAATAACTAGTTTTGTACTTGAACAGTGATAGAGGAGTTCTGAATGATCCCATTCTCTTATATGCCCAGGAACCTCTAGGGTACCTCACCAAGGTAAAAAAAAAAAAACAAAACCACTTAAAATGACTCTGTCCAGTCAGGGCTATTATCACTTCGACACCAAAAGTCACATTTTGATTTGCCTTCCCATGTCTGGAAGAGTCATGTTCCGGTTCCTGGGATGAGATGATGACAAGTCATCCTGAGCTGAAAGAACATCACATGGGAAACCAAACATTTGAGCTCTAGTTTGGATTGATGCAGGATGGTGACTCTTCAGTCTTGGCAGCCCACTCAAGCTATCCTGAGGAACCAAAATAATTGGCAGTCTTACTATGGACTGGAAGAAAAAGGCTGCCTGAATTCACATCCTTTAGGAAGCCTTCTTCCTATAAAGCACAGGCCTGTGGCTCAAATCAAACAACTGAAACAAGTGTTCTGACCAAGGCTTCCTGAGTCAGTAAAACACACGAGTAGTCCCAAAAACCTCTTATATTGCAACAGCTATGAATTCTGTTCATTCACAGATGAGTCCCAAATAGTTGTAGAGTCCTTTGGGATAAGGCTGATAATCACCCACCTTGAGATAACACCCTGCCAAAGACCTAATTGGCAAAGCCACATGGAGTCCAGAATCAAACAGAGCTTCAGGCTTTAAACTGAACAGAATTAACAACGTTGCTTCCTGCAAAGGCCCACATGCCTTTGCTCCTCTTTTAAGTCTTATGGGAGGGGCCAATCATCTCCAAGCCCTACTCCCGAGTCGTCCCTTTTGTTTTAACTGTTCTTGCCTTCTGGCAGCTCTGTGCATGCGCACACTGGGAACAGGCTCCCCCTGTTCCTCTGCCTTGCTGAGGTCTGACTCTGGAGGCTCCGGAGGCAGCATGTACCTCTTAGATGGCGCTTTCTCTGCCTCTGACTCAGAGCCCTCGTCTGAGCCTTCCCCGGACTCCAGGACTGGCCCGTGGTCCTCCCCAGCCTCCTCATTGTCCGACTCTGCTGCCAGCTCTGCAGACTGGCGGTGGACCAAAACAACAGGTGGCAAGGGCCAAATAATATCTGTGCAATGATTTACCAGCTTTTAAAACTATAAAAATAGCAAATGACATCAAATAAAAACTTTACAGGAAAATTGCAAAGCAATTTAAAAAACCCACTCCTATAATCCCAATTTACTACCTGTTCCTATGGTGAAATCATAAGATCATTGCTGTACCTCTTGCAATCCTTGTCTGCTAAAGGATGGATGGTTGGATGGTTGGATGGTTGGATGGTTGGATGGATGGGTGGATTAATATGCAGCTCCTATCTGTCAAAGAGATCATCCCTTGTTTTACTGGAAGCCTACCTTGCTGTAGGAAGCCTATGATGGTTTCAAGGTCTTTCTCATCATCATCAACTGGGGGAAAATAGGGAAGCCCCTTCTATGTCACTCTGGTACTATGCATCTCACAACCACAGGGGGAGAGCAGATCCCACTGATGGCCAGATCTGGCTTCTAGATAAGAGCCTTCTTATGCCTCACAGAGCAGGGTTGTTATATATAAGAGAATGAAGAGGTGACTCAGCTAGGAGAGTTGAAAAAGACTTTTCCCTCCTTGTAAAAATTCCTGCCTAATTTCCATGAAGCTTTCCTATAAGCAGATTTTTAATTAAATGCATGATATCTTTTGGTGGACAAATGCAAACTTTACTTCATGCCTGTTCTCATATTACAAAACTGTCTCAAAATAATCAACTGCCTTCTAGCTTTAAGGAGATCCTTGTCAACTTTACAGTTCAAAAGTGGAATGAGATTCCTCCTTCCCCCTTTATTATTTTATCTTTTTTTTTCAAATAATTTAAGATGGCAAACATATTCAACACAACTTTCTCCTCTTATTTTCCCCATATCAACAACCCTGTGTGGAGAGGGGCTTGGAGAGAATGACTGGCCCAAAGTCACCCAGCTGGCTTTCATGGCTAAGAATAGAATAACAGAGTTGGAAGGGACCTTGGAGGTCTTCTAATCCAACCCCTGCTTAGGCAGGAAACATTACACCACTTCACAAATGGTTATCTAATCTCTTCTTAAAAACTTCCAGTGTTGGAGCATTCACAACTTCTGGAGACAAGATGTTCCACTGATTAATTGTTCTAATTGTCAGGAAATTTCTCCTTAGTTCTAAATTGCTTCTCTCCTGGATTAGTTTCCACCTATTGCTTCTTGTCCTGCCCTCAGGTGCTTTGGAAAATAGCTTGACTCCCTCTTCTTTGTGACAGCCCCTGAGATATTGGAACATTGCTATCATGTCACCCCAGTCCTTCTTTTCATAAGACTAGACATATCCAGTTCCTGCAACCGTTCTTCATATATTTTAGCCTCCAGTCCCCTAATCATCTTTGTTGCTCTTTTCTGCATTCTGCACTCTGTACTCTAAGGCAGTGTTTCCGAAACTTGGGAACTTTAAGAAGTGTGGACTTCAACTCCCAGAATTCCCCATCCAGCATGGCTGGCTGTGGGATTTTGGGAGTTGAAGTCCATACATCTTGAAGTTCCCAAGTTTGGGAAACACTGCTCTAAGGTGAGATTAAAACTCTCAGACTCCTGGTTTCTAGTCTGGAGCCTTAATTACTAGACCAAACTGACTCCCTTTTCATTTTTTAAAATCATGGTTTGTTGGTTGAAGTTGTAGTGGACTGAATATATAACACTAAGCAGTAAATCCTGACCTTGCAAAGCCACAATGACAGGGCCACATATAATGTTAAATCAAATAAAGCAATTGTGTCTTAATATAATGTATGAACCTACCTTACATCAGCTGATTGATTCTTGTTCTTGCACCATTTATTAAGCTGATGATGCAGCTGATGATTTGTTGGAGCAGTGTTGACAAGCAACTTCCGTGGTGGCACTGTGGTTAGAATGCAGTACTGCAAGCTGATTCTTCCCAGTGCCAGCAGTTCGATCCTGACTAGCTCAAGGTAAACTCAGCCTTCCATCCTCCCGAGGTTGGTAAAATGAGAGCCCAGATTGTTGAGGGCAATATGCTGACATTGTAAACTGCTTAGAGAGGGCTCTAAAGCACTATAAAGCAATATATAAGTCTATTGCTATTGCTAGTCCCATAAGTCAGTGATTGGAAACAACGGGAAGAAGGGAAAAAGAAGAGCTCTCTTCAGATTTAGAAAATAGGGGATCACTTTACTTTGTTTTCTTAATTGGAAAAGTTTCTTCTTTTATAGAAGGCAATAAGGAAGTCTTGGCTGCACATTTTGTGTATTGAAAGAGAAGCAATCAGAGTAGACATGTTTGTCTGCTGGGATCCTGTTGGTACCAGCATCAAGGTTGAAGTGGTGCCACTTCATGTGCATATGTTGACAATTGTTTATAGACTGTTAAAAGACAGCAAAATATAGATATGTTCTAAATGTTTTTATGGTTATATTTGCTGGCTTTGTAAAAATAATAAAAAGGTGGAATACAAATAAATATATTGCAACAAGAGTTACAATATATGTGTACAAAGTCCTGACCCAACACCACCTTGAATGGGGTAAAACTGGTGCTACTATGTATGGAGTTAGAAATAGAAATAGAATAATAGGGTTGGAAGGGACCTTGGAGGTCTTCTAGTCCAACCCCCTGCCCAGGCAGGAAACCCTACACAACTTCAGACAAATGGTTATCCAACATCTTCTTAAAAACTTCCAGTGTTGGAGCATTTGCAACTTCTGGAGGCAAGTTGTTCCACTGATTAATTGTTCTAACTGTCAGGCATTTCTCCTTAGTTCTAAATTGCTTCTGTCCTTGATTAGTTTCCACCCATTGCTTCTTGTCCTGTCCTCAGGTGCTTTGGAGAATAGTTTGACTCCTTCTTCTTTGTGGCAACCCCTGAGATATTGGAACACTGCTATCATGTCTCCCCTAGTCCTTCTTTTCATAAGACTAGACATACCCAGTTCCAGCAACCGTTCTTCATATGTTTTAGCCTCCAGTCCCCTAATCATCTTTGTTGCTCTTCTCTGCACTCTTTCTAGAGTCTCAACATCTTTTTTTACATCGTGGTGACCAAAACTGAATGCAGTACTCCAAGTGTGGCCTTACCAAGGCATTATAAAGTGATATTAACACGTCACGTGATCTTGATTCTATCCCTCTGTTTATGCAGCCTAAAACTGTGTTGGCTTTTTTGGCAGCTGCTCCACATTGCTGGTTCATATTTAAATGGTTGTCCGCTAGGACTCCAAGATCCCTCTCACAGTTACTACTATTGAGCAAGGTACCACATATACTGTACCTGTGCATTTTGTTTTTCTTGCCTAAATGTAGAACCTTACTTTTTTCATCATTGAATTTCATTTTGTTAGACAGCACCCAATGTTCAAGTCTGTCAAGATCCTATCTTCTGGAGTGTTGGCTATTCCTGCCAGCTGGGTGTCATCTGCAAATTTGATGAGTTCCCCATCTATCCCCTCGTTCAAGTCATTGATGAAGATGTTGAAGAGTCCTGGTCAAGTAAATTTCAGAATGAAGCATTGGAACAAAATGGGACTTCAGAAGAAGAATGTCAATCTTTCCCACCATTATTCTACAAACAGAATGTATTCTATTCTTTTCAGAGACTTGGAGCAGGTGGTAACCAGCTATGATAGGTGTGGCTTCTGTAATCTTGAACTTAAGAAATTCTGGACAGGATGGAGATAAAAACAGGGGATTGGCTTCATTGCAGTGATTATGTTCTGACAATTTCTCAGTTAATAAATAAAAGAATCAGACACCTTAGGAGAAATTGATTTTTTAAAAAATGGTACAGAATCCTTCTAGGGAGAACAGAACACCAATTCCCTCGAATCACATTCAGGTATGTGAACACGTCAGGATGGAGTGTATCTAGATTGACCCAAGATTATAAAATTCTTTGGGGAACTCATGTCTCTTTTCTTGTTTTAAAGTTTAAGGATATAGAGGTGTTTTTTTTTAAAAAAAAGTTCCTCTGATTGTCATCAACACTGATCTGGACATTAAAGAATCACATGATTTTCAGACAAAAATGTTGATTAACACGTATCTTGAAGAATTTAAGGCATGGCTTGGAAGGATCAAGTTCTTGGTGTAAAGGTACTTCTATCCCTTGAATGTTTGTTGAATTTATAGAATTTCATAGGATCCTTTGGAATGCTGTTGACTGTCAGTCCCTCACAGGTGGCACCCAAGTTACTCTTGCAATGTTTGGATAACCAGAGTCACATGGGCAGGGTGGAACAGGTGGAAGGCTTGTCTGAAATTCCATAGTGCTCAAAGGTGATTTTAGAATTTCGCCCTAGGACTAACAATCCTTCAAACATTAGCTTTTTTAGTGTGGCATTTAGTTCCAAAAATCAGTCAAATATATCTAATATATGTATTTTAAAGACTAGTTTATAGTAATGAACCCAATCCCACTAATCTGCTCAATAAGTAACTTTATTTTTTATACAACTGCGCTTTGGGGTTGGGGAAAGGAACAAGTAGAAAGAAAATAAGACATTTCCATCACCCAAATCCATTCATTTAAAATACATTTGTGGAGTCATATAGACAATGGAAATGAAAAGTTACTTGAGCCTCTTTCAAGGCTCAGCTGTTTAAGAACAAAAGTCAAAGATCTGTCTAAGGCAGGATCCCCTAAAATAGTCAATATCGACCCTCAAGGGAGTCACTTTTATTATCTATAGCATTTGATTGAATTGTTATTTAAAGTATATTGAATACTTTATTTAAACATTTACATTCATTTCATAAACTGTAATAAATGGGGGTTGATGAACAATCTGAAATGTCCTGAAGGGATCAATGAGCTGAAGAGTTTAGGGACCTAAACTCTAAAGCATGGGTGTCAAACTCGCTGTGTCACGTTGCCATCATGTGATGGTTTGCAACATTTTTCCCCTTCACGGAACTGGGCTATACATAGCCTGAGTGTGACACATCCGGCCCGCAGGCCGCCAGTTTGACACCCCTGCTCTAAAGTAACTGAAGCAATCAGTTGCAACCACCTGGGCCAGGATGTTCTGCTTTTTTGTCAGGTAATGAAAGTAGTGAGGGTATTCAGGCAAAACCACTTTTTTTCCTTATACAAAAATAAACTAGCACTTTGGCCGTCCTCTGTTAGACGTTACTCTTGTAAATCAAGAATGCAAGTAAAAGAAAATGTCTCAGCTGAGCAAATAGTGGTTTACACAATCTTTTCTTTTATATATTAGGTACACAACCTGAGGCAGTTTCCTCTCTTGAAATTCTTTTAGAGCAGAACAATGTCCATTAAAATGTAAGTTTCAAATAAGAGAGAATGAGATAATGAAGCATAAAAGCAAAGAAATAGGATGCCCCTCAAGCTTTCCATTGCATTTGCAATTGCCTCCCCACATAAGAAGGAGGGGAAAAGTTTGAAACTGTCTGTCGAAAGACCATCCTTACAACAGATGCAATTACCTAAGCAGGGTAAAAGCCATGCCCTGACATTTGTTTCTTGTTTTGTAATATGGCATGTCAGCTTCAAATTACACAAAAGGAAGAAAATAATTATTTGCAATCTGTGCATGTGCATTCCTTACACTCTTGTAATTCTTACATGTTAGCTGAATATATTTGCATGCGGCAAACAACCTTCAGTAAAATGGGAAAATATTTTATGCCCAACTGATTTCAGTGGGCAAGATTTAAGTACAAACTCTATTAAGATCAATGAGGCTTGAAACTTTGGCTAAATTCTTTCCACTTGCCTGGATTTTTCAATTGGCAGTAGCCTGTTTTGGAGAATATCCTTTTCCTCTACCCCAAAGAATATGAACTACAGCAGGAGTCGGCAACTTTAAACACTCAAAGAGCCACAAAGGTTCTAACTGGAAGCCCCCCATTCAATTCTGGAGCCAACCAGAAGTCCAGTTCTCCCACAATAGAGTCTCCTCTTAGCATGGCATCCTTTTTCCTCTACCTGTCCTAACCGAAAACCCTATCAAATTGTGGAGCCGACCAGTGACAGGGAACCACAGCAGAGGGATGAAAGAGCAACGTGTGCCTCCAGAACCACAGGTTGCTGACCCCATGACCACAGGTTGCTGACCCCATGACCTAAGTAATCATTTAACTTGTTCTACTGCCAATATTTTGTTATTGCTAAAGATCTTACTTGGAGGTTTGGTCATTACTTGCCTAATCTTTACAATAAATGGTTCATTCTGTTTCTGTTTTTCTTTTGGCAAGAAAAGAAACATCAGATAGAGAAATCTTGCATTTTTCAGGCAAATAATGAAAAAAGCAGAATGGAAGAGCCACTGTATTATCTATTTATTCAAATGCTCATGATATCATTTTAAAGGTCAAGCTGAAGAAGAACGAGACACAATCTAATAAGATTTTAAATTGTCGAAGTGAAGAAAGGGTATTTAATCTTTTATTTCCTCATTGTCTTTTCTGATCAAAATAAGTTTTGTAGCAGGTTATTTGTCTTGCGGGGGAAGGGGAGGGAACAGTACTGAGATGTCTTTTTTGGGGTTTTTTTGAGAAAATGAGGATAACAGCCGGCTTGATTTGACTGCCAGTGAGGCTCTTCCAGTGCAGGGCCTAGAAAGACTGAGCATCTTCTCCTGGGCATTTTATAGATTTGTTTTTAAAGTATTGTTACAGTTCCCAGGTTACATTTAGAATAGTAGCACTAATAAAGAGGATAGTAAATAAAATAAAACTAATTAATATATTTTATTACTCCTCTTTTTTATTGTTTTAAACAATTGTTTTAAAAGCTAGAGAATTCTAGTCATTGATCAGATTAGAAATTATTAATATTAATAAGACAACTTGCTGTGATTTGCAGTTTAACAGTACCAAAATCACTCCACTGAAACCCAAATATGTTATTCCAAATAACCACAATACACTATTTCTTAAAAAAAATATAGTTATTTTATTACTTTAAAAAAAAAACCTCTACCCAGTCTTCATTTTTCTTGTAAACAAGTACATTTGTACCAACTAGCCATATCCCAATTTCTTGAGAAAGAGCTTCAAGGACAGTTTGTTTGCATAGTTCCACTGCTACAGTTCAGCCACAAGTCCTTCAGGGCACAAAATAATTCCAGGCCTTGCTATGGAAAACGAATGTAATACCCCCCCCCCCCAAAAAGCCACGGCAATTAAATCCTTCTGGAAAATTCAGCATTAGAAATCATTCAAAAGCCTAAGACCACAGACTCCATTGGTCAAACGACTCTTCATGCTATCCAAAATTATGCCTGTGTGAACAGTACACAGAGAGGGTGACACTGTGAGAATTTGCTGGAATCGTCTCTGGCGAAGCTGAGTAGAAGTCCAACACACCAAGAATCAAGTTTGTCCAGTAGCACGGGCACAGCAGGAAGCTCCATCAATAAAAGGGTAACGTGGAGCATAAATAGAAGAACAGACCTAGGAGGGAAAATAAAGCATTGTCGTCATGTCAACATTTTGAATTTATAATATAAATACACATCAGAAACCTGAAGATTAGCTTGAATCAAGGACTGGTAAATTCATGGCCTTAGAGGCCACATACTATAATTTTAAGTACAACGCAAAGCCAACAGGATGTGCAGAGCAGACCACGAATGCCCTGTCCAATGCCTCCATTGTTGCTGTAGTAAACAGTCTGAGGAAAACTCCAAGGTTCAGCTTGTTTTTCTTGCTTTCCAGCCTGGCTTGAGTGATGTGTGTTTGGAGTTGGTGTAAACTGCTTAAGTTCCTTGATACATAACTGGAGAACTTTAACCCATCGCAACAAATAAGCAGATGGGTAATAGATTCTAGACAGACAACCCCAAATATTTACACCATCTTTCGCTGTTGACTTTTTGCGTCAAAGATGTAAAAACAACTTGGTTTCACTATTTTTCCATAAGCCCATTCTGTGTGACTTTCAGACTTCATGTTAGTTGTAAAGTAGTTCAGAAACAGACACAAAACAAGTTCAGCCATTACCTCACTTGAGCAGTTTAAAACCTTAAAAACGTCAATTAGGTTGACCAGTTTAATTCACTGGATAATCAGCTTGGTAAAAAGCTTATCAGTTTCTGTGTAACTTTCTCGCACCGAAAGGGAGTTCACTAAACTGATTTCATATTTAAATTGCTGCTCTAAGCCCCAAGACAAAACTTTCCCAATATTTCTTAGATAAGCGGCAAAAGAGGCAGAGAAATGTTTTTTTTATAAAAAAAAAAGAAGTATGAAAGGAAGAAGAGTTTGAGAGAAAGGGCGAAAGGGAGAAAAAGTTGTTGAGGTCCAGAAGTGTTTAGCTTCTCTACATTATAGGCAGACTTGACCCCTTTATGAAATGAAATGAAAATGAAACCAAATGAAAATGTCTCAGTTGGCAGATCCTGAAAAAAAATCAATGGTAGCTCTCCATCCATTTATGTTACATGTCTCTGTCTACCTCCAACCCCCAAACAATTCTCCTTTCTTGGACAAGCTGTTTGTGCTATCTAGGTTTCTTGCACCTGCTAAAGTAGCCTCTTCCCCTGAGGTACCTTAGCATAACATTCAACTCTCAATCCACTACTCCAGATAAATTGGAACACTGTTTTCTGCCTCAGGCGGCAAAATGTCTTGGGCCGATTCTGATTCTAAATATGATCCTGTAATGAACAAGAACACCCCTTTCTTGGAGAATAATTTACAGAGATGGAAATCTCTACCCCCTGCAGAGAATTCAGATACAGTAATACCAAACAAAACTTAGCATCTCATTCTTTTACATCTGCACATTATTTTGTTCATGCTTCTCAACACCTTGAACATCAGGAAAACAGGGAAGAAAAATGGTTGGGCAAACTGTTTATCTTCTCCTTTGGAGGCAAACTAAATCTTACAGTGGTAAAATTCAATTTGAAATGAACTGTTCTGACCTAGGCTTCCTGAGTCATTAAAACACACGAGTAGTCCCAAAAACCTCTTTTATTGCAACAGGTGTGAATTCTGTTCATTCACAGATGAGTTCCAATTAGTTATAAAGAGTCCTTTGGAAGAAGTTCTTTGGGATAATCACCCACCTTTATCTCCAGTGGTAGGTTGCTCCCAGTTCGCACCGGTTCGCAAGAACCGGTAGTAAAAATTTGTAGTAGTTCGGAGAACCGGTAATAACATTGGCTGGCCATGCCCCCGAACCGGTCCCCGGCCCAGTCGCTGCTAGTTTACCACACCCACCTCATCAGAGGCTTTTTTTTTTTACTTTTAAAAGCATTTTTTCTACAACCTGTTCAGCCAAAAAAATGCTTTTAAAAGTAAAAAAAAAGCCTCTGATGATCACGCGGCTCAGCTGGGATCATCAGAGGCTTTTAAAAGCATTTTTTTCTGCAACCTCTTTGGCCAAAGAGGTTGTAGGAAAGAAAATGCCTTTAAAAGCCTCTGGCGATCCCAGCTGAGTTGCCTGATCATCAGAGGCTTTTAAAAGCATTTTTTTTTCTGCAACCTCTTAAGGTTGTAGAAAAAATGCTTTTAAAAGTAAAAAAAAAAAAAAGTTGGCCACCCCCCACCAAGCCACACCCACAAAATAAGCCACGCCCATAGAACCAGTAGTAAGAAAAAATTAGAACCTACCCCTGTTTATCTCCCTTGACACCCTGCCAAAGACCTAATTGGCAAAGCCACACGGAGTCCAGAATCAAACAGAGCTTCAGGCTTTAAGCTGAACCGAATGAACAAATGTTGCTTCCTGCAAAGGCCCACGTGTCTTTGCTCCTGTTTTAAGTCTTATGGGAGGGGCCAATCATCTCCAAGCTCTACTCGTGAGTCGTCCCTTTTGTTTTAGCTGTTCTTGCCTTCTGGCAGCTCTGCGCATGTGCACACTGGGAACAGGCTCCCCATTCCTCTGCCTTGCTGAGGTCCGACTCTGGAAGCTCCAGAGGTGGCACGTACCTCCCAGATGGCCCCTTTCTCTACCTCCGATGCAAAGCCCTCGTCTGAGCCTTCCCCAGACTCCAGGACTGGCCCATGGTCTTCCCCAGCATCCTCACTGTCTGACTCTGCTGCCAGCTCTGCAGGCTGCTGGAGGACCACAACATGAGTCAAAACTTCATAAAGGCGGGGGGGGGGGGATAAAATGCAGAATAAGCAAATGTGATAAAGGTGTTTTCCTGCCATGATGCCCAATGGTTAAAATGTGGGACTGGAACTCAGGAGACCCTGAGTCATAGCAACTCTGCCATTCTTTGTCAGCCAGGCTTAACTCATATGTTTAAGGTTCTGCAGGTAGAATGAACAAGGTATGAAATCTGTCAGATCTGCCATCCTTCGCTTGCTATGCTTTGTTAGGTGCCAATCTGCCATAAGTCATGAGTCAAGGAGCTTTGGGGAGATGGGAAAATTGAAATGATCTTCGTGCCCTTCCATAGTATCCCAAGATCGTGGATCGGACAATGGAATGCAACACCTATCCATCTATCCAAATGTTGCAGGGACAGTAATCAAAACATCTTCAAATGTGACTGGACAATGGAGAGATAACGGTGTGTGTGTGTGTGTGTGTCTGTAACAGAACAGAGAAAGTTAAGTAGGGGAACTTCACACGCAAACTCTTACATTTGGCTTTGCTACTGTAACCACTTGGTTGTTACCGGTAGTAAAACTAACCTTTTTGCTATGAATGGAGTTGAGGGTGTTTCTTTCTTTCCTAAGGTCTAAGCTGCTCCAGGACTGACATTAAGCCAGATCTATCTATGTTGAGTTCTGGGAGAAAAAGTGGGGTACAAATCTAAAATGTTCATCATCACTTTCATTTTTAGACAGGAAAACAGCTGGAGAAAAAAGTTTGGAGTGACAATATAGACAAAGAGAAGATTCATATAATTTTGATAGCAGCCTTTTACATATGGGTCTGTTGCCATGATGTCTAGACACAAGCAGTCTTTTATTACCATTTACAGGACCTCTTGGGAACAGTGCATGGAAGCAAAAAAGCTTTGCGTGCAAAATAAGGGGGGAAAAGGTTTGTTTGATACTCAAGAGACAGCAGTCCCACCCAGTGCGCTGTCTAAGTGCTTTTATTCTCTAATGGAATTGCAGCCAGTAATACGGATGGTAGTGAAGCAAATGGGGAAAAGCAGCATGGAACTAGACATACCCAATACTTGTCTTATATATTATGGCTCTGGTACTCTAAAAAATACAGGTAATACAGGGTACCTCTTTGTAGAATTCTGATTCTAGTGCTTAGGGAGAAAGACTCAGCTATGCTGAATTACAAAGCATTACTTTAATGCATTACCTTAATGCACTAGCCGCTCAGCCAATTATTGTCTGCCTCTGGCTGGCTTGTCCAAATGCTAACAGAGGTATGACTTGCAATGCCCCGCATGACCTTTGGGAATTTGGAGCAAAAGGTCAGGAAATGTGGACTGTTATTGCAAAAAAGCACATGCCCCATTTTCAAGACTTTCGATAAGGAATTGAATTCATCCCTTTGTCTGGTAACACCTTGGATGACTGTTGCAAAGCAGCCCATTGAGAAACTATGTGTAAACAAAAAAGACGATGGTTACATTAGCAAAGACTGTTCTAAGCCTACTGGGATAAGGGAAGTAGCACTTCAACTCATCTGTAAAGCATCAAGGCAGAGACTATTCAGTA
Organism: Arizona elegans; assembly: GCA_022577455.1. Classification (NCBI taxonomy): domain Eukaryota; kingdom Metazoa; phylum Chordata; class Lepidosauria; order Squamata; family Colubridae; genus Arizona; species Arizona elegans. The sequence goes on from JAKOOJ010000003.1 coordinate 61,496,155, forward strand.
ATTTTCCTCTAAGTAGAAAGTAAAGATTCTCTCTTTCTTAGAGTGTGGGCCTAATCAAAAAGATTTTAATATACACAATTAATATCATTAACATCAGTCTGTTTCCATGGACAAATCACTCTCTGATTTGTCTCACTTTGGTTCACTGGTATCATCCCTCCCTGCATAGTAATAGGGGTCCATTTGATTGGCCCACCCTAGTCAATTTATGGACCTAATGAGGTTCCAGAAAGAGCTTGGAGTTTTCCTTAAGGAGTTGGTGGGTTGCTTAGTTTAGGCTTTAATCTCTGTCTAGAATGGGCAGATGGGTCAGCCCTTGGATGGGATATATTGCTCCTATGTCCCATTTCTGTGTGCACATTGGGTTAGGAGGAGCTCCAAGAAACACCAGAAGAGACATGTGGAGTGCCGATGGTGGACGATTCAAAGCAAGTCTGATTAAATATGGGTGAGAGCACATGTCAGGGATTATCTCATGGCAATAAGGGTGGCAAAATGTCTCCATTTCTCCACCTGCATCACATCTGCCAATAGCTATCCAGCAGCTATGTTTAGGTGACCTGATCACAGCTGAGTAGGGAGGAGCGCCAGGATAATCTACAGGGCTGCTGAGAGCAAAATTCATGTTATCGGGTAGATAAAATCATTCAGGTCTGCTGCAACATGGACTCTGACTGGGCAGGTCTGGTTGAAGTGCCAAAGAAGTGGGCCTTCTCTGTTACAATACTGCTCTCTGGAATGAGGTTCTCCATGAAATCTGAGTGGCTCCCATCTTGATGGCATGCCAGAAAACCTTAAAGATCTAGGACCCTGATGGCGAACCTATGGCACGCGTGCCATAGGTGGCACGTGGAGCCATATTGGTGGGCACGCCAGCTCAGCTCTGGGGCACATGCGCATGCTGGCCAGCTGATTTTCGGGCCTTCTGGGCCCACCAGAAGTAGGGAAACAGGCTGTTTCCTGCCTCTGGAGGGCCGGGGGTGGGGGTGGGGAAGGCCCGTTTTTCTTTCTTACCTGGCTCCAGATCCTCTCTATACATCTGGGAAGGGCAAAAACAGCCTTTCCCACTCCCTTGGATACCCTACGGAGGCTGAAAGGGCCCATTTCCTGACTCCCGGTGGAACAGGAAGTGACGTTTTTTCCTGTCCCCAGCCTCCAGAGACACCTAGAGAGGCTCCTAGAGACTCCTAGAGAGGCTCCTAGAGATTCCTTGAGAGGTTCTGGAGGCTGGGGACAGCAAAAAATGTCACTTCCTGTCCCACCGAGAGTTGGTAAATGGGCCCTTTCAGCCTCCGTAGGGGCTCCAAGGGAGTGGGAAAGGCTGTTTTCGCCCTTCCCAGATGCATAGAGAGAATCTGGAACCAGGTAAGAAAGAAAAACGGGCCTACCAGGCCATCATGTGCCAGGAGTGGAGGTGGGTGGGGTTGCATGTGCGTGCACGTGGGCACGTGCGCGCGTGACCCTCCCCCGCCCCCCTCTCCTGGCACGTGATGGCAAAAAGGTTAGCCATCACTGATCTAGGAGTTCTCCCAGGGCTTGGGTTAGGGTAGTTGAGAGCTCTGTTGGATCTGTCTGAGGATATGGATATTGTTAGCCATATTTTGTTCTTTATTCCCTATTTCTTTTCTAAAAATAATTATTGTATTGAACTTCCTCTTCTGTTTGGCTCTACTGTACACTATCCAGAATCAGTTTAGAATCAGGCAATATCTAAATTGAATAAATTAAATTATCTGTATGATACTGAATGCTATGGTCTTGCTTAGCTAGGGCTCAGACGTCACGGACAACCTGATTCTTGAATAATGCTTTAGGACCACTGAAGTTAGTAGCTACTTTTGTTGTAGCTTCTAATTCTGAAATCAGAAAGAATGTGTAAAAATCCAACCTGTGTCGGTCACTGGGACTTGAGGTTTAATCTTCTGAGCTTTCAGACTTGTGCTGGAGCCCATCTTTAGAGAACGTCTCTTTGAGAGAAGTTAAGAGAAGTTCCCTGAAGTTGGGCTCCAGCATGAGTCCGAAAGTTTGCAACAGTAAATTTCTGATCCTGGTGATTGACCCAGATTGGATCTTGCAACATTATCCTGGGTCATATATATTTGCCTTCATTCGTGAGAATGTATAAAGTACACAGAAGAGGGAATACATCCCTCGCTCTGTGAAACTTTAAAGAAACCTTTAATTTCTGCCTTTAATTTTCTTGTAGTAAGGGAGGAAAAAAGGGTGGGGAGGAAAAAAAGGAGGCCACACAAAGCTGTGCACAGCAAACTCCAGTAACTAAATAGACTCTCCTACGAAACACCTTATGCCCTATCTCTGGGGTGGAACCTAACAACACAACATTATCTCTCTGTGTATGTGTGTATGTTACATAGACATGACTAATTCAGGCCTGGACCTTTTATTTCATCACTGTGTGAAGAACAAATATAAGAAAGAAAGAAAAAAGGGGAATAGTATGTCCTACTCCAAAATTTCAATAAAGGTTATTGATTAGGGATTTCTGCATTCTCTGCATCCAGCATTCCCCCTTCAAAAGAGCCTGTATGCCGAATGTTGTTATAACAGAATGGCAATCTATAGATTCAATGCAATTTTAAAATAGAGGCTCTTCATTCTGTTGTGGTCTTTAGCTCCACTTTTAGCAGAGTTGTCTTCAGTTTCACCGTTCTTCCCCAGAAGGCCAGATTTATCCTTAATCAAGGATTAGATTCAAAATGGGTTTGTATAAATCATTTTTCTTTTCTTTTTGGTTCAGGTCCAAGACTGTCTTCATCTGACCCCACATTTTGAGCAGTATTGAGTTTCAAATCCCGTCGCTACCGGTTTGCTTGTGGGCGCGCGAATGGGCACACATGTGCTTGCATGTGCACACAATGCTTCTTCGCATGTGCAGAGATGTCCAGGTGGGTGGGCAGAGCCTCCCACTGCCACCGCTACTGGTTCACCTGATCCAGGGCGAACTGGTAGCAACTCACCACTGATTTTGAGGCTAAAATGTGTTTCCTGTAATGGTATGTGGAAATGACCTTAGGAGACAGGATAAAGAGATGCTGTCTAAGGAATGGTCAGATAAGAGGAAGCATAGCCCACAGCTGCATAGTGGGTGAAGCAACAGAAAAGACCTTTCCTAGATTCTTGGGCTGTAAAGGTGATAGTGGGAGAACTGTACTTTCAGATTTGCAAGATTCTGTTAATGTAGTTTTACAATAATGGAGAAATAAATTATCTGGCCATATTTCCTATCTTGTCCGCCTAGTAAGGCTGACAACTCTGGAAAGCTAAAGGTTATTAACAGGACAGCTGCTTACAGGGAACATCTGATTAAGAAGCATGACCTGCACCATGCCAAATCAGCATACAATTTGGGAACAAGCAATGCACAGCAGAGTTGTATAGGAACCAGAAAACATGTTGGGTAAGAACAAGAAAACAGGCCCTTGATTTGCAACACACATCGGAAAGAGCTCTGCTTTGCTCTTTTCTCCCCAGAGGCAATGGAATCTTTCCTAGGCAGGATGAGAGATGCAGTCACTTCTCAGAAGCTGATCTTTCCTTGGGAGCAGTGCCAATGGTACTTGTGGGCAAAATGTACAGTGCCAGACAAAACATGGGCTAGCGGGAACAAGGCACACTCAGCAGACCACGGAACATTGTTTATTATAGCAGAAAAACAACATACATTTAAGCAAAATTCTCTCAATCCCATCCATTATTTCGAATCCATTGGGATCCCCAGATTAATAACAGAGTAATAGAATTTGAAAGGGACCTTGGAGGTCTTCTAGTCCAACCCTGATCAAGCAGGAAACCATTTCAGACCAATGGTTCTCCAATTTCTTCTTAAAAACCTCCAGTGTGGGAGCATCCACGTGTGGAGAGTCTCCAGAAGTTATTCCAAAAGATACAGTATTTAAGATTCCTGTTGTGTCGAACACCACTGACCTTTTGAATTGTTTAAAGCTAGACTCAGGGGCAGCCAATAGAATACAGGCAGTCCTGGACTTACAACAGTTCATTTAGTGACTGTTCAAAGTTACAACGGCATTGAAAAAAGTGACTTATGACCATTTTTCACACTTACAACCTTTGTAGCATCCCCATGATCATGTGATCAAAATTCAGATGCTTGGCAACTGGTTCATACTTAGGACCGTTGCTGTGTCCCAAGGTCAAATGATCCCCTTTTGCGACCTTCTTGACAAGCAAAATCAATGGGGAAGCCAGATTCACTTAACAATCGCATTACTAATTTACCAACTGCAGTGATTCACTTAACAACTATGGCAAGAAAGGTCGTAAAATGGGGCAAAATTCACTTAACAAGTGTCTCGCTTAGCTACAAAAATTCTGGCCTCAATTGTGGTGGTAAATTGAGGATTACCTGTAGTACTTTTTGATCTCAGAAGTATTATGTCTTAAAGCAGAGGTTTTCAAACTTGGCAGCTTTATTTATTTATTTATTGGTTCGATTTATATGCCGCCCTTCTCCGGAGACTCAGGGTGGCTTACAATGTGTTAAGCAATAGCCTTCATACTTTTGTATATACCTGCTTAGTAGGGCTTTCACCCCCCACCCCAAGCGGTGTTCTTTTTTATACAAAGTCAGCTTATTGCCTCCACAATCCGGGTCCTCATTTTACCTACCTCGGAAGGATGGAAGGCTGAGTCAACCTTGAGCCTGGTGAGATTTGAACTTGCAGTAATTGCAGGCAGCTGGTGCTACTTAATAGCACTTTAGTCTGCTGCGCCACCAAGGCTCTTTTAAGACTTGTGGACTTCAACAGCATAGCTGGCTGGAGAATTCTGGGAGTTGAAGTCCACAAGTCTTAAAGCTGCCAAATTTGAAGATCTCTGTCTTAAAAGAATCAAAGTAGAAGAGGAATCCTGTTAAAGCTCTGTGTGTGTGTGTTATACTTGAACTGAATATTGGGTTCATACATCACCCCACTGATCCTTCTTCATGGCTCAGCTGAAATCCTGTCCATCAGTTCTTGAATCAGCAGAAGTGTTAACCAACATACTAGCAAGCCCCCTTCCTGCCATAGGCACAATACTGGCAAATGGTGCAGTCCTTACTTACAAATGTGTAGGACGGTCAATTAGCGAATTAGTCTGTTTTCTTTCTCGCTCACCAACATCACCAACCAGCATGAAAACATCCAGTAATCCCTCTCTTTAATTAGGGATGGGGCAGATGGCTAGATAATAAGTTTAGCCATTTGTTTTGCACACCTATTTTGTACACATGCATTCAGGAGAAATATTGTAGGTGGGGTTTATTTGGGTGGGGGGGAGAAGAGAGGAATAATCTGGGTTCAAAAGCAGCCTGAACAGAGGCACAGGTGAAATTAATTGGTGGAGCAGCAGAGAACAGTCTCCTTCCCTCCTCACTTCAGCAGGCGCTGTGCCACAAATGCTGGACAGCTGCTCTAGGACTCTGAGTTGGAAAGATATAGCTCAGATTTGGAAGAACTCGATTTGAAAGAACCAGTTTTTCTCCCATTGCCCAAAGCAGAGATCAGATCTGGGGGGGAGGGAACGCGGGGGGGGGGGCAGACGTGGGGGGGGGAGGTGGCTCCTGAATTAATCTGGCAAACAGATGCTGGGTTGATTTCACTCATTCAGAACCATCAGAGTTCACCCCACCATGATAACGGGTGAAGCCCATCTGATCAGATGCAACCTGTTGCCTATTTAAAGATGAAAACGCTTTAACATCAGAATAAATAAGAATGTCTTCAGACTGCTTTTGGTGGGAGTTTGGGATGAGATATACCCCCATTAGATATACCCTTGGTGGCGCAGCAGACTGAAGTGCTGTTAAGTAGCACTTAGCTGCCAGCTGCCTGCAATTACTGTGAGTTCAAATTTCACCAGGCTTAAGGTTGACTCAGCCTTCCATTCTTTCAAGGTAGGTAAAATGAGGACCCGGATTGTGGGGGCAATAAGCTGACTTTGTATAAAAAAGAACACCGCTTGGGGGGGGGGGAAAGCCCTACTAAGCAGGTATATACAAAAATATGAAGGCTATTGCTTAATGCATTGTAAGCCACCCTGAGTCTCTGGAGAAGGGAGGCATATAAATCGATTAAGGATCGATTAACAATAAATTACATGCAATTACTGCAGGTTCGAATCTCGCCAGGCTCAAGGTTGACTCAGCCTTCCATCTTTTCTAAGGTAGGTAAATTGAGGACCCAGTTGTGGGGGCAATAAGCTGACTTTGTATAAATATACAAAAGGATGAAGGCTATTGCTTAGCACATTGTAAGCCGCCCTGAGTCTCTGGAGAAGGGCGGCATATAAATCAAATTTTAAAAAAAAATAATTAAGGAGAAAAAAAAAAGAGATTCTGGGAAATGTTCATGTTAAGACAAGTTGCAAAATGGCCCAGATAAACAAACAAGCCATAATATAAACATTGACAGCTTTCAATATTGAGATATCAAGGAGAAAGATATCAGTTAAATACTGTTGAAAAAGCGGAAGAATTTTACTACAAGGTTCAAAAGCAAAACCAACAAGAGATAGAAATTCAAGATAAGCAAAAGGAGCTGGAAGTAATGGAAAAACAACAAGTTACAGAGGATCTTCCAGATGAGCCGCTTTCGGATTCTTCCTTAGAGATCTCAGCTGGATCATTTATAAATACAAGAGAGGCGGCTCTGGATTCTAAAGTGATGACTTACCAAGTTACAGACCAGCATGGAAATCAATCAGTTGATATACAATTTATAGAACCAGAATGGAGATTTAAGCCACAAAAGCAAAACCAACAAGATCAAGTTACAGATCAGCATGAAAATCAAATAGCTGATATACAATTTACAGAAAGAAAATCAGGATGGAGATCCAACCCACAAAAAGTCAAGAAAAGAAGAAGTAGGTCTCACAAAAACAAAAACTTTTAAACTACAACAGTGTAATGCCAGTTATTTAAGAGATGATTGAATACATGATAAAATAATCGGCAAAGTATTGGTTTATATTATCCTGAGGAGAGTGACAGACCTCTGCAGTGCTGTATTTTCAGGATGTGAAAAGGGCCTTAAACTGAATGGATTGGAATTATCTTTTTTTTTTTTTTTGGATTCTTTGATAAATATACTATGTTTATGCTGAGTCACAAGGCAAGAGTGTTATGGAATTGGGGCACGCAGATGATCTGGCTGTTACCCAATTACGGTGATTGGAATCAATAATCTGGATAAAAGACACCTCTATAAACACAATATGGAATACAAATATAAAGTCACTCGGGTGGTTTTTTTTTTTTTTCCTTATTATGAAGATATTTGCTATTGATGGGGGCAGATGGTAATTGAAGATACCGAACATACTGTTGGAATTAGGATGTGATGTTACCCTAACATGGGTGATGGAGTTTATAATCCAGCTGAAAGACATTATAGAAGATATTATATGGACTATAAGCCTAAAGTCTTTTTAAGAGGATTTTATTTACATAAGGAAATTTTTTTTTAGTGGAGTGGGCAGAAGAATAAAGATATTAAGATTTATTAAGTATGGTAGTCTTATAGGAAAGTGGGTGGAGACAGGTTAGTTTATTGATTGTTTAGTTTAAGAAAAGGGATATTATGTTTAGATATGAATATATGTAAAAGATTTGAATTAAGAGATATAACGATGGGGGTGAAGGAAATGGGTAGACTATGAACTGAATAAATGTTAAATTAGGATTTATTATATAGTTGTATAGTGGAAGGTTGCTTTGAAATGTTATATTAATATTCATAAAAGATATGACTTAAGAGATATATGTATGGGGGGTAGAAAAAGGGTAGATTATGAGCAGAAATCGCTAAACTGGGAGATATAATAATATTATTATGTTAAATTAGGAGTTATTATATAATGTTATAGTAGAATGTTATTTTGAAATGTATAGTATAAGGGGGATATGATAATTTTATTAGAAAGAAAGGGTCAGCATATGGCGATGGAGTAAGTGGATGGTAAAGTATTATATAATCTGTTATGAATTTGGTTTTTATTATGAAGAAGTCACAGGGGGGGAGGGGGGGTTAGGGAGGAGGGGGAAAAAAAGGGGGGGGGGAATTTGTATTTGAAAAACTTTTTCAATAAAAAACATTGACAGCTTTCTTTTGTTACCTTGCAGCCTGTTGACTCATTCTCTCCCCTCCAGTTTCCTCTCCCCTCCTGTATCCTTGTAATACTTTTAAAAAAGAACATGTTGTATCCATTTAAGGGGAGGGGGAAGGAGAGAAACCTGTCCATGCCCAAGACACACTATTAATCTGAATTCATCTTAAATCCTGTGAAGTTGAAAGAGGAAGGGCCCAAATGCTCAACGGAGCTGGGCCGCGAGTGGGAAAAGGGCGATCAGCAAAGGGAGCTGAAGGTGCATTACTTCAAGCCAAGAGCTGTCAAGTTGGCGGAGATGCTCCCAACTGTGACACGGCGCGCTTTGCTGAGAAAAGTCTGCTCGAGCTTTACTATGGCGCGGCTAAATTAACCGCGCCTCCCCAGGCAGTGAAAGAAGACACGCGGTGCTTACCTGGTTTCTGTTTCCAGTCTCCAAAGGCGATGCTTTACACCAGCCGCTCCTCTTTTGTCCCGTAGTTTACAGGCACCCCAGTGCGGAGGCGGCCGAGTTCTAGGGGTCCGTCGGGGCGGAGGGAGGCTGCAGGTTTCGGGGTCTTCGCTGGGGCAGAGAACAAGGAGGGCGCAGGCGCCGGCCGGCGGCGCTGGGAAAGGCGCTCGGAAAGCTTGGCTGCCAAGCGCAGGAAGCTGGGGTGGCGGCGGGGATCGGGAGAACTGGCCGGCGTCCCGTGAGGCAGTTCTTCCACCGGCACCCCGCGCAGGTTTCCCGAATACCAAAACAGCCAGCAGAGCAGCGAGAGGAAGAGCAGGAGCCCCCCGGACAGCATTAAGAAGTCTTTAAAGGGGCGCCCGTCGAGTGTAGGTCTCCCCACGCCCCCCGCCAACAGCAAAGCCAGCCCGGCCACGTCCAAGACCAGCGCGATCGCCAGGAAGATCGCGCAACGCCCGTAGCAATTACGGGCCATGCCCGTCCTGGAGGATCATCCGCGGTCCGGCTGGCTGGCTGGCTGGCAGGGCGATACCAAAGTCTTCCGCCACGCCCCTTCAGGTGTAAACGGAAGGCCACGCCCCTTGATCTGCCGGTAGAGAGGCGAGCCTCCATCGCCGCCCCCCTCCCCGGAACGATTCGGTTGATAGAGAGAGAGATATTAACACACACACACACACCCCCAGAGGGGGTGGGAGAGGAACTACCGACCCTGGCCCGGATTGCTTCCAAAGTCAGTCACAGTCTACCAGATTAGTATCTCTCCTCCCCCTTTATTCAGTAGCAATACTGTCATTCGCGCTGCCCCTGGGGCCTTATCGCAATAGTTAGGATACTGCAATCCTGCTAATCGCGTCGACGAGAAGAAAGAGAGAGGGATGGATGGATGGATGGATGGATGGATGGATGGATGGATGGATGGATAGATGGAAAGCCGGAACCACACGGCATGGAAAAGAGAACAGAAAACTCGCGCCAAGCTGAGTGAAGCTCGCCCGTCTCTAACTTTCAGTAAAACTTAGAAAACCGGAATCTCACGAGAAACCAGGAAGAAAGAAATCAGAAATCAGAAAGAAAGAAAGAGAAAGAAAGAAAGAAAGAAAGAAAGAAAGAAAGAAAGAAAGAAAGAAAGAAAGAAAGAAAGAAAGAAAGAAAAAGAAAAAGAACTCTCCGCCGCCCCCCAGCCCCTCCTTACGTATCTGGAGACTTGAGGAGTTTTCCCTAAATTAATGCCCTTCGTGTATAACTCCCATAATCCCCAGTCAAAAGTCTAGTGCAAGAATGTCCCATTCTAATTTATATATGTTGACGGTAGCAAGACTACCGTATGCCCAAAAATGGAAGGACATTTCGAATCTCCCTATAGTCGAATGTCTACAGAAGTTGATGGAGTTGGCAGAGATGGTTAAATTGACCGTTTTGATTAAAGAAAAGAATTTAAGTACTTTTGTTGCTACATGGAGACAGCTTCTGGATTCTGTGCTTGAGGTGGAAGAAAAATAAAACTTTGATTTTGGGTTTTACTGATTAGATTGATTTGTTGTTATAGAAATGACTGGTTTATATTATTATGGAAAAGTAAAAAGTTGAGGTTTGATGTTAATGCTTTATTCTACTGCAACGGAGGAGTCAGAAGTCAACACTTCCGCCCCCCCTCCCCTCTCCTCACTTTTCTTTCCCCCTTCTCCCCACGGTGTCCTACTATTTGCTTTTGTATTTTTGTATTTTATTCTATAACCTAATAAAATGTTTTAAGTGATAAAAAAAAATCTAGTGCAAGTGAAGTCCCTTGGGAAAGCAGCTAGAAAAAATTTCTTCTAGAATTTAGGGCCATTCTTCATCCTTGTGGGGCTTTTTTTTTAAAAAAAAAATCATGCCATAATGTGCCCAGAAGATGCTCACTGGGATGTCTCTGGAGGGGTTTACAGTGCATTCATGATTGCCACCAAGTACATTGAGGAACTGATTCCTGAAGAGAATGAAAGGAGGACAGGTACTGAGCATCCTTTACAGCTGTTGACTAGGGTCACCCCTCCATCTGCTAAGGGCCCCTAGCACCAACTGCTCTGTAGAAAAGGTCCTGGAAAGCAGACAAGCCAAGTTCATTTCAGAAGCCTCCCTTAGTTGAACGTTCTCCTAACTGGCCCATAAGTATCAAATTTCCAGTGTAAAATTTCCCATCCCAGAAATTACAATGGTGATTTTAAAGAGCATTTGTCCTCTTATTTTTGAACTAACACTTTGGAAAGGTAGTATCTTGGAAGGAAGGATGATGATGTTGATGGTAATTCCTGGAGAATAAGCTTAATGATTTAACAGGTCAAAAGGGGTTCTTGAAGGTCCACTTTGCTTGTAGTTGGGTTCTTGTTACAGAAACTTCCAGCCCTGTTTATTGAATGAAAAATACTTGAAATTACCCTCCTGCCCCAATTATGTATGAGCTTCTTGGAACAGGATGTTCATCTAAATTGGATTTAAGGTTAGGATTACTCATATGATTTTTGTAAAGAATACTGGTAACATGGATGACGTATTAAGAGCCATGGTGGTGCAGTGGTTAGAATGCAGTATTGCAGGCTAATTCTGCCAACTGCCAGTAATTTGATCCTGACCGGCTCAAGGTTGACTCAGCATTCCATCCTTTCGAGATCAGTAAAATGTGGATCCAAATTATTGGGGGCCATATGCTGATTTTGTAAACCACAGGAGGTGTAAAGCACTGTGAAGTCATATGTAAGTCTAAGTGCTATTGCTATTAATCATGTTATCCTCATATTAGCCTTATAAGGTGAGTGAGGTTAAAACACAGTGGTTGATCCAGACTCAAATAATGAGATTGTGCATGTGTGTGGCAACGGGGGGGGGGGAGGGGGGGGCTGAATTCTATATCACACTTAAACTAAGATGGTTTTCTTGTTTTACATTCTATGAATCCCATCACTCTTGATTTATTCCATCAGGTGTGTTTGGTTAAAATAAGTACGGCTGTACACACTTCACAGAGGTTCTTTCTTTCCTCTCTCTGAAAATAGAGATCTAAAACTAGATATCTCTGATCCAATAAGCCACAATTCAAGTAGCTGTGAATTGTGGCTGTAATTTCTTTTGTCTTACAATCTATTGAAAGCGAAGAGAAGGTGGCCAGGCAGAGAAGAATAACGAAGCAATCCACACTTTTTGGCATTTTCAATAGCTTTTAGGTATTGCATGGGCTGCTTAATGAGTCTTTCCCACTTTATTTTACATACAGCTCCTCAGAAGTCACCAGTTGGTTCACACATAAGGTGGCACCTTTATTGCACTCCATGCTAATTAAGTGAATAATTGCCATCCTGGTTCGGTGCTAAGGTTGGTCATCAGAGATTAGACTCCCTCAGGCTACTCATAAATGGCCAGCCAAATGGTCATGAAAATCATCCCTTTGTCATTTTTAACCATCTTTCTAATGAGTCAAATCAAAAAGTGTTGATGGGTAATTACTTTACTTTGATTCAGTTCTGAGATTTCTTTTTTTTTTTTTTAAACTCGGTTTCTGCATTTCTGTTTGAATCAGTCTGGGTCCTGTCCATACCTAAAGCCAGCTGGATGATGGCTAACAGTAAAACCACTCAGTTAATATTCGACAAAGAAGAACAGAGCCCTTCCCCTTCATCTTAGGGTGATCCCAATTAAAATTGTTTTTCTCTGAGTTTGCAATTTACCTTAAGAGAGAAGCTTCTATTGCAGCCAATGGAGGAGGAGAACTGTGTTAGCTCATGATGACACAAATCCCACAACTTAAACCACTCAAATGCATTATTGATATGCCACAGCCAATCTTAGACAATGACACCATTCTTCCTGAGGCATTGGGTGGCAAGCCTAAATTTGCATACGGACAGCCACCCAACCTGGAGCAGATTCACGCAAACAATGAGAAACAACAAGACAATGTCACTAACGTGGGAACCAGACACTGCAACAAACGCAGATGTTTACTGTGCCCTTACATCTACACCGAGAGCACCATCACGAGCCCCAAGAAGTACTCAAAAACGATAATAGGCAACATGACATGCTGTTCTTTTAATGTGGTATATGCCATCGCCAGTGAACAATGTCCGACTGGATTTGACATAGGACAAATGAGGCAAGCTTTGCTCAAAAGAATTAATGGACACAAGTTTGACCTCATGACTCAAACCAAAGACAAAGCAATATCATTTTTATTGAGTTACTAGCTGGACGCCTGTGCTTCACTATGAAACTATGTGCTCGGGCTTGATAAATTGACACTTTTAGCCTGAAACTTAATGTAGAATGTGTAACTCTGTAGCATCAGAGTGTGTTAATATAATGCAACTGGCAGTTGGAACAGACGGGGAGAGGGAATAGAATGTCCCAGCCCACAGCATCCATTGATATTCATCTGGCTAGCATCCTATCAGTGTGTGTGAGAGAGTTGAGGGGTGTTTGGAAACTCAAACAGTATTTGCTATGTGAGCAAGAAGGAGACAGGAAGGAGGCTGGGCATGGCTTAGCTCAATTGTTCTGTAGTGAAGCTGCTTGCTGCTGTGAAAGTAAAACTGAAAGTGAAACTCCTTTCCTCTGCTTGTGTTTTGCATTTGGAACAGATTTCTTTTGAGGTGGGGAGGGGGAGTAGAACTCCTTAGCATCAGAGCGTGTTAATAATAATATAGGAAATACTAATGCTCTGATGGTCATTTTGAAAAATTCTTTCTTAGTGAGCATCTAGAATCCAAGAGGAACACACATGGCAAATTTCAAGTTTGTAGGCTTTACGGTTCTGGAGATTTCGTGATTAATGCGTGAGTGGTTTTTGCTTTTATGTATATAGATAAAGCATTATAAAATACAAAATACAAAGTAAATAGAAAAGCAGTGAGTCGGGGGGGGGAAGGGGAAAGGGAAGTGAGGAAAGATAAGAAAAAAAGAAAAGAAAAAGAAGCATTGACTTTCGACTCTCTGTTACAGTAAAATAAGGCATTAACATCAAATCACAACTTTTTGCTTTTTCATAATAATATGAACAAGCCATTTCTGTAAAGATCTATCAGTCTAACTGGTAAAATCCAAAGTCAGAGTTTCATTCTTTTCCACATCAAACACGAAGTTCAGAAGCGGTCTCCATGTGGAAACAAAAGTATTTATACTCTTTTCAAGACAAAGCAGTATCAAAGCCCTTCATTCTCCCAGGATACTCCACAGCAGATCTCAAGTGATTGTTTTAGAAAACTGGGACTTTAACTCCATCAACCTCCATAGGTTGTTGAACTCACATACATCAAAAGATTTCACAATGAGTTTTTAATATATAACAATTGTTAACTGATAAGATACTGTTAATCTGTCTCACATGTAATCTGCATCTACAAAACTTCCCCTCCCTTCCGCCTTTAAATCCTACCTCCATCTAGTACTCTACCTGGTGAAGTGAACTGCACCTCACGAAAACTTCCATCTTATAATAGCAAGTGTTAGTTGGAAAAGATGTTACCAGGCTCCTCTTGATATTTTTGCTCTCCGTGAAAAGTTGCATTTCTACCACTGGAGGAATGGGGTGAGTTCTGGATTTTTTTTCCCACTTCAGAAGTATTTTTGAACTTTTAAAACTAGAAGCTTTAATTGCAACTATAGATAGTCCTCAACTAAAAATGGTTTATTTAATAGCTGTTCAAAGTTACGGCACTGAAAAAAGTGACTTATGACCGTTTTTCATACTTAATGACTGTTGCAGCAGTCCCATGGTTACATGATCAAAATTTGGATGCTTGACAATTGACTTGTATTTATGACAGTGAAGTGGAGTGGCCCAGGATCATATGATCAGCTTTTGTGACCTTTTAACAAGGAAAGTCAATGGGGAACCCTGATTTACTTAACAACTGCAATGATTTACTTAACAATTGTGGCAAGAAAGGTCGTAAAATGGGGTAAAACTCACTTAACAAATGTGTCATTTAGCAATTATAAATTTGAAGCTCAATTGTGGTCGTAAGTTGAGGACTACCTGTATACAACCCCTAATATAATTTTAGCTCTGAAACACCAATATTTTCCTTTGTTCAACTTTGTTGACACAGTTATTAGAAAAATAAAAAATACTTTTTTTCATTTTCTTGGAACAGGAAGGCAAAACATGGACAGTTGGGTAAATAGGATACATTTAAATGTGTTTAGCTGTGATTTACAACTATCCTGTTCTGTGGGTTTGGTGCAATACACTGAGCCAGACATCAGCCACGTGGACTAAGTTCACATTAGGCTGAACTGAGGCTGACTACTTTGAGGTCCTGGGACATCTATTCATTAAATGCAGTTGCAAATTGTTCTACATCAATAAGCTGATTCATTTACCTGCTATTATATACCTTTGTATTTAACAAAATGCAAAGTAGATGACTCATAACTGTCCTTATATTGATTGGGAATTACCCCTTATCTTTGTACTCTGTCAGCTTTCTTAGCAGATAGCAATATCTCCAGTAATGTTTATTGCTGCTTGATGAAGACCGCCTCTAACCAGGTAGCACAAGGAAGCCTGAAAGAAATCCTGCTTAAGACACATTCTTCAAAACTCAGAAGAGTTTTGAGTGAAAACAGACAAAGTCAAGAGAAGTGTTACTTTTGACAAGTTGCACCACCGAATATGACAAAGCTGGCTAGGTTCTGTCAGGGCAGAGGAGCTTTCAATGGCTGCCCTCTAAAAGTTTTGCAGAAGCAGTTTTTGTGAACTAAGCAGAGATAAAGAAGGTGCTTCTGCATTGGCTGTTGGCTCTAATGTGATCTTTTACCCTGCTGTAGCATTTTTCTCTGACTGAGCCTTTCCCAGAAGTGTGTCTTTGAGACTAGTTTGTGAGACCCAGTCAAACATTCCCGTTGACCTCCCATCAAGGGTTTTCATCACCTCTCATAGTTTCATCCACAAGGCCTCAAGCACTTAGCAGGAAAACGTGAAGAACAAGCTTTTCTGGAGCTCTTAAACTTACAATACTTTGAGTGGTCCAGGCTGTTAGTTATGGTACTTCAGCAGCTATTGAATTTTAACTTGATTTAAACCAGCTATCCCTAATCTTTGTCTTTCAGAAGAAGTAAAGACTTACGAAATCTGAAGTTGTACATATTAGAAATGACTTTGTAGGTCATCTAGTTCAGAGGTGTCAAACTCAAGGCCCAGGGACTGGATCCGACCCTTAGGGTGCTTAGATTTGACCCATAGGGCCACCCTGGAAACAGCGAAGGACTGGCCCATGGTGTCTCTGTTAGTGAAAACGGGACTTGGGAGGGCTGTTTTTGCTGGCAAAGGGTTGCAGGAGGCAGTCACAGCCAAAAACGGAGCTCAGGAGCCCATTTTCTCTGGCAGAGCACACGGGCCACCACAAGCACCCCGACACGAGTGACGGTGAGCTGGCCACACTCACCCTGGCAAATCCTACCCTGGCCCCCCGAGGTCAAACACAACCCTGATGCGGCCCTCAATGAAATTGAGTTTGACACCCCTGATCTAGTCCTACCTCCTGCCCAGTTCAAAGCTCAAAGCTCTGTAGCACCCCTACTTAAACCTCCATATCTATGGAGGAGAGTCCACCACCCCCTCAGGCTATTCTATCTGTTTTTTTTCCTCTTGTCTTCTGGAACAGCTTTGAACAGCTGTGAACCATCTTCTACTGAACAGATGTTCAGATACTCAAAAAGAGCTATTATGTCATCCCCTCTGTCTTCTGTTTTTCTGGTTAAACATACCTAGTACATCAAAATCATTCCTTGCCAGGTTTTCTTCTGAGGCTTTTTACCATCTTAATCTCTTCTGTATGTGGGTGCCCTGCCTAAAATGTGAATTGAAGGCAGTCCAGGTAATCCTCAATGTATGACTATTCATTTAGTGACTGTTTGAAATTATGATGGCGTTTATGAGATTCTTGCACTTACATTTGTGATTTACAACCTTCCCAGGTAGTTTCCAACAAGGCAATGAAGAAGCCAGAAGGCAAGGTAGAAAATTGTGGTCACATGATATCTCACTGAATGACTGTAGTGATTTGCTCAACAACCATGGCAAAAGGAGTCATGGATGCCTTGCTTAATGCCTGCACCATGTAACAACAAATTTTCCAGTCCCAATTGTGGTTGAGAACTACCTATATTCTAGAAGAGGTCTGATCAAAGTAGAAGAGAGGAAGGATGACTTTCCTTGATCATTACACCATACTTCTGTTGAGGGAGCCTAAGATTGCTTTTGCTTGTTTTGCAGTGCCACAACCCTGTTGGCTGCTATTCAGCCTGTGATCCATTAACATAACTAGATTCTTTTTGCAAGTATTGCTCAATAATATGCACATATATTAGGGTGGGGGTTCTCTATATAAATATGTTGCTTAGCATTTGTCCTTGTAGAAATTCATCTTGCTAGTTTTTTCCCTCTGTGTTGCAGCTTATCAAGATCCCCCTGAATCTTTATTCTACTCTCTGTAAGGTGTTTGCTATCCCCCTCATTATGTCACCTGCAAATCTGGTAATATGTGTGGATAAAGCACTGGAGCTTGAATGGAGACCTTTGGTGTTCCAGCTGACATTTTCCTCCATCTTGAATTGGAGCTGAAGGGGAAAATTCCCCATGACTCAATTTACAAGTGGAGACCAGACAATCTGCCCGAGCCAAATTTATTTGAACAGTGCTGAGGAACAACCATACGCTTCTCCCAATTTAACGACAGATGGTACAAATAACCTTTATATATATGTATAATAAATACTGACCAATAATGATGTCAAATGCCAATATTATTATTTTTGATAATAAGGGTTACATTTTCTACTTATAATGACAGTACCCAGTTAATAAAATGGAGATAGGCACAAGGCAGCCTTTATGGTAAGTACTTCTTAATTCCCATTTAAAAATACAAGTGCTGATTTAAGGTTATTCATGAGTCAACATCTACAAATGCTTATGCAAGCTGTTAAGGAGGCTTACTTGAGTTCAGAGACTTTGATAGTTTGAAAGTCTTGGTTCAGGTGTTTTGTCAGTGGCTCTGAAGGAGTAAAATATTATTGGCATGTTCATTTATTATCATGATTCTTCAATTAGCTTTGTATCCATTGAATGGTAGCCAAGACAATCTATCTTTGTCATCTTCTTTACAGAATCACATGGAAGACTCTGTTAAATATTTCACTGAATTATCTTTACAACATTCCCATAATCAACTAAAATTGCCCAACCTGTCAGAAAAAGGAAAGAAGTTTGGTTGGACATGATTTGTAGTTTATGCATGTGATATATGTTGGTTCCTGCCAAGCTGTGGGTTCTTTTCTACATTTTCAAAAATTTACATCTTAATAATCTGCTCTAAACATCTATCTGGTATTAATGTCAAGGTGCTTGTTTTGTAATGACCTACATCATCCTTTTTCTCCCCATGTTGAAGATGATAAGAACAATTGCCCCATTCTTTTCCTCTGGTTATAGACCCATCCTCCATGATTTCTCAAAGATCCCAGAAAGGGCCTGCAAGATGATATTTGCAGGTTTCTTTAAGGCTATTAAAATATAATTGGTAAGCTTTTGGTACCTTAAACTTGTGCAGATAGCTTACTTACCAAAACATGAAGATGTCCAACTTACTATTAGCTGAGGGCATGTGCTCACAACAAACCTTAGGCTAAAGCTTTTCCAGGCTGTTCTGGCATGAAAGTAATGTTTTCTCTGAGAAAAACAGAAGAAGACCTTCCATCCTGACACACCATGGTTCCCAAAGGAAAAGATTGCCCTAGATAACATGTTTGGGAACAGTGATCAGCTTACCTAAAATTGGACTGGTGGCTTTGTGCCATTTTGTCCCTGGGTTTAGCATCTATTCTGCATTGCTGTTTTAGCTGTGAGGAAGTTTCAAACCCTCATGTCTGCAGCCACTCTTCTTAAAATGAATTAGTCAACTAGTGTTCCAATAAAGTACAAAGTCATGAAATTAACTAGCGTATTCCTGGCTACAAACAGAAGTAATTGAAAGAATAGCTGAAAGGACTTTGCTTCAGTTTTATGGGTAATGTGTCGATAGAAAATGTTCTTAAACCATATATGTTTGCTCCATTGTAGAAAAGTAAGTTGGTACAGATATGGCTTCAGCACAAAGTCACTGCTCTTTTGGATGTTCTGAGCTGTATCTTTGCTTTGATTTGTCACAAGAATTTCTGAAATATTTTCCCAAACTGCATCTTTTCAACAACATTTCCTCCAAGGCTGCAGTTAAGTTGTACAAATCTGGATGACTGGTAGATGAAAATCAGGAGAGACAAAGGTTCTCATTCTTAGCTGTGACCAAGCAGATCAATAATCAGCTGTTTTACTGAATTTGGAAGAAAAATATGTGAGTTTACCCAACACTTCCCCACAGCTGCACCCTCTCTTCAGATGCACCTACTTTCTTGAACTTCAAGAATTGTCTGAAGGTGAGCAAATCCAGGCAACCATTACTGCAGTGAAGAGAGATGAATTATTTGCTGCCATCTTGTGGTCGTTTCCTCCTGGCTCCTGGATGGGAGGAGCATATTTATGTGGAAGAGCCCCAATCTCATTTATGGTAGTCAGAGGCATCCTAACTGTCTCTTTGCCTTTGATTGCCATTCCCTATTTTTATTGCACTGCTTAGATCCATTTCCCCCCTTTTTTTCCTTTCCCCATTTCCCATTATTTTTCCCCACCCAATTCCCACAGTTATTTCCCATAACTCCCCATTTTTTTTGTTTTCATTTGTATTTTATATTATGGTTAAAATCTTAGCAAAAAATAAAGTACTGGTAGCTGTAAATTTTCTCTGAATCAAGAGAAACTGAAGAGTGTATAGAAGGAAGGAAGTTTAATTCAAAGCAGTGAGGAAGCCCCAAACAAACAAACAAACAAAGAACCCCAAAAGAAACACATAAAACCAAAATATTGCAGACCCATCCATAGATGCTGCTTTAACAAGTCAAGGGACAGCTAAAAATGGGTAAGATTCATCCTACAAATATGCACCAGAGTTCACCCTCAGATGACTTATTGAAGCATGCAATTGTGTATTACTCTTTTTGAAGTTTATATACAAATATGGCACATCCGGATAATGAGAGGAGGAAAGAGAAAAGCTGTAGGATACATTGGATGATTTTATCCAAGTGTCCTTGAGCCGGCATCAGGACTTGGCAGCTGATTCACTCTCTGAAGTCCATTAGGTTGGCACAAAGTTCAATCAAAGGTTGTCTATTTCCTGCCAAGTACCTCAGTAGGCTTAACTGAAACATTTCTATTAGGGTATGTCAGTCTTCCATGGAATGAAAGGAGAGTCAGAATGTGGATTCTGCATTTTTCTATTTTCCTGTCATCCCATCATTATTCTGCCAGTGCCATGTAAGATCAGTTCTCATTCTCCATATATAAAGTCTTGTGTAGAATCTTAGCTAACGGGCGGGACACACATGCCAGGCTGACAATATTATACACTGCACAGTAGTTTATATATTGTATACCAGGTTTCTCCCAAATGGTCTATATTGATTCACAAGAGTTGATGGAACTATCCATTGCTATTGTTGTTGTTATTCATAGTGCTATTGAACAGTGGTGGGTTGCCCCCGGTTCGCACTGGTTCTATAGAACCGGTAGTAAAACCGGCGGGAGGCTCCGCCCACTGACCCTGACATCATCAAAATGCTTCTGCACATGCACAGAAGCTTCTGTGCTTGCGCAGAAGAGTGCGCATGTGAGCGAAGCAAGCGCATGCGTGCGGCCCCACTGCAAATTGTTAGTAAAGATAAGTAGAGCCCACCCCTGCTATTAAAGTAATATTTATTAAATTATTTTCATATATAAATATTTGGAGACCAATTAATAGTCTGAAACCTCATGAAGGAGTTGATAAGATGAAGAGTTTGGGGATTCCTGCTATAGACCAGTTGCATGTGTATTTATTCATATTCACTTTCTCTTTTTTTGGAAAAACACGGAATTTATAACCAGGTTACATGATAGGAAAACCTTGATTTTAATGTGCTAAATTAGATCTCAGCATAAAAAAGCAATGATCATAGGTCACAAGAAAAGAGTTGCATGCAGTAGTGTTTCCGTGCAGGAATTCCTTTCCAACATTTATTGGGAAAATTAATGTTTTTTCCCCCCAAATCCCGAGGAAACTCCATCAGAAAACTAGATAAGCAGAAAAAAGTAATACAACTTTCTTGCAAAATTAAAACTTAACAATAATCATAGACATATTACTGATTTGAACGAATCCACTGATACCATGAACAGGAAACACTGACTGTGGAGTCAAGGATTAAGATCAACTGGTGATAGTACAGCAGTTATGGGGAAAAAATGGAAACTTATAATTTACAATCCAACATTTTGATGCAATTGTGAACTTCACCTTGCTGTAACAGAAGTGTTTTATGTCAAAAGAAAATTGAAAAAGGAAGCATCAAAATCAAATAGCAGTGGAAGTGAATACAATGAAGATTCTGAATATGAGAAAGATAAAAGCAGTTATTCTGATTCAGATAACATAACTGGAGCCAAACAGTATGATCTGTAAGATGATGTCTCTCTAGCAATATTTTGTATAAGAAAAATAGTACAATCATTTAAATATTATCTAACAAAAATATCTTTTGTAACAGGAAATAATTAGTATTGAAAAATTGGAACCCGCAAGCAAGTCATCCTGAATTGTAAAACATGCTGGAAGATATTTAAAAAATGATTTAAAGATTTTTAAAGATCCTAAATTTGATAAAAATGGATTTATAACAGTTGATGCTTGGGTACTTATAGAAAGAGGAATATTATAATTTCATAATATGACTACTCATATAATTTCATAATTGTGTTAAATAGCTTAAAATCTGTTCATTTAGTAGTTGAAGTATTAAGTATACATGATGCAAATATTCTAACAAGTTAAGACATTTTTAATTTTCCAGTAATTTGGAAAAAACAGAATCCCACTTTGAATAATATGCTTTAAAAATAAATTAAAAATAAATTGCTTAAATGCAAGTATCTGTCATTAAATATTTAAGTAAACTTAGTTGTTTATATGAGATGGAAAAGGACATGTTTTTGCTTTAGCAAACAAAAATGAAATAGCTCGATTAGAAAAATCATTAATGGAAAGCTTTTTAAAAGGAAAATGTGCTTTAAGAAAGAAATATTTAAGAAAGAATCTTATGGAATATGCTGACATGAGGTCGCCAATTGTTCTAAAATCTGAAATAGCAAATGCAATATAGATTTCACTGGCAAAACCAAAATCACGCAGATGAAATATTTTAGTTGTTAAAAAACGAAATAAGATGAACAATTTCATGCCAAACTTGAAGATGCTTTTGGATGTACTCTAAAAATCTCATCAACATTAATGCAAAATGAAAGACATGCTTCTCCTTCTAAAATATCTAACACAAAATGAAGATGAATGCTATCAGGGCAATTAATTAAGAATAACTTTTAAATAGTAAATATTTAGAATAATTTTTAAAATGATTTTTATTTGGCAATGGTGTCAACTTTCCTTTTTAAATAATTTCTGTTATCAAATAGATGTATCAGGTAGAGATCATTTTTACATGTTATAGAAATATAACATTTATTATTATTAATAATAATAAAAACAACTGCATTTATTATCGTACTAGGGTTTCTTTTACAAAATAAGTCAGCAGCTTTTAGTATAAACCTGTCACAGAAAAATAATTCTCTATTTATTATTATTTAAAAACATGATGTCTCTTCCCTATTGGTAGAGTAAATGGTAAAAAATGAAATGGCTTCCATATTGCTGCCCTTTTGGCATCAGGCTAAGAGTTTATTCTGAGATTTATTTGTTGCCCCAGATTTTTTTCAGCTCTTATTATATTAATAGCTTTGACATGGATGGTGGTTTTAGGTCATGCAACTGAGATACTATTTATTATGTTGCTATTTTTGCAATATATACTGAGTTCAATTTTTATGTTTTATCATTGCACGAAGATTAAGAATTCCTTAAATCTAGTTTGATTCTTGCATTCATACAGTTTTCTTGACAGACTTAAGGAAGTGGTTTGTCACTATTTTCTGCTGAGATTTTTAAAATAAATTCTCAGTCTAGCCAATAGCCAACACTCCCAAAATTGCCCTTCTAATGCAAGATTCAGTTTTTAATTAATTTGCCTAATATCTATAACACTTGTGTTTGCATGTATTTACTTTAACAAATAGAATGCATTCAGCATAGAACTAGTATACTCCTAATTAAATTTGTATAAAATTACAGATGCACATTAAATCTGAATCAATCAATCAATAATAATTCTTTGAACTCTGTATGCTTGACTTTGCATACAGACTGTGTCCTTCCTCAAGGCTGGAATATACATTGCATTCTGATCAAATCTTAAGAGAGCTAGATGTATATGCGGGAAAGGCCACTATCAAGGCTTAATGCTACCCTCCAGATATGGTAATATTTCCTGAGAAGAGTATCAAGACTGATAATGTCAGCACAGAGGTCACCAGGTCAGAGGCCCAGAGGTAGCTGCTATGGCATGATGGAAGACTAAGTGCCTCATGTCTTTGCCTTTTAAGGCTTGGATCTATTAAGGGAATCAGGCTCTAGGATGCCTGAATTGTCTCTGTGGACTGGGATAGAGAGAAACCTAAAAGCCATTCTCCTATTGTCACTGAGGGGATGAAGTTTGTTAAATTCAATGATCAGCTGCCACAGCTGTAAAATCAGCAATGATGGCAAGAAACCCAATAAAATACATCCCCAAAGGTGTTTTTTTTTTTTCAAATGGCAACTGGACATTCTTGTTTTTTCATTTCACTTCTTATCCAAGATGCTTCTTCAGTTCTAAATAACCAGTGGGGCATGGAAAGGATTTATACTCTTTGCAATCTGCCAGTCATTAACACTTTCTATGCCCCAACAGCTACTTAGAATTGAAGAAGCTTCTTGGATGAGAAGTGAAATGTCTTCAAGAAAAATCAAGAAAATCCAGTTGCCATTTGAAAAAAAAAGCACCTTTGGGGACGACTATGACTTGGATGACTGAGAATCTCCATAGACATCCAAATAAAATATGTTTAAGGGGTGACAAGAGAGCCTGTTTTAAGCTTTTATGTTTCCATATGGAAAGAATGGAAAACATGAAGAGAGCAGGCCAGCTATCAAAGTCTCGTGTTAAATGTTTCCTCAGCTGTCCAAATAGAACCAGTTTAACCTGGCTTGAAATTGTGATGAGTGCCATACTATTTCAAGCATTTGTTCCCAAATGGCACCCCGTAGATATGTTGGACTACCAAACACATCATCTCCACCCATTATGCCTTCTATGGAACATAGAAGTGAGAGGTGCTTGCTGTTTAGGGGAGAAATCAAGGATCCACTGTAGAGCAATTACAGCTATATTCTGCTAAAGCCAATTCTATTAAACCATGATTGTGCTATGGAGAATATATACTAGGGAGGGGGCTGACATTCCATTCCTGAAAAGGTCATGGTCAGATATTTCCATCAATATCTGCATTTGGATTTATTCAGGTTTTCTTCTTGTTATCAGCAAACACATATATTGCAGGACTAAATTCCTGGGAAGCCTCAACCTTCTTTAATATAATCTCTCTGCATTTCCTACAAAACTGTCAGGTTTGTGAAGGGAAAATATGTCTTGGTTACTTCTGAAAACTTCAAAAAGGAGGGAGAGGTTTTGTAGCCTAATTGAACAACACACTGTGCAGGCTGGAATGGCCCAGCAACTTAAAACCACTGGTTCCCAGGAGAAGGATAGCTGTTCCTATATTTGAAATGTTGGAAAACATTTAAATACTCAGATTTCAGCTGCTGCCTTCAACCTGAATGGAAACTTGCTGTCTGATTGCCAAATCCCTCCATGTTTTCCAACACAGTGTTTACCATAATGTCTCCACTTTTTTTTTTTTATTTTAACTTTAGGAGATATACTGACATCAGAGGCAACAGTGCTAGCAGGAACCAGCTCTGCAGTATGTCAAATACTGAACAATAATTTCTTGTAATTGTGTTAGCGGATCTTGTGATTTGAATGACTCTCTCCTGCCATTTTCTCCTCTTGGACCCTGAAGGCAATGTGCAAATAAAGCTTCCACTTTTGGACAGAATAAATTGAATCAACATTTATCTCCCATTCGACTTCCTAGAATTACATTGTAAATATGGCTTTGACTGAAGAACTAAATATTGTTTTGTCTCTGAAATAAATGGACATACAAACTATACAGTTACTGATGCTGCAACAATATCCCTTTATTCCAGAAAATCAATTGCTCACATAATCCAATTTTTTCTATTTGGCATAGGAAATTGCCATTATTATTATTTTTTGTTTCTCTCCTCAGGAAATAAAGACAATATGTACCTCTATTCTCGTAACACTTTCTTTTTAGGCTGTGCCCATTTTACAGAGATATTATAACTTTCCAGCTCTGGGAACATTTGATTGTCTACCTCCAGGTAGCATGTGCATCATAATATGTGATTTATTTTGTATGTCCCAAATGTCAATTCATGTTAAGCTTGACCATTATTGACCCAGAACATAAATCTGCCTCCTGTATCACTTTGTGAATTTTTTAAATTTGCTTTTTCTTTTCCTAGTGATTACCACACCCTTAAATTCCAGCACAAAGCACACAACTCATCTGACTTCTTTTTAAAATTGTTCTTTTGGTCCCAGAGCTGTATTGAAACCATATTTTTTTTACAGTTGTGAAGAGTAACTGTCCGTTTCCTGCAACATGGAACGAACCTTTTACAAATCCCAGTGTTCAAAATATTAGATGAATAGCACAACCCAGGGGTGAAATGCTACCGGTTTGTTCCGGTGCGGGCAAACCGGTAGTGATAAAATCCACCAGTTCGGGTGAACCAGTAGTAAAAAAAAAAAGCTACCAGTTCACCCGAACCGGTATTTCTGACGATCAGCTGTGCAGTGGGGTTTAGCTTTGCTAGAAAGCAGGAAATCCTGCTTTCTAGCAAAGCTAAATTGCACACCACAGCTGATCCCCCCCTCACTGTTCTACTTACCTTCCCAAACCTCCTTTTGGTGCGTACTGCGCGAGTGCACGCACAGCATGTACCAAAAGGAGGCTTGGGAAGGTAAGTAGAAAAGCGGGAGGGGGGATCAGCTGTGCAGTGCAGTTTAGCTTTGCTAGAAAGCAGGAAATCCTGCTTTCTAGCGAAGCTAAATCACGCACCACAGCTGATCTACCCCTCACTTCTACTTACCTTCCCAAGCCTCCTTTTGGCGTGTACTGTGCATGTCCATGCAGTGTGCATTTGGCACTCAGTGGGCATGCGCGGCCAGCAAATCGGTTCGGATTTCACCACTGGCACAACCCACATAAGAAGCTTCCCTATTCTATCCCAAAAGATTGAAGTAAGGCATCAGTTCTATATCATCTCTCGATTTTGAGAAACTCAGAACTAAATGATTGAGACCATAGGGAACACCAGATGTTGGTGAAGGGCAGGGGGGCAATAGAAATGGCATTTAAGAGAACAGGATTCCTTTCTTATAAAATGGACCAGAAATGTAGGATGATTGTTCAGACAAATTACCAGAGAGTCATTGCCTCCCTTCCCCACCAAACAAAAACTCATTTCTTGGACTTTTCTGTGGGTCTGCCTTTAGTGGTTTGTCTCCCAGCAATAAACCAGCTGATGAAATGACTTAAGAAATCTCTTTCCAGATTTCAGCTCTTTGGCCACAGTGATGGGCTGGTTTTCTCTTTGGATCTTGGTTACCACACTGTATATCCTGACTGATGATTTTCCCTGCTTTTTCCTCCACATACCCACCCACACCAGAAAAGCAAGCACCAATTGCTTTTCTTTGCAGAATGTATTTGGAGGGCTGGTCTTTGTAGGTGTTTATCTCTCTCTCTCTCCCTCTCTCCCTCCCTCCCTCCCTCCCCCTCTCTCTCTCTCTCTCTCTCTGTGGTGGTGGGAGGAGTGTGAACAGTTTCATAGTTCTTCCTAGCACTTGGGAAAAACTTTGCAGCTTTCTTGCCGCCACTACCCCTCACCTTGAAGGAAAAGGTATGGATGGTTCTGCCATTAAAACTGTTGGAATGGCCAGCATTTTCACAACTGAACCAGAAACAACAAGGAAAGGCCTGATCTTTCCTTGGATGTAGCCCAGCCTAAAATGGCTGACAAAGCAAAGAGAGAGGACTGAAGGGTCACCTGAGCGCACAACTGGAGCACAGGCCTTTGTGTAAAGCAGAACAATGTGCATCATAAATAGTGGATGTCCTGCTTCAGCCAGCAGAGGTGGGGAAACACTACTTCTAATGCTGAGCAAGGAAACTTCTTCCCAGGGAGCTACAGGTAGTTCTCGACTTATGACTGATTGTTTAATTTAGCCACCCCCCACCCGCAGTTACATGATAACATTTTGGGCGTTCATTATGGCCATTTGTAGCATTCTGCAGTCACATGACCACCATTTACATTTTTGCTGACAACCCGTATTCATTTAAGATTTCCAGCAAAATAGGTGGGTTCGCTTAATGACTGGGCCATTCACTTAATGACCACAGTGATTGCTATACAACCACTGCTTAATGATCACTGCAAAACAGGTTGTAAATGACCATCACAACTTACGACCTGTCGTAAGTCGAGGACTACTTGTATGGGGGGACTGAGGTTCATTTCATCTCTTCTTGCCCTTTGGTTCCATTCTTGCACTGGGGAAAGTAGGAAATCTGGTCAGTCCTTAATCTGATACTCCTAAAGCAAAAATAAATGGTTGAGAGGGAAGAAGTCCACAAATCCCCATAAAGAGGCACTCTTGTATCATCTGGGACAGGGGTGGGCAAATGTGGCTCTTTTACAACCTGTGGACTTCAACTTCCAAAATTCCTGAGACAGCCAAGATGGCTCAGGAATTCTGGGAGTTGAAGTCCACAGGTTGTAAAAGAGTCACATTTGCCCACCCCTGATCTGGGAGATATTACCATGGCTTAGAAGGCCACCTCTGGAAATTGTTGTAAAAGTTAATCTCTCTAAGGAAGTACATGCAAAGCCTCTGGGTTGCATCTCTGATTTATTTCATCCTAATATCCACACTGTGCTTCAGTGTAACAACTACAAACCCACAATCCAATGGTCTTTGAAGTAGTCTCTGAGATCATTTTGGTGTGACGCTTGTGCAGATCATTTATCCTTCCCGTTTTCAAACTGGAGCCTGAGACCTTTCTCCCTTTCCTGCTTGTCAAGTCCAATGCGCTTCTGATTTTAGAAATGGGCATATTTAGTTCAACATTCAAGAGCTCTTTGGTTTTGGTTTTAATGAAATATTTCCTTTCAATTTTCTCTTGGAGAAAATGACATTGTCAGTGACATTTTTTTCTCCTTGACCAGAAGCATAAACAGATGACGAAGTATTTGGACAAAATATATGGACAAAGAGCCGTTCTAAACATCCAAACATCTTAACCTTTCAAGGTTTCATCAAAAATTGATTTCATGTTCATAATTTTAAAAGAGTTTGTTTTTTTCATTTAATGACTTTTTTCAAGTTGTCCTTGGATCTCTTTCAGTTCATTGGAGTTTGTCCGCAGCTAATTTTTTGGTGTATGGGTATACATCAGATCCATATAGTTTCCTGGTCTGCTCTTTCAAATAAAAAAGAACACTAATAAGAAAAAAAACCCCCACCCCTACTAATAAAGGATATTTCTACCTACCTAGCAAAGAGAAAATGGCAAGTTTTGTAAATAGGATCCAGTTTCCTTGTGGAAGATTCAGTCTTTTCCGTGTTCAATATGCTTGTATCCCTACCACTTTCTAAGTGCTTTTTCTATATCATTTCCTACTCTAAGAACATACTGTATGTCTTTGGGCTCTAAACTCTAAAATTTCTCCCACAATGGAATGGGAGAATATCTTCTTTCCACAATCCATTTATTATACTCATTCATACAAGACAACACTTGAGCACTGTTTTCTGCAAGCAGTTTTGCCCCCAAAGAAGCCATTTCTTCTACGAAAATATATGAGACGGCATCTCCACTTTGAAGCTCTCTAGGTCAATCAGTATAATCAATATTCAAAGCAATATTCAGTATGCTAAATGCACAATCAAGTTTAGCCAAAGTAACTGTTTGGGAGTTTGATCTGGCAATGGACAGATATGCTCCTCTTGTTGAAAAGGAAAACTGATTCACTGATGAACGGCCCAGGGATAGCTGTGGTGATTTCTGCCCAGAAATGTGCTAATCCTAAACAGACAAAAGGAAGAGAAGGGCATGGTGATCTCACCTTCAGAACAGAGTTGGTTTGACTTGCAGGACATTGGAACAAAAAGGACCTAGCCTGCTCATATAGCCTTGCGGCCAAACCCAAGAGAAGCTACCTTCAGCGGTTGAGGAAGAAGGACTTAATGCTCTGGAGGATGGGATATTTTTGCTTCTGCCGCAGCTTCTTGCGGATGATGGGGATCCAGACAAGCCCACACACAAGCATCATGAGGCCAAGAGAAAGGAAGGCCGGACCACACAGCTTAAACACCTCCTTGGTTATGTTGGTGGTTTTGTTGCCCATGTTGTTGCTTATGCTGGTTGTGTTGTTGTTTCTGTCCAGGGTGAGGCAAGTCAGACTAGTAATGGCAATCCCAAAGAGGAACACTGCCCCGCCCACTGAGAGCACGATGACTGGTTTGTGGTAAATGTCCCATTTGTTCCGGGGAAGAGTATTCCAGCCGGACTCACTCCGAGAACTGATGCACAAGGTACTTGCTGTTTGGCTGGGCAGCAAGTCTTTGGACTCAGGGGACTTCTCTCCCGCCTCCATTTCTTTGGTTTGGGTTTCCATGGCTACCGCTTTTATAGACTCACAGCATTAGCACCTCTGGAGATGAGTAGGGAAGAGAAGAACAGAGAGAAAAAGAGAGGAATTGAGGTTATTTGAACAGTCTTAGATATGATTCTCCACTTCTGTCCAAACCATGACCATCATTTATTAATGTTATTTATGGGCAGGGCTGACTCATTGTTTCAACCACACACCAAGCCTAGGACATAAATCCAGGAAAGGACATTTTATGAGCTTTTGCATGCCTTTGCCTGAAATTCCGGCCTCTGATCAAGGTCGCTTGAGAGAATGTGGTACAACGGGTGTATAATTTCAGAAGTCTGCTTGCAGTGGAAGCACACTCATCAGATTTCAGTGATTGTCTCACAGTTAGGCCCAGGAAGAATTGCCCTTTGGGCAGCAGAAGGAACCATATTGCACAGTCCTGAAAAAAAGGATCATATATATTGGCTTCACGGTTCTTCCATCTAGATCAGGGGAGTCAAACTCAATTTCATTGAGGGCCGCATCAGGGTTGTGTTTGACCTCGGGGGGCCAGGGTGGGCATGGCCAGGGTAGGTGTGGCCAGGATGTTATTTACGGGTAGGGCAGCTTGTGTTGGGGTGGCACCTGTGGTGGCAAAGTGCTAGTGGAGGACTTCCCCTCAGACCCTCCCTCACTCTCATTATAATCTCCTTCCTTCTTTCCTTCCTTCCTTCCTTCCTTCCTTCCTTCCTTCCCTCCCTCCCTCCCTCCTTCCCTTCTTTTTCCTTCCCTCTTCATTCTCCTTTCTTTTTCCTTTCCCTCTTTCCTTATTTTTCCTTCCTTGCTCTCTTCCCATCTTCCCATCTTTTTCTTTTTCTTTCCTCTTTCCCTTTCTCCTTTCCTGTCCCTTCTTGCGTGCTCAAATGCAAAAGGGGAGACATTTCTCCTTTTGTTTTGTTTTTAGTTTGTTTTGCTAGCCCTCTGCTAGCAAAAACAGAGCTGGGCTGGGCCACGTGCAGCCCTTGGGCCCCATTTTTGGCCAGGATGGCCTCTTGCAGCTGTCTGCCAGTGAAAATGGAGGTTGAGGAGGCCCGCGTGCAGCCCTCCCATGCTCTGATTTTGCTGGCAAAGGCACTGCAGACCGGTCCTTTGCTGTTTCCAGGGCAGCCCCGTGGGCCAGATCTAAACACCCACGGGCCACATTTGGCCTGTGGGCCTTGAGTTTGACACCCCGATCTAGATTGTGCTACTTAATAAATGAGGCCTTTATTTATTTATTTATTGACTGGTAATTATCATGGCAAATAACAGGGTGGTGGGACAACAGAAAAAACCTCCCAGAAATATTTAACCTACTCAAGAACATTCTCAAACTGGAAGTTGGTGGATTATTCTATTTCCCAGTAGGAAGGCTTTTAGCTGCTCCAATGTTTGGTTGAAATTTCAGGCTCTGAAGCGAAGCGAAACTTCTCTAGGGAGACTCAACAAGTTTATTCTTGTCTCTGATAGTTGCCAGTCAGCAAAGTCCTTCATTGAGTCTTAGACCTATTAACCCAAAACACGTTCAGTGTATGGCTTAGCTGTTTGATTATTTATTTATTAAAAACAGCTTTTCCCAACCTGGTGCCTCCCAATCTGGGTCCTGCTGGCTGGGAAGTATGTGGAGTTGAAGACGCAGCAGAATTGGAGGATAATAGATTGGTAATGGCTACTTATGTCTCTGTTTTTCTTTCAGGCAGATATGTTCAAACCAGCATACCAAAGCGACATAAAAATTAACATTAAATCTTGGGAGCTTTGTATTGTGAGATGGTTCTAAAATTGGTGAAAGGTTGAAGTCAGTTTCCAAAACCATGGGCATCCATGGGAAGGGAGAAGAAGAGGCAAATGATAATATGGGCATCACAACATCACTACACAAACACAGCCTCACTTATTTATGTATAGTGTTGTGAGGGCAGAGCTTGAGATAATAGACATGTTATATTTTAACTTTGTGGTTAGGAATGGATGCCTACGTCTAAATCTTCAGATAGACCAATTAGGTCTGACCCAGAGTCCCAAAGGTGCTTTTTCAAAAGGCAATTGGACTTTCTTTGTTTTCCCTTGAAGAAGTTTTGCTTCTCATCCAAGAAGCTTCTTCTGTTCTGATTGAATGGTAGAGAATGGAAGGATTTATATTTCTTGCCTTTGGAAAATGCACCTTTGAGACAACCATGACCTGGATGATTGAGCATCTCCATAGACGTGTGACCCAGGGATGAAAGTGCCTTGGTGTTTTATCTATGATCCATACATAGGTCATCATACTGCTTTGCTGATATCACATTTATCAAGTGCTTTTATTATGTTGTGCTATTCTGATTATATCCTTCTTCAGATTCATCTACAGCATGGAATTTAATCCTCATGACATGGGCATGGCAGGGCATTTAATCCAGGCAGCAAACAGTTTAATGGAATTCATTAATTCACTCATTTCGTCTACTCAATAAATCACAATTTATTTATTTAATTTATTTATTGTTGTACGCCACCCTAGAGTCTCTTCTGGTGAGCTGGGTAGCTATATAAATCTGACTGATAAACAAACAAACAAACAAATCAATGGCACTTTCGAATACAAATGAACCATAATATAAAATACATAACGGCAACTGCAGAATAGATAGATCAAAGATAGAGGACATATCTATTTCACAGACTCCATTAATCTCCAGATCCTCAGATCCAGAGCTCCTGTTCTTCCTTCAGGAGAAGAAATCCAAGCATCATAACATTAACATGGTTTTACAAGCCACAGCAATGTCAATTCATGACACAACAGATATGTAAATAATGAAATGTTTTATCACAGTGGGACAGCTTAGGTAGGCCAATAATATTTATCAAGGATAATAGTTGTCAAAGATTTGTCAAAGCTGCTGAAGGTTCTGATTCAGTGGTGGGTTTCAAATTTTTTTACATGTGGTTCTGTGGGTGTGGCTTGGTGGCCGTGGCCGTGGCATGGCTTGGTGGGTGTGGCTTGGTGGGTGTGACAGGGGAAGGATACTGCAAATCCCCATTTCCTCACAATCAGCTGGGACTTGGGAGGCAGAGAATAGATGGGGGTGGGGCCAGTGAGGATTTTTACTACCGGTTCTCCGAACTACTCAAAATTTCCACAACCGGTTCTCCAGAACTGGTCAGAACCTGCTGAAATCCACCTCTGTTCTGATTCAACATGAGATGAGAGATGTGGG
The DNA here is from genome assembly GCA_022577455.1 of Arizona elegans. Taxonomy (NCBI): domain Eukaryota; kingdom Metazoa; phylum Chordata; class Lepidosauria; order Squamata; family Colubridae; genus Arizona; species Arizona elegans. Next base: position 61,528,812 of record JAKOOJ010000003.1, read on the forward strand.
AATGTGGAGTTGCTTATACTGTATATTGCTTTCTGTGTCTGATTTGTGCTAATTCACTTATAATTTTAGCCCATATTGTGCCTACTATATTATGCCTTATAAATAATGGAATTGGTTTACTATTTCCTCCAAAGAAATCGTTTATGTATTCTGTTTTCATGTACATTCATATATGTGCTAAATCATCCAACACACAGTTCTGCCACATTCATTCTTTGCAGCTACCCTATCTCTCTTGCACAGCAGTCTTCGGTATATCGATCTGTAGTTGAAATGGATATTTATCCCAGCACAGACTGTTAGAGATGCAAAGGGCATCAATTTCCATCCATAAACAATAAAGTTACAGATATCTTCATTTACCCTCCCCTACCCCCCAAATGGAGCTTGGCTGGGGAAAAAAAAAAAGGCCTGCACAGATTTTGTTTAGAAGTCTTGATCCCATCCTAAAGGGATCCTTGCAAATTTACTCTCCTTTTATAGAAAACAGCAGCTACATGTAGTCTTCGACTTACAACAGTTTGTTTAGTCACCATTCAAAGTTACAGCAGCACTGAAAAAAGTGACCTATGTCCATTTTTCAGAGTTACGACCGTTGCAGCCTGCCCATGGTCATGTGATCAAAATTCAGACACTTGGCTACTGGCTCATATTTATGACAGTTGAGGTCATGTGATCACCTCTTGCAATCATTTGACAAGCAAAGTCAGTGGGAAGCCAAATCCACTTAACCACTGTGTTACTAACTTAGCAACTGCAGTGATTCACTTAACAACTATGGCAAGAAAGGTTGTAAAAATGGAGCAAAATTCACTTAACAACCTTCCTGTTCAGCCACAGAAATGTTGGGCTCAGTTGCAATTGTAAGGCTGTATTTATATATTTCTGAGGTCATATCATGAACCGAGCTCCATTTTGACTACCTTCACTTCAGATTCTGACTATTTAAAACAAACAAACAAACACACACCTCTGCGCTGAATCTCAAAACTAAGTTCTATGTTCTTTAGCCAAGCTAACACACATTGTACTGCAGTACATTACATAGAGAAATACCAAAAATAACAGAACAACCATGGTACTTTGGCATGATCAAATGTGTAGTCTGATAGAACATTTTGCAGCTGTCAAAGCAAAGTCAGCTGACCTTTGGTTATCTGCAGGAGAAATGGACTTGTGGGCACATCTAGAATTCTGAGATCACATAGCAGGGGGTCTCACTGGAAATAATTGCTACAGTGAACCTTGCACAGACAATCACAAAATATTTCATTACGAAATGGCAAGCACATGGGGCAGTTCCTCTCTATCTCCTCTAGCCTCCTAAGATGCTCTTGATCATCTGAATATACTTATTATTTTTCAAAGCAGATAATCATTCTTCCAAACAAAGCAATGAATTACAGTACAACCACTTGCTATTGCCTAAACATGTATGTAGGCCTAATGGGTCTTGGCGATGTTTTTTTCTAAATCAAGAATTAGAAATTGGCTGCTTGCATTTGAGCATGCCAGCTTCCTCTTTTTAAAATATTTTTAAAAAGCTGAATGAATTAAAATCAGGTAGGGCAGAAAACCTCTGGATATTCTTGTTGGCTTTCATTGGTCGTGGTATATTATACTTGCCATTAGATACTATACTGTGCTACAACCCATATTTTTAGTCGTTTAATACTAGAATTATATAAATAATTTTGCATGTATTAATAGAACAACTATGTCACAAGTTAGGACCTAGTGAAGTGTAGCATTGTCAGCATATTTCTGAAATCCCTCAATTTGAATGGAATTTTCCTGTGGCCTGGAACAAAAAATAAATAAATTACAAGTTCTCCACCCTTGAATTAAAGGAAGTTAGATGTGAAGAACAGAAGAGCATGCCAATTAAGGAAAGACGCTTCTTTCAATGGTATTACAAATCTCTGTTTTACCTTTTCTTCAAGTTACGCTCTAGAAAATATTATTTACTAACTCTTAAGTTGATTTAATGCTCAGGATAATTTTATGGAAGAAAGACTGCCTAGAGACATTTTGTCGAGATATCTGTTCTATAGCAATTAGTCTCAATTGTCCAATTGAGAGTTATTTAGGTGAGATGGATGTTATGGAAATGTGATCAATAAATAAACTAAATTAAGAAATTTAGGAAATATATGTGGATTTGAGAACATTACTCATGAAAGGTTTAAATATTAGGAACCTAGAAATGTTTCATCATTCAGGGCTGTCTATGCATGTATAGATATCCTTCAAATATTTGCAAGGTTGTCAGCAATACTTTGAATATCTCGCTTTGAATATCTCGCTTAAAAGCTCTGAAACCAAAAGTACAAGATGTTCTACTTCCTCCGAATAGCCAGGTAAGGTTGGGCACATGAACTGGAATCTCTCTCAATTTAGTAGCTATTATGTTGAGGAAGTGGTTTCTAACCTTGATTAGAAATGAAAGGAAGTTGAAAGCAGTTTCCTTTGTGTTCTTACCTTTCCAGAAAACCTTGAGAGGATGCGAATGTCACACCACCTCAAAATTCTTCTGATGGTTTGTTTGGTTCAATCAATAACCGAGAAGATTCGATCCCTTGATTTTTGTCATCAAACTTTCAATTTTTAATGCTAGTCTGCTCCTGTTGGAAGGAAAAGCTATTGGCGGCTTAGCTAAATGTACCAGAGCTAATTTGTTCATAATGTTTTTGGATCCCAGAAGCCAAGTACAAACCCTTCTAGTACACTCCATAGATTCTCCTTTTATGTTGCTTTAACAGAAAACAGCACACAGAGCACTGGCAAATTGTAATAAATTTGAGGCCAAACATGCACAAACACTTTTTTTTTTTTGATCCACATAGTCTCAAGAGACTATGAAGAAAATGACAATGCTGTTCAACCACAGAAAGGACAGGACAGGACAGGCCAACACTAGTAGGAAAGGGATGAGGTATTATCCATATATTTGAACATGCTGAGCATATATTGAGAATGTTCAGAAGCTAACATACCAAGGGAGTGCCAAAGCTACAGTCTTCCTACAAAGGTAGTGATTGGGTTGCAGAATCTTAATTTGTCCCTGTCTGAGATTGTGATATTTGAACTGGGAACCAGGTGGAATTATCCACAGCCCTTCTTTGAAGATAATAGAAACAGTATATCTGATGGTTTACTTGGAAGGCTCCCAATTTGGGGAGTGTAAGTACAGCCTTTGCAATTTGCATCTGCAGATTATTGTGAGGGTTCTCATTGATTCAAGTTGTCTTCACATAATCCTATACCAAAGCTTCTGTGCCACCAGAACAAACTACACACAAGGTGAATAGATTGCAACTAATAGACCTCTGGATAATTCATAGTACGTTAGTGAAAATGCCCAACGCCATATGTTTAAGCAAAATTACTTCCCCTTGCAAAAGTGGTATTGCTCAAATGAAGGAAACTCATGGTGACAAAGTGGATTCTTGTGAAGAAAGACTGTGTGTTAAATTCCAGCATTTGAAACACAAGTTGGCTTCACAATATTTTCATTTCAAGTCTAGACTTTTGCACCAGGTTTTAGTTGGTGGATCTTTGGATTCCAGTAAGATTAAAAAAAAAAAAAACACACACCACTAGAGCCAACAAAGGCTAAGCCTGCCCATCCCTGGACTGCATAATTAACAGCTTGTTTTCCCCGGTTTCTTTCAAGAAGACTGAACGTCTGCCTTTCGATGGGAAACTCCCAAGTTATTATTTTGGAATCTTGATTTGCCAGTTGACTTGAGCAGAAGCACCACACAAAAGTTTGGCTTGTCACTGAAGCGTCTGAATCGTATTTGCAATTTAATTACCGAATATGGGTGGAACTGAAACAGTAAGCATGTTTACTCTGCTTGATTCCCAGCATTTTTCAGCTTGTGCAAGGAAGCAAATGTTAGGTTAATTTCAACTTGATTAAATAGCTTCGAGCAAAAGAAAAATAAATCAGTTAAGATCCATTTTTGAGTGTCTGGGATGTTTAGTTCTTCTGAGATACTGATTTAATTAATACCTTTGTATTTCACGAAGATACGTTTCTATCTGTCACGGAGCAACCAGTCACCCAGTTAGAATATCAAGTATTTGTACTTACAGAACTGGTGGCTTCCATCAGTTGGCTTGCAGTCCCGAATATGCATGGAATGTATCTTAGGTGGATGTTGAAATTTGCTAAGTAGCTTTGCTTCCCGCTTCAGATATCTCCCACTTCTCATATTATCTGCACTGAGTGGCTCAGAATTCTTGGAGCCTTTTCCAGCTCAGATGAGCTCACTCGCTTAGTGGCCATCAGCTTTCCTTAACCCTTCCCTTGCTGAAACTCCAGGCAGGCTGTAAACTGCAATACACATGGTTGTCCTTTAACAAGCAAACCATTCTGCATGCAGAGAAAGGAAGTCAGAAGCAGAGGCAAATTGTGATGTCAGGTTGGTCGAAGGAAGGAGCATCAACAACAACACAACAGAACCACAAAGGCTGATTCTGAAGGAATCATTTGAATGTTAATACACATTCTTCCTTTCTTTCAGAGTTCTCCGATCAAAACTTTTTGATTTTTTTTTTGCTTCATCTCTAAATGCACAGCATTTCTGTAGTGAAATAAACACATAATGTTTTCCTATTTTCACACCTGGATTTAAAGTAAAGTAAACAACAACAAAAAAGAATCAAACAAAAACATAATTATAGTGTGTGTGTGTGTGTTTGTGTATGATATAAAAGTAGAGGATATGAGATGCTGAAGATATTGCTGAACTATGACTCTTATCATAGTTCATGTATTTACACAACTCCTTAAAAATAATTTGGAAAGGGGGCTTCCTAGCATGCCATTTTAAATACAACTCTGTAAAAAACTTCAGTTTTCCCTAGGACTACGAGACTGCTTTCTACAGATGGAAAATACAGAATTGATTTAATAAATTGCAGGTACAATTTCTGTTTTGCTAAAACTATAGTTTAACAATGTTTTTGGGACCCTTAATGAGTAGGACCTGCCCCTCCTATCTTGACAAATGTGAAATATAGGTGTTAGACTAATTTTTGTTTTTCTTGATCACTGTTTTGATTGTTCATAGGAAGAATTAGGAACTAGATATTGAACAAGGAGAGAAATACAAATGTATAGGATTAGAAATCAGTGCTTCTTCCATTTTAGTGAGCCAGTATGCTCAAAACATTTAAAAATACATATGTTCTGAATATTTCCAGAATTCGACTAAGGGCGAGGTAACATGATACCCCTTTAAGTAATGTATACTTTTGTCCAACCAATTGTATAGCTTGCTCTTCATTTGAAATATATAAAGTCACGAACTGGCCAGATTAGGCATAATGTCAGATATACACAAATATCTGCAATGTCTTTTGCTTTCACTAAAAATAGCTGTTAAGGTTGGTAAGGAAAATTTGGATCCAGACATTTACTGTCCTTCACCCCTCCTCAGTGGTGAAATTAAAAAAATTCCCCTACCGGTTCTGTGGGCGTGGCTTGTTGGGAGGAGGTCATGTGACTGGGTGGGCCTGGCCAACTCGACTTCACTCACATCGAGGGGCTCCTCACCGGCCCCTCCCCTCCCAGCCACTCCTTGTCGTGAATGGTAGGAAAATGGGGAGGGGAATATTTCTGCCTACCATCCTTTCCTCAGTCTGTGCTGAGATTGAGGAATGGATGACAGGCAGGAAAATCCCCTTCCCCATTTTCCTGCCTTTCATGAAAACGGCTCCATTCCAACTGTTCCCCCCTCCCTTCCCTTCTGGGGAATACCTTAAAGGGACAGGCTGCAGCAGCTCCATTCTGAATAGAGGGAGAAAAGTTAGGATTTTCTCTGCTGCATTTAACGTTGAATTCTGTGACAGAGAGAATGCTAACTTTTCTCTCTCCATTCAGAATGGAGCTGCTGCTCCCTTTATGGTTCCCTCCCGTCTCTTTCCCTCCTGGGGACTACCTTAAAGGGGCAGGGTGCAGGAGCTCCATTCTGAATGGAGGAAGAAAAGTTAGCATTCTCTCTGCTGCATTTAACATTGAATTCTGTGGAATATCAAGCGGCCAGAAGAGGTGAGCAGTGACCGGCCGGGCGTAGGTGGGGACAACGAGGGGTGATTACTACCGGTACGTTGAACCAATGCCAATAATCCCTAGCAGTTTGCCCGAACCAGTCCAAACCAGTAGGGTTTCACCCCTGCCCCTCCCCCCCACCATAAGTCCCTAATTCACCCTCTTCACTATTTAATTTGGGAGACTGTTCTGTTAGCCCATTCATTCATGATAATTAATTAAAGAAACAGCTGAGAAAGTACTTGGAAGATATCTGTAGAGTTGAGAAGGCATTAAAAATAATCTTGCAACATTTTTAGGAATTAGTTTAGGGCAAAGCCTCTCTTCCTTTTTGTTAGGGCCTGCTGGAAATCATCTTTGCGATGAAATGATAAAGTGTTGCATTATGCTATTATTGCATATTGCATTATTAAAATCCAAGTAAAGGGTTAATTGCACAGTTCCTTATAAGGACATCCAGCCAGGAAGTGAAGTGGAGAGAGGGAAAAAGATAATACAAAGGCAGAGTGGAAACTATGAGAAAAGAAGAGACAATTAGCAGATATTAAAGAGAAACATTGCTTATCCTTTTAGAAAACTAATTTGTCTGTAAATAAGCACAGAGTTCAGCCTCTAAAACCTTTTAGCTATATAAACAACTGATAATTTGAGCAAATGAGAGTGTAATAAAGTCCCTAAAATATGATTATGCCAAGAAAAAGGAAGATTAAAAAAGACTATCAGTATGAAGCAGGGGTGAAATCTAAAATTTTTGCTACCGGTTCTGTGGGCATGGCTTAATTAGTGGGTGGGGCTTGGTGGTAAGGTAACTAGGTGGGCGTGGCCAAGTCAATGTCATTTCTTTGCCCTTTTTTAACCTACAAAACACAACACAACACAACTGGCTCACCCACAATGTAAAAGCAGCTCAAAATGGCCCCACAACAAGCAGGAACCTCACACAGCCACAAAAAGCTAAAAAAACAACTTTCACACTTCACACACACACACACAGCACAACACAACTGGCTGACCCACAATGTAAAAGCAGCTGTGCTAGACCCAAAATGGCCCCTGCAACAAGCAGGAACCTCACACAGCCACAAAAAGCCCAACAAAACAACTTTCACACTTTACACACACAAAATTCCACATACAGCTTTGTGAGATTTTGTGTGTTTGTAGTTAGAGTGAAACACTACAGAAACACACTAAATCTCAGAAAGCTGCACAAATATTATTTTATTTTATTTTATTTTTATTTTTATATAAAAGCAGCTAAATTTAAAACTTCCTAAACTAAAAAAAGAACAACTAAAAAAAACCCCAATTAACTATTTTTTTAAAGCTCCCAAAGGGGAAAAAACTTACCCAATAGAACAGGGGTCTCCAACCTTGGCAATTTGAAGATTTGTGGACTTCAACTCTCAGAATTCCTCAGCCAGCTTTGCTGGGAGTTGAAGTCCACAAGTCTAGGCAGGAAGGCAGGCAGGCAGAAAGAGCTGCTCACCGATGAGCTTGATTGCAGGCAAGGAGATTCAGTTGCTTGCTGATGCATGGATTGCGATCGTCATGCGATCAGCAGCTAAGGTAAACAGGCTGGAGGCTAGGGCGGGGGAGAAAAAAAGAAACTTTTTTTCTTTTACATGGCTCTGACGATCCCAGCTGAGTAGCCTGATTAGCAGGCAACTCAGCTGGGATGTCAGAGCTTGGCTGGTCAGAGCCATTTAAAAGGAAAAAAAGGCTCTGATGATCGCGGGGCTCAGCTGGGCATGGGGGCGGGGGCAGGGATTTTTGCTACCCGTTCTCCGAACTGCCCGCCACCATCATTACCTACTCGCCTGAGCCGGTCCAAACCGGGAGCATTTCACCCCTGGTATGAAGGCATCAGATTTATCATTTTGGGATGATCCCAAGGAGATTTTAAACTGTACTGATTCCCCAGTAACCTAAAAAGTGGTCCTTCATGATAGTACCTTAGTCCTAGAGGGTGAAACTAGTAAAATTGTTGATGAAACTTCCCTTCCTACAAATTCTACGACCCAGACACGACAGAGCATAGCCCAGATACTGTGGTCATTATGAGAAAAGTCTTGCTGGCCCATCAAGAGGAACAACTCATCCACCACTATGGCAACCAGAGACCTTGAGAAGCACATTGGCCAAAGCTATAGCCACTTCCTTTTACTCTCAGTAGGTTGCATATAGACGTGCATTGGCTCTGTTCTAATTCTGGAGCAACTGCAGAATTAGATTTAGATTAGATTTAGGTTGTGGATTTATCCTGACCTCTAATGCTCTAATGCAGGAAGCCACAACCTCAACCCAAGTAATAAATGCCAGAAAATAGCTGTACCTGGTAGCTGTCCAAGCAGAGCAGCAATATTTGTCATTGTGGTATAAAGGATCTCTACCTTAGCATCTGGTTTCAGAGAGACACATGATCTGCTGTCTTGGATGCCCTTTGAAGTTGCCCCATGGGGATGCATTTCCAGGGGCTTCTACAGCACAGCCAACTATCTATATGGAGATAATGAGCTTCTGCTCAGTTATGTAGTGTTTATGTAGCCTTTGGAACTCAGCTTTGTGTTTAGAGATATTGTAATTTTGTGCATGGCTGCATTGGAATACTCCTGCCATCTAGTGGGAGAAAATGAAAGCAAACAGCTGGAGATATTTAAGCATTTTTTCCTCCTTTGCCCTGTAGATGTCTTACATCTTACATCTCCAGAATGCAGGAAAAAAAAAAGAGAAAAAAGCTCATCTTTAATTGAGCTTTTAGTTGGGCTATGAGCCTATTATGTTTATATGTGATATGCAGCTAGTGTAGTTTCATCTGAAATATATGAACACACTTCAAATATATGTTGGAAATGTGAACATCAAGAGAAGGGCTACTTCATCATGTTTGGTGGATGTGTAAAAAAGCTAGAATGTTTTGGATTCGAATACAGTATATACATTGATTCAGAAAATTTTAAAGATTAATATATAATTAATCAGAGTTACCTTGTGGTAAGATGGGTGGCCAATACATTTTATAAATAAGTAAGTAAATTGAAAAAGGGACACTGGTGGCTCAGTGGCTAAGATGCTGAGCTTATCGATCGAAAGGTCAGCAGTTCAGCAGTTCGAATCCCTAGTGCCGCATAACGGGGTGAGCTCCCATTACTTGTCCCAGCATCTGCCAACCTAGCAGTTCGAAAGCATGTTAAAAATGCAAGTAGAAAAATAGGGACCACCTTTGGTGGGAAGGTAACAGCGTTCCGTGCGCCTCATGACAGTCATGACAGCCACATGACCATGGAGACATCTTTGGACAGCGCTGGCTCTTTGGCTTTGAAATGGAGATGAGCACCGCCTCCTAGAGTCGGGAATGACTAGCACATATGTGCGAGGGGAACTTTTACCTTTAAGTAAATTGAAACCAGAGGTTTTTCTTTTGACATTTGATAGACAAAAAAGTTGGAAAAAAGTTATGGAACTTTGGTTTTATACATGACAACCATAGTTAGATTATTGTATGCACAAAGATGGAAAGATTTAGTGTTACCCACAATGGAGGAATGATTGGTGAAGATGATGGAGCATGCAGAGATGGCTGAATTAATTTCTTTGATCAGAGAAAAGACAATCTCTATGTTTATTGCAGTCTGGAAACCCCTGGTAGATTTTTTTGCATGGAACAGAAAAAAACCAACTTATAATTTATGGTTCTAATGATTAGCCAGAATAGATTATGTATAGAAAAGTTATGTTGTAACCATAAAGAAAGAGTTAAATTTACAATTAAAACTGCTATTTTTTTAAAAATTTGATTTATATGCCGCCCTTCTCCGGAGACTCAGGGCGGCTTACAATGCGTTAAGCAATAGCCTTCATACTTTTGTATATTTATACAAAGTCAGCTTATTGCCCCCACAAACTGGGTCCTCATTTTACCTACCTTAGAAAGGATGGAAGGCTGAGTCAACCTTGAGCCTGGTAAGATTCGAATCTGCAGTAATTGCAGGCAGCTATAAAGAATATTGGAAACTACTTCTATATATCAGTTTTTCTTTCTATTTTTCTTTTATTTTATCATCCCCCTTGCACTTTTAGTTCTTTCTTTGATTTGTTTTTTCTTCTCTTTTTCTCATTATATTATTTTTGTCTTCTTTCTTAAAGTCATTCACATACACATAAACACACACGAACATTAAATGTAGTTTCGTTTTACTTGAATTTTCATACAAAGAGTCTAAAAAGTCTCCCATGGTAACACTACTACATAGAGGACTGCTAGATGACAAAATCAAGTAGTTATCTAGTAATCATTTAGATTTTTGCAATGCTTCTTTAGAAGGTTCCACCCAAAACTTTGCCAATACGTTCTGCCGTTTTTAAATTAATTAATTTATATTATTTATTGATTTAAATACGTTGGCTGCCCAACTCCAATTTTCTTTTTTTGTAAGGAAACAGATACAAAAGTCATTCCATGAGAGTATTAAATAGGTCTGCAACAATGGTGCCCATAGATGTCTGCCTGACATGTGGCAGAACATTTTGGGCCCATATAGGCCTTACCAGCTACCTGCAGACACATTGTGAACAACGGAGGTGGGATTCACATAATATACCTACCAATTCACCCAGCATCAAAAATGTGAGAGTGCACGCCAGTGGTGAGTTGCCCCCGGTTCAGACCGGTTCACAAGAACCGGTAGTAAAACCGGCGGGAGGCTCCGCCCACCGCCCTGGATGTTGCATGCGCAGAAGCAAGGCGCGCGCGATCCCGTTACAGCCCGGTAGTAAAGGTAAGTAGAACCCACTCCTGGAGCATGGGCCACCTCTGCACATGCACCCGGCCTTCCGCACATGCTCTTTGCTCATGCATGCGCCTTCCATGCATGCTCCTGACCTCAAAAATGTGCCTAAATAGGACAGCATAGAGCCAGGGCAGGTGGGCAGTGGCGGCCCCACCCATGATTTCCGCTACCTGTTCATCCAAACCTGTCCAAACTGACTGAATACCACCTCTAGTGAACAGCCCACAAATTGTTAGATGTCAAGGTCCTCTTTGAACACAATGGACGAACATCATAAATAGGTCTGTGTTAAACTGGGGAGAGATGGCAAAAATTCAGAATTACATTTCCCAAAGCTTGGATAGGCACATTGGAGGCACATTGAATTAACTTGATCACCCTGAGATCAGGGTCCTGCAGAGCTCTATGTTTATATTTACATTCATAGGATAAAAAGCAGTTTCATCTGTGCAATGTGTACAAGGGAAACAAGAGGGAGAAAGAAGTCAGCCTCCCCTCTGACTCCAGGGTCTCAATTTCAACACAATGAAATTCAGTCCAAAACTCAGTTTTGAAAAGTAGATAGTAAAACAGAGAAGATCGGTGTAGGTTTTTAAATCCTTATTGGCTAACTCTGTGCTAAGAATTGTCCATTGGTGAAAATCTTCCACACCAGCCCTATTCCCCGATTTATCACCTTTTCTGTATATGGGAGGTGTGTGCGAGTGTGTGTGCGCCTAAGAGATTTTGCTAAGATTGCAACGATCTTCTCAGAAACATCTGGCTCGGGGATTGTGCAGTTTATTCTGAGTCTCTTGCAGCTTAAGTTTGGATCTTCCCAAAAAACCTTCTGATCTCGAAATAGGTCACAAGTGGAACAAAACTTTTCTTCTGGGCAACACGAATGTTGTTGGGTTTTGTTCACATACTTACTTTATTTGAAAGCTGGGAATTAACCTTTCCCCAGTGGTGGGTTCCTCCCGGTTCGGCCCGGTTCGGCCTAGCTGGTAGCGGTGACGATATGACATCACTGAACTGGTTCTGCTCCCCCCGCCCCCTCCTCCCACCCCCCTGGGTTATTCTTACCTTTTATTTGGCCCCACCCCCAATCTATTGCTGCCTCCTGAGTCCCAGCTGATGGTTAGAGGGAAAAAAACTGTTTAAACTCTTGCTGCAGGGGCAAAGGGCCGCCTTACAGCTGATCAGTGTTAAAAGAAAACAAATGAGTAGACCGGTGCCTGCAAAAATAAATGGGTAGATCCAGTGGTGGAATTCTACTTCTGTAGAACCGGTTGTTAAGTAATTAAGTAGTTAAGCAGTTCGGAGAACTGGTTGTTAAAAGAAATCTCCTTTTGTTTTTTTCCACTTTACAGGGTTAATCCTGTAAGGATTAATTACAACATTTGGTGTTGTTTCCTAGCCTAATCTTTATTACAGAAACTGCCTCTCTGGCAGTATGCCTAGATTTACTGTCACTTCCGGTTCTGGAGGCTATTTTTCTGCTTGACTTTCTTAAAGGGGAAGGGTTGTTTTAAGCTTTTTACACCGCTGTTGGGAGGAAATACTGCCCTGTTGGAGTTCTTCCAGCCAGGGTGCAATCATCAGCACTTTGAAGAAATAATTGAATCCTTTTGTGCATATGGACTACTCAGAGGGCTGAAAAAGTTATTTTTGACTGGTCCTCGCACTTTTGACCAGTCCTCAAACTTATGACTGTCCTCACATTTTACATTTTTTGCCCTATCTTGTCACCATGGTGAAGAGAAGCAGTTGTGAAATGAGTGACATGGTTGTTAAGAATGCTGCACGGGCATAAATGTGAGGATGGTCATAAGTGTGAGGACCAGTCAAAAGTGCGAGGACCTGTCAGAAATGACTTTTTTCAGCCCTCTGAGTAGTCCCTATGCACATAGCCATGGCCACCCGGTCACATGACCAGCTAGCAACGCCCACTCAGTCATATGACCTCCAAGCCACACCCACAAAATAAGCCACACTCACAGAACCAGTAGTAAAAAATTTTAGAACCCACCCCTACCTTTCCCCCCAGTTATTCATTCATCCCTAAAATTCCCAAGTATATTTTAGTTTATTTTATTTCTCATGAGATGCTTCTTTACAAGGGCATTTTCATCATGCACCTTGATAATATTAAAACTGGGTGGTTACATCAGACTAAAGAATAGGAAGCAGCAGACAATTTGGGGTCCTAGATATTATTCCTAGATTTGCCAGAATTTACTTTCAGGCATTTCCATATTCAGTGATATTATTAATAAGATATGGGAATGGTACCTTCAACTCATCTGGAAGGTCTTATACTGATTGGGAGGATTTTTGTCATCTCACATTACTTCTTTGTAAAGGTTTTAAGTGTCACTTCTACAGAGCATCCCACTGTCCCTCAGTCTCTCCTCCAATCCTCAGTCCCTTCTCCAAAGCACCTGAAACTTTTCACGTTAACCCAAGTATATAATTATCCTCACCTCTGCGGATTGTAAAATGATGTGACTAAACAGGGAACACAGATTCTGTAACTGACCTATAGAAAAGTTCTAGAATATAAACTATCGTAGCACAGAAAGCCACAGTGATGGCATGACACCTAGTTTTGCGACCAGACATTTTCCACAACAGGAGGGAGGGAGGGAGGGAGGGAGGGAGGGAGGGAGGGAGGGAGGGAGAGAGAGAGAGAGAGAGAGAGAGAGAGAGAGAGAGAGAGAGAGAGAGAGAGAGAGGAGAGAGACCCTCTCTCAGGCTTTGAATTTGAACTTCCTGTTCCTGTGGCAGGGGCATGTATTCTGATTGGTTGTCAGACTCCCAGGGGGCTATGCAGGGGTAACTATGTAGGCTGTCTTGAGTCCCAGACTTGGTTGAACCTTGCTGGGTAATGCAATCTTCCCAGGTGGTGAGATGGGTAGAGGGCTAATCCTATTATGTCCTGAGGGTAAAGGGCTTTTGTTTTGTGGATCGACTGGCCCAGCCTTTTGTCTTATAGATAGGATAGCCAGTCTTCCTGGGGCTATTAACAAAGGTGGGGGCTGCTTTCCAAGAGCATCTATCTCCTTTTCTCATCCAGGGAGGTATAATATTTTTCCTTTTTAATATTTCCTAGAATATTTCATTCTTCTAGGAGAGGGGTGGGTGCTAACTTTCTACAGAGCATTTATGTTTGTTGGATATGTCTGTCTCTCTGTGTAGGTGTGTGTATGCATATGTGTGAGAGATAAAACAATGAGAAGTTTGATTTGTTGAAATTGATAAGACTTCTGCCAGTTTTGCCTTCTGGAGCAGGGTTTCTCAACAGTAACAACACGTTGGCTGTGGAATTCTGAGAGATGAAGTCATTTTAAACAATTTAAAAGATGCCAAGATTGAGAAACACTGTTCTAGATAAACTCACAGAAATAATAGTAAACTTAGTGCTATCTTTTCCTTTTTTTTAAAGGTCCAGGAGGGGTAACGAAGACCAGGAAAAGTGCAATCCAGACAGAACAACAAACCAAAACCAAGGAAAGGAAGAAATCTTGCAGGGTCTAAATCACCCTGTTATTAAGACCAGCTGCCTGCAATTACTGCAGGTTCGAATCTCCCCAGGCTCAAGGTTGACTCAGCCTTCCATCCTTTCTAAGGTAGGTAAATTGAGTACCCAGTTGTGGGGGCAATAAGCTAACTTTGTATAAATATACAAAAGGATGAAGGCTATTGCTTAGCGCATTGTAAGCCGCCCTGAGTCTCCGGAGAAGGGCGGTATATAAATCACATTAAAAAAAAAAAAAAGGAGAGTCTTTAAATGGCTTCAGTTACACTCACTTTACATTCAGAATTGCTTAAGGCTGCAGTGATGAAAAGCCCCAAGAAGACATAACAGAAAAAATAGGAAAATACTGATTATGTGCAATAACATATAATAATATATGTACTGAAGTAGCTACTGAAGTAGTAACTACTTTTCTGTGATATACAGTACAGCAGTTGTGTTAATAGGGGTAGCTTTTGCTTGCTGAAGAAAAGGAACAAAATCTTCAGCTATTATGATGAACTAATATTTTAACTCGCCACCAGATGGAGATGTTGCTCCATGGAGAAATGTATGATAGAAGTGGGACAAAGAGTACTTGCTCCAGAAGATCAGCTTTCACAATTTGTTACTTGGACTAATCTGTGTCCCTGTCTCACACATCCAAGTGGCAGAGCACATGCTTTGCATGCAGGAGGTGTCATGTTCAATTTCAATAATCTTCCATAATCTTTGGCAGGAGAAATGGTTTCTGCCAAACTCCCTGGACAGCAGCTGAAAATCCAGCATACAGAGTTCTAAAACAGACGGAGAAACAGTTTACTGTTGTTCAAGAGAACTGAGTTACAGGGAAATCTTTGTCAAGCTTCCAGACAAATAAACAAAGATCAGGTTATTCCTAAGAATGACCTTCCTTAGTCCTTCCAGAAGCTGTGATCTAAAGACTTGGATTTCAAGGATGTAACAAATACCTCTTAGTATTGCTCTGCTAGCTCAAACTATCTAGATTATTTTCATTCATTAATTTGTAACAATGGAACATGATTTTCTGTTATGTTTTTCGAGCTAGACCCTCAAAGGCCCATTTACAAACCTAAAATGGAATATATGTTTCTGTAAATCCCAGATACAAGTCCAGCTGTGTAGGAAGAAATATCCTTCTGGGTTCTGCTCCAAATGGGGAAAAAGACACTGGAAACATGGAGACAGATGGTTTAATGGTGGATCACATGGTTTGAGTTCCTGAACAGAAAAAGGGCCGAGATACAGCGAGTCCCCGGGTTTTATGCTTTCTCTGGCTTTGAACTTCCTGGGGCCCAGAAAGAGTATCCTGATTGGTTGTCAGACTCCCAGGGGGTGGGGGTCTTAGCTAGCCTTGCTGGCTGATGTAATCTTCCCAGGTGCCATGTGGTGAGTTTCTGTTGTTATTGTGTTGCAGATGGGTCCTATGGTCAAAGATTGAGTTTCTGCCTCTGGCCCATTAACAAAGTGGGGAGGCAGGAAGGTGGGAGTTGCTTTGTCTTTAAAACATGTTTCTCCATTTCTCAACCAGGGAAACATAATATTCTGCCTTTTTAATATTTCCTAAAATATTTCATTCTTCTAGGAAAGGGGTGGGTGCTAACTTCCTACAGCTGCAGAAATGGGAAGATAAGAACTGAATAACTAAAGTTATTTTAGGTTATTGAACTTTATGTACTTTTAAAATTGATTATATGCCATCAAATTGTTTTGACTCCTAGCAACCACATAAGATTTTCTTCATGATGATCTTTCCATCGTTCAAGTCTCTCAACAATGTATTTGTCACCACTGGTAACATACTTACTAGTGTTATAAATGTAAATATTAAACATAATTTAAGCTGCTTTTCTATGTTAAAAGCATTTATTATAGAAATCTGAACAAGGGAATTTTTTATGTTCCTAAATTTTGACACAGAAGGCGGCTGATAACTGATATGGAGGATGCAAATTTTCCAATTACTCTGAAGAACTTTCAAAGCCCTTTGCGCTGAACAACGATTGGCACACAAGGTGTAGGTCCATCCCCAAGCAGTGTGTGAGAACAGACGTGGCTTCCCTTTTACGAAATCAGCATAACTGGTTGAAATTCTCTTATATTTGACCCAGCCCTTAATTTCCAGTTTATTCTGTTATTCATAAATTATATCCCTGAAGCTCTTCTGTTGCATTATTTAGTTTCCTCTTATCACTTGAGTAAAGATGACTGAACTCAACAGTAAAGCATAAAATATGCTGCATTAGTACCTGGTGCTACAAGTAAAAATGACTTTGAACTGAGTGAGTATAAGTCAGCAAGTCCTTTGGTGCTATTTGCACTGTAGATATTTTAGCTTTGGCATATTAGTTGGCATGAAATTTAATTTCTTGTACCTCCCCTTGCACAGCATGATTAGGGAATCATGTTTCCTTGTGGTACAAAAGCAGAGAAAGACTGAAATCAACTAGTAGCTAACAACAGAAATTCAAGAATAGCCCAACAGACTACTACATAGTGTGTTCACAACTTTGGGGTGTGAACAAGGAATTTTCTATCAGGTGTGTTGATCATACTCAACGCATAGAGCAATGCAGACCTTTTGAGCCAATTATTGCTGCTGGGGGAGTGTAGTTGTATTCTTGGCCCTGCTGGCTAGAATCTCTGGTCCTATCCACTGCTGACCCACAGGATGGAAAAAAAGTCCTTATCCTTTCTTATTGACATGATATGTTATGGTTTGTCGCACAATCAGCCAGATGTTTGGTATTTTTATCCACCTTTTGAGTCCTTCTCAAGACCTGGGATAGGCAAATGTTGATGTTTGTTAGAGTTGTTTGTTAGATGTTTGTTAAATGGTGTTAGAGGTATTGTCGCAGGATGTAAATCCAAGTAATGCTGCCTTTTGTAATTGACTGATGGTGAAACTTGTCAATGCCAATAGTATTCAAGAGATGCTCCAATTGTTTTGAGATTGCACCCAAAGAGCCTATTACTACCGGTACAACCGTTGCTTTCTTTTGCCACAGTTCTATTTCTATTTGCAAGTCTTTGTATCTTGTTATCTTCTCCAGTTCTTTCTCTTCTATACTGCTGTTTCCAGGTACTGCCATGTCCACTATCCAGACTTTTTTTTGGGTTGTTGTTGTTGTTGTTATTATTATTATTATTATCATTATTATTATTCTATCCATCCACTGCTGTGCAAGTCTTTCCTGGAGATTTTGATTCCTAGAAGTAGAGATGGAAAAGGTAGCTATAACGGTGTATTTCTGCTCATGCTCCAAGAGATAAGCAGGAACTACTTGTTCAGATTCTCTGCTAATCACTGACTTAATGAGCTACTCAGCAAAGGAAAAGGACAACCTTGATTTATTATAAATTCCCATCAGCAGACGGGAATATTTTTTTGCTTTCTGCATATTATACACAGACATTACATCAGTACTTAACATGGCTGGTCTGTCAGAAAACATGACATTGTGACATAGAACAAGCTGCAATAAATCTTTAACAGCATCTTTCTGCATCTCCCCTTTAAAAGTGAAAAGTGGAGAAGGCAAGGGCATCGCTGGCCCTTGGTTTCATCCAGAGTTGGACGCTTCTCCCTCAAGTGTCCCACGTATTTATCTTTTCAATAGTTTTTTCAAGCCTCGGTGCCTTATTGCACTATTGATCAGGCAAAGCCCAGAATAATCAATGAGGCATAAAGAATTTTCCCCAGTTGACAGGAGAGCAATTAACTGAAGTAAAGGGACAGAGCCTTAGCTCGTTTAATTAATTAATGAGGTCACTTTGGCAAGCGTTTCATTAAAAAAAAGAGAAAAACCTTTGGGAAGAAGGTTTCCAGCAGGGTGGGTCCCATGAGGGAAGCCATTTTCTGTGGAAGTGATATGACACACTTAGACTCTTCACCCGGGCTGTTGAACGGGAACGGATATCCAGCTGCTTTCAAGCCCAGTGCTGGAAGAGCTGAATTCAAGGAAGAAAAAAAAAATTACACTTCATTTTAACCCAGCAGGAGATGACATGACTTTTCTTTTCCAAAAAAAGCAGGCCAATTTTTGAGTGATGTGGCAAATTTCCCATTAGGTGTGAATGGTGTGAGCAGAGAGAGAGGACAATGGTCATCAGGATTAAGATGCAAATTCAACATTCTAGTTAATTGTGACAGAAATACCATCTAAGGATACCATCTAACCAGTGGTGGGATTCAAGTAATTTAACAACCCGTTCTCTGCTCTAATGATTTCTTCCAATAACCAGTTTGCCAAACTGCCCAGAAAGTTAACAACTGGTTCTCCCGAAGTGGTACGAACTGGCTGAATCCCACCAGTGCATCTAACCCTCGGAGACTGGAGTTCATTTCATCAGACACATGAAGAGGATTTTGTCCCTTGTGCATTTAGGCTGTTAAAAAATTGTGAAATGTCAAGATGCGATACAGTGTCATTGCTTTTCCGGCACCAAATCCACATGGCTGCTATCTTCAATTAAATGCAGTTTTCATTGTTTTCAGAAAGAGAGTGGCTTTTGAACCCAGTGGGAATTCCTTCTGCCTTGGAATTCATTCTTCACAGGTTGGTGCAGGTACTTCTTCAGAACAAAGTTAAGATTTTGTATATGGACTAATTTGTAAGGGCTGGTTTGTAAGGGCTGTCAGAGCTATTATGACAATTTCTGTAAGGAAAGGTAGTGTCTACAGGAGGTCTTGAACTAAATAAGGAGGCTTTGGATTTGGCTGTTTCTTACCTTTCCTATGTAATGGGGCACATGTAGGAATCTCATCAATGTCAACTTTTTGAAGATGCCAATAAAGGAGAATATTTGTAGCTCAGGGTTGAAATGAGGGCTCCTTGGTGCTCTCTGAGCTTGCTTGTTTTCTTGCAGAGGTTTCATTACCTAAACTAGTACTGCTAGTACTGACACTGATGATGTTACCTAGTTTGGGTAATGAAATGTATGCAAGAAAACAAGCAAGATGCAGTTTGATCAGTGGTGAAATGTAAAATTTGTTACTATCGGTCTGTGGGTGTGGCTTGGTGGTGGTGGTGGTAATATGATTGAGTGGGCATGGTCAACTTTATTTTTTTACTTTTAAAACCATTTTTTCTACAACATCTTCGGCTGAAGAGAGTGTTAAAATAATGCTTTTAAAAGCCTCTGACATCCCAGCTGACTTGCCTGATTGGCAGAGGGTTTTTTTAAAAGCCTCTGACGATCCCAGCTGACTTGTCTGATCTGCAGAGCTTTTTTTCTTTTAAAAGCCTCTGACGATCCCAGCTGACTTGCCTGATTGGCAGAGGCTTTTTTTTAAGCCTCTGATGATCCCAGCTGACTTGCCTGATCGGCAGAGGCTTTTTTTTAAAGCCACTGACGATCCCAGCTGACTTGCCTGATTGGCAGACACTTTTTTTTAAAGCCTCTGACGATCCCAGCTGACTTGCCTGATTGGCAGAGGCTTTTTTTTAAGACTCTGACGATCCCAGATGACCTGCCTGATCGGCAGAGGCTTTTTTTCTTTTAAAAGCTCTGACGATCCCAGTTGACTTGCCTGATTGGCAGAGGCTTTTTTTTAAAAGCCTCTGACGATCCCAGCTGACTTGCCTGATCGGCAGAGGCTTTTTTTTTTTTAAAAAAAACATTTTTTCTACAACCTTCAGCCGAAGAGGTTGTAGAAAAAATGCTTTTAAAAGCCTCTGACGATCTCAGCTGAGCTGCGCAATCATCAGAGGCTTTTTTTTTTAACTTTTAAAAGCATTTTTTTGGCTGAAGAGGTTGTAGAAAAATGCTTTTAAAAATAAAAAAAGCCTCTGATGATCGCGCAGCTCAGCTGGGCATGGGGGTGGGGCAGGAATTTTTGCTACTGGTTCTCTGAACCACCCGCCTACATCACTACTGGATTGGGCAATCCGGTCCGAAACGGGAGCATTTCACCCCTGAGTTTGATGCTGTTCTGATATTTTAGATTTCAGCCCGCTTCATTCTCAGCAGGTATAACTAATGGCATGAGATTGGGAAAGTTGTAGCCAGAGGGCATCTAGTTGCCTAACCCTGTCCTATGGCATATTCTGATCTAAATGACAAATTAGTCCATATACAAAGTTTTACTTTGTTCTGAAGAAGTACCTGCACCAATCTGTGAAGAATGCATTCAAATGCAGAAGGAATTCCTGCTGTGTTCAAAAGCCACTATCTTTCTGAAAACAATGACCTAAAAGGTGCAAAGAAAGACCTCACATAAACATGAGTTTAAAATATTTGGGCGAAGTATATAGCATCATAAATTTCTGCATCAGTGTTCTTCAGGTGGCTTAGTCTAAAATTGCCATAAGCCCAAAATTAAGGCCATTCTGAATGAAATTTATGGGAGCTGTGGCCAATCTCATCTGGAGAACACTAAGTTCTGCACCAGGTCTCTCCCCCCCTCTCTCCCTCTCTCTTTACCATTAGCTATGTCTGGTAGAGCTTGAAGAGAGAAGAGGATGCTACATACAGAAGGGTGCCTCCTAAAGCAAGGGTTCCTAACCAGAGGTGGGTTTCAGCAGGTTCTGACCAGTTCTGGAGAACCAGTACTGGAAATTTTGAGTAGTTCAGAGAACCGGTAGTAAAAATTCTGACTGGCCCCACCCCCACCTTTTCTCTGCCTCCCAAGTCCCAGCTGATCGGGAGGGAATGGGGATTTTCCAGTAACCTTCCCCTGGAGTGGGGTGGGAATGGAGATTTTACAGTATCCTTCCCCTGCCATGCCTACCAAGCCATGCCCACCAAGCAGAGAACCGGTAGTAAAAAAAATTGAAACCCACCACTGTTCCTAACCCCTGGTCTGTGACCCGGTACCAGACTGTGGCCCTCTGGGAACCGGACTGTGGAAATGATGGATGAGCACATGAAGCTCCATTTGCACAAGCGATGGGTTTAGGTGTGAAACATTCCCTCCCGCTGCCACTGCTAGTCCATGGAGCCAGAAATATTGCTGTTCTAAAGAATATTAGGTTAACATTCCCCTTCATACTTTCTATAAAGTTGGGGAAGTATGGTGGATAAGCAGAACAGGACTATCTCTGTTCTAAGCACTCTGTTAGCCATCCTGCTAGGAGCTGGACCAGCTATGTGCAGAAGAGATCTGCCTGCACGCTATTTATATTGCTATTTTATTTATTAATCCTCTAAATGTGACTTTTAAGGCCCCAGTGTTGCCTTATGAATAATGAAGCATGTCCCGCTAAAGAGTACACCTAGACACTGAATGCATTTGACTGGCAGCGTGGCTGATGAATGCTGAGTGTTACAGCCATCCTGTGTATGCAAAAATTAATCCATCTCCTTGGGGAAATTAGCTATGCCAGAGGATGAGGGAAGGGCAGGCAATGTCTCTGTAGGAAAAGAAAGCTTATTCCTCCACCAGTCTCATGTATGGAATAGAAAACTGGCAAGAGGGTAAGTTGGAGGGTTGGTGTAGTGTTGGCAAGTTGGACAATGGTGGGACAGGAGGATATTGGTACAAGATAACCCCACTACGCATCAAGGAAAGTTATTCAGTCCAAATGCAAGTCAAAACTCCAGAAATTGCTTAAAATATATTTGACAATGCTTTTTAAATTTCTATCAGATCTAGGAAGTGAACCCCAGACCATCATTTGATTGAGCAAAGAGATCCCAAAAATTCTCGGCTGCAGCCTAATTGTCTATCCATATATGGTAGCCCTAGACATTTTTGCCCTGGTGCTGGAAAGAGCAATAAATGATTGAACTGTGTGGAGTTGCATGAATGTTAAAAGAGCTTCAAACAAGGCACCCTTCAGACTGAACCTTCAGCTCTTTGAGACTTTTCAGGACTTGCTTCTGAAGATCAAAAGACAATGTGGAGATTTGATGGACTTTTGAATTGCAACTTTCCTTTTATATGTATGAATATAAAGAAAACCAACAGAATATTGCACTGTTTGATGGATCATCTGATAGTAACATGAGCCAATGAATGCCACACCTCTGAAATCCCTTCTCAAGCAGAGTTTTTAGGATGAGTGCCGTCCTTGTGTTTGCATCTCACAATATCTTGTTTCTTCAAATTTCTTCAAGAAGAGAGACAAAAACAGAAATAACAGACATATTCTGGTACTCTTATTTCTATCTGGATTGCTCTTGTGTGATTTTGTTTATCTTCCACAATCCATATTTTTTCTTATCTCTTAATCTATTTGTCTGATCTATATATAATTATATATAGTCTCTCTCTGCCCCATTTGTTAACACTTTTGTTGTGACTCCGACCCCCGAGCCCGTCGTATCGGCGGGAGAAGACTCCGAAAATGAAGGAGAGGAGTTGGCAAGGCCTCCCTCTCCAGGACCCTCCTCTCTGGCAATGCCTCAGGTGTCTTCCGAAGGAGAAGAGATAGGCCAGGAGCCAGGCACTTCCGAGCAGCCACAGTTAGACAGCGACGGAGATAAGTCTTGGCTGGATCCCCGACAGCATCGGAAAGACAAGCGTGCGCAGCAGAGGAGGCGTGCCAGAGATTAAACTGAGTCACTGGACCACACCACACAGGGGATAAAAGGGTGTGTGGTGGCCATTCAGGCTTTGTGATGGACAAAACTGAAAAAGCTAGCAAGTCATACTGTGTTTCTGGAACTTCATTATATGCCTTCCTTGGATTTATTATGGACTGGACTTGACAATTCTTTGGCTTTGTGAACTTATTTTGGTTTATCTGAAGGAGGAGGAAAACCTCCCTTTGTGAGTAAAGTTTTTGGCAAGCAGCTACTGGGTTGCTGCCAATGCTGTTATCTCAAAGAAATTCCTGACTGCTGGTTTTATTAACTCCTGGCTGACTGTTTGTGTGTGTGTGTGAGATGGGGACAGAACAACTTTCAATATTTTTTTTATTCATCCTAAATCACAGTAAAAAGGAAAATCTTTTCTGATTTCATTTGGCTTCTTATCTATTTTGTATTGAGTAAACTTCATTGCACAAGTGAGTCTGACAAAGTCTGACAAAGCTTGCTTTCTGTCATAGTATTGTACTAAATTGTAAATAATGTAGTATATTGTAGTAACAGTTAGTGGTTAAAGTCCTGGCCTAGAAACCAAGAGATTGGGAATTCTAGCTTACCCTTAGGCATGAAAACTCACTTTGGACCAGATGGGTATGATCTGGGTTGTTTCAGCCAAGGCATGATGGAGGTCTACCTTTTCTGCTGTAATGCCTATACTCTGTAACATCCACCCTCCTGAGATTAGAATACCCCTGACCCTGTTTTGGCATTTCAGAAGGCCTTGAAGACCTGGTTATGTGCTTGGGCCTGAGCTTGTAAGTATGTGAGGGACTCTGTTTCCTAATTATGTTGACACCTCTAGATTATAGAGGTGTCTGATTATAGGCTGATTATAGGTTGATTAATTTTTTTTTCTATATTGTGTTTCAACTGGGAGGCTTTCTACATATATGCACTTTACCAGCGAGGGGACTTTACCAGCGAGGGGACTTTACCATCGGTCTTTACCACCGGACAAACCGCCGTGAGAGGGCGATTTTTGGACCTGACCCCCGGACGCTGTCTATATGCATCGGTTCATTGCTACCACCTCACCACAAGAGGGGGCTGTCCAGCTGACCTAACCACCGTGAGAGGTGGTTGGATCTATTTCCCCCTTGGAACTGTGGTCGTCTTGGCTTTGGACTATGTCCTCTGTTGTGAGGGGACAGGGGACTTGGTCCTGCAAATACGTCTCTGAGATCCCCCATTCCTTTGTCTTCTCCTCGGTCCTTATACACCCTCAGGATATGGTCGTGTCACCCATTATGATCAATGTACTCAGCAGCGGAGCTTCTTGGTCTGCGAGACTCCCCCCTCTCGCAGGCTTGGCCCTCCATTCTATCGAGGGCCTACCTCGATGACGGGCTCTGGAGTCCTGAGAGGTGGCATGCCGCAAAGAGGGGGCTGCGGGGTTTTTTAAAATTGTCCTTGTCTAAACTTTTAAGGGGTTCGGGGAGGGGGAGGGGGGTGGGATTGGAATTAGGGTTGTGGGTTTGGGGGATAACCCACTAGGGGGAGAGTCGGGCTTGGCCAGGACATTCGGCGGGGGTGGTGGGGGATCCGGAGGGGGTCGAGCTGGTCCAGACTGTGTTTTTACCATCGGTACTGTGTGTGGGAGAGGTAGATATGGCGGGAGCAGGGGGTCATATCATGTTAAGGGAGCACGCACCCGCTGTCTTCAAGCGGTAAGGTGCTCCGGCCCCCAAGGCTCCACCCGTTCTCTAGGTAGTACAGACCTTCAGGGCCCGGGCTTCGCCTGATGTTGTGCAATGCCAGGTCCGTAGTAAATAAAGCCCCCCTCATCTGTGATCTTGTTTACGAGGGGGGAGCAGACCTGGCGGGTATTACGGAGACCTGGTTGGGCCCAGAGGGAGGGGTCCCTCTGGTAGAAATGTGCCCACCAGGTTTCCATGCATTCCATCAGCCAAAGTCACAGGGGAGGGGTGGGGGAGTAGCGGTTATTATTAGAGAAGGCCTTAGGCCGAGGGAGACCACTGTACCTCAGGCAGCTGGTTGTGAGTCCCTCCTTATGAAGTGGGGCCACGGGGTTCAGATGTGTTTGCTGATCACGTACCTGGCTCCCTGCCACGTGGCAGCAGCCCTGCCCGAGCTACTCAACGTTATTGCCGCAGTGGCGGTTGATACCCCCAGACTTATGGTCATGGGGGATTTCAACCTGCCATCCATGGGTGAGGCGTCTGAGGTGGCTCGGGAGTTCATGGCTTCCATGATGGCCATGGACCTGACCCAACTAATTCATGGCCCTACGCACACTGGGGGAAACACACTGGACTTGGTTTTTGTCTCTGGACAGTGGTTGAGTGATCTCGAGATAGGGGATATAGTCATCGAGCCCTTGTCATGGTCAGATCACTCGCTCCTTCGCCTTGACCTTCGAACCGCAGCACCCCGCTGCAGGGAGGCGGAACCGATAAGATGGTACCGCCCCAGGCACCTGATGGAACCTGATAGGTTCCAGATGGAGCTTGGGCCAATCCCGGAGGTTCTGGCTCACGCCTCGTCTGGGGACCTAGTGGCCGCCTGGGATAGGGTGGCTGCTGGAGCCCTGGACCGAGTCGTGCCTTTGCGGCCTCTGACCCGGCGCCGATCTCGCCTGGCTCCTTGGTTTACCGAGGAGCTGAGGGAGATGAAGCGTCGAAAAAGATGCCTAGAGAGCTGTTGGAGGGCTAGTCTTTCTGAATCTGACCGAACACTGGTAAGATCTCATATTAGGAGTTACCTAGTGGTGATAAAAGCAGCAAAATGTACTCATTTTACTGCTCTTATTGCATCATCAGATAATCGATTGGCCGCCCTGTTTAGGGTGACCCGCTGCCTGCTCCACCAGGAAGCGCGGGAGGACCCCTTGGAGGGAAGAGCCGAGGATTTTGTTCAGTATCTGTATGACAAAATCACTCAGATTCGGGCAGGTCTGGACTCTGACGGGATAGATCCAGCGAGGGTGACGGAGGCAGGTCTTGAGACTGTTATCTGGGATGAGTTTGATCCTGTGACCCCAGATGACGTGGACAGGATTCTGGGTAGATTGAACGCGACCACATGTTTGTTGGACCCGTGCCCCTCCTGGTTAGTGCTGGCTTCCCGGGAGGTGACGCGAGGCTGGCTTCAGGGGATTATAAATGCTTCGTTGGGTGAGGGTGTCTTCCCCGCCACCCTGAAAGAGGCGGTGGAAAGGCCCCTCCTCAAGAAGCCTTCCCTGGACCCGGCAGTATTGGCTAATTATCGTCCAGTCTCCAACCTTTGCTTCATTGCGAAGGTTGTTGAGAGTGTGGTTGCACGACAGCTTCCCTAGTACCTGGATGAAGCGTCATATCTAGATCCATTCCAGTCGGGCTTCAGGCCTGGGTACAGCATGGAAACGGCATTGGTCGCGTTGGTTGATGATCTCTGGAGGGCTCGGGACAGGGGTTTTTCCTCTGTCCTGGTCCTGTTAGACCTCTCAGCGGCTTTTGATACCATTGACCATGGTATCATGCTGCACTGGCTGGAAGGGTTGGGGGTGGGAGGCACCGTTTTACGGTGGTTCTCCTCCTTTCTCTCTGACCGGTCACAGTCTGTGTTGACAGGGGGCAGAGATCGACCCCGAGGTCCCTTATATGTGGGGTGCCGCAGGGATTGGTTCTCTCGCCCCTTTTGTTCAACATGTAAAGCCGCTGGGTGAGATCATCCGTGGTTTCGGGGTGAAGTACCATCTGTACGCTGATGACACCCAGCTGTACATCTCCACCCCGGACCACCGCAACGATGCCCTTGAAGTGATGTCCCAGTGCCTGGAGGCCGTACGGATCTGGATGGGGAGAAACGGGCTCAGGCTCAACCCATCCAAGACCGAGTGGCTGTGGTTTCCGATGTCCCGATATAGTCAGCTGGTGCCATCGCTGGCTATTGGGGGTGAATCATTGGCCCCCACGGAAAGGGCTCGTAACTTGGGCGTCCTCCTGGATTCACGGCTGTCTTTAGAAGAGCACTTGACGGCTGTGACCAGGAGGATTTTTCATCAGGTTCGCCTGATTCGCCAGTTGCGTCCCTTTCTAGATCGGGACTCGTTACGCACAGTCACTCATGCCCTCATCACCTCTCGTCTGGACTATTGTAATGCTCTCTACATGGGGCTCCCCTTGAGGTGCACCCGGAGGCTCCAACTGGTGCAGAGTGCGGCCGCGCGGGTGGTTATGGGAGCAGCATGGAGCTCCCATGTAACACCTCTCCTGCGCGAGCTGCACTGGCTCCCGGTGGTCTTCCGGGTGCACTTCAAGGTTCTGGTTACCACCTTTAAAGCGCTCCATGGCTTAGGACCTGGTTACTTACGGAACCGCCTACTACCATCAATAGCCTCCCACCGACCAGTACGCTCCCACAGAGAGGGGCTCCTCCAGGTGCCGTCGGCCAAACAATGTCGGCTGTCGGCCCCTAGGGGGAGACCCTTCTCTGTGGGGGCACCGACGATCTGGAATGAGCTCCCCCCAGAGATACGGAGGATTCCGGATCTGCGCACCTTCCGCCGCGAGCTGAAGACACTTTTATTTCATCAACTTGGCCTCGCCTAAAATCTTCTCCCTTTTAAGTGTAAATTTTAAATTTTTACTGTATTTTAAATTATGGGTATTTTAAATTATGGGTATCAATTCAGCCAAATTTATTTAATTCATTTTATTCGATTTTAAATTTTGTATATCTGTGTGTTTTATTTCATGGCTGTGCACCGCCCTGAGTCCTTCGGGAGTAGGGTGGTATAGAAATTCAATAAAAACAAAACAAAACAATTGGTTTTTATGGTTGTTTGACATCCAGAATCATTGGTATGAGATGGACAGATAGATAAACAAACAAACAAACAGTACCAAACATGACTTGGCAACATCTTTGTTCTACCAGGTCTTCACAATATTGCCTTCATCGCATTCCCAACCTGTGAGTGAGCTAATTGATCTAAGCTAGATTGGTCTTAGTGTTTTTTCTCTCACACTTTTAACCTGATAGCATCTTATTGCTACTCGAAGATGTATAAAATCTGTTACATTGCACAACTCATTAATCAGAAGTAACATTAGGTGATCAGTAGTGGGTGGAAGCAGAGACAGATTTATAGGTCATCTCAGGCTGATGTGAGCTTGGTTACCTTCATTCTGTTGTCTCTTTAAAGAGTTGTACTGGACCCGTGTTCTTATCTAAATTGTGCAATATTTGCTCAGCTGTTAGTTCTATGTACTGGGTAGTGCAAGGGTGGAGTAACAAAACACAGGAATGATGTGGCTTTTGGGACATATGAGAAAGAAATCTGGAAGTTGGTATATGTTATATAAAGAAAGGAAGGGACAGGAAAGAGGAGGGAAATCCTAATACATATAAAAAGATACATATTGCCAAATCCCTTTTTCCAATTACATGATTGTTCAATGGTTTTCCTGCTCTCTAGTTGCATGTGTAAGGGGGAAACAGCAAATCCAGAGGAATCAACAAATTGCTTTAACATGTGTGGCCCATACATAACCAGGACAATATTCTTTGCAGCATATCTAAAGAGACACAATAGAGAGGCAGGTTAGAGGTTGGCAGTGTGGACAACAATCATATTGTTATATTTTTTTGTAAGTACTTTAACTCAGCAGTGGGGAAAAGCCTGTTATTCATATGCTGTTCTTTATCTGTTTCTTCTAGATATAGGTGAGTGTGAATGTGTGCTAGCTTTAGAAGAAAAATGCAAAATAACAGAAGGAAAAAAAAATAGGAGAAAAAATCCTAGCAGTCCCAAGAGACTGAAATTTCAGGAGACTTCATCTCCTCACTCTTTTCCTTCCCACCTGTTTAGAGGAAGACAGATGCTTCCATTTTCTCAAAAAGTCTGTGAAACTAACAAATGAGTGACAATATCCTGCTTTTGACACCTTAATCAATCCAGACTTAGAACAGATGGTGAAGCGTATCAAATTTATTCTAGGCTTTTTTTTTTTAAATTCTTCAGTTGGATATAAAAAATCTGAGCAAGGACTTGTCTATAAGCCACTACAGAAAATACTGGAGCCATACAACACAAGTTGATAGTAAGCATAATTAGAAATACTGCCTGAAGCACCATTAAAAGTTACAGCATTACTTCTCATTCTGAGAAGTTTTCAGCTTCCTGTCTCAAGGACAAAAGGGTGAACTTTTTCTTATCAATTCACACAATAGAGATAGAAGCAGCCTTTCCAGGTGTACCCTGCTAAGAGCAGAAACATTCTTTTCACAGGCATTTAATGAAAGCAGGTTCATCCACACCAAATATAACAAGCAGGAACAGAATCCTATCAAATATTTGCTGCTAACAAGAATAGATCTCTGCTGAGCATTTGAAGCTTAACAAGGGCAAATAGTAACATGCATACTGTACATAACAAATAGGCCTATGTGCCCATTACTAGATATGGATCAGTGATTCAATGATTTCATTTTGAGGTCTGCTAAAAGAGTATGCAAACTTATGATTGCCTGTGTTATGTGACAGTAACTCTTTCTTCATTACATACTGAAGAAGTATTGCTTCTTGACCCAGAAGAAGACACTAAAAATACTTGGAAATATAACTAACTTATAGAAATACTTATAGAAATGTAACTAACGCCAGGTACTGCCTACTCAAACAAATTCAAACACTAATCACATCCAGAACTCCCCCACAGATTCATTTATCTTACCTTAGAATTGAAGTATTTAGCCTCCAGAGCCATTAGTTATATAAATGTTGCCAATGGGGCGGAGGAAGTTTATGAAAACTCACTATGGGAAAGTGGAATTTGTATCTTTATCCCCTAGTTATGAAAGAAAAGGTATGAGTATTCTGGGAATTCAGAAAAAAAAAATAGCCTGAACCACTAGAGTTGGACGCATCTATGGAAATCAAGTGGAATTATTTTTATACCTGTGTCATTGACTAATAATGTTGGATATCAAGTTCCTGCTAAAAGGAGATTGAAAAGTTGGCAGTTGTAGAAATTTCGTTTATAAGAATCCAAAATATAGTATCTCTGATCAAATCAGCATGGTATATGAAAGGAAGAAGCTCCTGGATTTCTGGAGGCTAAAAGAGAACTGGTGAAAAGCATGACCTCCATATTATGGAAGTGAGAGACAGGGTTCTTCTGTATTTTTCAATGATATCACCAATAGTTCTAACTGTAGAAGATCTATGGGATACTTTTTGAATAAAACAGATTCTATTTAGTTTTGCGGGAGAAAAGGTGAGGATGAATTGAAACTTATCCACTGGTCCATCCTGTCTTCAGGACTGGGAAATCTTTAATCTGGACAACCCAAAATTCTTCACATCTCAGCCAGAGCTTTGGATTCTCCTCAACCATGCCTCTGTCCTGGGTTAATGTTATTTGCCCTGCTATTTACCATATTTATCTTGTGCAAATTGAAATAAATATCTGATGGATCTTCCATTTGTTGCAAATTGAAGTCAGGAAAGAGACTGTAACTGGGTTCATATATAATATTAAGTCATAATGTGGTTTCGGGGTTTTTTTTTTGGCTCAACAGTCAGATAGGTGTACCTAGCCACTGATTTTTGAAAATGAAAGTTTAGTGTGGATTATAAACCCAGCCAACAGTTGCTTATCCATAAATCATGATTTAGAAATCTGTGATTTATGCAAACATGGGAGTCTTGCTTATAACATATATCCTCTTCAAATCTATCCCTGCTTATTTCTGATATGGGGACTCCTAGATAAGTTGAGGCAAGGCCCATATTTTTTTTTCCACCCCATGAGCATTATAGCCAAAAAGGCAACTGAATGTGAGAGCCAGACTGCCATGATTCTCTCTAGATTAAAGAGAGAACTGGAGATTGCCCATATGTACTCTATAACAACTCATTTTGTGAGTAGACAGCAGAGATGTTTTTTGAAGCAACTTGTGATCAATTGAGAATCATGGGTTCCGTCATGCTCTGAGCCATAAAGGCAGCCTTTCATGGACTCTAGGTTTAAATCATCTTTTAAATCACTTTGGCATTTTACTGTTTTTATTGTCTCTTTAGGATTGAAAAAAAAATCTTCAAAAATTCAAAAACCCTACAAGTTGCTAGATAAGTTTTCCTTCA
Organism: Arizona elegans; assembly: GCA_022577455.1. Taxonomy (NCBI): domain Eukaryota; kingdom Metazoa; phylum Chordata; class Lepidosauria; order Squamata; family Colubridae; genus Arizona; species Arizona elegans. The sequence continues at coordinate 61,559,807 of JAKOOJ010000003.1, forward strand.
ATTTGTTTAAAAAGAAAGGATGTTATGTATTTGTGAGTTTTTAGTTTTTTAGTTTTTTTTATTTTTTTAAATTTTTTTTAACAATATACTGCAAAGGAATGACTTTAGAGTTGTTTCTAAAGAATTTAAATGTTAAAGCTGTGTGAAGTTGATTTAAAAAAAGACTTTGAAATTAATTAGAATGATCCTTTAGTGTGGGGAAAAAAACTGTTTTGTTTACATTTTAGATGCAAAGCAAAACTTTGAAAGTTGATTACAAAAGCACAGGATGGCCACTTTAAGGCAAACTTTTAATCTGTGAGCTGATGAAATGCTTGAGTTTGTTAACTCTTTCCTGAAATTAACAGTTGTTATGGAAGATGAAGGAAGTCCTTTAAAGTGGACTTTAAGGTGAACTTAAAAATTACAACTCCTAAGAAAGAGATGGAAATACTGGATTTACAAGTGGAATATAATGATAATTTAAAAATCAAATAATGTACCCAAAGAGAGTTATGGACTATCCTTTAAAATTGAAATATAGGAGACTTATTGGTGTTATTTCATGGAAATTAGAAAATGACAAGTCCAAGGATAAAGATGATAATGTCAAGAGAAGAGGCAAGTATTTGAAGAAAGCAGGAGTTAGAACTTTGTCTATGGGATTATATTATATCTATCTATCTATCTATCTATCTATCTATCTATCTATCTATCCAGAGTGGGTTTCAGCAGGTTCTGACCAGGTCTGGAGAAAGTAGTGGAAATTTTGAGTAGTTCAGAGAATTGGTAGTAAAAATTCTGACTGGCCCCACCCCCATCTATTCTCTGCCTCCCAAGTCCCAGCTGATCGGGAGGGAATGGAGATTTTACAGTAACCTTCCCCTGCCATGCCCACCAAGCCATGCCATGCCCACCAAGTCACGCCGACAGAATTAGTAGTAAAATTTTTTGAAACCCACCATTCTATCTGTCTGTCTGCCTATCTATCTATCTATCTATCTATCTATCTATCATCTATCTATCTATCTATCTATCTATCTATCTATCTATCTATCTATCTATCATAACATTATTGAAAAATCAATCAATTAATATAATATTGACCCCAATGTGAAAAGGTTTCATCAATCTCACCTTGCTGGTATTATATTAGTTAGATTTAGTCAATATGCAACCTTTGCTGCCTAAGGATTATGGATGTATTTTTCTTAGGTTTACTATTAACAAGCATTCCCTAGTGATCCCTGGCTAATTGGTAGATTTAATTAGCAGACACCTGCTGTTTGGTAAGAGGAATGTTCTTGGGTGATGAATTCTAGCTGAATCTTTCTTCTCCTGCTCCTTAAATCTTTGCAACCAAGTATGCTGAGCCCAAAACTTCTGGTATTGATCCATGAAGAGCAAGATTTTTGCAATACATTACCAGGTTCCTTTGGAGACAATGGAGCAATAGGGACTCAGTATGGTCTCTTAGTCTACTAAGAGCCAAATAATAGTAAGTTGTGTTTTGGGATAAAATTCTGCAAGATTGATCTCTATGGAAGGAGTTGGAGCTCAGGGGTACAGCATGACTATGATGTTCCAATTTAATCTTCAATAACTCTAGGAAGTATTCCAAAAACTTCTAGCCAGTGGCTTTTTTCAATCAATATATTAGGCCTTCACTTGCTTAACTAAGGTTTCTTGAATAAATCACATCTGTCTGGGTTTGCACTCTCTGTTGTGCCATAAACCTATGGTTTACAAATTACAATGGTTGTCCTCACCCATTCATCAACCTTAGCATGCCTGAATTTGCCTATTAAGGCAGCCACTGCTGACAGTTTTATACCAGGTGGCTGAGTGGTATGGCTTGATATCAGACAATTTCCTATAATCCTAATTACGTTTGTGTGAAATATGAGAAAGAGGTCTCTCTGTGCACCACTGATTTGTCTCTTCAGTGTCTACGCTTGCCTACATCAATGTAGTGGACCCACTTCATTCAGGCACTTTGTCTTGCCTAAGTTCCAAATAGAGCACATTTGGAAGACAAACTTACTATTTACAGCTGCAGTTTTGCAAATAAAACTAATACCATCCAAATCTGTCCACCTGTCTCTGGAATGAGTTTCCTCCTGAAACCCAGGTAGTTCTCATTTTGACGTCATTCTTGAGGGTCTTAAAGCCATGGCTATTCTCCCAGGTTTTAGGGTAAGGTGGTTGGAGCCTCCACTAGATGCATGATAGTGGTGATTCTGCTGAATGCATGAAACTATCTGTTTGCTGTTGCAGTGGCTAAAACACTGAGCTTGTCGATCAGAAAGGTCAGCAGTTCGGCGGTTCAAATCCCTAGTACAGGTCTCCTGCATGAGCAGGAGGTTGGACTAGATGACCTCCAAGGTCCCTTTCAACTCTGTTACTGTTATTTTTATGTTTCCTTGTATTGTGAGCCACCCAGAGTGAGTCTGGAGTGGGGTGACTCCTAAACTGAACGAACAAGTAAATTGAATCAATCTCCCTGGTGCTGTCTTATAGCACTTAGCAATAGCACTTAGACTTATATACCGCTTCACAGTGCTTTACTGCCCTCTCTAAGCAGTTTACAGAGTCAGCATCTTGTCCCCAACAATCTGGATCCTCATTTGACCGACCTCAGAAGGATGGAAGGCTGAGTCAACCTTGAACTGGTGAGAATCTAACTGCTGGCAGTAGGCAGTGAGCTAGCCTGCAGTACTGCATTCTAACCACTGTGCCACCACGGTTCTACAGGCAGAATAAAGTAGCAACGATCCTCATATGCGTCTCTTTCATAGAATGTATGAGGTCCCTCTACCCAAGGACTAATAAATCTCTAGCAATATCTTGCTCTAAAGCAGGGGTATCAAATTCGTATTGTTACGACGTTGTCAGGTGATGTATCATGACTTTTCCCCCCTTTGCTAAACTGGGCGTGGCCAGTGTGTGACGCATCCGGCCTGCGGGCTGTGAGTTTGACATTCCTGCTCTAAAGTATTTTAGCAATGACCTTGGAACTTCTCCCTAGTCTGAAAGGTGGGCAGTATTGTGACCTAGGCCCAAGTAGGTATTATCAGACACAATCAGTTCTAAACAAACAGATTTTATTAGAACAGCTGAAAATTAAGTCATTCTCAGCATAGTCCAAACTAATTCAAAACAAATTCTTCATAACACAATTCTTCAGCCTTATCACCAACCTTGGTCTACTTTGGCAACCTGCCAAAGGCTTTTCTTGGCAAAAGTTCAGAAGCAGAAGACACCGACAAGAAATAAATGCAGCAAGACAAGAAACAAATCTATCAACGTTGTTTTCCAACAAAGAGCCCAAGAGCTGTTGCTGGTCTTTTAAGCCTTATGGGAGGGGCCAATAATCTCTTGGCCTTACTCCCGAGTCGTCCTTTTTGCTTTAGCTGTTCTTGCCTTCTGGCAGCTCTTCTCATGCATGCACTACAAACAGGCTCCTCCTGTTCCTCTGCCTCTCTGCTTTCAGCCTCTGGAGGCTCCAGAGTCCGCACATAACTCCCAGATGGTCCTGGCCCTGTCTTTACCTCTGACCCACAACCCTCATCTGGGCCTTCCCCTGACTCCAGGATTGGCCCATATTCTTCCTCAGCCTCCTCACTGTCTGACTCCGCTGCCAGCTCCACAGGCTGCTGGTGGACCACAACAGGCAGTCCATACCTTTCTGTAAGAAAGAAAAGAACAGAGAGCTATGTCAGGAAGAAGTAAAATGCCAACCAAGCGTTTGGCTCACTTGACTGCACCTGGAAGATTATGTATCCAAGGAGCACTGGATGGAATGACAGATTTTTTCTTCTTCTCTATTGCCAGCAGCCATTTCTCCTCATTATTCAGAGCAGCAGCAAGGTGCTTTCTGTAACCATTATTTCCTTGCTGAGCAAAACACCTTCTGGTCTGGGTGGAATACCATTTAGCTTAAGTCAGAACTTCTGCCCCCCCCCCCACCTCATTGTTCCTGGCGATGTTATTTCAAGCAGCTCACTCTCCGGATGAATTCCTTCTGGAATGTCAGAATCGAATTTCCCATTCCAGGGCTGTATTTGGGTAGTTTTTACAAATATAAATGAAGGGGGGAGGGTTGTCAACTCAGTTTGCTTTTTTATGCTTTTCAAACAATTAATGAGATCCTCATCAGATCAAAACTAATTTTATATTCTTGTATTATTAATAGGGAACATACATTATCCTCTTGGGTGATGAGTTCAAGTCAGATTCTAATGAAATTGATTTTCTCGGGCAGAGAAATGTTCGTAATATGAAAGTGCAGCATCTATAAATCATGCTGTTGGCTAACTAGCTGAGCCCATTAAGCTCTTCTTGAGGAATTAGCTGAGCCCATTAAGCTCTTCTTGAGGAATGTTGATGGCAGCTTCATGGGCTTTGCAGTGAAATTCAGAAAGAAGCTACCTTCTGAAATTAAGTTCTGTCAGGCAGGGTTTTTTTTTTTTGGCAATGCTGTGAAAAAAAAAAGAGAGAACTGTTGGGTAGAGCTGGTTGCTTGAGATCAAGGTGATAAATGGTCTATTTTCACAGTCCTGAGCCAGCCGAAATGATGGACACAAGTAGTCTAGAATGGTTTGGAAGTGGGGGAAGGGCTTCAGTGGAAAGAGAGAGGATGCAGAAGTATGACCGATGAGTCTTATGACCTATGAATTTGTTCAGGGCCTATTTAGTGACTGTTTTTTTTTTTTTAAAGTGTTAGTTGAGGACTTACAGTTTTACAGGTAGTCCTCAACTTATGACCACAGTTGAGCCCAAAATTTACGTTGCTAAGTGAGAGATTTGTTAAATGTGTTTCACCCCATTTTACAACTTTTCACACCGTATTTGTGAAGTGAAGCGCTGCAGTTGTTAAAAATAGTAACATGGTTGTTAAATGAATCTGGCTTCCCCATTGACTTTGCTTGTCAGAAGGTTACAAAAGGAGATCACAGGATTCCGGGACGCTGCAACTGTCATAAATGTGAGTCAGTGGTCAAGCATCTGAATGTAAATCAGGTGACCATGGGGATGCTGCAACGGTCGTAAGTGTGAAAAATGCTCGTAAGTCACTTTTTTCAGTGCCGTTGTAACTTTGAACAGTCACTAAGCGAACTGTTGTAAGTCAAGAACTACCTGTATTGTGTTTTCCTCCTAAGCATGGTATAGATAGTCCTTGATTTACAACTATTCATTTAATGACTGTTAAAAGTTACCACAACACTGAAAAGAGTGGCTTATGACTGGTCCTTGCGCTTATAACTGTTATAGCATCCCCACAGTCATATGATCAAAATTTGGTTGCTTAGCAACCGGCATACAGTTATAACTGTTGCAGAGGCCTGGACCTTTTTAACCAGCTTCTGACAAGTGAAGTCAAGTGGGGGGGGGGAGTCAGATTTGCTTAACAACTGCCTGATTCACTTAACTACAATGATTTGTTTAACAACCATGGCAGAAAAGCTCAATAAAATCACTTACATGGATTCACTTAACAGCCACCAAGCAACAGAAATTCTGGTCTCAATTACGGTCATAAATTGAGGATTACCTATAATAATTTTCATCCATTTTCCACAATTTAACTTCCAAAAGTTGACAGTTCTTGGGAGAAGATGTGACAGGAAGGCACAGATTGGTCTACCTCATCCAAAGATCATATTATTTCTTTATCTTTATCTTTACTTTATTTTTATCTATTTGCTAGGATTAGGATGAAAATATAGGGAAGAGATTTGTTTATTCTGAAATCAACCTTTGGGGGAAGCTGCTGAGCAGAATTGGAGACCCGCTTACCAGGGGGTGAAATGTACTTACCTTTCCTACCGGTTTGCTGATGTGCACGCATGTGCCGTCATCTGCACGTGCGCAAAGCCTTCTGCGCACTCGCAGATGGTCAAACTGGGACGTGACGACGTCCCACCGGTTCTCCGAACTACCCGCCGCCGTCACTACCAGATCCCACGAGCCAGATAGAGCCAGCAGCATTTCACCTCTGCCGCTTACCCCTATTAACCAGTCTGTAGATCTGTTTTAAGCCAACATTGTAAACTTGTATTAAGCTTATGTGTTTGCAGCTGAATTACCATTTATAGTGATTGATTGTTGTGGCTGCATTGAATTCTCTTGTACCAGTTTTTTTTTTTAAATAAAAAGAGAGAACAGATAACCAAAGCCAAAATCAATAGAGTAAACAGCCCTATTATCTAGTAAATTTGGCAAAAGGTTGATTTGCTAGGTAACTCAGAACATTCTATGGCTCATCACCTTGTCTAAGGAACTAAGCCTATAGAACTAAGCCTAAAGAGGTTTATGTGATATACAAGTCTAACGATGAAATTATAATGAATAACCAATCAATGAAGATTCTTAAGACTTGAAGCCAAGGGCATATAGGACTGTCAAACAATGACTAGACAGGTCTAGTCTGTCTAGTACCGAAATCCTTGGAAGTTGATACTCTATGAGAGAGAAAGTCAAAGAATGTGTTCAAAGAGGAAGAAACTGGGATTTCAAGAGGGATTATTTTAGCAGTTCAGCTTCGAACAAGAAAAGTAGAAAAAGAAAACTGCAAATTAAGATACCTTTTTACAAAGAAAGCAGGAGATTTATACTGAAGCTCTTGTAATAGCAAAGAAAATGAGGTGTTTAATCTGTAAGCATTTAAACGGAAGTTTAAATTCAAGCAAGAACAGCTTCCACATATATTACACATCACACAGCAAGGAAAAATCAAACATCTGCAGACTGGTTTCTGACTATATCAAAGGTTTATATCAAAATAAGTTGGAAAACGAAGAAGGATGAAGTCAGAAATCAAATATTTATCTGCATTGTTTTTAGGGATGCTTTTCTTTTTTACTTTCCTTTTTAAACTGTAAAAGAGTGGAGACTTTGTTACTAAGCTCAGAAAATCCTATTTCTTTTTTTCCTAAACAACCCTGTCTTCTTTGCTTGGTATCTTCTTACTTTGCTTGGTGGTTTTTTTTGTTAATGTTATATTTGAGCATCAGTTCTCCAATTGTAACTATCTGTCCATGTATAGATATTATCTCTTTTGACAATATATGTTTTAAATAAAAAAAAAAGAAGTAAGAGCATTCACACATGCACATGCCAAGGTACTACCATGTTTCCCCAAAAATAAGTCCCTGTCTTATATTTTTTTGAACTCTGAAATAAGCACTTGGCCTTATTGCCATGCGCTCAAAAGCCCAATTGGGCTTATTATCAGGGGATGTCTTATTTTGGGGGAAACAGGGTAAAGAAGGTACTTGAGGACATCGTCAACACATCTTAATTTGGGACAAAAGAGGAAGCTGGCATTTTGGGTGAGAAAGAGAAAAGGGTTTTGGCTGCAAGTGGGAAAGAAATACACATATTCACACAATTATTTTTTTGGACAACCTTGACTACTTTTGCCAGCTTTGCAAATAGATCATTGGTCAGATTCCTTAGGGGAAACAGACATAAAAGGAAAAGTTACTCAACTGAGTATGAATCCCTCTTCCAATTTGCTTTGATGGCATGTTTTTAAAAACGGAATTTAGCAATTTTTAAAAAGGGCAAAAGAAAATATTTCAGGATTTTAGAAATCATCAATAAGACATCAGACAATAAGAAGGGGAAATTATTTTTTCACTTCTCTTTCCTGGACTAAACGGGAGAGTGAAAAGAGGTTACAGATTCTATAGAATTACGATAGATAACAGAAAGGGTCTTGTTGACCACTATCCCAAACAATTACTTTCAACAACAGCAGGACTAACTTGGAGACTGGAATTACATATTCTTTCATTGTCCCAATGTTTCTTTTACAGTTAACATCAGAACACTGTTAAGAGTTCTGTCTCTATATGTCGTTGTTGTTAGTCACGAAGTCATGTCTGACCCATCACAACCCCATGGACAACGTTCCTCCAGGCCTTCCTGTCCTCTACCATTCCCTATAGTCCATTTAACCCTTTACGTCCTCACACTGACTGCTTCAGTGACTCCATCCAGCCACCGTTTCTCTATCACCTCCTTCTTCTTTTGCCCTCAATTGTTCCCAGCATTAGGGTCTTCTCTAGTGACTCCTTCCTTCTCATTAGGTGGTCAAAGTATTTGAGTTTCATCTTCAGGATCTGGCCTTCTAAAGAGCATTCAGGGTTGATCTCCTCTAGGACTGACCGATTTGATCTCCTTGCAGTCCAAGGGACTCACAGGAGTCTTCTCCAGCACCATAGTTCAAAGGCCTCAATTCTTTAGAGCTCAGCTTTCTTTATGGTCCAACTTTCACAGCCATACATTGCAACTGGGAAAACCATAGCCTTGACTCTATGCATTTTTGTTGGCAGGGTGATGTCTCTGCTTTTTAGTATGCTGTCTAGATTTGCCATAGCTTTCCTCCCCAGGAGCAAGCGTCTTTTAATTTCTTGGCTGTAGTTCCCATCTGCGGTGACCTTGGAGCCCAGGAAAATAAAATCTGCTACTACCTCCATTTCTTCCCCATCTATTTGCCAGGAATTGAGAGGGCCGGATGCCATGATTTTAGTTTTCTTTTTTCTTTTTGTAATTTTTTAAAATTGATCTTAGTTTTCTTAATGTTGAGTTTCAAGCCAACTTTTGCACTCTCCTCCTTCACCCGCATCAAGAGGCTCTTTAGTTCCTCTTTAGTTCCTCTTCACTTTCTGTGTATACATACAAGCAAATGTACATTCACAATCCCAGCACCTCTCCCTCTTTTGTTAACTCAATTAGGAAGGTTCAAAACATCATGGATCTTCTCTGGCAAACTATTTCTATAATAGAAATAGTTAAATATAATAAAAAACTTTATCCATTTTAATCAGGGGGTGAAAAGCAATGAAACACTTTGTGGGGAAGGAGAATGGAATCCTAACAGATGCCCATCTCTCTCTGCCTTGGCAAAAGTCTTTCCGGATATTTAAATCTGGAAAGGCTTCTTTGTGGTTCTGCTAAGCTGAAATGGATCCTTTCCTGCAGTCCCTCTTTACCCAATGTATGTGAAATCCTCCTGGTAATTCTCTTTGTTATTGATACAGCAGATCAAAGTTCTTCTACCTCTCTCACTTCTTCCTAAAGTTACTTACATGGTCCAACATTTACAGCCAACCAGCAGCACAAGGAAGCCCAACAGATGGCAATCGGACTGATATCAAGGCTAATAGCCATTGATCTCCATAACATCTATACAGCTGGAATGCCCAAAGCTGTTACGATGACTTCTTAGGTGACCTCCATGCCCTGGGGAGGGTTTTAATGTAGCTTACGAATAAATGGCCTGCATGGACTTATCCCAAAAAACTTTTAGTTCCAATTCACATAGGAGAGGTGTCAGTAACATGCGGCTCTGGAGCATGCAGTTCTTTGGGCCCTCTGCTGCGGTTCCATGTCAAGTGATCCCACCACTGGCTGGCCCTGCCCCTCTCCCTCTCCCTCTCCTCCCAGTCACTCCTTGCCTGGCCTGAGAAGGTAAAGGCGATGGAGGAGAATGGAGAAGTGGCCAGGGCAGAGACAGAGAGAGACAGAGAGAGACAGACATAGAGAGATGGGGGGGGGAGAAAGAGAGGGGGGAGAGAGACAGGGAGAGAGGGGGAGGGAGAGAGAGAGAGAGATGTCAAAAGGGTTTTTTGATTCCCGGTGTTTTTTAACAACCAGTTCTCTGTCCTAATGACTGGCTGGGTAGGTGTGGCTGGGGGGGGCATGTGAGTGGTGGAAGTGAGTGACATCGAGTTGGCACACACACTCCCAGGTTTTATGGCTCCCAGTGTTTTCTTTTCTGTGGGAAATGGGTCCAAATGGCTCTTTGAGTGTTTAAGGTTGTAGACCCCAACATAGGAGAGACACACTAGTTTTGCACTTCAGAACAGATGAGATATGTCCTAATGTGGACTCGAAGGATTTTAGTGTCCTTTGTCATGGTCAGATAATTTCCTTGTCAGATTGTAAATCATGGACACTCTGAACTTCTGTAATGGCAGAAGACCAATTGAAATGCTCTGCCCCGGATGCCTAATAGATCCACGGGATCTCCAGAGGGTGCTTTTTTCCTGACTTTTTCGTGGGTAATCCTGGCTGAAGAGTGGAATACAGAAACAGCCATGGTGGTTGGTGAAATTGCTGCTCTGAAATCCCAAGCAGGTTTACTGAGAGCTTAAAGAAATAAAGTATATGAAAAATACCCATAGTAGTAATGGTAGAAAAAAAACAAATGGGCACTTACCTGGGTATTGACAAAAGCTCATGCTCGAGCCCACACAATGATGATAAGAATGGGAAAACATCATTTCTTCTCTTTCTCTATGCTTCTTGATTCCAGTTTCATCCTCAATATCTCTGTACAGGATTATCCAGATCCTTTCACAAAAATACAGGTTGGATAAAATGCCTGTGAGCATGTCAGATGAGTTCATGGATATTTTTGCTTGTAAAGTGTCTCAGAGTTGGATGCCAATTAGTCAGAAACCACTACAGTGACTGAGGTGATGTCCTGTGTACTAATCAGACATTATTTTGAGCTTGTAGAATTCAAGGGAATAGATGGAGTGCGCTGTGGCTTGAACTACACCCAAATTGACATGATTTATGTCCATCTTTGGCTCCTTCAGGCAGCCAGACAAGACATAATATGCTGATCTATGACTGTAATAAAGATTGATTTGATTTGATTTGACAAGGCTTAAACAGTTGGTTCTGAGAGTTTGTCAATGCTGCAATGAGGGAGAGCATTATTTTGCCTTTCTTGAAGCAGGCAGTGGTCTGCCCTCTTTTGAAGAAACTTCTGTTTTAGGCAACTTTTGTCTAGTCTCCTGTCAACAAGTAAACTTGTTGAGAAACTGATGAAGAATCAACTGCAGATGAATGGAAGATTAGGGTCCTTCTTATTTGGGATTCAGGCCAAGATCATACTTGGAGTACCACATCCTGTTTTGGTTATCACAATATAAAAAGATGTTGAAACTCTGGAAAGAGTACAGGAAGAGCAACGAAGATGATTAAGGGGCTAGAGCAGGGATGTCAAACTCGCATTGTCATGGTGGTGTCATGTGACATATTTTCCTTTTCGCTAAACTGGGCGTGGGTGTGGCCAGTGCGTGACCCATTTGGTCAGCGGGCCGGGAGTTTGACAGCCCTGGGCTAGAAGCTAAAGCATATGAAGAACAGTTGCAAGAATTGGGTATGTCTAGTCTAGTGAAAAGAAGAACTTGGTGGTGTGGGAGGCATGATAGCAGTGTTCTAATATTTGAGGGACTGCCACAAAGGAGAGTGAGTCAACCTATTTTCCAAAGTGCCAGAATGCAAGACAAAAAGTAATGGAGGAGCCTACAACTAATCAAGGAGCAGCCTAGAATGAAGGAGAAATTTCTTGACAGAACAATTAACCAGTGAAATGGCTTGCCTTCAGAAGTTGTGGATGCTCCATCACTGGAGATTTTTAAGAAAAGATTGGACAGTCATTTGTCTGAAACGGTATAGCATCTCCCACCACCTTGAGCAGGGGACTGGATTAGAAGATCTCCAAGGTCCCTTCCAACTCTGTTTTTCTGTTCTGTAACACAAATGATCTCACTTGCTTTAGGTCATGATCTTCTTTGGAACCTAGGCAGAGGCAGTGTGCCCCAACTGCTCATATAGGATTTCTTGATAGCATTCAATACCAATACTGATGAAGATTGGGGACAGATATTCAACAGACATTCTGCTCCTACCTAAGTGGTTTTTTCAGTTGATAGTGCTGAGGGAGAAGCATTGAAGCTCTAGGTTTCTCCAATGTGGGGTTATTCAGGACTAAATGATCCCTTATTTAACGTGTCATTAAATATCACCTATTTAACATCTAATGAAATCACTGGGGGAAGTCACCATGAAATCTTCAAATCAATACTTGGAAGGTCTGAGGTTTAAGATAGGGGGAAACAAACTCTGATTAAATCTTAGGGCTGCTGGTCCTCACCAAACAATATAATATCCCCAGTCCCAATAGTTATTTTGAAGAATGTTGTTCTCCTTCCAATTGAGCTGGTCCATAATCTGAGGGTATCCTGAGGATAATTTGAGGATATCCTGAAGTTGTGGGTGCTACCTAAAAAGCAGATCATGGTCATGGCTGGGGAGTATTCATCCAGCTTTATCTAGTGTACCTGTTGCAGGCCCAAATTGGGCCAGAGTGCCTTCCAGCACTTATTCCTTAATCATTACTTAGCTTACAGTTATGTGATGTATATGTGATTGTCTTCAGAGGTGACTTGGAAGCTATAGCTTTTACAAAATGTAGCAACTAGACGGCAGAATAACATTTGTTTTAAGTTACTGAATTGGCTACCAGTAGATGTCTACATGGTTTGGCTCCAGTATACCTTAGGAGCATCTTCTCCAAGTGGAATCTGCCTGGGCCATGCAGGCAAATGCAGACAAAAGGAATGTGGAATGTGACCCTAAAGATAGTCTTTCTCCATAGTGATTCTGCAATCCAGAACAACCTCCCTTGGGAGTTACACATTTTTCTTCTTAGTATGTTTTAGAATGGAATAGAATTCTTTATTGGACAAGTGCGATTGGACACCTAAGAAATTTGTCTCTGGTGCATAAGATCTCAGTGTACACACAAGCAACAAGTGATAAATCATGATCGTAATCATAAAATACAATAATCATAAATCATAAGACACAAACTCGGTGATGGTCATAGGATACTAAATAAGCAAACAAAATAAATCATAATCGGAATACTAAATAAAAGCAATCAATACAAATCATGAGATACAAACAACAAAGTTATAGTCTTAAGAAGCTAAGGAAATAGGTAATAGGAAATATGAGAAGGATAATAGTAATAGTAATACAACCCTACTAGGTGGTTTGGCATCCCAGGGCATAAGGCAGTGTCGTGGGAATTAGTTGGGGGAAAAACTGTCTTTATGTCTGGTTGTTTTGCCTTATAGTGTCATCTTGAGCAAAGAAGTTGAAACAGTTTGTGTCCAGGATGTGTGAGGGGGTCTGTAGATATTTTCACAGCCCTCTTTCTTGCTTGTGCAGTACACTGGTCCTCAATAGAAGGCAGGCTGGTTGCAATTATTTTTTCTACAGTCCTAACTATCTATTGAACTGTTTGGTGGATCATTTTCATGTTTTTTCTTTACTTATAATGGGTTGCCATGCTGAGTTTGGGCTTGAAATATTTCTATATTTTTCATCTTATTATTGCAAACTGCAGGAAAAGTAATGCTGGGTGGTATATACAGCACATAGATTAAAATAACACCAATAAGTGAAAATTTTTCCTATAGCAGCACGTAACACAACAATATGGCAAAATGAAGTAGCCTGGACTAGAAATAGCTTTTGGCCTAGTAAATGTCACTTTTAACAGAAATAAAGGGAAACCATTATTCAACATCCTAATGCTCTTTTTTTTTCTTTAAAATATAATCCATTGGTTTTGTTGCACAATTTGCTGCAGAAATCCCAGGATTTGTTTTGATGGAAGGTGTGCGAACCTAAAATATAAAACACACAAGACAATCTGTTACTTATTTATACAGACAGGTGTTTTATATTATTTCTCTGCCTATTGATCCATAGTTCTGTTATGATTTTTCCTTTGGGAAAAACATTTTGATTTTTCATTGCTCTTCCAACTGTTTCCGTCCCCCCAGACTACTTAATTTCCAAGTGCTGTTTTTATTTCTCATGGTAGAGTAGAAAAGGCATCTTGGACACCAGGATTCCCAATGGAGCTTCATTATGGCACTTAAGCATGTGCCTCATCCTCCCAGCAAAACTGGTGGGTTTTTAAATGGTTAACTCTGAGTGTAATTTTCCTTCCTAATTTTTTTTTTTTACAGGTATATCTCAATATTTTCTCTTCTTTCCTGCAAATTGGCTCAAGTGAATTATAGCATGCACTTCATTATCAGTTTAGTTTACAGGTACAATTGTACAAATTCAGCATTTATTAAGGGGGAAAGAGTGTGAGCTGGCTATTCTGAAAGGAGAAAACACATATGCAGTACATAGAAAATGGCAAAGGTGTGAGTTGGGATTGTGATGAAGAAAATTGAATTGAAATATGGCCAGAATGCTCACCTGAATTCAGTGCCTTGCCTGAATTCTGGAGTGAGGAAGGGAAAATATAAGACCTCTTACAAGGCTCATCATTGACTCACTCCATCTTAGATGACCTTCTCCTCTTTGTGTTGGGAACAGCAGGTTTATCTTGCTTCTCTTTGGAGAATCATTATTGGTGGACCAGGAAGAGTCTTCAGTCCTAGAATCTTCCACAAAGCAATCATTTTGCAGAAGTCCTGAACTCAGACTAATAAGAGTTTCCTTTCAAGGGAAGTTCTAGATTCAGATCTTTATGTGCTCGAGTCCATTTCACTGGGTTTGGAGACTGCAGTTGAGCTTGGTGACTGGTCCGAGCTAATTTTCATCCCCCCCACAAACCTTCCTCATTAGTAAACGCTTACAAAACCCTACTCACAAGTAGGAATAATTTCCAGATGCCTTATTAACTGAGTGGAAGGTCGGGTTTATTTATTTATTATTTATTTATTATTATTTTTTTGAAAAAAGTTTTATTTTAGATTAAAATAAAAAAATAAAATAAAAACAACAACAACATAAAAATATCATCCTTACAAACAATTATAGACAGCATCTCCATCGGTTAAAATCATTTCGTGCTTACAATTTTCCAGATCTCATCATATAACATTATTCTTTACTTAAACTGAAGATAAATATTTAAGCATTTCATATATCTTATCTCCATACTTTTTTGTCAAACCATTGATAAAATATCTCCCATATCAAATAATATTGTTTATCTTCCTGTTCTCTTATTTCAAATGTCAATCTACTCATTTCAGCACAATCCAACATTTTCATAATAATTTCTTCATCAGTAATTATCTTCTCTCCTTTCCAGTTTTTGGGAAATACAATTCTGGCCGCTGTTAAAATGTTCACAATTAAGTGTTGTAATTCTTTATTAAATGTCTCTGGTAAAATTCCTAATAAAAATATTTCTGGTTAGGGGCTTCCGGTTTGCTGTTTGTCCCCGCTGGACGCTCCTTTGGGATCGTCGCACCCACTGCCTGTAAAGAGCCGCCTTTATAGCGGAATGGCGGCTCGAAAAAACTCCGTTTCAATGCGGAAACGGAGATAGAGCAGGCTGGGGTGGGTTGAGTCCTCTGCCTAATCCCAAAAGTTTTTTTTTTACTTTTGGGACGGAGCGGAAGAGACTCCCCGTATCCCCAGCCGATGCTCCGGGCTCTGGGAGATCTCTGCTACACGCAGAGCTAGGTGGCAAAAGCAAGCCTGTAAACTTGTTAAACTAATTAAAGAAGACGTGAGCTGGACTGGACGTGACCCTGAGGCACAAGTATTTTTTTTTCTTATTTTAGAAAAGTTACTGAAGTTGTTTAAGAAGTGAAAGGAAAAAAGATTTTTAAAATGGCGATTGCTGAGGCTTGAAGAGAGGCTGAAAAGGGAAAGTCCTTCCGTTTTCTGTTACAAAGTAGCGGAATGAATACTTCTGGCCGTAATTGAGGCAAAACCTCACTCTCACTCTTGCTTTTTTTTTCTTTTTTTTTTCCTGGGGATCTGATATTTATCTTGGTTGGAAACAAGCCTTTTTTTTTTCTCTCTCTCTCTTTTCCACTAAATCTTGTCTGTGTGGGAAATGGCATCGGGACTCACACAGCTAGACAAACAGGGGGGGGGGAATTTCCCCCATTAATAAATTACACCAACAAGTTGTAACTCTCCAGTGTCAGAAACCTGATTTTAATATAATAGAATTTCTTCTTGAAGAGATTGTAAGAAGGGATGAGATTGTGAACCAGCAACTCGAAAAATTTAAGCAGGAAATTAAAGAAATTGGTGAATTGGTGAAATCAAAGTTTGACTTTTTGAATCGAAAGATTTTAAATACAGCTAATGGTTTATCAGACTTTCTGATTCGGGTGGATGCAAAGACTAAATTATTCTAAAATGAAGGAAACTGAGGAGAATTTGGATGACAAGATTCAAAAAATTAAAAAGGATTTGGTAAACATTCAGGATAATAGCTCAGAAGACAAACCTAAAATGGAGGTTGACCAAAAGACTGGTAATGAAGAAAATGTGCAACAGAGGATTGAAAGAGAAGTTTTAATGATTCAATATAATTTTACAGAATATGCAATTAGACTGAGAGGTCTGCAGGAAAATAATAGAGAAGACTTAAGGAAAATATCTTCTGAAATTCTGGCTGGGATTTTAAAGGTTCAACCTGATGAAGTGTTTTGCAGGATTGATAGAATTTATAGAATAAACTCCTGGTTGGCAAAGCAAGGGCAATTGCCTAGAGATGTGGTGATCTATTTTACAGATAAAGAAATTAGGAATAATATTGTGCAGAACTCTTTTAATTCTACTTTGCAATTTCATGGAAGAATTTGGATTTTTAAGGAGCTCCCAACTAAGATGCTAATGGAGAGGAAGAAATTTGGCTTTCTAGTGACTGAGTTAAAAAAAAGAAATATCCTATTTAGGTGGGATGTCCCAGTTGGTTTAATATTGAGACACCAAGGAGTAAGATATCAACTGAACACTGTTGAAAAAGCGGAAGAATTTTATCAAAAATTTTTAAAAATGAACTTAACATCTTTAGGCACAATACAGGATAAGCAAAAGGAGTTGGAAACAAAAGGAAAATATCAAATTACAGAGGCTGTGGTGGATAAATTGTCTTTGGACTCTCTGGATACCCCAGCTGGATTGTCTATAAATAAGAGAGCAGTGTCATCCGACTCCAATGTGATGAACCATCAAGTCACAGACAAGCGCGCAAATCAACCAGTTGATATACAAGTGATGGAGAAGAAAGATGAGATGATAAAACTAACCCAACAAGATCAACTCATAAAGCAGAATGAAAATCGATCAGCTGACACACAAGTGGTAGGCATGAAACGAGGATGGAAATTCAACCCACAAAAGAAAAAGAAAAGAAATAGATCTCATAGAAACAGCAGTTTCTAAACCAAGCAACAGTGAAGCCAGGGACTTTAAAAAATGAATGAATATCTGAAAAGATAGTGGAGGCGAACAATTGTTTAATACTATCCTGAGGATTGTGGCAGATCTCTGTAATGCCGTGATTTTGGGATGTGAAAAGAGCCTTACCTTGTTGGATTTGAATTATCTACTCTGGTTTTCTTTTACTGGTAAATATATTATAATTATTTTGAGTTACAAGGCAAGAGAGTCACGCTGGGGCATGCAGAAGATCTGGATGTTACCCATTAGGATGATGGGAATCAACAATCCTGATGAATACCACAACTATAACTATATGGATATAATTATAATGTCACTCGGGTGGTTGTTTTTACTTTTATATATATACGAGGATATCTACTACTGATGGGGGCAGAAGATGATTGAAGATTTTGAACAAACTGTTGCACCAGCATGTTATTTTACCCTATTATGGGTGATGGATTTAACAATCCAGTGGAAAGACACCAAAGAAGATATTATATGGATTATAAATTTAAAGTTATTGTCTTTTTTCTTTTTACAAAATGGAATGCATATATAGATATGTGTATATCTTAGTAAAATGGGCAGTGGATTATATTTAGAATTGTATTGCATGATTTTGTAGGAATTGAAGGGTTGAAATAGGTTAGTTTACTGATTGATTAGTTTAAGAAAAAGGATCCTTAAGTTATATATTTAGGGGAGTGGAGGAATTGGATAGAACTGAATAAATGTTAAATTTGGATGTAGGGAGAAGGCCGCTTTAAAATGTTATATTAATATATATAAAAGGTTAAATGTTAAATTGTAATAATACACTATAAGTTTAGGGGAGGAGAAAAAGGGCAGATTATCGTAAAAATGGGAGTTATAAGAATAATATGCTAAGGGTCAGTATTCTGAGGAGGGAGTAAGGGAAAGGAAAGATATTATGTATGTAATTATGAAATAGCCTATTGTTGTGAAGAAGTCACAGGGGGGGATGGGTGGTGAGGGGGGGTTAGGGAAGAGGGGGGGGGAAAGGGGGAAAAACTTGTATTTGAAAACTTTTTCAATAAAAAAAAATATTTCTGGTTTAAAGTCAATATGTCTCTTTGTCATTTTTTCTAACCACGTATGTATTTTAGTCCAAAATCTCCTTGCTTCCACGCATGTCCACCACATATGGTAATATGATCCTGGAGTTTGATGACACTTCCAACATTTCTCCGATTTATTCTTAAACATCCTGGTTATTCTCATCGGGGGTAGATGCCACCTGTAAAACATCTTATACAAATTCTCTTTATATGCTGTTGACATTATCATTTTATAATTATGTAACCACAATTTTTGTCATTTCTCTAAATCAATACTATAACCAAATTTTTCCCACATGCTGTCATTGATTCTTTGACTTGTTCTTCTTCCAATTTTACTTCAAGTAAATATCCATATAACTTTTTAATTACATGGTCATCCGAACCCATTAATATCTTGTCTAAACCAGTCGAAATACTATAAATACCTTCTTGTTTAAAATCTTCTTGATATCTAGAAACTATTTGCATATATGAAAACCAATCTATCTTAATTCCCTGATCTTCTAAGTTTTGTTTCAATTTAAGTTCACCCTTTTCATCCAATAGTTCATTATATCTAACAATTTGCTCCCCTCTAAATACCACTGGATAAGAAAAAGTTTCAATTGTAGATACCCAGACTGGAATCTTCAAGTAATGGTATTTTAAAATCTTTTTAATCTTCTCCTATGTAAAAAATAAAGCTTCACGTATCTGATGTCTTCTATTTATTTTGTCACATTTCTATGCCGCCCAACTCCCAAGGGACTCTCATTCCTAAAAGCAAGCATGGAAACAAGGTTTCTGGGTTGATCTCTTGATTTTCTGGACAGGACTGAACTTTTGCATCTTGTCATTTAGGTTTTTCTAGCACTCCATCTTGGAACCTGATTCTTCTTAATGTCTTGCTCTTGTGTTTGGAAGCCCTTCTTGAGTCTTTGGCTGGGCTTCTCACCTTTGAAAGCTTGGCCGCCTTGCAGCTTCTTCTGCAATCTTGACATTCTAGACTTTTAGAAGGACACAAAGAGATAGAGACAGAGAATGGATTGGGTGTCACTGGTCTATCTTACTCTTCCTTTAAAACAATTCAGGCTCTGCTGTCATGAGAAAGAATGTAGTGCCACTTGAGAAAACCCCAAATGTTGTGTACCAGAGCAACTCCATTGTGATCACTCCTAGTCTACCATGAAGCAGCCCATCCAATCTTTGTAGTTTTGGGACCTGGGCTTGTAGAGGCTGAGACCTTTCCACTGGAACAAGAAACATTTCTCTTTTAATGCTAGGATCACACAGTTGCCGGGCACCCACAACACACTTTTCATCACCCTTCTCATTAAGTGCTTCTCTACATATTCTGCACTTTTCTTTCCTGACCTTTTATTTGTCTAATCACACAATGAATGCCGTGTTTAATCATGTGGATTTCCCATTGAGGCGCAAAGCTCTTTCTGTGGATTTTTTTGGGCAAGACTCCATCAATGAAGCGATGCTCTTTGTAAACCCCTAGAGTGTTTCTTGCTGAGCACTGCAGGCATGCCATGAATTGTGAGCAAATAAACACAGAGCTGGAGATTGTCAGGAGTATAAAAAGGCTGTAATGGTTTTGTGGGGGAATATACACTGTCAATAGGGAACAAGAGCCTCCCCCTCACCTGGCTGCATCATCAAATCATGTACAGACAAACAATTGAACGATTATTCAACTTCTTTCTAACACAAAAGTTATTCTGCTTCTAGAAGAATAAGGTGTGCTGCAGCAGGTATAATCCTATCAGCAGTTAGCAAAATCTGTTATCATCCCAGAAGGTTCCAGTCTCCCTGTTTTTAAGAACAGCTGGATTGCTGTTAATAGGCACCTAGCATGGTCCTAAGGCTTACAGGACATGGTAAGGTAAAGGTAAAGGTTCCCCTGCACATGTGTGCTAGTCGTTCCTGACTCTGGAGGGTGTGTGCTCATCTCCATTTCAAAGCCGAAGAGCCAGCGCTGTCCAAAGACATCTTCATGGTCATGTGGCCGGCATGACTAAATGCCAAAGGCGCACGGAATGCTGTTACCTTCTCACCAAAGGTGGTTCCTATTTTTCTATTTGCATTTTTTACGTGCTTTTGAACTGCTAGGTTGGCAGAAGCTGGGACAAGTAACGGGAGTTCACTCCGTTATGAGGCGCTAGGAATTAAAACCGTTGAACTGCCAACCTTCTGATCGACAAGCTCAGCATTTTAGCCACTAGCCACCATGTCCCAAATACAGGGCATAGTATCTAAACACAATTAGCACCCTGTTTTTGAAGCTGCTTTTTCAGCTTTCTCCTTTAGCGTTTACATGTTTGTGCAGCCAAAGGAAGACCAACATTAAGCAAGCTTTCTGTTTCATATCCTTCTTCTTCTTCTTTTTCAAGGACTCAAGATCGTCCCCAGCCTTTTTAAATGCAGGGTAAGCATATATAGGGAGCAAATGAGGAGGAGTGAAGAATTGATTCGGTTGGACATTCCTTAGGCAGCCCAGGCAAATCAAAAGCGCAGCTCCATCCGCTCCTTTTCCTTGGAGCCAGCCACCAGTTCTGCTATTCTTCACTAGGGGGAGCGCGTGAGTCATCAGCTGCCTTGGACGGCTTGTTTTGACAGAGTCCACCAGAGTGGTTTGCTTAGGATCTCAGACTGATGAATTTTCAGATACTCTCTCAGATCTTTAATTTTCCTCTGGGATGTGCAGTCTGCTTTGCTGGAAACATATGGGGGTTGACAGGAAATAGTTCTTTTTGAGGCTGCCACTTTTAGAACATTCTGTAGCTGGATTTGTTTTTAATCATCTATTGACAACTGGAGAGAAAAACACAGGAAAAAAAAAAGCATTTTCTTCTCAAACTGAAGAAGTCTTCCAAAAGTATAAACAAAGTGCTCTGCTGACAGATAGTTGGGCTTGGATAGTTGAGCATCCTATGAAGAATATGGCATGGAATGTCTTCTGTTTCAGTTTCCATAACCTGTTCTTTCCTTTCCCAAAATACATGTTGTAATACTCCAAATGCTTAAAGGTCTCCTCCTCCTGCTCCTCCTCCTCCTCCTCCGGTAGACAGCTACAACTAGTGCAGTGGTGGGTTGCCCCTGGCTTGTCGATCAAAAGGTCAGCAGTTTCAGTGGTTCGAATCCCTAGTGCTGCGTTAACGGGGTGAGCTCCCATTACTTGTCTCAGCTTCTGCCAACCTAGCAGTTCAAAAGCACGTAAAAAATGCAAGTAGAAAAATAGGGACCACTTTTGGTGGGAAGGTAACAGCGTTCCATGCACCTTTGGCATTTAGTCATGCCAGCCACATGACCATGGAGATGTCTTTGGACAGCACTGGCTCTTCAGCTTTTGAAACGGAGATGAGCACCACCCCCTAGAGTCAGGAACAACTAGCACATATGTGCGAAAGG